>CP139504.1:263232654-263915074 GCA_021014915.2 Artemisia tridentata subsp. tridentata
TGATAAAGGAACCTCCATCAGTCAAGAAAAATATTCCAGGAACCTACTGAAAAAGTATGAGCTCTCTGATTGCTCTTCAGTAAAAACTCCAATGGTTCCTCCCAACAACCTTGGTCCAGACCTTTCAGGAAAACCAGTGAATCAAACCCTATTAAGAGGAATGATAGGGTCACTGATGTATCTAACTACCTCTAGACCTGACATACAAATTGATGTCGGTCTTTGTGCAAGATATCAGTCAGATCTAAGAGAATCACATCTCACTGCCGCCAAGAAAGTCATCAAATACCTGAAGGGTACCTTAAATCGTAGTTTATATTACCCAAAATGTTCAGGATTTGACCTCAAAAGATATTCAGACTCAAACTATGCTGGCTGCAACATGGACAGAAAAAGCATCTCAGGCTCTTGTTAATTTCTTGAAGGAAAATTGGTCTGTTGGAGCTCCAAGAAACAACAATCCGTGGCTATGTCATCAGCTAAGGCTGAGTATGTTGATACTGCAGGATGTTATGCAAATATGCTATGGATGAAAAGTCAACTCAGTGACTATGATATCCATTACAAAATGGTTCCTATCTTGTGTGATAACACAAGTGCCATTGTCATCTCAAACAACCATGTTCTACATCAAAGAACCAAGCACATTGATATTAGATATCATTTCATCAGAGGCCACATTATGAAAGGAGATATTGAGATACACTTCATCCCCACTGAATACTAATTAGCTGAAATATTCTTGAAACCTTTGGATGAACCTTCATTCACAAGACCAAAAGCAGAATTGGGTATGCTGAATATTGACAGTGAGGTCACTGATTAATACCCAAGTGATGTATTCTCTCAACTCCTTGAAGCAAGAATGATATCCAATCATCAACACGTCTTAGTGAGTTACCTAGGACACATCCTCCACATTAAATGTAAGTTCATTCAATTGCCAAAGTAAATGATCCAAGTGTAACACCCCGACCCGACAAGGGCAGAGATGTCACAACAATGGTTACATATCATAACAAACATAAGCATTAGACATAAATAATACAATATAAATTCAAGGGTTACAAAGGAAAATCTGAAACTACAAGGTTACAATTCAATATCTTCTACGTCTAATATAAGGTTTTTCTAGTCATCTTCAATAGCTAATAAAGTCTTCTAATGCCCAAGTACTCTCCACTCAAACCCAGCTTCCAAACTAAAACCTGCCGCAGGAAAAGGAAATGCGGCTGAGCTACGAAAGCTCAGTGAACAGATATAACGATAACAAAGCAGTAGTAATGGGGTAGTGAAGTAAAGGAAATAATACAAGGTGTAACATGAGTAGGAAGGAAATGAAAAAGGTTATCAAGAAATGTTTACAATGGGTAGGTGTAAAGTAAACCGTAACCCACCACCAGCCCAAGTCGAACCAAGTCAAATTCAGTATCTAGTCATAGGGTAACAGAAACAGAAATCCATTACGAGCCCAGAACAAATCCAATCAAGTCAAGCAAGGTGTACGGAGGGGTGACCTCGGTACCAAGTACAATATGAGGGGATACCTCCAAGGGGTGGAGTCATTAGCTCCCAAGAGTGAATGACGTGTATCGCACACACCCGTCATGTCACTAAGTAATACAAGTAATCAAGTCAAGTCAAGTACAAATCTAGGATGCATCCATGCGCCCCTGTAGGCTGCCACAAAGTCTTCATCTACGCGCAAGTCAAGTATCAAGTCATGGCAGGGATGGGATAGGTAATCACTTTCCTACCCAAAAGTCAAGTCATCGGTGCATCAATGACAAGGACATGAAACCCTCATGCCTAGTATGGCTCGTAATCTCAAACTGTGGGTCAAGGGTCAAGTATCAAGTGTTCAAGTTCAAGGTTTAACAAGTGGTTCAAGTCAAGTCATATATCAGGGGTTCAAGTCAAGTTTCCAATCGAGTTTATCAAGGTGCAGGTCAAGGGTCAAGACAAGAGATCGTAACAAAGGTATACAGTAAAGGTTCAATTTAAAAGTTCATTTAAAAACAATCCTTTTAAAATAGTTTCCATAAAATAATCTTTTAAAATGGTTTTCATAAAAATAGTCTTTAAAATAGTTTTCAATAAGATAGTTTTAAAAAATGGTTTTCCTAAAACATTTCCATAATTAATTAAAAAGGTTTTCTCATCCAGATAAAATATCAAGTAAACCAAAGTTCAAGTCAAGGTTTATGGCGAGGTTCATATCAAGGTTCATAGTAGGTTTCAAGGCAAGGTTCAGAACAAAAGGTCAAGGCAAGGTTTCAAAACAAAGGTTCAAGTCAAAGAAATCATATCTAAGGTTCACAATACAAAGAGGAACATAGCAATGGCTTGGGGAATCCTAAACGAATCAAAACAAGAGATCAAGAGAAACGAAGGCACCTTACAAGAAGGGCGGAATATCTGTACTTTATTTGCAGAACAAGAACACAAGATAAAAGCTGACAGAGATCAAGTTACTCCTTCCTCGAACCTAAGGGAGTAGAAGACAGAAGTTCAAAGGATTCTTAGTTATTTTTCCATTTTAAGTAACTTTTTATTTTTAGCAGGTTTCCAAATTTAGTAAGTTTCCATAATTAGAAATATTTAAGTATTTTAACTTAGGTTAAGTCTTTATTTAAGCATATTATGGACATAGGGTACATTTTAACAAGTTAAGATAGTTCAGGGTTAGATATGACAAGTTTACATAAATTAGGGTTTTAATTGTAAACATTCCAAAGTTAAGGGTTTTAAATGAAATATCACAAGTTACTAGTTTTAAATACATCTTTTAATCAGAATTACATCTTCAGTACATTAAGTTCCAATATTTACAATTTACTCCCTTTAGTTATTAAAGTTACAAAATATACCTTATAGTTACATAATTTACAATTTAACCCTCACTAATATTCATAATTACATCACAAGCCCTTATAATTACTAAATTACAGAATATACCCTCACCTTACCATATGGTACAAATTACACCTCCATGTTTCACATATTTACATAATTAGCCCCTTTAGTTTACAAATCTTACAATTTACATCCTTACTTTATTATAATTACACATTAAACCCATAAATACCCAAAATTACATATTATCTACCTAGTAATATTATTTACACAGAATAACCACAAGTTTCCAGAATTTACACTTTTAGTCCCTCTTTTTTAATTTATTTTAATTCGAACATATAATTACAATTTAAATCCTTATCTTGCAAATCTTACATATAAGGCCCTCATGTTATAATTTTTATACATTGGTACTGATCTAATTAACATTATAAAAATAACCCTTAAGTTTCAAAGTTGGCAAAACAAGCCCTTCTTATTTATTTATCAATTTGTATAACACTTTTATTAACCAAATCAAAACCCTAGCTTACCAATTCTTCAACCAATCATTACCTCATGATTATATAACATTAATGACCTGTTTTCAATTACTAAACCCTAACCCTAATGTACCCTAGGGTTTTTCACAATCTTCCTTAATTTTCCATAAAATCCGATTATAAACAAATTCCAAATCAATTAATCTAAGCTTCAATAAATCACATGGCTATTTTTCCAGACCTTTATAAACATCATAGAACATGAGAAAAATATAAAAGTACCTCAGAAAATTCGGATTAATATATTTGGGATTTTAGTGTATTTTAGCTCATAAAAATTTGTACGCCTTATTTATCTTGCATGATTCGATTTATATATTTTATTTAGGCCTTATAAGATCATACTAACATAAGAAAGATATAACATGCATGATTGAACATGTCAAAGGGATATTTGGAATTGTTACCTTGTCGTGTGAATAATTCGAACAAGAAAAGAGACTAGCGAACAAACCAAGCTTCTAGAATCCAATTCCTATTTTTCTTAGCTTCCTTAAACCTTGATGATTACCAGAAAAATACCAGAACTTGTCCAGAAAATTGAATGGAGGCAAAGGGAATTTTGTGTGTCGACTTTATGATATTCAGTTAGGGATTTATAAAAAAAATAAATATATTTGTTATATAATGGGACAAACCGACTTAGGAGGGGGAAAATCTCAGGAAATTCGGCCCAAATAGGATAGAATCAAAAGAATCTGATTTGGGATTTGTTTCCTATTTTATTTTGTATTTATCTCTTTTATAATGATTTTTAAATATCAAATAAATACTTAAATTAATATTTTCTGTTTTATAATATTTTTAGGACATGCAAAAATATTAAAATGTTGTCTTAAAATTATTTCATGTCGTATGTAGCTTATTACCAGAGATTCGAAATTAATTTGGTGCTTTATAAGTGTTTTAATTTATTTTTAAAGTTTCAGGGGCATTTTGGTCATTTTTCATGCTTTCTAAATTTCAGGTATTACAACTTCTTCCCCGCTAAAAAAAATTTCGTCCTCAAAATTTGCAAGGAAACGGAAAGGCAATAGAACGGAAACTCATACGGAATGCGAACAAGATTTCAAATCAATTTAACTGTGTCAACAATAAAGAGCTCTACAAGAGTTCAAGATTTATAACTGAAATTAACAGAACGCAAAACGAGAGTCCAAACTTATCCAGGTATCTAATGAACAAGGGTAGAGTATACGAACATGTAGGATGAACCTAAAGTCTCTCTAATCACGGATAATCTAACAGGAATCAAGTTCTAAACTTCTTAGATACTTCCCAAGACATCCTATGGCCACAATGAGGGCACGTTATATGGTGTAAGTATTATCACGTTGATCAGGCGTCATAATACCAGCACCACATAAATATGCCTTCATTATGATCATACTTTATCTCGAGTCGTAAGCAGAACAACCTAGCTTAATCCACCTAGTATTTCTATAGCCTCGGAGGTCAACAAGATCAAACGTCATAACAAGGCACGAATCAGAGTGATGCGGAAACGATGATACCTAAATGCCTTATAGTCTACCCATTCCTCACCGGTCAAAACTTAAGTTCATATAAGGAATCCTAAAGCAAGTCCTCAAGGTGTTGTCCTATGTTCTTATAGTGGAAGCCTAATGGTCCTAAACTCACAGGACAGGGTAAATGTATTACAAGTCGTCAGCCCGTTTCTCTGATACCATAAATTGTAACACCCCGACCCGACAAGGGCAGAGATGTCACAACAATGGTTACATATCATAACAAACATAAGCATTAGACATAAATAATACAATAGAAATTCAAGGGTTACAAAGGAAAATCTGAAACTACAAGGTTACAATTCAATATCTTCTACGTCTAATTTAAGGTTCTTCTAGTCATCTTCAATAGCTAATAAAGTCTTCTAATGCCCAAGTACTCTCCACTCAAACCCAACTTCCAAACTAAAACCTGCCGCAGGAAAAGGAAATGCGGCTGAGTTACGAAAGCTCAGTGAACAGATATAACGATAACAAAGCAGTAGTAATGGGGTAGTGAAGTAAAGGAAATAATACAAGGTGTAACATGAGTAGGAACGAAATGAAAAAGGTTATCAAGAAATGTTTACAATGGGTAGGTGTAAAGTAAACCGTAACCCACCACCAGCCCAAGTCGAACCAAGTCAAATTCAGTATCTAGTCATAGGGTAACAGAAACAGAAATCCATTATGAGCCCAGAACAAATCCAATCAAGTCAAGCAAGGTGTACGGAGGGGTGACCTCGGTACCAAGTACAATATGAGGGGATACCTCCAAGGAGTGGAGTCATGAGCTCCCAAGAGTGAATGACGTGTATCGCACACACCCGTCATGTCACTAAGTAATACAAGTAATCAAGTCAAGTCAAGTACAAATCTAGGATGCATCCATGCGCCCCTGTAGGCTGCCACAATGTCTTCATCTATGCGCAAGTCAAGTATCAAGTCATGGCAGGGACGGGATAGGTAATCACTTTCCTACCCAAAAGTCAAGTCATCGGTGCATCAATGACAAGGACATGAAACCCTCATGCCTAGTATGGCTCGTAATCTCAAACTGTGGGTCAAGGGTCAAGTATCAAGTGTTCAAGTTCAAGGTTTAACAAGTGGTTCAAGTCAAGTCATATATCAGGGGTTCAAGTCAAGTTTCCAATCGAGTTTATCAAGGTGCAGGTCAAGGGTCAAGACAAGAGATCGTAACAAAGGTATACAGTAAAGGTTCAATTTAAAAGTTCATTTAAAAACAATCCTTTTAAAATAGTTTCCATAAAATAATCTTTTAAAATGGTTTTCATAAAAATAGTCTTTAAAATAGTTTTCAATAAGATAGTTTTAAAAAATGGTTTTCCTAAAACATTTCCATAATTAATTAAAAAGGTTTTCTCATCCAGATAAAATATCAAGTAAACCAAAGTTCAAGTCAAGGTTTATGGCGAGGTTCATATCAAGGTTCATAGTAGGTTTCAAGGCAAGGTTCAGAACAAAAGGTCAAGGCAAGGTTTCAAAACAAAGGTTCAAGTCAAAGAAATCATATCTAAGGTTCACAATACAAAGAGGAACATAGCAATGGCTTGGGGAATCCTAAATGAATCAAAACAAGAGATCAAGAGAAACGAAGGCACCTTACAAGAAGGGCAGAATATCTGTACCTTATTTGCAGAACAAGAACACAAGATAAAAGCTGACAGAGATCAAGTTACTCCTTCCTCGAACCTAAGGGAGTAGAAGACAGAAGTTCAAAGGATTCTTAGTTATTTTTCCATTTTAAGTAACTTTCTATTTTTAGCAGGTTTCCAAATTTAGTAAGTTTCCATAATTAGAAATATTTAAGTATTTTAACTTAGGTTAAGTCTTTATTTAAGCATATTATGGACATAGGGTACATTTTAACAAGTTAAGATAGTTCAGGGTTAGATATGACAAGTTTACATAAATTAGGGTTTTAATTGTAAACATTCCAAAGTTAAGGGTTTTAAATGAAATATCACAAGTTACTAGTTTTAAATACATCTTTTAATCAAAATTACATCTTTAGTACATTAAGTTCCAATATTTACAATTTACACCCTTTAGTTATTAAAGTTACAAAATATACCTTATAGTTACATAATTTACAATTTAACCCTCACTAATATTCATAATTACATCACAAGCCCTTATAATTACTAAATTACAGAATATACCCTCACCTTACCATATGGTACGAATTACACCTCCATGTTTCACATATTTACATAATTAGCCCCTTTAGTTTACAAATCTTACAATTTACATCCTTACTTT
This sequence comes from Artemisia tridentata subsp. tridentata, assembly GCA_021014915.2. Taxonomy (NCBI): domain Eukaryota; kingdom Viridiplantae; phylum Streptophyta; class Magnoliopsida; order Asterales; family Asteraceae; genus Artemisia; species Artemisia tridentata. The sequence continues at coordinate 263,239,847 of CP139504.1, forward strand.
ATTATAATTACACATTAAACCCATAAATACCCAAAATTACATATTATCTCCCTAGTAATATTATTTACACAGAATAACCACAAGTTTCCAGAATTTACACTTTTAGTCCCTCTTTTTTAATTTATTTTAATTCGAACATATAATTACAATTTAAATCCTTATCTTGCAAATCTTACATATAAGGCCCTCATGTTATAATTTTTATACATTGGTACTGATCTAATTAACATTATAAAAATAACCCTTAAGTTTCAAAGTTGGCAAAACAAGCCCTTCTTATTTATTTATCAATTCGTATAACACTTTTATTAACCAAATCAAAACCCTAGCTTACCAATTCTTCAACCAATCATTACCTCATGATTATATAACATTAATGACCTGTTTTCAATTACTAAACCCTAACCCTAATGTGCCCTAGGGTTTTTCACAAACTTCCTTAATTTTCCATAAAATCCGATTATAAACAAATTCCAAATCAATTAATCTAAGCTTCAATAAATCACATGGCTATTTTTCCAGACCTTTATAAACATCAAAGAACATGAGAAAAATATAAAAGCACCTCAGAAAATTCGGATTAATATATTTGGGATTTTAGTGTATTTTAGCTCATAAAAATTCGTACGCCTTATTTATCTTGCATGATTTGATTTATATATTTTATTTAGGCCTTATAAGATCATACTAACATAAGAAAAATATAACATGCATGATTGAACGTGTCAAAGGGATATTTGGAATTGTTACCTTGTCGTGTGAATAATTCGAACAAGAAAAGAGACTAGCGAACAAACCAAGCTTCTAGAATCCAATTCCTATTTTTCTTAGCTTCCTTAAACCTTGATGATTACCAGAAAAATACCAGAACTTGTCCAGAAAATCGAATGGAGGCAAAGGGAATTTTGTGTGTCGACTTTATGATATTCGGTTAGGGATTTATAAAAAAATAAATATATTTGTTATATAATGGGACAAACCGACTTAGGAGGGGGAAAATCTCAGGAAATTCGGCCCAAATGGGATAGAATCAAAAGAATTTGATTTGGGATTTGTTTCCTATTTTATTTTGTATTTATCTCTTTTATAATGATTTTTAAATATCAAATAAATACTTAAATTAATATTTTCTGTTTTATAATATTTTTAGGACATGCAAAAATATTAAAATGTTGTCTTAAAATTATTTCATGTCGTATGTAGCTTATTACCAGAGATTCGGAATTAATTTGGTGCTTTGTAAGTGTTTTAATTTATTTTTAAAGTTTCAGGGGCATTTTGGTCATTTTTCATGCTTTCTAAATTTCAGGTATTACACCAAGTATCTAGTTAGTAAATGACTTAGGTTGGTAACTGAACATATTAAATAATTGGAATATTTTTTCCTTCTGCCTTTCTGGCATCCATGTCCTGGGTCCCATCCAAAGCTCACTTGGCATTAAATGCCCTCTCACACACAAAACAATGTTTTGATTTGAGACATTTCATCAAGACTGCAAAATCGCTGTTCTCTGGACTGTACAACTGCTTACCTCGACTGCCGCAAAAAATGCAGATGAATGGAGTAGTGGCATTAAATGCGGATGTCAAACGGTTTATTCCAAAATCATTTTCAAAATTAAAACCCTTGTGATTCCAATTCAACTCACCACCACTCCCTAAAATACCTTCCTAACAAAAAAATAAATAATAAATAAATAAAAAATAAAAAATAAAAAAAACACACACAAATCCTTGTCCAAAACTCTGCAAAAAGGAGGAAGAAATTCTCTCAGCAAAGTTGTGCACATCTTTCTCTCTTGTTAACAAGAACTTTTTAACCGATTTCACCTTTTCAAAACCTCTTCACAAAAAGAGTAAATGCCTGAAGATCAAGGAATTAAGTTTGCACCACAATGGGAAGGAAAGACCTTGACAGCTGTCAAGTTTCAAACAAACAATGTCATCGTTAACTTCCACTACCCATTAGAAGTCCCCGCTTACCGTGACATCATCAAATTTTTGTACAGCTGTCCTCTCAAAATAGCTTTTACAAAATGTCCCTTCGTGCTTTACCAAAATCTCCTCAGCGAGTTTTGTAGCACTACTGTTGCCTATGACCCAAATCCACCCTCCGATGTATCTGAGTTACACCCACTCAAAGACTACCTCATCAGATTCTCAGTTATGAACAGCCAAAGGGTACTTATCCTCGACATTGCCACCTTCTGTTCCTCTACTGGGCTGCACTACAAAAGGGGTAAGTACACTACTCTTCCTGATCCAAATGCTGTGAAGACTTGACTAGCTGAGATTGTTCTCGACCCTAGTTCCTTAGATCTAATTCCAGTGACCAAAAGCTCCTTCCCTGTGGCTTGGAGAATCCTGTTCACCTTTGTGATTCAGGTTCTCGGCGGGAACATCTCATCATATGAACAAATTAACTCTATTCAATTGATGATGGCATACTGTCTCATGACCGGGATTGAGATTGACATGGGTGAAATTATTTACAGTGATCTCATTACCAGGCTCACAAACAAATCTAGAAGTACATACGTACGCTATCCTAGATTTCTCTCCTATGCTCTTGAAAAATTGTTGGGTTCTGACTACACTCAGGTTGATGCTGTTGGTTTTACTTACAGCATCCTGAGTCCATCAAATTTTAAAAAGGACCCTGCCCAAGTTCCCCTCATTGCATTGACGGACCACATGATTAACACAATTAATCATGCTGAATCAGTGTCTCTTCCTCCCCTTCCAACAAGGAAGGCGAGAAGCAAGTCTAAGACTGTGACTACGACCTTACCCAGGTCACAGGGCTCTAAGGCTTCTGGAGCACAACCTTCCAAAAGGAAGAAAAATACCATGACCACCAAGACACCCAAAGTAACCCTGGTAATAACACCCCCGGTGGAAACAAAGGGCACTGACAAATCACAATCAGTGTCCTTGGCCCCATCTACTACTCCCTAAGATCCAGAGGGAAACATACAACCCGCTGGTAGGGGAGTGCCTTTCACAATGCCAGATGAGGACATTCGCAAATCACAGCTTTTGTCTGAGGGCACCACTCCTCATCCTAAAGACTCATTTATTCGACGCCCTATGTAATACCCCCAATTTCATGAATGCAGCGGAATTCAAACTAGGTGTTACTTCATGGTATAACAGTTATAATAATAGAAAACGATTTCTAATCAAGTCATTTAAAAAGGCCTATCATTCGAATTATATAAAATATATTAGAGTTTACAAAGACAGGTCCTAGTTGGTTCCATGTTTACAAAATACATCTATATAAAGTATTTTATGTTTATCGAATGATAAAATAAGTTATAGCCTTCATGATTGATCCCGTGCTCCTCCGTGCCAGCTCGATCATTTTGGACCTGAGATAAAACATGCTTAAAAAGTCAACACAAAGGCAGAGTGAAATCCATAGGTTTGTTAAATGTTGAACACATTGTTTTGGTGTGGGCTACGATGTATTACACCCAAAATGTTAAAAAATAGTTATTATTTCGCTAAGCTCATGCAACCAAAGCGTTAACATGTACCAATATCAATTGGCGTGTTTTTCACCCCTGTAGGTAATTTTCCATTATACCCTAGGTTCTCAAATATAGTGTGTTTATTTGAACGTACTTGGTCAACACAAACGGGATTCGTCAATCCCAATAGGCCTATTCACAATATTCGCGCTCACTACTCCTAGTGATTAACTGGTTCATGATATGGGGCCTTACGTTTGACAATGATGGTACTTAGTGACAATAAAACAATCAGATAAGCATACAGTTTCAAATGTTTGTGTGTTCATGTTAAAAATAGCATGTATCTCCCCCAAAGGTTTGTAAAACAATTAAGTAATAGAAACTGGGGCTATGAACTCACCGTGAGTTTCATGATGCTTATTGCTAAACGAATATGATGGATAAGCCGGGAAACCTCTACGTGCAACCTAGAATATGATGTTGCATCTTAGATTTGATATAATGTATAGAAAAACATAAACGAGCCTATATACGTCATTATATTTGATCAAGATGTAGTACTTGGTAGTTTCTGTATTTTTGTTTATGAAAAGAGTTTAGCTTGTGAAAACGTGTTTAGTTTATATATATTGTACTACCGTTCGGGCCATCACAATCCAGAGGTCATGTAGTAATCGTTCGAGGACCTATGATACTTTAATTCGTCAATCCAGCAATGTAACACCCCCAAAATTTTCAACAGTCGTGGAAGTATACAGAACTTTGAGGGTGCTACGGGTGCAAAGATTGGAAATCATAACACAAGGTAACAAAGAACGGAATACATACACCATTTTTAATTAAATCAACATTTAGAGTTTTACAAATGATAATTCATTGTTTAGATAAAAGTTAGGCCCATTGAATACAGTGGTCCCCATAAAAACAAGTCTCAAGTTAAATTGCCAGTCCTTCAGAAAAAAACTCCATGACCCTTGCCTTGCCAAATCACGCCAAGTCTCAATTTGGCGACAATTATTACTATAAGTGTTAACAGAATTTTTTTGCATCCTTATCATTTGTTGGGCCAAAGGTCACAAAGGTCTGGTGGGCCAAAATTCTCGTTCACAGACTTACCTCATGGACTGGAACCAAAAGGGGGGTTTGTTGGGCTTGTGCGTGGTCCTAAGTGGGCTTTGCTTGATGATTTCGGCCTGGTACTTCAACAAAGAAACACAGAATACTTCACAAGTCCAAAAGACTTGTGTTGTTCTTTCCTGGAATTTCCTTTGGCCGAAAATGGCTACCAATAGGGTCTAAAATTTTATCTCCTTGGCTAGGCTTCGAGTACTACTCAACTCCGAGGCCTTGGAGTCTCAGTGTTAATAAAAGTCTTGGGTTTTGGTTCTTGGCGCACCCTATGTGTCGACAAGGGTAAAAATCATCTTCGAGTGGAACTAAGTTCTTTGACCCAAATTGTTACTATATGTCTAGTTATTGAATCCTATATTTCCCATAAGAAGAGTACTCCATTAGATTACTAGCACCCTTGGTGGGTTTGTTTTGGGGCGAATTGGTGCTATCTTTTTGGGGTGTGGATTCTTAGGTTCGAGTGAGCATCTACATAATTTGAACCGAGGGTATAACCCTCAAGGGTTTGGGTCTAATTTGTCACGAGTTAGCTTGACCAAAACCTCCCCTATGCGAGGTAATTTTTCCAGTCAACATTACCACCAACACACCTTATTTGGGTGGTCATTACTCAGCTAGGGTAGCCATGGTGGATCGTAACTATTAACCTAGTAAGAAACATACCATCCTACATGATTTCTCTACTCTAGTCTATTGTTCACCACCACAAATTTCCCAGATTCAATCCTTGAATCCGTGTTTCCTAGGGTCGTTCGAACATAATATAGCCACAACGACTATCAAAATTTAAATCTATTAATCAAGTTCTATGATTTCTAGCTCCCTACGCCACACAATAACAAAAATATTAAACAAAGTTTTCCTCAAAATAAATCATCATTTCTGGAAATTAACTCAACCGAAACTAAACATAACAACACTTAATTTAATCCTTCATTCGACCTAAGATAATCCATCATAAATGGTTCAAAAGAAGAAAATGAATCCGAATGAAATCTAATCCTTAAAGTGATGGTTGAAAGATGAAGAACTCGAATGAAGCTCCAAATCCGAATAACCCAAATACTCCAAACTGAACCACAATCACCACCACACTTATCCTTTCTTGAGTAAATTCTCAGAATCTTGATGTGTTTTCATTGAGTTGTGGTTCAATATCCCCTGGGGAGGCGGATTAAATGGATAATTTTGGAGAGTAACTCTATGGAGACTTTCAAATTTGGGAGAGATAAACTTTTCCTTCATGTGTTCCTTCGAATTCAATTGGGTTATCCTATGGTTGACTTGGGTGGATTTCTAGACTCGTGAAGATGCTAAGGTTTCTAGGTCAAAGAGAAAGTGTTAACAGTGATGGAGGAAAGGGATGGTTCGACTTGGTTTTGGGGAAGAAGGAGGGGGCAGACAAAAGTGTGGGAATACCTAGGGCAGATTTTGGGTAATAGTGTGAGTGGGTGAGTTTATTGTTTTATTTTAAGTATTAGAGATGTGTTTAATTAAAAAGAGTGGTATATTATACCCGCGTCTCGTTAAACTGAGTCAAACTCGGGTCCTTCCCGGAACCGTGTTAAATATGGAAGATTGTATTTTCAGGGACGTTTTTATAATACTTAAATGTATTTTTGAGTTTTTAAGTATTCACTATAATTCTTGAGTTTCTGATTAGTTTCTGGTTTACATGTGGTGTCAGTCTGAGTGAAACTGGGATAACCTCCCGTTTTTACTACAATCTAGTGAGTAAATTGTGAGATGTGATAATTTCACTGTTCTTTGGTGAGATTTTCGGGTGACATAGTGTGCAGGTCTGTTATCCGTGTTAAAAATATAATGGTCTAGTCAGGTGTTTTAGTCACAGAAAATGAACTGCCATGAATTAAATATTAGGGAAATTTACCATTTGTCACATCCTCCCCGTCTTAGGAACGAAAACCGTCCTCGGTTTTCACTTAGGGTTACCCGCTGGGTTTGAAAAGAGATGTGGGTATCTCCGTTTGATCTCGTCCTCCTGCTCCCAAGTGTATTTAGGACCTCTTCGGGAGTTCCAACGGACTTTGACGATTGGAATACGGCTTTGCTTTATCCGTTCGATCTCTCGATCCATTATTTCAAAGGGTTCTTCAACGAAATTGAACCTTTCATCAACTTGAATTTACTCTAGAGGAATGGCTTGAGTTTCGTTGGAAAGACATTTCTTTAGGTTACTCACATGGAATACATTGTGTACGGAACTGAGTTCCTGTGGTAACTCAAGTCGGTAAGCTACTGGTCCAATTCTCGTGAGAATTTTGAAAGGACCTATATATCGAGGGTTCAACTTTCCATATTTCCCAAAATGGATTACGCCTTTCCATGGCGATACTTTCAGCATGACACGATCTCCAACTTGAAATTCAAGTGGTTTTCGTCTCTTGTCAGCATAGCTTTTCTCACGGTCTCGGGCCGCTTGCATTCGGCTCTTGATCTGAACGATCTTTTCCGTGGTCTCTTGTACTAACTCGGGACCGGTGAGTTGACTTTCTCTGACTTCAGCCCAGCAGATTGGGGATCTGCACTTTCTGCCATACAGTGCTTCGTATGGTGCACCTTTGATGCTGGTGTGATAACTATTGTTGTAAGAAAATTCGGCCAGCGGTAGATGTCTATCCCAGCCGTTATCAAAAATCAATCACACATGCTCTCAGCATATCTTCTAATGTTTGGATGGTCCTTTCGCTTTGACCATCTGTTTGTGGGTGATATGCTGTGCTCATATCTAAGTCGGTTCCTAAGGCATCTTATAGAGATCTCCAAAAATTTGACGTAAAACGACTATCTCTGTCAGATATAATTGAAAGTGGAACTCCATGTCGAGCAACTATTTCCTTCACATATAGTCGCGCAAGTTTCTCCATACTGTCATTTTCCTTAATGGGTAGGAAGTTGGCGGATTTGGTAAGACGGTCAACAATCACCCAGATGGTGTCGTAACCACTTGACATTCTGGGCAATTTGGTGATGAAGTCCATGGTTATACGTTCCCATTTCCACTCAGGGATTTCAGGTTGTACGAGTAAACCTGACGGTCTATGGTGTTCAGCCTTGACCTTGGAACACGTTAGACATTTACTAACATAAGTCGCAATGTCAGCTTTCATATTGGGCCACCAATACAACTTTTTCAAGTCAAGAGACATCTTGTAGGCTCCTGGGTGGATGGAATATTTTGACTTATGGGATTCGTGCATTATGAGGTCTCGTGTACCTCTGTAGAGTGGGATCCAACTCCTGTCCTTGTAACAGAATGTTCCATCTGATTTCTTTACGAACCCATTTTCACTCTCAGGCATTCCATAAATCTTCTCATTAGGTCTATTTTCTTCTTTAAGACCGTCAATCTGAGCTTCACGAATTCTCGATGGGAGTGGTGAGACAATGGTCATACCCAACGATCTTACTCTTAGAGGTTTCGGTCTCTCCTTTCGGCTAAGTGCATCTGCTACTACGTTTGCTTTGCCTGGGTGGTATCGAATCTCACAGTCATAGTCACTGAGTAATTCTAACCATCGGCGTTGCCTCATATTGAGTTCCTTCTGATCCAAGATATGTTGCAAACTTTTTTGGTCGGTATATACTACGCACATGGTGCCGTAAAGAGAGTGTCTCCAGATTGTGAGGGCAAACACTACTGACCCTAACTCTAGGTCATGGGTAGTGTAATTCTTCTCGTGGGTTTTCAATTGTCGTGAGGTGTAAGCTATCACCTTTTCTCGCTGCATCAGTACAACTCCTAACCCTTTGTGAGAGGCGTCACAGTAGACTATAAAGTCCTCATTGCCTTCAGGTAGGGCTAAGATAGGTGCGTTACACAATTTCTCCTTGAGAAGTTGAAAAGCTTCTTCCGCTTTCTCTCCCCAGTCAAATTTCTCATTTTTCTGAGTCAACTTAGTCAAAGGCTTCGCTATTTTCGAGAATCCCTCAATGAATCTCCGGTAGTACCCTGCAACTCCTAAGAATTGGCGTATTTCTGTGGGAGTTGTAGGAGTCGCCCAATCCTTTATCGACTCAATCTTCGCGGGATCTACATGAATACCTTGTTTATCAATTACGTGACCTAAGAATTGGACTGTTGGTATCCAAAACTCGCGCTTGGAAAACTTGGCATATAACTCCTCTTTCTTCAATAATTCCAGAATCAGTCTAAGATGCTCTTCATGCTCCTTTTCACTCTTAGAATATATCAATATGTCGTCAATGAAGACGATTACAAACTTGTCCAAGTACGGCTTACACACCCGATTCATGAGATCCATGAATATTGCTGGTGCGTTGGTTAAGCCAAATGGCATAACCTGAAACTCATAGTGGCCATAACGATTTCTAAATGTCTTTTTCGGAATATCTTCTTCCCGAACTCTTAACTGATGATAACCGGATCTTAAGTTAATTTTTGAATAGACGCACGATCCTTGAAGTTGATCGAACAGGTCGTCAATTCTGGGAAGTGGGTATCGGTTCTTGATAGTCAGTTTATTGAGTTCCCTATAGTTGATGCACATTCGGAATGATCTATCTTTCTTTATGATGAACAGAACTGGAGCTCCCCAAGGCGAGGAACTTGGTCTGATGAAACCTTTTTCAGAGAGTTCTGACAACTGTTCAGAAAACTACTGTAGTTCTGTTGGGGCTAATCGATAAGGCGCTCGTGCTACAGGGGCGGCACATGGAACTAGCTCAATCCGAAATTTGACCTGTCATTTTGGCGGAAGTCCGGGTAAGTCTTCTGGGAAGACTTCTGGGAAATCTCTAACGATCGGCACCTCTTCCAACCGCTTTCCCTCCGGCTCCTTTTCTTCCTTTCCAGAAACCTAAGCTAAAAAGAGAAGACATCCTTTCTCAACATGTCTCTGGACCTTCACATAAGAGATAACATTTAACCTCGAGGTACTTCGTCGGTCTCTTCTATCGCCTTCGACGTTTAGAACTTCGTTCCCGTAAGGTAGTCGGACGATCTTTTCGTCGCAGAGAATTGTGGCATGGTATTTTGACAACCAATCCATGCCGATAATAACATCAAAACTACCCAATTCTACAGGCATTAGGTCAATATTGAATGGGTGATTCAATAGGTTTTAGGTGCAACCTCTTACAATGGTGTCTACTCTTTCTATTTTTCCATTAGCCAACTCTATATTAAACACGTTGCCTAAGGTGGTCGGGGTAATACCAAGCAATGGACTAAAGGCAGTAGAGACAAAACTTCTATCTGCTCCCGTATCAAATAGTATAGATTCATAGAGGTTATTTAAAAGAAACGTACTCGTCACCACATTCGGGTTTTCCTGGGCTTCCACTTTGCCCACCGCGTAAACCCTGCCACGGGCTCCTGCATCATTTCCCCGATTCCCTTGGGGCACAACAACTACTTGGTTCATGCCAGCTCCTGGGTTCTCTGATTACCCTGATTTCCCTGTTGCCCTGGTTCTTAATCTTTCGGCATTCGTTCCGATAATGCCCTTTTTCACCACAGCCAAAACACGTGATTTCGGCCTTTGGGTTGTTTGCCGGTGCAACATGTGCTGTTGCTAGAGGTCTTGCTCTACAATCGCGGGTCATATGTCCTACTTTCTGACACTTATTGCATTTGACTGTGCATGGACCCTTTTGATGCAACTTGCATCGATTGCAAAACGGCAAGTTTCCAGCGTAGACCTTTTTCTCTGTCGGCCCGGCAGCATACATCTTGGCAACCTCGTGCCTCTTGTTCGGGTGATTGTTATTGCGGGGATGGTCATCCCATTTTCTTTTGTTGTTCACACCCGCTTCGATCGAATCTTCGATCACCTGATCCATCAGCTTGTTGGCTACCTCCATGGTTTCGTGGAGATTCGCAGCCATATATGTAGTGAAGTTCCCCTTAATAGACTGAGGTAATCCACCAATATACCTCTCCAACTAGCGAGTCTCAGTTTGAACCATTTCAGGACACAATAGGGCTAGTTCCTGAAAGCGTTGGTTATATACTGCCATGTTGGTACCTTGCACCTTAAGGTTCCAAAATTCTACCTCCAGCTTCTTCACTTCATTCCTAGGACAGTATTTCTTGAGAACCATCTCTTTAAAGCTCTCCCATGACATTGCATACGCAGCGTCATAGCCAGATGATTTCAAGTAGTTATTCCACCAAGTTAGAGCTGCATCCAGAAATGTGAATGATGCAAACTTAACTCGGTCCTCTTCCAAACATCCACAAATTCTAAACACCGTCTCCAATCTTTCGATCCATCGGACCAGTACAACTGCTCCTTCGGTACCACCAAAACCTCCAGTCATTATTTTCCGGAAGTCTTGATATGTACAACCACGAGCATTGTTGGTTGTAGATCTCGAGTTGCCAACATCAATTGTGGAGTTGTTTGCTGCAGCTAGTGCTGCTGCCACGCGTTCTTCTACGAGTTGATCGAGCATGGCTTGATTCACATGTGGGGCTGTTGCAGCTCCAGCGAGACCTTGGTTTGTTGTTTGTGCACGGGTGGCTCTAGTTACTTTCTTTGGATGCATTTTGCTGTATTAGAAGGATAGAGATAATAAAGGTTTGAAGAATTGGCGCAAGTGTAACGTATATGGGTAAGGTAAATTCCTATAAACAATAACACAATAAAATAGCCGATCAAACTCGTCATATATTAGAATAAGGTTGTGCATAGAAAATCTCAAGCTCGAATATCTAAAAAATAACACAAGTTTCTCGATTACAGATAAAAGACTACTACTACCACTAACTGGCAACTACCCAGTGTGGATACATCTCAACTCCTATCACTAAAATCCATCATGTCCGATGCGTAGCTGCTCTAGCTCCTGTGCCATCCGATCTATAATGGTCTCCTGATTACCAACCCTAGTCTCAAGTTGTACAATGCGTCTTCTTGACACTAATACCTCCCTACGATCCTCATGCTCATCTCTCGTGACTCTAGCCGTTACTGACTCCAGCTCATGCATCCGATGCCAATTCGTCCACTCGGCATCCCATGCCCTAGCTTGGTCTCTTCCTATGTCCCCTAGTCTCTGTCAGACTCTGGCAAGTTCTCTGCCGACCTGCTCATCTCGTCTCCCTAATCTCTCCAACTGATCAGAATGGACATCCAACAAGTTTCCCTGAGCACCCAACTGAACTAGAAACCTGGTGACATCATCTTCCTCCTCCTCTACCACTGGTAAGACAGCAGGTGGAGGGGAAATCGGTATAGATGGAGAAGGTGGCACAAATGTAGGTGAATATGGCTCATAAGTGGGACTATCTGCCTGGAATGGAGCGCTATGAACACACTCAATATCCTTCCATACTTCGCCATTAATCTCACAGGTGACCGGAGCCTCATCCCTGGCTCGTAATCTAGCAGCTCTCAAACCTAACCCGATAGGCATATCCCTGTCCTCTCCCACAATCTGAGCTACTCTGGAGCTCTGTCCTATCTCGAATGTACTAGGCACTTCTTCCATAATCCCTTTTCCGTGTCGTGGCTCAGCTGGTGCAACATTTTCAGGAATAGGGTCTACCACTGGCTCTTCCTTAGGATCCTCTTCTTCCTCTTCTTCTTCTGCTGAGTGTAAGTCATCGGCCCTCCTGAGCCTTTGACGAGGTGGTGAACGATCTGGAGATGATGCTGGTGAAAGAGATACTGGAGTGGTGGAGGTACCCGTATAGATAACTCGAGCTCTCCTCTGGAATGGTGATAGAAAATCTGAGTACCGCATCCGATAACCAGAAACTCGCATGCGAGCAGTGCGTCGGACTGGAAGAGTAGGCTGTACAGTATGATCAGTAGGCTGGATGGAAGTAGGGTTGGTAGTAGGAAATGCTACAGTGAGTGTAGGCTCGAGTAAATCAGGGTCCGGTACAATGTAGGATTGCAGCACTTGCATGTATGGGTCTTCTGAATCTGGTGAGATCGGCGGGATAGGATGGGAAGACATGGTCTGTGACAAAATGGTATACGTGTGTAAGTATATTGGAATAATAACTAGTGTGGGTCAAGTGTATATAGATATATACATATAATACTTATAGTAATAAATCACAAATCATAACATGCAGTCAAGTCAAATAAACATCAAGCAAAATGGCAGGCAAGGCAAGTGGCAGTCATAGGGACTTGTTTTTATAAAAATGGTTATAGTTTAGGGTTTATATGTACCTAGTTCTCTATAACCTAGTCTCTGATGCCAATCTGTAACACCCCCAAAATTTTCAACAGTCGCGGAAGCATACAGAACTTTGAGGGTGCTACGGGTGCAAAGATTGGAAATCATAACACAAGGTAACAAAGAACGGAATACATACTCCGTTTTTAGTTAAATCAACATTTAGAGTTTTACAAAAGATAATTCATTGTTTAGATAAAATTTAGGCTCATTGAATATAGTGGTCCCCATAAAAACAAGTCTCGTGTTAAATTGCCAGTCCTTTAGAAAAAAAAACTCCATGAGCCTTGCCTTGCCAAATAACGCCATAACAAATCAAATCAAACACCTGAGAGAAAACATGCTAAAAATTCAGCAAAAAGCTGGTGATTTCATATAAATAAAATCATCAAATAGTTAATTTGGACCAGCATGATCATTACAACACATATAATGTCATACAAAAGTTTCTATCGCGCTAGCACTAAGTTCATGCAACCGAAGCTCGACATTTTAATGTGCTAATCTCTAACACATAAATAATAGTCAAGGGGCCCTTAGCGAGTGCCTAACCCAGTACACTCGAAGTCCGACTTGCTATACGTCCGCTTTGACCTGTCTGGCCAACCGAACGGGGGATTCACCCCAATAGATCTATCTAAAGTAATCGCGCTTCCCAAAGGGAACTAACGGATCATGAAAATGGGCATGATAGTGGGTTCTAGGGCTTATGCTAACTACGCAATAGTTTTGAGAAAAAGTTATAACATTATGGTACATAAAAAGATTTGCATGTTTCTCACCCCATATTTGTAAAACAATTATAAATAAAAATTGGGCTGTAAACTCACCTTTAATGGCCTGAACAATGAATGCTGTGAAATTAAGGAGTGCACGGCACCAACACGCAACCTAGATTAAATAACCATGTCTTAGTTCCAAGTATTAAATTTAAGTCCTTTCATAATTTAATTTCAATGTTTTAGACTATTTATGTTGTTGTCACTTGTGTGGCGGCAAGTGTGGTTACTAAGGACTTTCCTAAGAAATGGTAAGGTGTAGCTCTACAAATGACCTAAAGGTACGGTAATGAGGAATTTGGGGATATTGAACAATTTAAAGTACGAATGAATTAAATCGAGATGTGATACATTTATATTATAGTCGTGTAGTTTGATCGTTATATCCGATTATGTTGATTAGAAGTAAGACCTAACATAAGTGACGTTTATTACCTACTAGTTAAATGGTTTGAGAAAATTTAATATAACGTTAATTTTAGTAAACTTGGTTAATTAAAATTTACTAAGTTTGCTTTGCTATTAATAATTCATTATGGCTCATTTTTACACATTATTAGTTTAGAACTATATATATCGTCAAATTTGTTCAAGTGATGGTTAAGTTTGATGTATCATCCCTAGTTTTTATTGGTGACGTTCATATTAATTGACTTAGTTTTAAAATAGCAAATTTAAGTGTCAACCTACATATTTTCCGACGTGTGTTATTGTCTATACTTACCGTGGAATTGGTTTGTCGTTTATTTCACTTGAGTTTCACATTTCCAACTACACATGAGTTTGTATAAAACTTATATTTCTTTGCTGAGTGTATGTTCTGTCATTTGTGAAGTCGTGAAATAATATATATAGTGCTAGTATAATCTAAATGATTCAATTATCGTTGTCGTGTTTTATATTACGGCTATTCAAGTTCTATGTACGTATATGCTAGTTCAAGGTGAAGTTTCATTGTGTATTCGGCTACCAAGTTTTTATATGTACATTATGTTAGTTACTACAAAAATATTTTCGTGAACAGCTATGTAAGTTTTAATTTGGCGACAATTATTACTATAAGTGTTAACCAAAATTTTTAGCATCTTTATCATTTGTTGGGCTGCGGCCCAACAGAATTTGAGGAGGATGGGGAAAAAAGGTCGCTAATGGGTTGGGCTTTCCCTAATAGTCACAAAGGTCTGGTAGGCCAAAATTCTCGTTTACAGACCCACCTCATGGACTGGAACGAAAAGGGGGTTTTGTTGGGCTTGTGCGTGGTCCTAAGTGGGCTTTGCTTGATGATTTCGGCCTAGTACTTCTACAAAGAAACACAGAATACTTCACAAGTCCAAAAGACTTGTGTTGTTCTTTCCTGGAATTTCCTTTGGCCGAAAATATCTACCAATAGGGTCTAAAATTTTATCTCCTTGGCTAGGCTTCGAGTACTACTCAACTCTGAGGCCTTGGAGTCTTGGTGTTAACAAAAGTCTTGGGTTTTGGTTCTTGGCACACCTTATGTGTCGACAAGGGTAAAAATCATCTTCGAGTGGAACTAAGTTCTATGAGCCAAATTGTTAATATATGCCTAGTTATTGAAGCCTATATTTCCCATAAGAAGAGTAATCCATTCGATTACTAGCACCCTTGGTGGGTTTGTTTTGGGGCGAATTGGTGCTATCTTTTTGGGGTGTGGATTCTTAGGTTCGAGTGAGCATCTACATAATTTGAACCAAGGGTATAACCCTCAAGGGTTTGGGTTTAATTTGTCACGAGTTAGCTTGACCAAAACCTCCCCTATGCGAGGTTATTTTTCCAGTCAACATTACCACCAACACACCTTATTTGGGTGGTCATTACTCGGCTAGGGTAGCCATGGTGGATCGTAACTACTAACCTAGCAAGAAACATACCATCCTACATGATTTCTCTACTCTAGTCTATTGTTCACCACCACAAATTTCCCAGATTCAATCCTTGAATTCGTGTTTCCTAGGGTCGTTCAAACACAATATAGCCACAACGACTAACAAACTTTATATCTATTAATCAAGTTCTATGATTTCTAGCTCCCTACGCCACACAATAACAACAGCATTCAACAAAGTTTTCCTCAAAATCAATCATCATTTCTGGAAATTAACTCAACCGAAACTAAACATAACAACACTTAATTTAATCCTTCATTCGACCTAAGATAATCTTTCATAAATGGTTCAAAAGAAGAAAATGAATCCGAATGAAATCTAATCCTTACAGTGATGGTTGAGAGATGAAGAACTCGAATGAAGTTCCAAATCCGAATAACCCAAATACTCCAAATCGAACCACAATCACCACCACACTTATCCTTTCTTGATGTGTTTTCATTGAGTTGTGGTTCGATATCCCCTGGAGAGGCGGATTAAATGGATAATTTTGGAGAGTAACTCCATGGAGACTTTCGAATTTGGGAGAGATAAACTTTCCCTTCATGTGTTCCTTCGACTTCAATTGGGTTATCCTATGGTTGACTTGGGTGGATTTCTAGACTCGTGAAGATGCTAAGGTTTCTAGGTCAAAGAGAAAGTGTTAACAGTGATGGAGGAAAGGGATGGTTCGACTGGGTTTTGGGGAAGAAGGAGGGGGCGGACAAAAGTGTGGGAATACCTAGGGCAAATTTTGGGTAATAGTGTGAGTGGGTGAGTTTATTGTTTTATTTTAAGTATTAGAGATGTGTTTAATTAAAAAGAGTGGTATATTATACCCGCGTCTCGTTAAACTGAGTCAAACTCGGGTCCTTCCCGGAACCGTTTTAAATATGGAAGATTGTATTTTCAGGGACGTTTTTATAATACTTAAATGTATTTTTGAGTTTTTAAGTATTCACTATAATTCCTGAGTTTCTGATTAGTTTCTGGTTTGCGTGTGGTGTCAGTCTGAGTGAAACTGGGATAACCTCCTGTTTTTACTACAATCTAGTGAGTAATTGTGAGATGTCATAATTTCACTGTTCTTTGGTGAGATTTTTGGGTGACATAGTGTGCAGGTCTGTTATCCGTGTTAAACATATAATGGTCTAGTCAGGTGTTTTAGTCACAGAAAATGAACTGTCATGAATTAAATATTAGGGAAATTTACCATTTGTCACAAGCAACTCGTCGAAACGTTTTACCCAAATGAAACCCCTCACATGAAGCTCCCTACTATTGTAGTACTTATTATGTAAAACGTATATCTCGTACTCATAAGAAATACAATGAGTAATATGGTTTCGTCGTGTTTCGTAAATCGTTATCGTTATGAAATATATTGCAAGTGTTTAAAAGTTACTAGTATTTATAAGTATTTATAAGTTTACAAGTTATAAATCGTAAAGTCGGTTTTCATATGCGAAATACACTATTCCGAAGGTCAAATAAATTTAGGAAAGTTTATTTAAATGAAGATTGTTATTTTTATAAGGTTTATTATGTTTAGTAAGTAATTAGTCTTGAAAACCACATGGTTTCTAACTACTTAACTTGTGAAAACCAAATTTTACGTCAAAACTGTCCTTACAAATCTTGGCAGAAAACTGCCTTTGTTTGGCATTTAAGCTAAGCCTTCCTAAGTTTCATAGAAAACATCATTTCGGACAACTTTTATGTTTTACACTTTCGATGAATCGGATTCTAAAGTGGTCAAAATGGCGGTTTTAAAATCGGATCAGTAACCTTTTACAAACCTTTACTTAGTTTTGTGTTGTAACAGGTCAGTTTTGTTTTTATACTAAAAGGCCCCTTGTTTTGCGTTTTCTGGTTAAGGTATCCTAAGTTATTGTAGAAAACATCGTTCTGGACCATTTTCGTATTTTAACTTTTTGACGAATCGGACCAGAAGGGCCTCTAAAATGTAGTTCAAAATCGTTACAGGTTCATTTTTGCAAATTACCAAATTTCCTTTAACAACCTAAACTTGGTGTAACTTACAAATCGTAAGCTCGTTTTAGTTGATTCCAATTGCTATGATTTTGTTTAAACTTCCTGTATAACTATATGAAGTTACTTATGGTCATAGATTCATGGTTTTGTCCATTTACATAGCATAACATACTTGGTTTATAACTAGTTTTCAAAGCAAGACTTTCACATAAAATCATAGACTTGTTTTACTTGTTTTAGCATATGTACACATCATGATCAATATAGTTAACAATATATAGCATGTAATAAACATATTTAGCACATAAAAAGCATGAAATCATAGAATGATGGTGGTGATTATGTGCTTACAACTTTTGGCCTTACTTAAAAGGGTACTTAGATTCAAAACCAAAGAACAAGGACAAGGATCAAAGAAAGCTTGACAAGAGCTTTATGAACGAAATAGAACTTGTAGCTTGAAATCACCTAGGATCACTTTGACAATACTTGAAGACATCTACTAGAAATCCTTCTTGTGTGGCTTGCAAATCACCAAAGTAATGAGAAAACTTGAACAAGGATCATGTGAAACTTTACAGGAGCTTCAATAATGATATAGACTTTGTAACATGAAAACCAAAGATGAATTGCTTATAATAATGACGTATGGCTGTTTTTTTTTTTTTTTTTTTTTTTTTTTTTTTTTTTTGAGTGAAAATGAAGGAGGAATGAGCTTGTATTTATAGAAATATGAGTTTAGTAACCTTAAGATATTTTGCCTATTTGTGGTCAAAATGGGTACACATGATGCATAAAGGAACTAATGGTTCATCACCAAGTCACCAAGGCTTGGTGAATACCCTAATGTGCCGTTCACTATGCTACCATATATGACTAAATGAAGTTTTAAAGTTATCTTGCTTTTGCAGAGTCAGTTTTGTCCCGGTAATCGCTAATGGTAAGTATTTAAATCACGAAATTCAAAATCGGGTGTCGCAAAAATATGAACCTTGTAGAAATGATTAAACTCATTAATATACTCATTATTAAACTATATAATGAGTGATAAGTTTAATGGATTGCGTATACTCTGTTAAAACTGAAAACGTACGCTAAATACGCGAAAAATGCAATTTATCAGAAAATAACGAGATTTCAGGGAAATGAACGTGCATTTATTTAAAGTTGACTAAAATTAGTCTATAAATGATATGAGATATCAAAATGTGGTTTTTGATATTCCCGGAATAATCTAACGGTCTTACGTAAGGTTTAAAAGTTACGCGATCTAAGTAAAAACGCAAAACGTACAAAGTTTACGTAAAAATGAGAAAAGAAAAATGTAATTTTTTTTTTCTGATATGATTATTATCGACCTTTTTTTTTAAAAGCATGATAATCAACCTAAAAGGCTTATAATGTCTAGACTGGGCATAGTCTAGTGTCGGTTGGTGTTAAATGTTCGTTAAACTTAAAACCGGAAGTGTTAAAAATCAAAAGATAATTTTATGGTCAAAGGAGGAGGGAAATAAGTTTGATTTTTTCCAAAAATGTAAAAGTGTCTAAATGCTTTAGAAAACACGGTGCAGGTATAGGTTAAGTTTGCGTATAAGTAAAAATGCTTAAAACGTAAGTTTAGACTCGTAAAACACATGGTCTATTTGGTAACATTTGAAATTAAAATTTAAAATTTCATATATTGATTATAAAATTTAATCTAATGTGATAAAAAATTTCAGAGTTGGTTTTTGTTACACGCGGGATGTTTCACCAAACCGTAAATTTAAGACACGGTTTTGCGAAACCGATTTCTTAATAACTTTTGCAAAAATGACTCGACGAGTGTCAAACTTTAATGTCATCATGTAAATAGGTTAATTTATGAAAATGACACGAAAAACATACGGAGTGAATAGTAAAAATACGAGGATGAATAGTAACCTAAAAATACGAAATGTTACACCCTACTTGATGACATAGCCCCTGAAGCTCCGTTTCAAGTAACGGAACTACATATGCCAAAGGGTATTACCTAGTTGACGGTATTTACCCAAAATAGTCCACCTTTGTCAAATCATTTACGATTGCACGAAACGAGAAACATGGACTCTTTAAAAGGCAACAAGAAATTGCACGAAAAGATGTCGAATGAGCTTTTTCTGTCCTCCAATGACGTAGGGGTTATGACCCGCTGATAAGAAAGGCTTAGACAAATGGGCTATACCAGCCCAAACATTTTGGTGGGAAAACCATGTATTAAAACGACCGCGTTTTAAATGCCTTATAATACATTCTATAATAATTAAGAAAGTGTTATTCCACGTTGGTCCTTAGTGACGTCACTGATTCCACTCGTAACATTAACTTTGTCTTCAAGCTCTGTCTTTGAGTAGCTAATTTTTCTTGTCAATTTAAGCTCGGATCACAAGAAGAAAAACCAAGGTGGATCTGTATGACTATCTACCTCCATATAGTTGGCATTTTGTGGATAGGTTGTTGTAAATGCTGACATCTCCCAAAAATTTCAGAAACGATCCCAACATTTACATGTCACTGTATATTCATTCTATTCTAACAGAGATATGCCGCCATCCACAACAAGAAAAAGTGGAAATGGTGACGAGACCACCCATGTCCAGGCCAAAGGTCGCTACACGACAAAAGGATTTTGGCGAAGACAGGTCCTCGCCAAAGGCCACAAAATATCCTCTCCAAAAAAGCCGATTGGTGCTGTGATTAATCAAATCTTATACATTTTATATATTTATAGATAGATCTGAGAGCTAAACTTATATAAAGAATTTTGAATACAGTAATAAAGCATCTATAATCATATGAAAAAAGATATATACATAATTATTCACATCGAGAGGAATATATTGTTAGATAATGAATTCCCGGCAGGTAATACATTTTATTGATACGATATATATAGAGGCAAATACATAATCAAACAATAATGGACCTATCTCACAATCGGGCTTGGGTCATATCTATTCTCTGATACTCCTCGCAGTCCGAGCGGCGAAATCGCGAAAGCTCAGGCTGTAATAGTAAACTAAATAAAAACATTAACGCAATAAAAACATAATTTGTTGATGAAGAATTCTGACAGCAAGCGGAAGCAATTCTTTAAGCAGTAGTCAAAGCAAATAAATGCAGTAGCAAAAGCAAATAACAACTAAGACATCCGATAGCAAGCGGAGAATAATCTTCACCATATAGCAACGGCAAAAGCAGAAGCAAAGAAACAAAAAATAAAAGCAAATATTGGACTAATATAAGAAGGGCCGACTTATCCCTATCCCCCCAAAAACCGAAATCCACATCCCCGCCCCCCCCCCCCCCCTATTTTTTTCACTTTTTTTATTTTTTTTTATTTTTATAATTTTGTTTATATCAAAAGGCTATAAACCTGAAAGTGCGGAACAAAAATACAGAACAGAAACTGACAAAAACTATAAAACTGTCAGAAATACAGAATAGAAACTGACAAAAAAACTGTGATATACTGTCACAAAAAAGAATCTTTGACCCAAATAATGTGACACCCCCCTGATTTGACATCCTGAGAGTTTGTATATCATAGACCATATAAGAATTTCTCTATAATTTTTCATTTTGTTGTTCTCGTCTAGGTTTCTAATCATCAGAGTGTGGCTGGTTTTTGAACAGTTATGCTTGGTTTCATAATTTATTCTTTTTTTGATGTGATCCCATGCATTATGAGTACAACTTTTTTTTTCTGGGTACAAAAGCCTGTTCGTTGTAGAGCTACTTGGGCTACTTATGCAGACGTGATAATGTGTCATGTTTCAAGGGTGGTGTAAAAGGAGACAACCTTTTATGTTTGACAACCACATAGCCCTGCAAACCCACATGCAATTTGAACGACATATAAATGGGGCAGGACTCACGTTTCTACCATTTCTTTAATTATCGACATTATCACAAAGAAAAATATCTATATATTCGAGTTAAATCCAAAAAGTACTTAACAAGTAAAAGGGACAACAACAAACTCTAGCTGTTTCACATTTGAGTTGAACATATAAGACCATAAGGTGTCATGAAGAGCAAAAACTCCTTATTCAGGCCTCACAGGGTGCCACGTCACCATGACATACCACAACTTACAACCCTCATTTCTCATAACATACCACAACTTACTCATTCGGGCCTCACATACACACTTATTCACACACACAAACCATTATAAATAAATAATAATAATAAAATAAAATAAAAAAGTACAAAACTTACCTCATCGTCTGCACGAGGAAGAGGAAGATGAGGAGCCATGGCAAGATGATGCGGTACCGTGGCAAGCCATGACGAGCTTGCCAAGCTGGCATGGCGAGGCACGAGCAAACGCACACCGGGTGCTCTAATAAGAAAAGACCACTCTTTGTCCTATCTCAAAAGAGGCGAAGGCGACTTGTGTTCAAATCAACATTAACTTTTGGTTATAAAATTTTGTACTTCATATATAAAACACATATCCAAAACGCGAACACCGTAGGCTGTTTTTCATTATTAATAAATTGCATAAATCGTCCCTAAAGTTTGGCCAAATTGCATGTTTCGTCCCTAATGTTACAAAAGTGCAAGGATCGTCCCTGTGGGGAAACTTTTGGTGCAAGTATCGTCCCCACAGGGACGATACTTGCACCAAAAGTTTTCCCAAAAAAGACGATATTTGCACCAAAGTTTTCCCCACAGGGACGATCCTTGCACTTTGGACGAAACATGCAATTTAGCCAAACTTTAAGGACGATTTATGCAATTTACTCCAATATTTATAGATTACATGACATAACAATAAATTCTAATGAGGCCAAAGCCAACAATCTGGCTTGAACGATATAATCTATTGTCTAGCAATCCTCGTAGTTCGAGCTTTAAAATCACGAAAGCTTGGATTCAAGTAAAAAAACTTCAAAACATTAAAGATATACTTTATCGGTCTCATATTTATTGTCCACACTTTTTTTTTAATTGTCTCAAATTAATTGTCCACTTCCAAAAATAAATAGTGAATTTAGATTAAGTTTGCCATATTATCTTCCCTTGAGGTTATTATTACAAACTTTAAATAAGTTATAAATTAATACTTTTTCTAACTTATGACACCATGACATTTGTTAAATACAATTAATAAATTTAAATTACCATGTTTAAATGTAAGTTTATATTAAGGGTTCATTTGTTAGGACGGAATGAAATAAGAACTGAATGGAATGGATAACGTAATGTAATCATGTTTAAATGATGTAATGAAATGACTTGTTACAATGATTAATTATGTTTGGTTAGTACAATAGAAAAAGACTAAAATACCCTATTTATAATAGAATTTTTTATGCATAATGAGTATTTAAAAAATAGGTTTTTATGAAATTTTGATTTCATTACAAGATGTAATGAAAAAAAAAAAAAAAAAAAAAAAAAAAAAAAAAAAAAAAACCCCCCTAATTAATCAAAGTGATGATTTTTTTATGTAATGGGTCATTTCATGTAATGAGTTATTGCGTTACATAATAGTAAATAAACATGTTTTCTTCATTACACCGTAATGATCTTTGCCATTCACCCTTTGATTACCACATACTAAACCCTACGTAATAGTTTTGCTAATTATATATTATATATATACACTAAAAGGGGGGAGGGTGCTTCCCTCAAAAATGAAGCCAACACTTAGTTGTCTATCTCCTGTTGGTTGCTACCTCTAAGTGGCACACATGTCAATCATAGATTGGGTATGTAAATAATTTTTGCTTTACAAATATTGTTTAGTCTACTGTATCCCCCTATAGCATGTGCAAACCATACTTTGCAACCACTCTGCTGTCCACTGTAGCCTCTATAGCTGTTTTTTTTTGTCCACTTTAGCTCTTCATCGTACAAGTGGACTCTTCTCCCCTTGTTATGCATTAAATGAAGGGTTATATGGTTTTTGTTTCCTTATGAATTTAGGCGATAGTTTCGCCATTCAAGGTTTTAACCAGAAAGTTCTATTCCTCATCTTTGTTCTCTTGAATCTGCCATCAACCTGCACACACAAAAAAGAAATTAAAAACATAGGCCATATACTCAGGTCTGATTATCTTTGCATTTTCTTTTCTTATGTAAATGTATTGTTTTGCATTTTTGGCTCTTTTTTTTTTATCAGCCAATTAGGGTTTCTTAATTTGGGGTTTTATATATGTAGGCTTTTTCACCTCTTTATGCTTGATTATGATTTAGTTTTTGTTAATTCATGATTTAATTTAGATGTTTGTTTTATTTTAATTTTTATTTGAAATAAGGGTTTTCTTAATTTGGGGATTTTCTTGATTTTTTTGCAGGTAAGCCTGTTGAGGTCTGTAATGTAACTTGCGCGTTTCACTTGGGTCTGATGATCCTATAAATATGTTGTCTTGCCGCGGCAAGTGGAAGGATGGTAGAGTGCGACAAATAGTTGCCTCAGCAACCTCCACGTGTGGAAACAGGACATACTATCAACTCTATTACACCAACTAATCCAATGTCTTTTTTGACATTAGGCTGCGGGTGTTTTATGTGTGTGAGGTTTCGGCGTGCTTTTATCCACTATGTTTTAGCCTGCTATTCTTTTGACCCTGATAAGTATACCGTCCTGAGATTCACTGTTGTCACTCATGTGTGTTTGTTGGGTTACTTCATTAGCATTGATTGTAATTACTCAGTATCCCTCGCCCTTTTCTTGTGGTTTTTTGTTGGGCTGGTTCATTCCAGGATAGTAATGGGCTATGATGATTACATGTTCTCTGAATCAAATGATATCGATAATAGGAAGGCTGAACCCGTAACTTGGCAGGGCAATTACCGGATGGCGTGATAGCATACTTGCTATTGTGCAACCGCATTTATTTGCAGCCATGGTGAAATTAAGACCTTTTTTACCCTTTTTTCGATTACAAATCTGAGCCTAATGATCTATTGTATCAGTTTTATGGTTTCAAATTTTTTAACGGACTCTATTTATATATTGTTGGATTAGAAGATCAGCACTGTAGTTTGTTATTATTTTTGTAATTCAAGTACTTTAAGTGATATATGGTTTTGGATTCCGTATTAGTACTACCTTTTTTCAAATGCCCTGTGATGAAAGAAGAGGGTATTAAGTGACCTGTTTAGTTTTCCTATTGGCTACTTTTTAATTCATGGCCGAAAGTCACGTTCCTATTGGCTGATATGTGGGTCCATAGCCGCTGTTCATAGTGTTTTAGGATAATACCATCCTAATACCAACTGATACTTTGTACAGTACCATTCACTTAAGTCTGATGATGCTATAAATCTGTTGTCTTGCTGCGGGAAATAGAAGGATGGTAGAGTGCGACAAATAGTTGCCTCAGCAACCTCCACGTGTGCAAACATGACATATTACCAACTCTATTACACCAACTAATCCAATGTCTTTTTTGACATTGGGCTGCGGGTGTTTTTTGTGTGTGGGGTTTCAGCGTCCTTTTATCCATTATGTTTTAGCTTGCTATTCTTTTGACTCTGATAAGTATACCGTCCTGAGATTCACTGTTGTCACTCATGTATGTTTGTTGGATTACTTCATTAGCATTGATTGTAATTAGTAAGTATCCCTCGCCCTTTTCCCGTGGTTTTTTGTTGGGCTGTTTCGTTCTAGGATAGTAATCGGCTATGACGATCAGCTGTTCTCTTAATCAAATGATATTGGTCATAGGAAGTCTGAACCCGTAACTTGGCAAGGCAATTACCGGATGGCGTGATAGCATACTTGCTATTGTGCAACTGCGTTTATTTGCAGCCATGGCAGAATTCAGAGGTTTTTTACCATTTCCACTTACAAATCTGAGCCGAATGATCTATTCTATCAGTTTTACCTTTTTTCAAATGGCCCGTGATGAAGGCATATAAGCACCAGGAGAACTGTAAAGCGGCAACAATAAGTAAGAGTATCTTTCAGTTTTCTTAATTATAGTTAGGCTGATATATTGAGCATATAAAAATTGTGAAATAACCTTAAGCAAACACCCTTAGAACCATTTTATCTTTTGATTCTTTTGTTAGGCTTATAACTTTAATATGATGTCGCATATTGCAGGAATAAGAAATGGGTTTATTGGTTTTGAGTTTGTTGTTTTCAAACCCAAATACGGGTTTCTTTCCTTCTCTTGCCACAATTATCATTGATGAAGCTAAAGTTTTGGAAAGTCGGCCTGTGGAGACAACTGAATTGTTGCGAGTGAAGGTGATCTTAAGCGGATTAGCAGCCAATATTGTGGTGTAAATGCATCGGTTGGCCCGAGCAGTCATAAATGTTTGGAAGGCAATTGGGATCAATATTAGGTACATATTGCACAGGTTGCTTTATTTTTTTTTGTCTTCCCGTTTTTGTGTAAATATCCGTGTACCCATTATTCATGAAAGGACGTTAAGACATACCTGACGACCTCACCGTTGATGTCGTTCATTCCATATGAAATACCATTGGTGCACAGGTATCATCCTTACTGTTTATGACAAACATATTTGGGTTATGTTTAATTGTAGGCTCAGCTATTTTGAGCGGGAGTCATGGATTACAAAAAAGGATAAAGCGCAGATGGTACTATCTCTTTGATGCGTGAGCCTTTACTTCATGTTTTTCAATATATTCACTTTTTGTAAAATTCATTGGGATTTTGATTTAGTTAGGATTTAGGGGTAACTGTATATGGAATCGGTAAGGATTTTTTCCCCACCGATAGAATTTGTGAGCTTTAAGATAGTCTGTAATAAATATGTTTGTAATCGGTTTTTGCAGGAATAAGTTAAAGAGATAGAAGAGAAAGACGTATAAACATTGAAACGGAGAGGAAGGAAAAAGAGATCAACAAGAATAGAAGGCGAAAAAGAGGCGGTGACAAGGATAGGGGTTGGAAAAGAAAACGAGCTTGATATTATGATTACAACATACAGACTATAGGCGTAAAAGCAAATTATCATCCTGACAGGTATGGTCATTAAATAATAAAAGTTGTGCTCTATCAGACTCTTTCATGATACAAAATAAAGTTGGATTGGGTGAAAAAGGGAATACCTAATATTATGTTGATGAATATGAGCACCTTCGATGAATATGAGGCGGTCCACGACTTGGTGGAACAACCTCAGTTTCAATTGTAGTAAGCATGTTGTTATATATCTTTGAAAAAAATGTAAAAGCTTACTACAATCTCTTTGGGTGAATGTGAAAGCTTACTACAATCATTTCAAAATAACAAGCTTTCACATTCACTTTCAAAGGTATAAAATTTAATTTTAGTCAATTTCAATTTCAAAATAAAAATTTCTGTAGGCATCAACTTAGGTATTAATATATGTTCATGGGATTCAATTTGTAGTTTTTGATAGCCATCAATTGTTTAAATTTGATTATGTCAAATTGATCAAGAAGTTCAAGTGAAGTTCAAATCAATATATTCACGAAGAGGAAACGTATGTGAAATACCCTTTTTTTTTTTTTTTTTTTTTGCAGCTTGATGATCTATGCCTTGA
This sequence comes from Artemisia tridentata subsp. tridentata, assembly GCA_021014915.2. Taxonomy (NCBI): domain Eukaryota; kingdom Viridiplantae; phylum Streptophyta; class Magnoliopsida; order Asterales; family Asteraceae; genus Artemisia; species Artemisia tridentata. The sequence goes on from CP139504.1 coordinate 263,266,823, forward strand.
ATGAAGGTGTAGAGAAAGCGAAGAATCTGAAAAAGAATGCATTACAATAGCTTGGGGGAGCCTGATACTATTAATTACCTTCACTATTAAGCTCCATCGAATGCTAAAACAAACACCCGTGTAGTGTTAGGACTTGCTTATTTCACATCTTTTGTGCTTATTTGCTTATCTAATTAGTGTACATTTGTATACAAACTCAAATTGTTTTATGCATGTTGACAGGTTCAGTCCCACAAAAGGGTCTGATCATCGATCGTGTGCATTTCACCAAAGATAGATGGGAAACTAAAGAGAATGCTGTGACAAGTGATTTGGTGTAAATTACTTCTTCGCACCATCCTCTTTTGTTACCCATCTATCTTTGAGAATTTCACACTATTATTGATCAGGACCTTTTGTGGAACTGCTGTTAGAGTTATGGAAAAATATTAAAATGTATATGACTAGAATCGAACACGGGACCTTGGGATTGCACACTTTACGTATGAATGACTAACGGAAATAATTAATATATAACTATGTTATGTGTTTAATTATTTAGGACACGAAATAGTACATAACAAACGTTATGTAATTAACGGTGTTGACTAACGACCGTTAAGTTAATAAGAAAGGACTATTAGTGAAATTGGGAGGCAAAGAAGGATCTTGAACCCATATCAAATGGGTTGGCCGGTTTTGGCATAGGGTTTACAACCCTAAATCGATCCATAGTTTGTCTTGTGCTCCAAGATTTAATTTCACTATATATACACATTGGTTATTGAGTTTTTTGAGGGTTGGTACAATTCACTATAACCAATACATGTTGTCTTTTCTTTCTTCAAAACCCAGTCGATCAATCAGTGTTTTGATAAAGTAGTTTGACTTTATTATTAAAGTGATGAGTAGATCGAATTTATTTATTATTAAACAAAGGTTTTGGTTTAATAAACGTGTCTTTATACTAGCATCTAACGTTAGTTGCTTATAGTACGTGTGTACAAGACCATGGTAATAACTTACTTTAGTTATTCCATCTTGGATTGTGGAAAAAAACGGTAAGGGGTTCCACGCTAATCTTTTTATATGCTCAAGAGAAGAAAAGTGAAGATTGATCATTGTTCTTTCTAGGATCTTGAGGTAACTCTATTTACTATTCGGTAATTCTTTATACATGTTAAATATAAGATCCTGCTTCCGCTATACGTACTTGATGTGTTTATTTATTTAGATGCGTGTCATGCTATTTAAATTCCAACAACTGCAACTACCAATATGCAAGAAAAAAAAATTGGTATAACAAACACGGAACATCAAGTGTTGGGATTAAAAGTTTTTACGGGTCCTATTTGAGCTTATAAATGATAACTTTTCACATGATCTATTACCCTTTAAAAACAAACATGGACACCAAAAGATATTGTAGTAAGCATGTCCATATTAAGTATCATTTCAGTTCATCTTGATCCCTTACGAATAAATTCGACAATAAAAGAAAGCTGTTGCGTGAACCTTTAGATACCCCATTTCCCCATACTTACATTTGAATTTTGATGTGTAGTTGGTTTTCTCATCTTCTGCTACCGTCTATCGGCAACCTAGGAAAATTGCATGTGTTGAGGACTTTCACCTAAAGGCAATGAATCTTTATGGGCGCGCTAAGGTATCATATTACTGCCTTTAAAGATGCTCTGTGTGTCAACTATTATGCCTTTTTCTAAATGATGCTTTAACTTGGTTCATGCTATGCAGGTATAATTTCAAAGGCTTTATCACAAACCCATCTACAGCCACTCCAATCACTTTCTTTACCCTTGCAGCAGATGATGTGGCCGGGTACTAATTGTAACACCCCCAAAATTTAACAGTCGCAGAAGCATACAGAATTATGGGGGTGCTACTTGTAAATTGGAAATCACAACACAAGGTAAACAAAGAACGGAATACATACTCCGTTTTAATTATATTAAATCAAATATTTAGAGTTTACAAAAGATGATTCATTGTTCAAAAAAATAGACCCATTATTTTTAGTGGTCCCACATAAAAACAAGTCATAGTTATGTCTGCCAGTATTTCTAAAAAGGGGCTATGACCCTTGCCTTGCCATAATCAATCAAATTACACACCTGAGAAAAACATGCTAAAAGTCAGCAAAAAGCTGGTGAATTCATAGGTTTAAATTATAGCAGTAAATAATAAATTTGGACCAATAGTTTTGTGTACGATCATTACAACGCATATAATGTCATACAAAATAGTCTATCGCGCTAGCTCTAAGTTCATGCAACCGAGGCTCGACAGTTTAGTGCGCTAATCTATAGCACATAAATAATAGTCAAGGGGCCCTTAGCGAGTGTTTAACCCAATTCACTCGTAGTCCGACTTGCTATACGCTCGCATTGACCCGTCTGGCCAACCGAATGGGGGAGTCACCCCAATAGATCTTTTTCTAGCAATCGCGCTTCCCAAAGGGAACTAACGGCTCATAAAAATGAGAATAATAGTGGGATCTAGGGCTTAGGCTAACTACGCAATAGTTTTGAGAAAAATTAAGTAGTAATGTGGTCCATAAAACAATTTGCATGTTTCTCACCCCATAGTTACAAAATAAGTATAATTAAAGTGGGGCTATAAACTCACCTTAATAGACTGAACAGTGAATGCTGTGAATTTAGAGAGTGTACGGCACCAACACGCAACCTAGATTAATAAGTTATGTTTTAGTTCACGAACTAAATTAAGTTTTTACAGAATTTAATTCAAAAGTTTTAGAGTGTTTATGTTGTTGTCGCTTGTGTGGCAGCAAATGAGTTTAAGAATTGGTTTCTAAGTATTTGTAGGTATTGGCTCTAAGAAGTGCTTAAATGTTCGATAATGAAGATATCAGAGACTTATAGGATTTTGATTGACGGAAGTCGAAAGACGATGAAATGAAGGGATTATGAAGAAGAATAGATGTTGTCGAGATATGAAATATTAAGGATATGTAGTTTAGTTGTTAAAAATATATATTTAAGTATGTATGTTTTGAAATGTAGGGAAGATTACGTGTAAATGATGTTTAGCATTTAAATGTTTTAATGACTCGTATAATATCTTGTTTATCCCGTTTTAAATAAAATAGAATAAGTTCATCTATTTAATAAAAATTGGTTATGACTCGTGTTCGTAAGTTGGTTTCACGATTATGTGTTAGAAAATATTTATTTCTAAAATTTGTTATAAAAACTCAAGTAAAGTTTTGCTATAATCCCGTTTTACATTTGCTAAATTTTTGTTAACGAAATAAATAAAATAAATGTTTATTTGTTTAAATCCGAAACATTGTTTATAGTAGGTGATTAAACTTGTAAATCCTTATATGTGTTTTCTTTCTAAATTGATAGATTTGTTAGGTCATTCGTATAAAAAGTTTATATATTGGCGACATGTATATATATATATATATATATATATATATATATATATATATATATATATATATATATATATATATATATCAATGTTCACATTGTTTGTGTCGAAAGGTTAATGTTTTTACAAATATATATGAGTTTATGACGATGTTACGTGACAGATTATAAGTCGAGATCAAATTGTAAACTAGATTGGTTTTAAGATTAGAACGACACATGTTTTATACAATAGTTATGATATAAAATTTTGTGTGCTCGGCTTTTAATATGTCGGATCTATATATATATATATAAGTACACGCGGCTACGAATTTTTTTATTACCTCACACTTGTTGGGCTGCGGCCCAACCGAGTCAAAGGAAGGGGAAAATTTCGACGTTGGGCTGGTCTGGACGTTAACCACCAGAGATCACTTTGGGCCTGGTGGGCCATGAGAGGCAGTGAGACTAGCATACGAATTTGGGCTGGAATTGAGTTATAAGGTGGGCTGAAATTTAATTGTTTCGCGGGCTGGGCTTGCTAGTGTTATACTCGATACACACACAAGTCTAATGGGACTTTGTGGGTTTCCTGGGAACTTCGAAGTCTACATTCGACATCAAGGGACTCGTAACGCCAAGATATATTTCACGTCGAGGTCGACTACTACTCGACTTCCCAACTCATTGACCTCGTGTAAAACCCGAAATTCCGGTTTCACATTTTTATAACTAAATTGATTTTAACCTAAGTTTATATTATGATTAGGAAATAATTAAAACTTTATATTATGTAATAAGTACATATTATTAAGAATTTGCCTAAGTTAACTAAGTAAATAAAATTTGTGACATTCCTAACTTAGACCTATATGTATCACATGACAAAACCTTTTTTTCCTAAAGCTCCATACACATTTTCCTTTTACAAGTTATAACCGAAAATTACAAGAGATGAAAACAAATAAATGTGTATATCCCCAAATAAATAAAAGATTTGCATGCTATTCTTTCCTAAACATAATACATGACATATCAAATAAAAATACACGCATATCCTTTTGTTTCCATACTTATCTGATTTTACCATCTAATTACTATCCAAAAACCTCAAAACCTCAAAATCGGTTTTATTTTCCTCCTCTCCCTCCTCTTACACGAAATTTATCTAAGCCCTAGCCCCCATATATCTTTTTTTCATCAAACCTAAGAATATGGTGATTTGATCTATCTTTCGAAGCCTTTGGTAAGATTTCATTGATTATTAACCATTCTTTTAAATTTATTTTCATGTAACAATTGTTGATGGAAAAAAAAATTAGATTTTATAAATAAAATATCTGTAGATAATAGTTTTTTATCATTAAACATGATTAGGAGTATCTTAGAAGGTTAAACATGCGTTTGGTTAGGGTTAGATGGTCTTAAAACAAAAACAGTTTCTGACCATAATTTATGGTCGGATTAAACGGGGTGAATCTTGATGATACAAATGTGTTTTTGCATGATTCTTGAGTCTAAACATAATTTCATGAATAGTACTATCTGAATATCAAGTTTCGTGGTCATTGGTGGTCGGGAAAGCAATCTTTTGATTTTTATAAGTTTAAGTGTTAAATCTGAATATCGGGTCTGGTAAATCAGTCGGTTCTTATGATTTTTAATTTCAAAAACCATAACAAGTTAGAACCCCCAATTTTTGTAGGTGAATATTCAATATGTTTATTAGTTACTGTAATTTTTGTAAATTTTTCTGGAAGGCTTAGGTATGTTTATAAAATACAAACTTTTCGGGTATACCATCAGGTCACATTCTATAACAGGTTTGAAAAACGATTTTTGTTTGGATACTTGCACTAGGAGATAAAGTCTATAAAAAATTATGGGAAGTATTAAACATATATAGGTGTCTCTGGTAAAAATTATAGAATTAAATGAGCTTGTTTGAGGTGTTTTAAAAATCATAAGAATATGAACCAGAATCACACAAGAAACCCTAAACAAGTTATTAAATGACAATAAGTACTAAAATCCGTTATGACCTTAAATGAACAAATAAGTATTAAATGATCCCTAATCCATGTAGATTTGTTGAAGAAGGTGTGACTTTGTTTTCCTTGTGATTTCTTTTCTGTTTGCTTTCATTCCATTTGCTAAGGTACGGATATTCTACCATTTCTCAGTAAGGGTTTCGCATGACTCTTCGATTCTTGACTTTATTTCATTCGTTATGATATTCGTTGGTGATTTTCGTTTGATATGATTTCTTATGATATGATATTTAGTTTTATGTCATTTGATATGGCATTCATTCCGGTTGTTATACTGTTTGGAGATACTATAATTAATTATTATAATGTAATAGCTTTGTTTATTCTGTTACCCGAGCTAACTAGTCATGGAGGTATCATGGCCATGTCATTGAGGCACCAATGGCATGACACTATCTGTGGCAGTGTGATTGGTCCACGGCGTTCCATTTTGATTTGTATTTGATTATTGAGCTCGTGCACTTAATTGCCATTTTGGTATGCCAATATATTTGTTAGAGTACAGGTGTATGGTGGTGTACATATTTTGTTTTGCAGGGAGCGTATGGATGCATCCTAGGTTTGTTTTGTAATATGTTTCTGATATGGCTTTGTAGTGAATGGTTTGTGTGTGCCATGCACCCTATTACACTTTCTATTACACTTTTGGGAGTTGATCACTCCATTTGCTATGACTTGGTATGACAGGATATGATATGATTATGTGGTTAAGCATGTGGTATGCTTTTTGAGCTCGTGGGCATTTTCCTTATGACTTGTTGACTTTCTTATCATTCACTTGATTCATTGTTCATTGACCTATGACATCTTGTTCAGCAGATTCCTTTGACTTCGTTTGTGTACTTATTCATATTCAGTTTATTATTTTATATCTGTTCACTGGGCTTTTTAAGATCATCCGCATTTTCTTTTCCCTGTGACAGGTATCTAGCGGGATGCTAGGATTTGAGTGATGAAAGTAGGAGCTTTTAGTGGACCACCCTGACGATAGTTACCCACTTGCGTTTGGATTAGATTTGGAGTTATCTTTCATTTAGACTTTGTTTGGGATTGTATTTCATTTAGAAGTTATTCTGTTTCAGACTTAGTATTTTATCATTTCCTTAGAAGAATTTATGTAACCTTGTAATTAATAAAGTCTTCTGCTTGCGTTTATGTTCTAATTGACACCATAATGTTACATTTTGACCCTTCTCGGGTTGGGGTGTTACACCTCAAGTATTACATGAGGTCTATTAGTTCGACACCAATGCTCCCTCGTTAACCAAATCTTGATGTAAGATTCGGCATTAGAACAAGAAAATAACTCAACATTCCTTTGAGTTTTGACCAAGAACTGGATAACCAAAAACACTCTTATTGGTGTTCTAGTGGAAGGCTTGAACTCGACACCCGTTGTGGGTTTAGGTTCGAACCGAGCAAGACATACACCTTGGGTTCTACTGGAAAAGAACTATGGCATTTCTAGACTTAACCAAGAACAATCGGTCACCCTTTCAAATAGTCTTTGGAACCTACTAAGGTTGAACATGAGCGGGTTTCGAGGGTTGTTTGGCTAAGCTTGACCAAGATTAACCAAGGCACGCACACCCCTCATGGGTGGCTGCCTGGTGAGGGCTTTATCGAGCCGTATCACACCGCTTTGGGGTGCTTTTTCCCTGACCAAGAACCACCACAACACACCCTATTTGGGTGGCTGTTGGGTGAGTTTTGTCTGGACCGATTACACCACCTTACACACCCTTGTAAGGGGTGGTTTTACATGATCTAACAGCTTCAACACACCCTTACGGGGGTGGTTTTTACTCGATCCAAAGGCTATTACAATTTCCTAACTCCTAGGCCGAGTTCTAGGATTTTAAACATATTCATCCGAGAGGGATTTTGACACAACTACAAGTAGTAACCTCAATTCCAAGTCTACTTTCGAGACCTTTTGCCTAAGGTTTACTAACGGCAACCGAAAACACTTGACCCAAACAAGGATTCGACAACAATAACGAACAGATGATCTAACTTAATGAGGCAACTCTAGATTTCTTAAGTTTTCAAGCCACCAAGACAACAACAACCACAATGATATATCGCATAAACATCAATTCAAAACCTTAATAACATTACAATTCGAGTTAAGAATCAACAAAAACCAATTAAATGTAACTTGAATAACAAGAAATGGAAATGAAAGAGTTTGAATGTAGAATATTTATACCCTTATGGGGAATCGACAGGAAGACTTTTGGACACAGAAGCAACTCGAACGATTTCTATCCAAACCCTAGCTATTCCAAATCGACCCCAGCCAAATCCACTCCAAATCGATTCGTTGCCCTTCGAATATCCTTGACTCTCGAAAATCTTTGAGTGATTCTGGGTGGTGGTGTGGTCGATTGAGCTTGGAATAGCCTTTAAAAAGGAGAAACCTGGGAATGGCTCTCATTCTTCTTTCGGATTTAGGGTGTGGGAAATTTCCATTCGAGTATAACTTTCCCATCTATCCTCGTCATTTTTCGGCCTCTTATGCCGTTGACCTTTGGAGGACGCACCTATGAGAGAGATGGCTAGTTTGTAGGTTGAAGAGAAAGTAAATAATGCCAGGGAAGATAGTGATAGATCGATCTGGTCCATTCTGGGTTTGTGGAGTCGCGGACAAAAGAGGGGAAGAAGATAAGGGAAATGGTGGTATTTGTGTGAGTGGGTGTGAGTGATAAGAAAAAGTATTATAACCGGATTTGTTTTATTAGAAGGCTGGGTAGCGTACACCCCGTGTCCCGCTGAGCTGAGTTGAAATCGGGTTTTTCCCGGACTTGATATGAATGTGAAAAATAGATTTCGGGAACGTTTCTATCAAACTTACGTGAAATTTGAGTTTGTTGACTCAAAAATAAATTCTGAGATTAATTTGTTACTGATGTGGTGTCGGTACGCGTGTGGTTTCATTTTTGAGTAAAAGTGAGATAACCTCTCGCTTTTACTATATTATAGTTTGTAAATGTGAGAATGGGGGAAATTCATTGTTCCTGGTGAGATTAAATAGTTTTGGTGAGTCACTGTGTGACACGGTGTGCGGGTTTGTTTTCCCATAATAGCTATGTAAGCACGTAAATGCTTAGTTTAATAGTTTGGTCACCATAAATTGACAGTTATCATTAAAATATTAGTGCAAAAATTACCGTTTGTCACACTAATGTTCACCTTTATTTTCAATGAACAAAACAACAGATCCACAAGAAATACCACACAAGATCTTTGCAATTGAAGGTCAAAAGAATACTTTTCAAATCCATTTCAACCAAGCAACCAGAACAGTTAACTTTATTCTACACCAGGTTTTCAACAACACCAATAGAGATCAAGGAACAATCAAAATAATAGAAGCAAACTCAGGTGAGTTAACAATTTCTCTTATTTAAAGATAACATATGAAAATGCAAATATTAACTACTTTGTGTGTAAAAAATAGGAACACCAACAACAACCGTCGCACTAACAAATCAACAAGACGCAAACGAAAAGACAGCTGAACAAAACAGAACAAGATCAACTAGGAGAGCATTGTTTGAAGATGAACTACCACATCTAAGGAAGCAAAAAAGGTCAGTTACACAATTTAACTTAACATAAACAATAACTTTTATAACATCTTACAATCCAGTCACATAGGCTCCAGGAAAACATTACAACAAGACTCAAAATAAAATTAAATACGGATACATAACTGCAAATACAGACACCAACATGAATTACACAACATAACCAACAACAATTCCCTCCGAACCTAGCCACACAGTCAAAAATCCATCAGACCCTTAAGCTTCTGAACAAAGATTTCCTTATCACGACCATTTAGCTCTAACTCGGCTGTCATTATGCGCATCTGCATGACCTTTTGGTCATCTTTTGCCTGTACCTCTCTTAGGTACTCAGCTGTTTTCTGGGCATAAATGTTCCCGACAGTGCCTAGCTCCTGAATAAAAGCCGCCCTTTCACGAATTACCCCAACCAGTTTGCCACATAGCGCATTCATCTGATGTGCCATTTGAATGTCTTCAATTCCAGATTGATGACAATATAGAACTAACATTTCAGACCAATTATTTGAATTAGCCTCAATTCTAAGTTGATCACACCTAGGACGCCTAGACATTGGTTTTTCTTGCTTCTTTATGACAAGTTGGAAAATGAATTGTAAAAATAAACATACACCATAGCTTCCTTAAATAGAAAAACAAAACTCAAAAAGTAATTTTCATAGTTTTTTTTTTTTTTTTTTTTTGTCCACATGCATATCATGAACCAAGATACCCTTATCTCCTTTGGGTTATTGGCATCATACACCTATTGAAAAAAAGATTTGGCATATACCATACCTGCCAAAGATGCACAACAACTTTTTTTATATCCATTATAAGCATTGAACATAGTTACAGCTATTGTACTATTACTACTTTCAATTCATCCGTACTATCATCCAAAAAAACCCAAAATTATTGCCCTGGAGGCTTTAAAAGTTGGCAGAAATAATAGACTCCCAACTGTTTATTTCATTATGCACTACTTAATAATTGTAGGTGCATGATATGCTCTGAATCTAGAAATTATGATTAGTATTCTTACTGAATTTTCCAACGTGTGTGTTGGCAATCAGACCTTCAAATGCTGTAGTCTTTGTGTTTAGTGTAACAAAATTAGAATCTTTTAGATCAAACAAAGATCAATGAGTCAATTTTATAGCTTTGGTTTGAACACACAAATCACCAAAGCAAACCCAACCAGTCACAAAACTGTTTGTGTGATATAATACATCTAAAATTACATTCCATCTTGATTACATATACAATTGAGTTTCAATCAAATGCTTTAGGTTCCATCCTTATTAAATAAACAGTTGATCGTCAGTTAAATAAGCAACCAACAATATATATCATTATAAGCAATCAACACTATATATCATTGTAATTGATGAGCAGTTAGTGTTAGTAAGGTACTGTTTGGTAAAACCTTATGTTAGATGACCCTATTGAGATCAAAGTGCCAAGGAATCAAAAACAGATTTAAAGCAGATGGGCACTGTAATACCTGAAATTCGGATAATCTGAAAAATTACCAAATTGCCCCTGAAATCATAAAACCTAAATAAAACATTTATAAAATTCTGAAACGATTCCAAACTTCTGAAAACGAACCATATATGAAACGAATAAATTTCTGGGACAACATAATCTCTTATTGAATATCCAAAAATTAGAAATCACTTGTATACATTTTATATGGTCCGAAATATATTTAGTTAATTTAATTAAGTTTTGTAAAATAAATATAAATAAGATAAATACAAAGTAAATAAGGAAAATATATCAAAATACAATTCTAATTTGTGTGGGATTACAAAACCAAAAATATCTGATCTTTATCACCTTAAAGTCATTTTATATAATTATTTATACAAATCTTATATTTTTATAAACCTAAAAATTCCGAAACCCTTTTTATCAACAAAACAAAATTCCCAAAAACCCTATTCGACATTCTGGACCTGAGCCAATAATTTTCTGGAGTTCATAATAATATTAAGGAGCTACGAAAAATAGGAGTTGGAATTTAGAGGCACTCGTGTATTCGTGGTGAATTATTTGTTCTTAGAACAATACGCGTGAGGTATAATCTCTTATGATCAATCCTTACGTTGTAAACTTAATCTAGTATTTTTCTTGTGATCTTTAGGTCGTATATAGCTCAGGAAAAATAAGAAAAACGAACCATGCAAGCTTAATCATGCGTACGAAAAATAATGAGTTAAAGCACACGTAATTTACAAATAATATCAAACGAATTTTCTGGATGATGAACATAATTTTTACCTGTTCCTGGATGATAATATAAGCTTATAAAAATAACCATATGATTTTTTGAAGCTTAGAATAATTGATATTGAATTATGTATGTATCGGATCTAAAAGAAAAATAAAGATAAATTGGGGAAAACCCTAAATCGAATTAGGGTTATGTTTTTGTGGTATGAATCTGATTTATTTAATGCTACAATGATTGTGTCATGATGGTTTAATGATTGGATAACATTAGGGTTGGTTTTGCAACTTTAAAAGTATATACGATTGGTAAAGAAAGTATAAGGGTGTGTTTTGCCAACTTTGAAACTTCTGGGATATTTTTGTAATGTCATATAAGTCTGTAGGAATGTAGGAAAAATATAACTTGAGGGTCCTAAGTGTAAATATTGCAAGATAATGAATTAAGTGTATTTATAAGGGTTGTTTTGTAATTAATTAAAATAGAGGGACTAAAAGTGTAAATTCTGAAATCTTGATATTATTCTGAGTAAATACTGATATTAAAATTGTAATGTGTAATTTTGAGTATTTATGGGCTTGATATGTAATTATAAATAAATTATGATTTAAATTGTAAGTTTTGTAAAGTTAAGGGACCAATTGTGTAATTAATGAATTCTGAGGAGTCTAATTCATACTTTATATAATTTTAAATTTATGTTCTGTAACTTTATAAAATATGGTACTTGTTTGGAAAATATGAATATTATAAGGATTAAAACATGAATTATGTAAATGTAGGGTTTGTTTTGTAAACTATATAACTAAAGGGGTTTAATCTGTAAATGGTGAAACTAAAAGGATTAAGATGTCATTCTGAATAAAATAAGTATTTAAGTCGGTAACTTAAAGTATTTTCACTTTATGCCTTTGAATTAGATGAACTTACAATTAAAACCCTGAACTATGAAAATCTGTCATAAGAAACCCTAAACTTTTGTAACCTACTAAAAGATACCTTAGTACCATAATAAGCCTTAAATAAGGACTTAACTTAATCTGAGATATTAATATCTTGCTAAATGTGAAAAGCTGTTAATTCGGGAAACCTGCTAAAAATGGAAAGTTACTAAATCTGGAAAGTTACCAAAATTAGAAAGTTACTTAAAATGAAAAGATAACTAAAACCCACTTGTCATTTTGTCTTCTACTCCCTTAGGTTCGAGGAAGGAGTAATCTAATCTCTATCAGCGTTTATCTCTGTGTTCTTGCATTCATAATAAGGTACAGATATTCTGCCCTTCTCTAGTAAGGTGCCTTCGTTTTCTTTTGATTTCGTATTTTGATTCGTTTAGGATTCCCTATACCATTGCTATGTTCCCTCCTGCTTGTGCACCGTTCATGTGATCTTTTATTTGTGAATCCTTGATGTGTTTTCCTTGTTCTGAGACTTCTTGAATCTCTTTATTTTGACCTATTGTCCTGAATCCTGATCTGTAAATCTTGTTTTGAAATTTAATCTGATATACTTGTAGTAAAACTTGATTTGATTCTTGATATAAATCTTAATCTGTTAAATCCTTATTTGAACATAATTGATTTTGGAACTATCTTTAAAATACATATGAAACCGTTTGAGAAAAGCTATTTTACAAGAAGCAACACTATTTTAATGGAAGTTAATAAAAGTTTTGGAAGACCATTTTTATGAAAACTATTTTGTAATATCAGTTGTCATGAAACCGTTTGTGAAGGATTGTTTAAATGGACTTTTAAATAGAAACCTTTTAAATGAACTTTTGCTATGACCTCTAATTATGAACTTGTGAAAAACTCTTTTCTGAAAACCTTTTGATATTGCCCTTTGGAACTGAACTTAAACTTTGATATAAAAACTTAATCTGATAAACTCCGACTAAAACCTTTGACATTTATTTCTAAACTATTTGACATGAACCTTTTGCCATGTACCCTTAAGATATGACTTTTGATTATTTTGATAGTACGCCTGACCTTTGACCTACAGTGATATTACGAGCCGATCACTAAGCATGAGGGTTTCATGTCCATGTCATTGACGCACCTCTGACATGACTCTAGGGCAGGAGAGTGATGACCTGTTCCGTCCCTTATTTATTATTTGCTATGGCCATTATGATTATTATTATTGATTTGTCTAAGGGGGGGCGTATGGGTGCATCCTAGATTTGACCTGTTATCTGTATATGTTATTTTTTTTATTGTTATATTTATCTGGTGACTGATGGTGTGTGCGATACACGTCTTTCACATTGTCTGAGAGCTGATCACTCTACACAGGTTTGTTTTATTATATCGGTATGCTATGACATTATTTGTTATCTGGGCTCGTGATAGATTCCTGTTTTCCCTTATTCTATAACTTTATTGTTTCCTTTCCTTATTCCTTTTCTTTTGTCCTTATTCCGATCCTTATTACTTTTGCTTTGATTTTTTATCGGTATGATCTAAATTCTTGGTTTTCTTTGTACTACTCTCTATTACTGCTTTTGTTACCGTTATATCTGTTCACTGAGCTCTCGTAGCTCAGCCGTATTTCTTTTCCTGCGGCAGGTTTTAGTAGGAAGCTGGGAATGAGTGAAGAGTGTACCTTTGGACTTAGAAGATTTGATAGCTATTCGGGGTTAGAGATGACTAGAAGATAATGTATTTTAGAATTAGTGTTTTTGGAATTTCTCATTTGAAACCTTGTAGATTCAGTATTTCATTTGTAATCCTTTGAGATTTTTGTATTACTAAAGATGTATGCTTTGTTTTGATCTGATGTGAATCCATTGTTGTGATATCTTTACCCTTGTCGGGTTGGGGTGTTACAGGCACTCTTAGTAAGCAATCCCAAACACTCCCTTAAGTGGTCTTTCATTTTCTGATTTTGTATTCATCATTTTGTTTGGTTTGCGCAGATGTAAACTGCAAATTTCGGTTAAGGTAAGCTGCAAATGGAGCTGAATATGTGTTTATCTTATGCTATCCCAAACACTCCTGTACATCGGACAACAGGTACAGAACATCAGAAGGTTTTTGCAGTTGATTACATATGGCTGTTATGATTACATTCATGGCGGCATGATGGTTAGATAGTATTCGTAATTTGGGAAGTTCTTTTTTACTTCATTTTGTATGCTATGAAATACATACCTTTTTTATTAATTGGAGTTACCGGATGATTCGGTATGCTGCAAACTTGGGCTTTAGCTTAGTGGATGTAATTGTACAATGATAATATATCTAAGTTAGAGGTTTATAAGTGGTTTATTTACTGTAAGGTATTCATATCACGTTATCAACAAGGATTTATTAGCTCCTGGCAATGTGATAAGTGCATTGGGTGATGATAAGAAGTGGTTCATAACAATGGGTTGTAAAAGGCTTTATTTTTACTTTTGGGTAAAAAAATAATCAGTGGGATTAGGATGGAAATACAATAGGAATACTGGTACTCTGATAGAGGAGAGGACATATCTAATGCATTTCTTATTTGATGGCAGATATTTGCTGCAGTTGAGAAGGAGTCGACTAACTTAAAGAATGGAAAGAACTCAGTGTAACCAAAGCCTCTTTATCCTGTGATTCCATTTACAGTGAAGGGAAAAGAGGAATGGCAGGGGCGTCAAAAGCCTGAAAGCATAACAATGCCCACTAAAGAATAACAAAACGAAGTAATTAACTCATGAGACAACAAGCTCAAGTATATTCTTGCCACGGGTACTTTAACTCTGTAAGTAATACGAACTCTACAGGTACTTTAATAAGTACATATGGATAAAATATTAGTATCAAGACTAATGAAATGATTTTGTTTATGGCAAGTTATTTATTTTTTGTTTCAATATTATGATTAGTCACAGGTCCATGTGGCAACTGTTATGGGGTTCCGACAGTGGATAAATTGGTTGGAGTTGATAAAGGAGGAGGCGTTGATGTTGAAGGAAGGGAGATGGTGGTGTCTAACGGGGAGGGGGTGTTTGTTGCTGACTTGGTCGGGATTTTTTGGGTGGAGTTGCACGTGGTGGAGGTGGATAGTTGGAAGCTGGCAGAGATGGAACGTTTTCAGGAGGAGGTGAGCAAGGTGCAACTGGTGTGGGAGGTGGTGGACAGAGGCCGGGTTGGGTTGGAGCCAAAGGAGAAGCGTTTTGGTCTGGTGGAGGAGGAGAAACATTTACCAGTGGAGGTGGGGATAAAACCGGAGGAGGCGGGAAGTTTACACCTGGAGGAGGAGCAATGACAGGTGGCAAAGGCGGAGGACTAATATCCGTAGGTGGTGGTGGACCAGATGTAACTGGGGGAGGAGCATCAGGTACTACGGTATGTAGGAATATGTCTATTATGTTTCTCAGTTTTTGTACGTTAATCGAGAATTTTATTTAGGTTTCTTATGTTTTTTATTGAAATAGATGCCAACTAAAACATTGGGTTGTTGTGCCTTTGAAATGATAATGAGTGTTACGTTAAAAAATTTCTACATTGAATGTTTTATTTATGGTTGATATGTACCCTATGCCCACATATTTAATTAACCCCACCA
Organism: Artemisia tridentata subsp. tridentata; assembly: GCA_021014915.2. Lineage (NCBI taxonomy): Eukaryota > Viridiplantae > Streptophyta > Magnoliopsida > Asterales > Asteraceae > Artemisia > Artemisia tridentata. The sequence goes on from CP139504.1 coordinate 263,282,610, forward strand.
GGCACTAATATATGTTGATAATAGTTGCTGAATTCTAGCCTATTTTTGTCCTTATAGCTTACATCAAACAACAAAATATGATGATACGGTTGATATTAACATTAAAAAATTGTTGTGGCAGAAAGGATGGAACAAGCTAATGTGAAGTTTACAATCGTATTGGATAATGGTCAGGTTCTTCCACGAATGGATCGAAGGGAGGAGATACAAAGGATGGCTCACTGTCAATTTGTTTGACAGTGATACTTATTGATAGTTTTTTAGTTCTAAGAATTACCAAAAAAATATTGGTGTACGTTCCATGTTGCAAAGATTTTTTTTTTGGTAATTCTTTGCGAGACATTTGCATAGATTTCTCGCAAATATTTCTCTCAAAAATTTCCCAGTTCTCCTCGCCAAGATTTCTCCCAACAATTGCCTAGTCCTCCTCGCAATGAAGTTTATCACACTCCACCAGAGGATATCTTTCCGGTGTTCCAACCGGAAAATGAACCGGTTAACACTCCACCGGTTCTCAAACAACAACCGGAAAATGAACCGGTGAACACTCCACCGGTTGTCGAACAACAACCGCAAAATGCATTTGGACTCACGGAGGATGAACTCCGACTTCTAGAGCAAGATTTGGAAGTCATGAGACAAATAGAGGAACAAGAACTACAAGAAGAAGCTGCTCGTTTGGAGCAGGAAGCCAGGGATGAAGAACAACGGTGGAAGAACTGGTTTGACATAATGGAAAGAAAATATTATGATAGCGAGTTTAGGTCGTCTTCGAGTGAAGACGGTTGGGTTTCAGATGATTCCTTTTCTTAATTTATAGTTTTATTTTCATGTATCGTAGTTTGTTAATCGTTAATTTATGTAATGTTTTTATTTTTTAAGGGTTTTTTTTTTTTTTTTTTAAATGTTTGATTAAAAAAAAAATCGGTCATCGACTGTGGCACTTTGGTCATGTCTGGTCGCCGGAGAGAGAAAGCTGACGTGGTAGCCGGTGACCCAGGTCGCTTGGGTCATCGACTGTGTCCAGCCTTATCATTTTTTAATTTATTCACCGGTTATAATTTCTTTACCAAAATAAACAAACCAGTTGATATGCTTACCTATACTTAAAAAACCTGAACTATTTTCAAATGTTTATATTGCATATAGAATTACGTTATCCGTATAAATTAATATTGGCAGTGGTTAGTGAAGATATCTTCGCGCTCATCCAGTACAACGCTCTTTTATGGATCTCCAACCGGATCCCTAAGGGCCAATTCAATTCAAAAGCTTGGATCACTAATCCTTCTAGTATTCATCCTATAGTAGATGGTGTAGATTAACTATTGTCGGTGTTGTTCTTTTCTGGCTTTCGTTTTGTTCTTTTTGGTTTGGTCTCCTTTTTGTTATAAAATTCATTGCTTTTCAAAAAAAAAAAAAAAAAAAAAAATATATATATATATATATATATATTGGCAATTCTATTTGCTTTTATCCATTTAAATATTAATAGAAGCTGTACTAGTTTAGCCGAGCAATCAGGGTGGAAATACATCTTTAAAATTGTAGGAACGGATTAGCAATTCCGTTGTACCATGTAATCGTACATAGTAATTCATGGGTTCGGCTTTAGCTTCACTATAGGCGGCCCTTTCAATAACTTCTTACCCGAAAAAAAAAAAAAAAAAAAAAAAACTAGTTTAACTGAATATAAGGCTGGACACATTAAGGGGGTCGATTGACTCCCATACGTCAGATTTCTCTCTCCTGCGATCTACAGACGATTGGTTGCCACAGTAAGAGCGAGCTTCATTTTTTTTTTCAAATATTTTTATCAACAAAATTAAAATTTCATTAATAATTTAAACATTACATAATAATTCAAATAAAATTCAAATATTAAAATAAAATTCAAATAACATTCAAACATTACGATAATAAAACGACTAAACTAGTTTTGATTTTGACGATTCCAAATGTTTTATACCAAATCGGTTTTTAGGCTAAGTTGAGTTGTTTTGTCAATTATCTCCTTGGTAATTTTCAACGACTCCACATGCGTTCTTAATGGATCGTAAGAACGTTGCTGCTCCACTCGAAAGAATATGGGAGATATCACCCACCCTTGGTCCTGAATTATCATATTATGTAATATGATGCTTGATAAGCCTCCCAACACTCTTCCACAAATACCAAAAACTCGCCATTAACTTCATTTTCATCATCCGAAGATGAATCGGCAATAAATAACTCGTAAGAATCCATTATTTAGATTTGAGATAGTGTGTTTAAATGTGTATAGAGAGAATGTGTTTGAATGTGTGAATAAAATGGTGAAATGGGGGAGTTATTTATATAGTGTAAAAATATTTAAGTTTAAAAAGTATATATATATATATATATATATATATATATATATATATATATATATATATATATATAAATATATGCAACGTTTATATTGCAACGGTAAAAAAAGAAAAAAGAAAAGGACGATTGTCAATCATCTGGACGTACGGACCGAATGACACAAAACATGGAGGATCGATCTATGGGCGATCGACACCCACAGAAGGGGTAATCGATCCCCATGTCGATCAATCAATCGATTGCTGGTCTTAATGCATGCAGTCTAAGCTTTAGAGAGTCTTTTCAATCTGGAGATGGTATTCAACACACTTTTAGACACAACTCTTAGGCATAAAACTCGTTTTCGATAATGACACATCCTATACTATAAAATTTTGGCTTGACTAATAACTACCGTCAATGTTTAAGTGATGGAAATTTAAATGAAAGAGAAATAATTTATTGAAATGAATTTTATTAGTGATACATTATTTTTTGAAACACTTTTTGTAAATTTCTGTGAATATATCAACTTTCTAACTAATAACTAGAGGCAATGTTTAAAGTTTGTTCTAGTGAAGTAGTATGTTCCAAGTGGCATGCATTTAGCAAGGGGCTATGCAATGCAAGTAGATCTAACAAATAACTAGAGACAACGTTTAAAGTTTGTTCTAGTGAAGTAGCATGTTCCAAGTGGCATACATTTAGCAAAGGGCTATGCAATGCAAGTAGATGAGGTTGCTTTTATTTATCTTAACTAGTAGCTTCCGAGCAATAGATAAGCTGAGGCACGTCACCTCATTATTCAACATGAACTTTTGCTCCCCATTTCAGTTGCTAAAAGAAAAACACACTTCAAACTTGAGTACAAAACTTTTTCAAAGTTGAAGTGATGCTAATAATGTACTAGTGTCATTCCTATTAAAGTGTCTAGTATAATTTAACTAGTTGAGCATTTTATGATGTCATATGTTGACTACCAAGTACTAATCAGGTAGGAACCAGATGGTAGTTATTGGCTTATTCGATCACGCCAACCTCCTTATGGTTCACCAGTAAAATGTCTAAATAGGTGTTTTCATATTATTTTATTATACATTAGGCATACGGATGATGCCATTTTGGGTGGTAAAAGAACGAAACGACGTCTTTTTGTGCTTTACCATGTCTTTTTGTGGTTTTAAACATGTCGTTTTGTTTGTTGGGCCATTGGTTGTGGTTAACTTACGAGTTAGTGGCCCTTGAGAGGTTTGTCCACTCCTTATTTTATTAGGGTTTGTCTGCTCATTTCATTAGTGATTTCTGTTTTCTTTCAACAACCTTCATGCACATTAATCTATAATCTCATATCTTATTAGAACATTGTGTAGTGTCTGTGACTAGGATTGAAAAAGAGGCTACGCGTGTGGCTAATGTTTTGCGGTCGCACGCTTAATCTATAAATGGGATTTCCAACAAAAAATATTTGGGATTTTTGAATACCTAGTGTTAGGTGAAAATTTTGTGTAGATTAATTTGTAGCTTCAGTGATTTGAGATGAAAGTGTGGTTTAAGTGTTATAAAGAATGAAGAAGAGTCTACGCGTGTGCTTAATATTCGTCGTTCGCACGCCTAATGTATAAACGGGTAATCTCTTACAAATAAATATTTGGGGGTTTTTGAAATTTTAATTAGGTGAAAACTTTGTATAGATTTATTTTCAGCTTGGCTGTTTTCTGTTTTTAATTTTAATGATTTTCGTATTTTTTTTAAAGAACTGATGATTTATTAAAAATTAAGTGTTACTCCCTCCGTCCCAATATAAGTGTTCAGTTTGACTTTTCAGATTCAAACTGGTTCAACTTTGACCTTAATTTTTTTTTTTGTTATATAATACTTGATGAAAAATCATAATATTGAAAAATACACTTAAAACCTAATCAATTCATATATTTCGCATCAAATATTATATAACACCCACAAAAATATTTAAGGTCAAAGTTGAACCAATTTGACTCTAAAAAGTCAAACTGGATATTTACTTTGGGACGAAGGTAGTATTAAAAATGTTAATTTTTGGTATTTTGTTTTCTTTTTTTTTTTCTGCGTCATTCATTTGACCTCATCCTTTATTCAAACTTCATGAGAGCTTGTTCATTTTGTTTCTAGGGCATGCAAATCAAATGGAGGATGGGGAAGTAGACGTAAAGGTTTTTTTTATGTTTGTAAGAGGTTTGATATAATTTCGGATATAATCTTAGAATTGTAGTATTGTGTGTTGATGCTAATGGTACGGATATTTTAATTGTAGGCATCATTCATAATCTTTATATCAAATTCCCACATGCTCCTCAATGTGTGAATGTATACAATGGCTTAGATGAGTTACTGATATGGTTGGCAAGTCTTTTTTGACATAAATGTTAAACCATCTATTCCCTTTTCAATCACTTTATAAAGCGATATGGATAATAATGAAAATATAATAGGCAGCGATGATAGAGTTTGAATGTCGATGAATGTATTCGAATAAATGTGACATTATGCACTGCATCATGGTGGGGTAAATTTGCTAAATTTGCAAGGAGAAGTTTTGTCACGGAAAAACTTCGATAGAAGGCTTTACTTAAGTTTCTTCGTAGCCAAATTTCTCCTTGCAGGCATTACAAAAACCTTCTTGTTCAGACATTCTTAATTGGGTAAGCAATGATGATAAATCTATAATGTGTGTCTTTGAAACTGGTCAAAGTTTGAGAACATCCATATCTTGGCAGGGAATTTACATTAATGTAGCCATGGCATTGATTTCGTCTTTGTACTGATACATTCCTACATATCTGAGCCTCCATCATTTCTTTTATACATTTTTTCGTGAAGAAAGCTGACATTATGACTGGGCAAATTTACTAAGTTTGCAGCCATGACTGGTGTGTCTTCCTTTTTTGACTTTTTACCTATTTGAGCCTCCTTAGATTCAAAATGCAATTGTACGAGTTTAAAGATTGCTGTGTATGAAGGTTGGTGAAAGAAAGACCTGGAACCAGTATTAACAGGTACCACACAATCCTTAACCATGCAAAAATGCCATTTAAGGAACAAAGATGAAATTATTTCCATCGTGGCAAAGCAATCTTAATAAGTTTGCATCCATTATGGATTACCACGAGCTTTTCAAAGTTGTTAGGTAGGCGGTGATGATAAATTTGTGATATAGATGTTATGTGTAACATCCGGTAATTTTGCAAATCCTTTTCACTAGCCAAATATTTATTTTTGCATCACCTTAGTATTTGAACTTTTTTCAGAACTTAATTGAACTTGAGAAACGCGAGATATCTCGAGAAACGTGAGAGTTATCCCTTTATTATGTCAGCACAACCTAGAAAGCACGAAACGAATTGAATTTGCCAAATAAATTAACTTCGAGAAAGTTATGCATATTTATACTCGTTTTTATTAGAAAAATCATTTCGGAAGCAATGGCGCAAGTTTCATAATTTTTCGAGTCCGTTTGGTACGTCAAATGGGTCCCACAGTGATTATTGTAAAAGTTTCACAAACTTGTCACATATACCCCTCCGCCCGAAGTTACACCACACCCCCTCTACTTTATTTTGACCACCTTTAGTCCCCCACCCCATATAAAAACTATTTTATTTATTTATTTTCTCATAAAACACACACACAAAACTCATCTATCCTCTCTCTCCCTCCTATTTGTCGAATCTCCACCGCCAACCACCACCTCCGTCCGTCGGCCACCACCGCCGCCGGAAAATATTCCGGCCAAACCCCAAACTTCACCACCACATAGATCGAGACCCCTAGATCGTTTCTGGAGCGTTTGAGCTCACGAGGAGCTCGTTTGATACCCAAACACCGCCACCATATTCAACACCGCCACCATGAGACCACTACCACCACTATTTCATCCCTTTCCTTCTCGGTAAAACCCTCACGCGCCCCCTTTCCCTTTTATTTTTAATAAAATCGAAACCCTAAACCTAAAGTTTTTAATAAAACCATTTTTATTACAAATCTTTATTTAAAACCCTTTTGTTTTCATTAAAATCGTGTGGATTTAGTTGGTTTGATCTCGACTCGGTGCGAGTCACTCGACTCAGCCGAGTCAACTCGCGAGTCGAGTTGACTCGGGGTGAGTTATGGATGTTTTGATATATTTTTGGCTTGTATGATCTAGATTTATTGATTTGTAGCTCGGTTTGTATTTTGGATTGGATTTGGGAGTTGTTGGGTTAGGCCGAGAGCCTTATGGCTCGAGTGGGAGTGAGCCGTGACTCAAGGGAGTCACGGCTAGAGTTTTAGTTAAGTGGTTATGTTGGTTTTGGATTTGTTTTGGGTTTGGGTACAAGCTGAGAGCTCATAGGCTCAATAGGAGCGAAGCCGTGAGTCGTAGGAGTCACGGCTATGGTTGGTTTGGCATTTTGGTCTTAGCCGAGAGCCCCTATGCTCGATGGGGAGTGAGCCGTGACTCGAGGCGAGTCATGGCATAGATTTAGAGTAATTTGATGCTTGTGATAGTTGGATGTTGTTTGGTGTTGGATTTGGATGTGTTTTGCGTTAGCCGAGAGTCCTACGACTCATATCGAGTCGATCCGTGACTCACGACGAGTCACGGCATGAGGTTTTGGTCTATTTTTTATGTTTGGTTGGACTTGGTTGAGTCACGCCTTAGCCGAGAGCTACATAAGCTCGATGCGAGTCGAGCCGTGACTCACGTGAGTTACGGCAACGGTCATTAAGTTATTTGTGCCGAGTAGTTTAGTCGAGACTCACGGGAGTTTCGGCCGTGTCGTACTCGAGGTTAGAAAACCTCGAGTCAACTTTTATATTAGTTTGTCGTTTATTTTATTTAATTACTTGTTTATCGATATGGTGTTTCAGGATAATATTTGACAATATGGGATACGATTTGGACATTGGACTTGGATATGTGTCATGAACCTATGCTTGGATGAGAATTGGACGTTATTGGATTTACGGTATTAGCCGATGGACCTTATGGACGATTTTGGTAATTGAGACGGAAGAGTATGTTAGACTCATAAGAGCTTAACGTATTTGGACCCGAACATACACAAAATGGTCGATAAACTTGACAACTAGTATATACGCGAATGATAGTGTCCAATCATATATATTTAACTTGTAAAATGAGACAATAAAACTTATATTCAAGAGTCGTAACTACTTGGAAATGCTTTATAAACAGACGCATCATGTCCAAATTTTGATAAAATCTTTTATAACTTAATCGTTTATGATTACTCAATATCCTAAAAACCTTTTCGAAACTTATACGTTTTCTTCCTAAATCATGATGTTTTATCAACTATTTGGGAAATGAGTAAAACACCGGAACAACCTATTGATGTTTTCTTTCTTGTTTTTCTTATTTTATTTCTTCTTTTTAATCTTAGTTCTTCTCTCTTTCGTTATTCTTTTCTTCGTATTCATTTGTGTTTGCTGACTTTTATAACTTTAACTTCTCGTATCTACACGAGTCTGAAACGTTATTTCTCTCAAACGCCATTGAAATAAAACCTTTTCATTTCAAATATGAATATTACTTTATAAATCGCTTTGAGGTTTATTGCTGAGACATACTATTCACTTATTAGGTTGTGTTGAGGTTCATTTGCTGTGATGTACCATCTTATCATTTGTGAAATCTTGTTTCTCTACTACTACTAAGGTGTGATTCGTAGCCCCACTTTTACTTTTAAATTGTTTACAAACCCATGGGGGAGATACATGCTATTTAGTTATTTTATGAGCACAATTGTTTATTGGTATGCTATTCCTGACTGAAATGTTAATGCTAAGTACCGTCCTTGCCGAAAGCAAGTCCCTCGATCATGAACCATTAATCACTTGCGAGTGAGCGCGATTATAGTTTATAGGCATATAGGAATTGACCCTCCCGCCATGTGGACTAAGGTCGGTCCACCTGTGATTTACTATATTCAAGTTTCACTAGGTACCTGGCAAAGTACCTAGCTTTGGGGGCAACTATGATATATTGAAATTCCGCAGTTACTGTCGACTTACGCCAAGGTTATTGGTGCCAGTTAACGCTTTGTATGTCATGAGCTTAGCAAAACTATTTGACGCTTACCCGATATCTGTATTTGTTATATATATCTTCCAGACTTAAAATCTTGTGCTCAACTGTTTATTTATTAAACCTATGGATTACACTCAACCTTTGTGTTGACTTTTTAGCATGTTTTATCTCAGGTAATTGATGCATATTTGTGGGCACCGGGAGTGGCTGAAGACTTTTGATTGCTATCTTGGGCTTTACTATCTATCTCTACTATCTTATCATTCGAAAAACTTTTTTAAACTATGTTTTATTTCCGCTGCAAACTATGTTTTATTTCTACTGCAGCTTATGTTTTAGAGTCTTTTAGACTCTAAATGTTTGATTTTGTATTCGAATGATATGTTTTTGCTAAAACGTCTCGTTATGAGATCGTTTTCTATGGATGTGATTGTCTTACCCCTCATGTAGCACCCCAAGCTCCGTCCCGCTGTCATATCCCGAGTTGGGGGTGTTACAGAATGGTATCAGAGACACTGTTTATAGAGAACGAGGTCATACTCGACTATAAACATTTTTGTGTGTGTAAAAACATTTTCGAAATCGATAGCCATCAGCCCTCTGTGCCACTTCGCTCTTTAATTGCTTTACTTAAACTTTTATATGTGCATGCTTTTGCACTATTATATGCTTGGATTTTCCGATGCAATCTCACTTTATATAAAACTATTTTTATAAAATTTGGCTAGAATTTTTATACTTTTCCCGATACTCCTTGTAGAGTATTATGCCTACACTAGTCCCTACCAGTCAGTTATTAGTTGCACCCGTTGAGAACCCACTTGCACCACCGAGTCCAGAGGAGGACCCACACCCTATTGATGTACCTCACCCGGAGGATGATAAGATGGACGATGATGAAGAGATGGACGATGATGAGGAGATGGATGATGATGTGGAGATGGATGATGATGATGATGATCACAATGATGACGAGGAGCCATTGACGGAGGAGCATGAGGCTCTCCCCATGCCACCTTCACCAGCAATGTCGGACATTACTTATGAGTCCGATACATCAGATGCATTAGATCATGCTCTAGCTACAGAGGTGACGTCTACGTTTGAGATTGGCGAGTCTTCGACTGCACAGCGAGTTGCCCCTACCGAGCTCAGAGACGAGCTGAGTCGTTTTAGGCAGGAAATCTCTTGGCGCCAGGGCCGTTATATGTCGATGTCTAAGCGATTGTGTGCGCGACAGCCTGATGTTTTAGAGTTGAAGAAGGAGATTAAGGGAGATAGGAGAGCTACAGGTGATTTTTACATAGAGTTGTATGAGCAGGCTGCGAGGTTGGATTCTACAGAGAAGGCAGATACAGAGATTTGGGAGCGTTTGGCGTCATTAGAGTAGAGGATGACAAAGGTCGAGAAGATCGTGGAGAAGTTGTACCTTGGAGTGGTGTTCACTGATATCGATAGTCGTCACTACCAGCGTAGTATTCAGGAGTTGAGGGATGAGATCCATGCCATGCAGTGGCAGGCTTACTATGATAGGATGGAGCATTTCTGTTTTGATGACAGTAATGATGTTTTGGCTATGTATGAGGGAGATCGTCAGTGAGAGTGTAGAGATCATATTATTTATGGTAGTTTAGTATCATGATAGTGGTTTACCTTTGTACGTACTAAACTGAACAGTTTCAGTTAGTAGATTTTATCAGAAACTTGTAATCGTTTTGCATATCTGAGAGGGTGTAGATACACTTTAAGGATGTAAGTCCTTTTATAACGTGTGTATATGATACTTTGAGTGAATATGATTAAGTATGCGGAATCTACTTAACCACACTTAGAAGGATATTGGTTATTGGAAATGGAACAGTGATGCTTGTTATTGAACAATGAACACAGAAAGTATAACACCAAATGATTCAATATTATTGAGAATAATACGAGTGATCTTCACTATCACTAGGGTTACAAAACCTTGAATCTCTATGTTTCTATGACTTTACTTGTTTTACTAGATTGTTAATTTTAAGCACATAAGCAAGCACAATATTCAGCACAGTCTTAGTCACACTTATCTCTAAGCTAAGATCTCCCTTTTATAGTCCAAAGGAGATCTTTACAATATTGTCAAGTCTTGTCAACTACTTGCTTGTTGAGTGTGTCAGTAACTAAGATACACCATGTATCTGTGTTTACAACTTGTTGACTGAACACTTATCTAAGATATTATCAACCGTATATACTTGACTTTTATACACAAAATATCTTTTTATACTTATCTAATCAGCAGTAGTATACGTCAACAGTTATCCACTCAGCAGTAGTATGAGTCACTCCAACAGCAGTATCTAACCAGCAGTACCTTTGTTTGTACTAGCAGTACTAACTTCAGTTAGTACTGTTAGTTATAACTTTAACAGACTTCAAATATACACTAGCAGTTAGTACTGTTAGTGTATTCTTCTCAGCAGTACTAACCTTTAGAACATTTACTTTCCAATACTTATCTTCAGAACATTTAATTCCCAACAATCCTCCCCTAAACTTGTGATTTATCCCAAATCATCAAGTTTCTTCTGAATTAAATGAGGATTGTGAGAGTCTTTCAAACACAACATAGTCAGACTCTTGATATAAGTTTTCCTTTGTTCTGCAAGATGAACTATCTTTTTGTCTAACTCATCTGCCATCTGTGAATCACTTTCAGCCATTTTCTTTGTCTTCAACACTAGAAACAGTACCTTGTTCCTGCTCCAAACATTTCCTAAAAGTTGGTGCAATTTCCTTGGATGGAGGAATTATAAGAGGCAATGGTGCTCTGTATCTTGGATGCTTGATGCCTGATATTATATTCCCTGTAATTGCTCCTTTGAGAAGTCAAGTCATCTCTTAGCAAGCCATGCAAGTGATGAACAAACGTAGTGAACTGAAATTCAAACTGAAAGAACTTAGATAGAACTTTCTCCATTTGAATGCTCCATCCCTTCTGAATATATATAATACTCCAGAATCTTGTCCAAATTTCCAACATGATCTTGAGAAAGAGCTTTATCATTTTAAGTCAAAGATGTCCGAACATGAATAAGAGAGATGAAAGAGCTTATTTCAAGCATCCATCAACTGAAACTGGAGCTTGTTCTTATCTTTCTCCCCAATCTTTCTCTTCTGTTTCTGAGCATACACATTGATATCGCGCGAAACGTTTCACAAGTCAAACCTCTTCACGAAGAAAAGTCAACTCGCGACGGTTTAAACGCGAAAATCGATTGTAATATACCGGATAAGCATGTACCCGGGTCGTTCTCCCTGCGAGGCGTGAAATTGAGAATATCGTTTGAGGTTCGGAATTAAAATGCTTAAAATAACGAGGGTTGATTGGTTACTAATATCTACTAAAACGTAAATAACGTAACGTAAACCGGAAACTAATAACGAGTAAAAACGTCACATACTATAAAAACTAACCCTACTGATGCAAAATAATTTTCCTACGTCATAAATGACAAAAGAAAATTTTGAAAAAAGAAATTATAATTTTTTAGCTTTTTAATTATTTTTTATGAATTAAAAACTATTTAAACTAATTTAAATTATTAAAAATACTAAAACTATTTTTTTTAAATCTGAAAATTTTTGTGAATAAACTTTGAACTAATTAAAAGATAAGAAAAATAAAAATAGGAAAAAACAACTCTGGATAAGCAGAAATAAGCTGAAACAACTTAAAATATGCTAAAAGGAAATGAGTGCTATGTTAATAAATTTTGCATTACTTATCCTAAAAAGAACAATAGCATACTGGTTGGGTCGTTTGTTTGTGAGGCAAGAGGCCTGGGTTCGAGTCCCAGGTCTGTCATCTTTTTGCAAACATTTTTCTTTTTTTTTTTTTTTTTTTTTTTTTTTTTTTTTTTTTTTTTTTTTTTATCTAAAAACTAATTAAGCTATTTAAGATGAGCAAATTTGAAACTGAAAATCATTTTTGAAAAGCAAAATAAGCTCAAATCAGTTGGTTTCATGTCTTATCAGTTTGGAATAGAAATGAAAAACAATGCTAAAAAGCTTAAAAACCATTCTGAAAAGCTAGGATTAAAATGAAATAAGCTAGGACTAGAAGCAAGCTGAATTAACCAAGCAAAAAAAGAATATAACAAACACCATTAAGCTAGAAAGCACAATTAATCCAAAAATGAACATAGGGTCTGCTGATACTCATGGCAAGTGCAGGGCAGAAACAGGGCATAGGGCAGTTTTGCAGGCCAAGATAAGCTAGCTTAACAAGCTCCTAAATCCAAAATGAACTACAATAGATTAAGACTACCTTACAAGCTATATGTAAAACAAAAATTAGCACCTAAAACCTATTTTAACTGCACTAAATTGAGATTAAAAAGGGCTGCTTGGGGGAGTGATGTGAAAAAAAAAATGCAGGGCAAGAACAAGAACAAACTTCCAAAGTCTATCCTAACTCCAATTAGCCTCAAAATAAGTAGATAACGATACAGAGGAACACATAAGCAAATAAGCCATAAGATAAGCAGTTGACTAAAGTTGACCAAAATATAAAAACAAGAAATTTTTTAAATTTCATTAACCAAAACTTAGAATACAAATACTGAAACAAAGCTTAAATCTAATCCTAATGACAGAAATTAAATAACAATAAGTAAAAATTGGTCTAAACTTTTCTAATACATGAAAAGTGGACAAAAAATTATTTTGAGGAGAGTCTGCTATTTAAAGGCCCTCAACTAGGGTTTCCTGCTGCTGCCTTTGCTTCTTGTCTTCATTCTTGCCCCTTGGATAAAGCTTGCTCCCCACAACTTCTAATTACAGCCGTTGGATGAAAATGGTCCGTTGGATAGCTGAGGTGGAGGGGGGGACCAAAGACATACCCATGTGAAGGGTTTGGATGGTAGCGAGGGTGATGGTGACTGGTTGGTGGATTAGCAGATGGATTAGGCGGGAAGTGGGAGGTTAAAGAAGGTCCACAGTAGTTAGGGATTTTGACTATTTTTGTTTTGGGGGTTTGACTGAGAAAGGGGATTTGACCCGTGTTTTAGCTAAGGGCGGATGGATTGGGCTTTTGGGGTGGTGATGGGCTTGGGGATTTAATGGGTTAAAGGGTTTAGGATCCGGTTGTGTAAGTTTAATAGGATAGATAGATAGGATAAAATGTGGTTAAACTACCAAGGACCAAATGTGATATTGTTGTAATTGTGGGGACCAAAATTGCCAAGTGAAAATAATCCAAGGGTCGTTTTGGGATTTTCCGAGCTCGAATTAACTCCAAATGAAAAATCGTCTTTCCCGGCATCGGCTTTCGGCTCTTTAAATACTCTTTCCCAATCTCGTGCTCGGTTTTTGTTGTTTTTTTCTTCGTTTTTGTCCTTTTTTTGGGATATCCGTACCTGCATATTAACAAACACAAAAACACAAATATCTTTGGCATTTTGGTCAGTTTTTGGTTGTTTTGGTCTTAATTTGGTCAAGAAAAGGTATGTGTTTAAGCACATACCACACATCCACAATCTTTCAACCTCCTCTGTTTGGTTAATCTTCCTCCCCTTAAGCTTAATCTTCCTCCCCTATTTGGAATATCTCTCACCATCATCTGAACTTTTTGTTTTAAAATTTCTTGAGTTCATCTTCCATTTAGGACAGATTATCAGACAATGTTGTACATGTAGCCATCAATTTCTTAAGTTCCAATCTGCTACCCTCATCACTTCCAGGTGTGTTAACTCCTGTGAGAGGTAAATCATGGGGAATTGACTCATAATCCATCATTTGATGGTTTTCTGAGCCACTTTGAAAATCCTTTTTAAGAAACTTTTGACTTAGCAGTATGAACCTGATTTTATATTTGAAAAATCATACTGCTTACAACCATTTTGAAGGGATTAAGTGTAATAACAGACACTTAATCAATATTTTGGTTTAAATTAACCTCTGGTTGTGTGAGAACCAATGTTTTCAGTTATAAATAACTGCCTGTGTACAGATAAACCCATTCGAAGGGCTTTCTTGACAGGGTTTCCAGCTCATGGAAATTGTTGCCTCTAACATAAGTGTTAGATTCACTTTTGCTCGCTGTTCTTTCTATCAGATGTCCTTAGACTTGCTCATTATACTAATTAAAGTATAAAATGATAGAAAGTGAGTTGTCTCAGTTACTATCTGACCAACTGAGCCATTTATTCAAAATGAAATATCATAATCAGGTTTCAAGAAAGAAGTTTTAAAGAATCAATTAACTTAGGAATAAACCTTCGTAAATGAATTCCCAAACTCTGACTATCATTAACCTATTATGTCAGCAACTTGTATCATCATTCTGCTGCTCATACATTTCACTTGAAGCTTCCTTTGTGCTCAAATGTTCATACCTGAAATTGTTAGTACAAAACCAAGAAAACAAAATGCAAAGCATTTGTCTTATAGCAACATCATCATATGACTAATAGTATGAATAAAACAATCAAAATTTGTACTAGCAGTACAAATTTTTCAATAACAGTACCAATTTACAAAGCTAGCAGTACAAACTTAATTTTAAGTATAAAAACACAGAGTTTTTAAATCATTGAGGATTAAGCATCCCAATACTTGCTACCAAGTATTGAAACCTTCCAACATCAAAAGCTTTTGTGAGAAGATCTGCAAAGTTGTGATCAGAATCAATTTTAACAACTTGAATCAACTTTTTCTCATTGCAGTCTCTAATAAAATGATGTCTAATTTCTATGTGTTTTGTTTTAGAGTGTTGCACTGGATTTTTAATTATGCAAATTGTACTACTATTATCAATATATATGACAGTGTTCATGAAATTGTACCCATAATCAAGAAGTTGATTTTGAAGCCAAAGTACTTGACCACAGCAACTTGCAGCAGCTACATACTCAGCTTCAGTTGTTGAAGTAGCCACAATTGTTTGCTTTTTACACTGCCATGAAATGAGTCTACATCTAAGGAATTGACATCCTCCAGTTGTTGACTTTCTGTCCAAGCTTGAACCTGCATAATCACTGTCTGAATATGCTACCAAGTCAAAAGATGATTCCCTAGAATACCATAGACCCAACCTAGGTTGACCCTTGAGATATCTAAAGATCCTCTTGATAGCTGTTAAGTGAGAAATCTTAGGAGTTACTTGAAATCTTGCACAA
This sequence comes from Artemisia tridentata subsp. tridentata, assembly GCA_021014915.2. NCBI lineage: Eukaryota > Viridiplantae > Streptophyta > Magnoliopsida > Asterales > Asteraceae > Artemisia > Artemisia tridentata. The sequence goes on from CP139504.1 coordinate 263,298,168, forward strand.
GCACAAACAGAGAACATGATATCAGGTCTTGATGATGTGAGATACATCAAAGAGCCTATCGTAGATCTGTATGTTTGTACATCCACATTGTCTCCATCTACATCTTTTAGAAGAGGCTTCTCAGAGTCTATTGGTGTGCTTGCTGCCTTTGAATCAACAAATTGAAATTTCCTTAGAATCTCTGCAATATATTTATCTTGGCTGATAAATATGCCTTCAATTGATTGCTTAACTTGCAGACCCAAAAAGAATGTAAGTTCCCCCATGGAACTCATCTGAAACTTATCATGCGTAAGTTTCTCAAACTCTAAACACATCTCCTTCCTTGTAGATCCAAAGATGATATCATCCACATACACCTGAACTAGCAAAAGATCCTTCTTATGCTTCTTGATGAATAATGTCTGATCAATCTTGCCTCTTTGAAATCCATTTTCAATTAAATAGGAAGCCAGTGTTTCATACCATGCCCTTGGAGCCTGATGAAGGCCATAAAGAGCCTTGACTACCTTGTACGCCTTGTCTGGATGTTCTGGATCAATATAACATGGAGGTTGTGAGACATACACCTCCTCTTCAATAGTACCATATAAGAAAGCACTCTTGACATCCATTTGATAAACTGTGAAGCCCATAAATGAGGCATAAGCTAAAATAATCTAATGGCTTCAATTCTTGCTACTGGAGCAAAAACCTCTTCATAGTCTATACCTTCCTTTTGTGTGTACCCTTGGGCTACAAGTCTAGCCTTATTTCTTATCACTATGCCCCTTTCATCCCTTTTGTTTCTGAAAACCCATTTAGTACCAATTACCCTTACACCCTTGGGTAAATCAACTAGCACCCAAACCTTCTGAATCTTGAACTGGAGAAGCTCCTCTTGCATAGCTTCTACCCAGCTTGAATCATCTAAGGCTTTGAGAACATTCTTGGGTTCTGCTTGTGAGAGAAAACATATAAATAAGCAAGAGTTTGCATACTCATGCTGCTTTGATGCATAAAGAGCATCAAGAAGCCCTTGTTGGTCTGAAGACATAAGTTGCTTCCTTGTCTTCACACCAGATTATACATCTCCAATCACATTGTCCAGGGAGTGGACTTTGTGAATCCTTGTGTGTGGTGTAGAAGGAACATGATAGTCAGGTGGGAAATTGTTGAAATCCACCTCATCTTATGAGAAATCTGCTTCATTTGAGTCTGATGGGACAGCGGTAGAAACATTTGGCCTAGCAGTAGAAACATTTGGCCTAACAGTATCTTGCTCTGTCTCAGCAGTACTATCATCATTAGAACTGTTAACTGGATTCTCTTGTTCCTCAGTTCCATCTTCCTTGTTTTCATCTTCAATCCCTTCTTTAGCTTCATTAGAAGAAGGTTCATCATTTATTGAAGTTGAATCCACACTTGTCCATATTGGCATCATCACATAATCTTGATCTGTCTTTTTTTCTAACCCTGCCTCATTTGTTGCATCACCATCTTCAAAACCTGAAAAATCATTATTTTCTGCAACAACAGGCACATAGTTCATGGATTGGGTTAGTGACTCAAGATCAAATAGCCATTTGGGACCTTCACCTGCTACATTGGATTTGTTCTCTAAAAATTCCACATGCAGGTTTTCCTCTACTCTCCTAGTTCTTGAGTTGTATACTCTAAATGCTTTGCTATTAAGAGAATATCCAACTAAGAATCCTTCATCTGCTTTACCATCAAATTTTCCTAGATGGTCTAAGGTATTCAGAATTGTCACATGACATCCAAAAGGTCTAAGAAATCCTATTGCAGGAGTTCTACCTCTAAAAAGCTCATAAGATGTCTTATTATGAGACTTAACTACTAAAACTCTGTTCTGGACATAGCAAGCAGTATTAACTGCTTCAGCCCAAAAAGTAATAGGCAACTTAGAGTCAGCTAACATGGTTCTAGCAGCTTCTATAAGTGTCCTGTTTCTCCTCTCAGCTACTCCATTCTGCTGAGGAGTTCTAGCAACACTAAATTCCTTTCTAATACCTTTTTCTTTGCAGAAATCATCCATAACTCTATTCTTAAACTCTGTCCCATTATCACATCTAATGACTTTTACTTTCTTGTCTACTAGGTTTTCTATCTCTGTAATGAATGTCTTAAGAATGCTAGAAGTCTCATCCTTAGAACCTAAAAAGAAAACCCATGTAAACCTGCTATAGTCATCAATAACAACTAGACAAAATCTTTTATGCTTAATACTACTCACAGAAGTAGGTCCAAATATGTCCATATGAAGCTTAAACAATGATTGATCAATAGAGTTAAAAAGCTTGGGCTTACAAGTGGCTTTATGTTGTTTGCCTTTAAGGCAAGCAATGCATGTTTGGTCATTTTCAAATCTTTTCTGAGGCAAGCCTCTTACCAAACCATCTTCGACAATTTTATTTATGGTTTTGAAATTAATGTGACCAAGCCTCCTATGCCATTTCATAGATTCATCCAATGTGGCCTTTGCAACAAGACAAGTATGTGCCTCTTTAGGAACAATCTTCTTCATATCAACACTGTACATGTTTCCCTTTCTTGGAATTTTAAGAAGTACTTGACTTTCATCGGGCATCTTAAAATCAGAAGAAAGCACAAGACATTCAGTGTCAGTAAAAAGAACTTTGTTCTTTTTGTCACACATTTGTGAGACACTAAAAAGATTATACTTAAGCTCTTGCACATAGTACACATCTTCAAAATCCAATTTACTGGTTTTAAGTGTACCTTTACCAGTAATTCTTCCTCCTATTCCCCCTCCAAAGGTAACATATCCTCCATCCAATGATTGAAAGTCTGAAAGATAAGACATGTTGCCTGTCATGTGCCTTGAACACCCACTATCTGAATATCCTTGATCTTCATCATCTTCATCAGATTTCCAGTCCTCAATGATTGGACCATCTGATTTCCTACCAGAGGACACCTTGTCCTTAGGAAGTGAAGTATTACTTGAACTCTCACTTACTTTTATAGGTTTGTCAACAACTATATCTTCTTTTGGCTTAACACCATATTCTAATGTAGGTTGTTGAAGGTCAGACAAGCCTATGTGCTCTAGATCTATCCCTAGGGGTGCAGGGATTCCTCTGTAAGGAGGTGGGACATTATTATATCCTAACCCAGACTTGGCTTTGTTGATCACTTGACATTCAATTATTTTGCTTACCCCCTTAGAGGCATGTTCTAATGTTTCTACACTTAATTGAATGTTTTCTTTTTCTTCTTTAAGTCTAGCATACTCAGTTCTTAAAAAGCTAATTTCAGCATCTTTAAAAAATATGTCTTGTTTAAGAAGAGCTTTGTCATCAGAAAAAGAAAATTCATTGTCTTTATAGTGAATGATCTGCTTCTCTAGGATAGCTAAACCTACCTTATAATCTATTAAGTTTTGATGAGTTTTGTTTAGTTCTAACCTTTGATCATCATAATGTTTTCTTAAAGAGTCTAGTTCTTTAAGAGCAGTTCAAGTATTAGAACAAACTTTATCATTTTGTACCTCAGTAGCAGAGAAGGCCATGAGAGCCATCTGAGTAGAAGGTTCTTCTTCATCTGCCATGAAACTCCAATCAAAACCTAAGCCATCAATAGCTACCATAGCTTTTGAATTTGGCTCAGTAACCTCCCCTGTTTTGGACTTGGTTCCAAAACCTTTGCTTTTGCCATCCTGATGCCTTGGTCTTCTACATTCCCTTGAGAAGTGCCCCATCATGTGGCAGTTGTAGAATTTTATCTTTGACCTGTCAAAACCAGCTGTATCATTGCTACTGATAGTGATCTTCTTCCATGTCCTTTGATAAAATTTCTTAGCCCTCATGCTAAGAAGAGAAATTTGCCATTTTAGGTCCATCTCCTCCAAATCATCATCATTGATTTCCTGGAGGTCTTCATGAGTAAGCATAGACCCATCATTCTGGCTTGTGAGAAAAGCACAACATGTTTTCTCATCCATAATACCAATAGTACTGCTTGATGAACTAGCAGTACCAACTCCCATATCAACCTTCATATCTTCAACTGGATTTGAGGTACTAGGAGATGACACAAATGCCATGTTCCCAGTGCTTGAACTAGCACTTCCAGCTTTCTTCACATCTTGTTCAACAATTTTGAAGTTGTTGTACAAGTCATTCAGACTCATTGAATCAATTTCTGGCTTGTTTTTCCAGACAACCACATGCATAGCCCACTCTTCTGGTAGACTTCTTAAGAACTTGGAGTTTAAATCTTCTTGAGGTATCTCTACACCAAGAACAACAAGTTGGCTCACAATCTTCTGAAACCTGTTAAACATGTGATCCAATGATTTGGTTGTTGAAGAGAAGTTTTCAAAGTTTTGCTTGAGAAAAGTCTTCTGGATCTTCTTGGTGGCTTCATTTCCACCATAACTTGCAACAATGGCCTCAAATAATGACTTGGCATCTTTGAGCTTGCTGAAGTTTAAAAGTTGATCATTTGGAATGGTCATCATCAGCATACTTCTGGCCTTGAGGTCATTCTTCTTCTTGACTCTCTCTTCTGCAGTTGTTGGGTTGGTATTCACAGTTGTCACTACCTTGTCTTCAACTGTTGATGTAGTGGTTGTAGGCTTGAAAGAGTTTCCTTCTTCAATAATTTCCCAAAGTGTATAGTCTTGCACTTGGAAATACTGCTCTATCCTTAGCCTCCACATATCAAACTCATTTTGCTTGAGTATTGGCAACTTTGCAGCAACATTCGTTTGAATAGACTCCATGTCCATTTCTTCTTCTTGTAAATCAAAGATATCAGCCTGATCTCTGATACCAATTGAGAGGATGTAGATACACTTTAAGGATGTTATTCCTTTTATAATGTGTGTATATGATACTTTGAGTGAATATGATTAAGTATGCGGAATCTACTTAACCACACTTAGAAGGATATTGGTTATTGGAAATGGAACAATGATGCTTGTCCAACGTTCGGGAAACTTACTAGGATTGACAAGCAAACAAGTAATGCAAGATTTTGATACAAGAAAATTGTTGATGATGATGGTGGTGGTGTTGTAGAGTCACGGCAGCAGCATCCCACACAAGAGGGGATAAAACTTGAGCTTGTAAATGAGAAAAATGAAGTAAAAAGAAAGAAAATGGTTTATATAGAGACAAGGTGGGATTTGATGTAAAATGCATGGTGTTTTAGTGGTGGATGTGTGAGGTGGGTCAGCCACTCATGGATGACGAGGGGGAAGAGTTTATTTAGTTTTTGTACAAGTATTATAGTTCACGTAGTGAGTTTAAAGGCTAACGGAGCAAAACTGGTAACATTTTTATGCACAGTTTGTGAAAATAAATGCCTAAATAATAATATTTTCATAAAAATATCTCATTTGAATTAAAATGACCTAATGATAGGATCTAAACACACTCCTTGTGTTGAAGATACTTTGAGTTAATGTCAACTAGTATGCGGAATCTACTAGCTAACACTTAGAAGATTATCTGTGTTGTATTGTATGAAAAAGTGTATAATGAAATAGTAAAGTATGAACACAGTAATGAACCAAATGCTTCAATATTATCGATTATAAACGAGTGATCTTTAGACTATCACTAGGGTTTTACAACCATGAAGCTTTTACAAAGATACATATTTTCTGATATGTTAAACCCTAACCTAGGATCTCCTTTTTATAGCACAAGTAGTCCTTTACAAGTAAACAAATATTCGTATCAATCTATAATAATAAGATATACATCAAATCTATTCTATATATATCTTCACTCATTTCTGTCTTCATCTCATAATCAGTACTAACCATCTGTACTAGCAGTACTAACTCAGTTAGTACTGCTGGTGTAATCTTCAGCAGTTGTAACTTTATACCTAGCAGTACTAACTGTTGGTTTAATTCCCAACAATCCTCCCCTAAACTTATGATTTCTCTGCAAATCACTAAGTTTTTTGAATTAAACTCCAACATTGATGATGGGGGGGGGATTCTTTTAAACACTTATCTTTGATTTTGAATCACTTTAGTATTTTCTTCACATTTAAGCTTTGAAGAAACCATAACAGCAAGCACTCCAGCACTTAACTTCATCAGTATCATTCATGAAGAAACCATAACAGCAAGCACTCCAGCACTTAACTTCATCAATATCATTCATTCTTTGAATCTTCTTTCTGTATGAATCTTCTCTCTGTAGGAAGCCTGTCTTCAAATCTGTATCCTCCCCTGAGTCTCATAATTATCTTGAATCAATTGAACAACAAGATCTTGAACTAAGCAATTTTCCTCCAATATGAGCAATTTTCCTCCCCTGTTTGGAAGAATCCTCACCATCACTTGAACTTGAACTTATGACTCTTGAGCTCAGCCTCCAATGTGACAATTTGGTACAAGTTTCCATCAATTCATATAGTTTCAAACTGCCCTCATCACTTCCAGGTGTGTTACCTCCTGGGAGAGGTGAATCATTGAGCATAGACTCAGTATCAAGTCAAGTTTGAACTAGCAGTACAAACTGTTTATCAAAAATTTTCAAAGAGCAGGATAAACTTTTTATCAAAAACTTTCAAAGAGCAGTATAAACTTAATTTGGATTTGAAAACATTACTGCCCACTTATAGTTTTTAGCAAACTATCAGCTATCAACGGATTTGATGTGTCTTTACCAAGAGCCGTTTGCTTTGGACTAGCCAACTCTTTGTTGTGAAGTATGGTGAGTTGATTACCATATAGTTTTTGGTAAACTATCAACCATAAACGGATTTGAGAAGTCTTTACTAGAAACTGTTTGCTCTGGACTAGTTGGTTCTTGATGTAGGTTAGACAAGGTGAACCAATTACCATTTGTTGTGTGTACAGATCACACACTTTAAGCTCCAAAGCACCATACCATCCAAAACATAAAGCATTCAATTCACAAACTCCAATCAACCTGCAATTGTTAGTCCAAAAACAGAAAAACAAAGTGCAAAGCACTTGTCTTATAACATTATAAGCATATGACTAACATTGTACATAAACAAGGAAATTAATTTCCTTGGGGAACCCAAGTCATCACTGACTTAGGTTTGCCTCTTGCATCAATATAGTTGTATTTATTAAAGGTCATTGATGCACAATTGGGTTTGGTAGGTGTCCATACCCAACGTGTTGAGGCCTTCACAGCATTGCCCCATTGACCCTTAACAACATTCATATGCCTAGCAGTAGGAATTGCTGGCCTAGCAGTAGAAACTGTTGGCTTAGCAGGTTTGATATTAGGCATCCATTTTTTATTATACAAAGCTGTTTTCTTGTAAAAGGGCATGTTAACTGTTTGTGCATGATTGTAACGATTTGAATATGGTTTTGCACTTGAAACAGTTTGTTTGTAATTAACACATTTGTTTGGTCTAGCAGTAGAAACTGATTTGATGCCAGACTTCAACATAACTGCTCTGGGTGTCATCTTAAGATTAACATTAGGGTGAGTCAATCTAGTTGGACTGTTTTGATTCATCCTAGCATTTGCATTCCCATACACCCTTGAACTCTCAAAAACCTAGCATTTTCCATGGATTTGAGTCACAATATGCAGCCAAATGATCAAAATTACCACACACAAAACAAACTTTATTCTGCATAACAAACTTATCACCAAGCTGTTGAGATTTTAAATTGTTCCAGTTCCTTTGATTGCCCCTAGGAACTGTAGACCTATACATCTCAGCATATCTAACAGCTTTTCTAACTGGTTTTATATTTTCATTTTTGACCACTTTAGGAACATTTTTTACTTCTAACTTAACCTCAGACTTATTCTCAGACACAACCTCATTAACCTTAACCTCAGACACAACTTCTTCAACTAAAGATGTATCACTTGCACATTCAAAAGAATCCTCAGCCTTGACAAATTTAGTAGGACTCTCATTGGTTTTAGGACCATATCCAGGAAAATCAATATCCTTAAACTCCTCTAAGCCTGTATGAGCTAAGTCAATGTCTGGGGGTACAAACATTCCTCTATTGGGAGGTGTAATAGACTTATATCCTAGACCAGATTTAGCTTTATTTACCAGTTGACTCTCTATTAATTTTTGAACTCCTTTTGATGTATATTCAAGAGTGTCAACACTTAACTGTATGTTTTCCATTTCTTTCTTAAGCTTTTCTAGTTCATACTTAAGTCCACTCATCTTATCATCTCTAAGTTGCAAATCTCTTTTTAAGACAGCTATATCATTTGTAAAATTTGCTTCATTCTGTCTATAAAAAGTAAGTTGCTCTTCTAAAACAGCTATTCCTCTTTTATGATTTGAAAGACTAAAGTTTACTTCATTAAATTCTATTATAAGATTATCATATTGTTTCTTAAGTGACTCATAATCTTTCAAAGCTGTACAAGAATTAGAACACTTTTTAACCTCATGTACCTCTGAGTCTGGGAAGGCCATCAATCCAAAGTTGGTTAGTTCCTCCTCTTCTTCCATGAAGCTCCAGTCAAATCCAGCTCCATCAACAGCTACCATTGCCTTGGAAGAAGTCTCCTCCACATTCACTGTTCTCCTGTTTCCCTGCTGACTTTTGTACACTTTACCCTTGTTGTCCTGTTGTCTAGGGCTTCTGCATTCTCTGGCAAAATGTCCAATCTTGTGACAATTATAACATTCCACCTTGGATTTGTCATATCCAGCAACATCTCCTCCATTGAGAGTAAGCTTCTTTCCAGTCCTTTGAAAGTACTTCTTTGCCCTAATGCTAATCAAAGCCATTTGCCACTTCAAGTCCATTGCTTCCAAGTCATCCTCATCAATTTGAAGAAGATCTTCATTGTAGATTTGAGACCCACTGGATTGTTCTGACACAAAAGCATAGATAGTTTCATCACTCAAGCTAGCAGTGCTAGTTTTTGTACTAGCAATACTAACTTTAGGGCTAGCAGTACAAACATCTTGATCATCTTCAGTACTGCTATTGCAAGGGGATGACAAAAATGCCATGTTTCCAGACATAGAACTGGTGCTTCCTGTCTTTTTCACCTTTTGTTCAACAATTTTAAGATTGTTGTACAACTCATTAAGTGTCATCTTCTCCAGTTCAAGCTTGTTGCTCCAAACAACAACATGGGTGTTCCATTCAGCAGAAAAGCTATTGAGAAACTTCATGTTCAGGTCTTCTTGTGCAATCACTATCTTCAAACTAGCAAGTTGGCTAACAATCCTCTATAGCCTGTTAAAGACATGATCAAGAGTCTCAGTGCTTGTGGCACTAAAATTATCATAGCTTTGCTTCAGCAGTGTTCTTTGTGCCTTTTTAGTGGCTTCATTACCACCAAACCTCTCTATAATTGCTGCAAAAAGGGTCTTTGTAGTCTCATAATGACTGAAGTTCAACACCTGAACATTGGGAATTGCCATGAGTAACAAACTCTTGGCTTTGAGATCATTCTTCTTCTTGATCCTCTTATCATTGGTGACTGGTTCAGTGTTGAGCTTAGTAGTTTTGGAACCATCAGCAAGTGTTTATTCAGAAGTTGTTGGTTTAAAGAAATCACCATTGAGAATGATATCCCATAGTGCATAATCTTGCACCATAAAGTACTGCTCAATTCTGAGCCTCCAGAGATCATATTCGTTTTGTTTGAGCATTGGGAGTTTGGCGAGGATTGAGGTTTGTGAAGTTTCCATGTCCATCTTCCTTTTTGAAAGAGAAAGAGTTCTTCTGGATGTTGTAATTCAAAGTATCAGAACCTGGCTCTGATACTACTTGATAGGATCTAAACACACTCCTTGTGTTGAAGATACTTTGAGTTAATGTCAACTAGTATGCGGAATCTACTAGCTAACACTTAGAAGATTATATGTGTTGTATTGTATGAAAAAGTGTAAAATGAAATAGTAAAGTATGAACACAGAAATGAACCAAATGCTTCAATATTATTGATTATAATACGAGTGATCTTTAGACTATCACTAGGGTTTTACAACCTTGAAGCTTTTACAAAGATACGTATTTTCTGATATGTTAAACCCTAACCTAGGATCTCCTTTTATAGCACAAGGAGTCCTTTACAAGTAAACTAATATTCGTATCAATCTATAATAATAAGATATATACATCAAATCTATTCTATATATATATCTTCACTCGTTTCTGTCTTCATCTCATAATCAGTACTAACCATCTGTACTAGCAGTACTAACTCAGTTAGTACTGCTGGTGTAATCTTCAGCAGTTGTAACTTTATACCTAGCAGTACTAACATCGTTAAAGCTTAAAACGCGAGTCGAAAACGCATAAAACGTAAAAAGTGCAAACTTCGCGTAGAAATGGAAAAATAGAATATTCCATATGAAAACAAGTACGTGGGAGAAAATAAATCGTATAAATGGGTAGACTGGGCATAGTCTGATTCAAATTACGAATTTAAATGTACGTGTTACGGCGTACGCGGGTAACTTTCCCGGCAAAAGACAATTTACTTAAAATAGAAAAATTAAGTAATTAAAATTAGTAAAAATAATGACCTGAAATTTCATGGTTGTTACATCACCCATCTGTTAAAAAGGAATCATGTCCTCGTGATTCAGTTTATCTTATCGGTTGATGGTGTGTAGAAAAAATAAAAATAAGAAATGAGGGTACTCTCGTCGCAATCTGGTCTTTTCGCTCCCATGTGTACTCGGGTCCATATCGAGTATTCCAACGAACCTTGACAATGGGAATGCACTCTGCTTAAGTCGCTTGACTTCGTAGTTCATGATCTTAACTCGTTCCTTATTAAAGTTAACCTTTTCGTCAAGCTGAATCTCCTCTAGTGGAATGACGAGGGTTTCATCCAATAGGCACTTCTTCGAGTTTGAATCGTGAAATGTATTGGGCACACTACTAAGATCTTGCAGAAGTTCAAGTCAATAAGCTACCGATACAGCTTTTGCCAAATTCTTGTAGGGTTCAATGTACATCGATTTCAGTTTTCATCCTTTTCCGAAACGTAGCACGTTCTTTCGTGGCGAACTTTCACGTAACTCTCCTGACGATCTTGTATTGCCTGCATCCTGTTGTCCTAGAGTGTTGTCCCTAAGTACTGTTGCGTACTATGTGACTAATAAATAACACCCCATGTTGTATTCCGCTGCGTACCGAAAATGGGGGTGTTATAGATTGGTACTAGCATGAGTAAAAGTGCTCGAAAGAAAGATTAGGTATTTGTATGAACAAAGAAGTAAACTGTTATCAATCGATGCAAATGAAAGGATCAATGAATCAAAACAATAGTGAATAGATTTAGATGTCCATATCATTCGTACTAGTATGAGCATAGAGTGCTCAAAAGAAAATTTTGATATTCATATGAACGAAGAAGCAAACAAAATGGTGTGTAAAAGAAGGGTCAATGACTCAAATTAATGCGAACAGAAGAACCATAAATTACTATAATAGTAAAGCGAAGAGATATAGAATATCAACACAATTAATCAATTATTCAAGACAACCAACGAATCAAACCTATAGTCAAAAGAGGCCAATACTGAAAGACAGAATTTTTAATGAGGTTCAATAATAAACGAGACAGACAATATTCATTGCGAATGTCAAATGAGAATGAATAAGGAAAATCCATAACTGATAAGGATAATAAACATCACGATTGTTAAAAGAGATGAAGTGAAATAGACAAGAATTAAGAAAGAAATAAGCGTAACAATACTTTAAATGAGAACAAATGAGATAGACAATAAATGTGAAGGCAAATAATAAAGGAGAAAGACGATAAATGTCATGGAAGAGAACAAACGATAAATGATGAAATCCATAAATATCACAAATGTTAAATGAAAATAAATAAGAAAATCAATAAATTAGAAAGACAATGTGCATCTCGAATGCTAAATAAGAAGAAGAAATAAGAACGGACAATAAATGAGAAATACAACAAGCAGCACGAATGCTAGCTGAGAGTAAACAATTAATGAGAAACGCAATAAGTGACAAAGACAATAAGCATTGTGATTGCTAATTGAGAATGAATGGGGATAAAAAATAAATGAGAAAAGTATTACGTTGTAAGCTTGCATATTAAATGAGAATAAACTTAAAATGAGAAGGACATTGAGTATTACGAGAGTTGATTGAGGATAAATGAGAACAAATAATAAATAGTAAAGTCAATAAATATCACGAATGTTGATTAAGTAAGATCCGTACTTGGCTCCTTGAGCTTTACTCTACTCCAACAAGACTGTAGGTTGGCCACTACAGCTCGTTTCTGCTGACATGTAATATCTCTCATGATGTGGCATGTGTGTCACCAGCAATGGGATGCTGTGTTGGATGGGCTCTCTAGTGATAGACTTTGGTCGGTGAGAGGAGTAGATGCAGTAATGGTTCCCCTCCTCGTCTTCCGAGGGGTTCTACTTCGAGTGAGTAATCTTCTGGTTTCAGTTCACACTCTATAACCTTGTCCTCGAATGGCTTTATCTCACTATTAGACATTAGTATATAAGTTGGTGAAGTGGGTGTCAGAATGGTGGCCGACAAGTTTCCAAATTTTGTCCTCGGAATCGAAAGATAGTATTAAGTTAAGGTAAACATTGTTGTCAAGCTTCGGCGTTACCTTCCTGGTGGCGTGATTCTTCAAAACACAAGGAGTGAAAAAGAATGAGACGTTAAAAAGTCGTGTTCCGAAAGTAGGGTGTTCCAAGGCGGCACGTTAAAGTCATGCTCTAATCATCCGACGTGTCTTTAGGCGATGGTTTACGAGGCGATGCAAGTGTTCAAGAAGTATGAGACAAATGTTTCAACTCGTCGTTGGAGACGGATAGTAAGACAATCGAGGGAAATCGATAGACTGTAACGGGTTTTGTGTAAAATGATGTTATGAAAGGTCATGAAAAGTTTTTAAAGATCATGGTATCACTCACGATGTTTGAGAAAATAAAAGAGACCATTGTAATCACACACAATGTCAGGAAAACAAATGAGATCATTGTGTCATCTACAATGTCTTAGGAAAGTTTTAGAGATCATTAAAATGTAAGTGTAGGTATGTAATTGGGGAAAACAGGGTTTGAGCTCAAGCTCTGGAAATAAGCATAAGAGATCAAACTCAGTCAAACATTTATATAATTAACCTTTATATAAATAATTAGTGATGCTTAATAAATAAGCATAGTGATCGAAAAGTACACCAAGTGTGTATATAAATAGCATGTAAATCGATAGAATAGCGGTGCTCCAGGAATGAGCATAAATGTTCAAGTATTTATATAATTATTCTTTATATAAATAAGAGTGTATATAAGTATACTTTATATAATACCAATAGTGATGACATAAGTATAACAGCATAGGCAGTCTGGTGGTATACGCGTACGGATATCGGATACGGCAATGAGAGACTCTTTAGTGAAAAATAGTTATAGTCTAGGTTTCAAAAACGACCCAGTTCTCTATAACTGTAGCTGTGATACCATTCTGTAACACCCCCAAAATTATCGCAGCGGAAGATAGTTTCACTGGGGTATTACTTCATAGCACAAAGTACAAGTCATGAAAAATGACATTTCAAAAGAGACGTTTCAAAAGTATTTCACATTTGATACATTAAAACCTCAGAGTTTGCAAAAGGTCCCAACAGTTTTCATAAACCACAATGTTTTTAAAAAATCACAAATGTTTTAAACATAACATAAATCTTTAGAAGATAGACTCTTCAAATGTGAAAATATGCCGAGTCTTCAAAAGATATCCGTGCGACTCTATCCAAGACCCTCATGCCTCAAAACCTGTGATAAAACATGCTAAAAAGTCAATACAAAAGTTGAGTGAATCCATAGAGTTTAATTAAATAAACATTTAATCACAAGATAATTCAGTTTAAGAAACGATGGGCTACGTTGTTATACGCCCATTAATTCAAATGTACTCATTCTTGCCCTAATCTCATGACACTGAACTTTAACGTCATTTTCAGATATTCTAAAAGAATATAAAGATGCCCTTCGACAATAGGTAATAGCCAATTTACCTAGCAACCTCAAATACAATGCATATGGTAGCCCACAGGGCAGTCCAAAATGGGGGATGTCATCCCTAATAGATCTATTCACGGCATTCGCGTTTACACGCATGTAATTAACGGTTCATGATAGAAGGGTCTTTCAGGCTATGGGAATACTTGGGCAATAATAGTATCAGCAAGCAATGACATTTTCAATTCAGAATACTGTTTTCAAGCAATTGTGATCATAGTAAAAGTAAGTAGCATGTATCTCTCCCACAAAGTTTTTAAACAGTTAAACAAGTAAAAGGTGGGGCTATGAACTCACCAAAGATGAAGTGGTAGAAGAAACCAGAAAAGTGTGCACGTCAAGAAAAGCCGCAAAAGTCACAAATGACCTATATAAAATATAACACGACTTAGGCTCGGGGAAATAAGATGTAACAGTTATACTTATGTTTTTATTCAGTACTTATACTTGTAATACCATAAGGTAATTTAGATAAAAGTCTTATAGCAAGTCATGGGTCGAAAAGACATTTGTAAAAGCTTATACGGTTTAAAATGCAAAGCTGTTAGAATTATGATGAAAATGACGCACTAAATGGGTCGCCATTTCTAAACCGTAAGGGATAAAATTATGAACTTTATATGATTGGAAAGGTATGACTCTGTATTATTCAAAAATCAAGGCCTCACTTAACTGAGAACTTCAAAACAAGGGTGAAATTACTAATTTACCCCTGTGTCTCTATGCAGTTAATTCCAGCATCCAGTTAGGCTTATCAAAATGAGTAGATCTTTTTTTCTACATGTCTAATGGACACAAGACCAGTGGGAAAAGTTTTCTAAATATCTTAGCTCAAACTTTTATGTTTTGACCAACATACGGTTGTTTGCAACATTTTAGAGTATTTGGCCTTTAAAATATGACATACATTTTGGGATAAGTTTTAGTGTAGATTTTCTCAAAAAATCATTGGGATGAATTAGGATGTAAGGACTTTGAGGAAATAACTCTAAGACCTGTGGCTAACTAAAAATATTCTTTTTTAGCTTAAAACCCACTGAGAACAAAGTGGTGAATCATTTTTTTTGCATAAAATCCTAGACAGGTTTGGACCAATCACCACTAGTGGCTTTATGCTCTTTCATTTAATTTTTTTGGGTAATGCATGCAAAGATTAATCATTAGATCCATATTTATTATTCAAAACACTAATATTTCCAGGAACCAAATGGTTTATTTCGTAGATCTAAACTATTTTTTATAAACAAAACAATGTGGCAAATAAAAAACAACTAATCAAAATCCATTTTAATCAATCAAACTCTTGCATCTTCGAACCAAATCAAGCCTAACTACCTTTCTAAATCCTATATTCCTATGAAAACTTGAATCAAATCTTCCAAAACATACATGCAAGAGTTGTTTTACTAACCTAGCAAATCTCAAAGAAAAAACATGTAAAGAAATGAAATGAGATGAAAATGAGTTAGGGAAACTTACTAGGATTAACAAGCAAACAAGTAATGCAAGATTTTGATACAAGAAAATTGTTGATGATGATGGTGGTGGTGTTGTAAAGTCACGGCAGCAGCAACCCACACAAGAGGGGAGAAAACTTGAGCTTGTAAATGAGAAAAATGAAGTAAAAAGAAAAAAATGGTTTATATAGAGACAAGGTGGGATTTGATGTAAAATGCATGGTGTTTTAGTGGTGGATGTGTGAGGTGGGTCAGCCAATCATGGGTGAGGAGGGGGGAGAGTTTATTTAGTTTTTTTACAAGTATTATAGGTCACGGAGCAAAACCGGTAACATTTTTATGCACAGTTTGTGAAAATAAATGTCTAAATAATAATATTTTCATAAAAATATCTCATTTGACTTAAAATGACCTAAATTGATGTTTCATATATTTCCTGAGCCTTTCGAAGTGTTATAACGTCGTTAAAGCTTAAAACGCGAGTCGAAAACGCGTAAAACGTAAAAAGTGCAAACTTCGCGTAGAAATGGAAAAATAGAATATTCCATATGAAAACAAGTACGTGGGGGAAAATAAATCATATAAAGGGGTAGACTGGGCATAGTCTGAGTCAAATTACGAATTTAAATGTACGTGTTATGACGTACGCGGGTAACTTTCCCGGCAAAAGAAAATTTACTTAAAATAGAAAAATTAAGTAGTTAAAATTAGTAAAAATAACAACAATCATCACCACCAGCAGAACAGAAGACAAGAGACTGTCAAGGCTTATGTGGCTGCACCAGCACAAGTTGGAGGGTATGCTGGGCCGCATCCATTTTGTGATAAGTGTAATCGGCATCACACTGGACCATGCACAGCTAAGTGTCAAAAATGTCATCAGGTTGGACATATTGCTAAGCATTGTAAGGGCAGAGCCGTGGCTACTGGGAGTAACACATAGCTAGTGGTAACTTGTTTTGGATGTGGAGAGTGTGGTCACTACAAGAGTCAATACCTAAAGAACACTGGTCGGAGAATTGAAGGCGCTCGTGGTAGAGGATATGTGATGGGCAATGGGGAGCAGCAGCAGGATCCGAATGTAGTCACTGGTACGTTTCTCCTCAACAATCATCGTGTTAAAGTTTTATTCGATTCCGGTGCCGATATGAGTTTTGTTTCTTCTACGATTTCACCACTACTAGATATCACCCCTACATCTCTAGACACTAGTTATAGCATTGAGCTAGCTAATGGCAACTTAGTTAACACTTGCACCGTAATCTGAGACTGTACCCTAAACCTTCTAGATCACCTGTTTAATATTGATCTCATGCCCATTGAACTCGGAAGCTTCGACGTAGTGGTTGGTATGGATTGGCTATCCAAACATCATGCGAGTATTGTTTGTGGTGAACGAGTTGTTCATATCCTTCTCAATGGCGAAACTTTGGTTGTCTGCGGAGACCGTAGTGGAACCCGTTTGAGTACCATATCTTGTATTAAGACCCTGAAGTACATCGAGAAAGGATGTCATGCATTCCTAGCACATGTGTCCAAGAAGGAGTCGGGAGAGAAGCGACTCGAGGATGTTCCGATTGTGCATGATTTTCCTGAAGTATTTCCTGAAGATCTGCCTGGACTTCCACCAGTTCGACAAGTGGAATTTCTGATTGAACTAGTTCCAGGAGCTGCACCCGTGGCACGTGCACCATATCGACTAGCTCCGACGGAGATGCAAGAGTTGTCTAAGAAGTTGCAAGAGTTGTTGGATAAAGGGTTTATTCGACCTAGTTTCTCAATCTGGGGAGCACCGGTGTTATCCGTGAAGAAGAAGGACGGATCATTTAGAATGTGTATTCACTACCGTGAACTGAACAAGCTAACAGTAAAGAACCGCTACCCGTTACCTAGAATCGACGATTTGTTCGACCAGCTACAAGGATTAGGTTACTACTCTAAGATAGATTTACGGTCAGGTTATCATCAACTCAGAGTCTGGGAAGAGGATATTCCCAAGACAGCGTTTAGGACTCGCTGTGGCCACTATAAGTTTCAAGTGATTCCTTTTGGTTTGACGAACGCACCTGCTGTATTCATGGACCTCATGAACCGAGTGTGTAAACCTTATTTGGATAAGTTTGTCATAGTTTTCATCTACGAAATTTTGATCTACTCCAAGAGTGAAGACGAACACAAGCAACACCTGATGATAATCCTTAAGTTGCTCAAGGAAGAGCAATTGTACGCAAAGTTCTCTAAGTGTGAATTTTAGATTCGCAAGGTACAATTTCTTGGTCATGTGATTGACAGCAAAGGGTTACATGTAGATCCTGCGAAGATCGAAGTTATTGAGAACTGGCCAACGCCTTCTAACGCCACAAAATTCATCAATTTCTTGGAATGGCTGGGTATTACAGGAGATTCATCGAGGGATTCTCCAAAATATCTTAACCGTTAACTACGTTAACACAAAAGGATAAGAAGTATGAATGGGGAAAGGATGAAGAAGAAGCATTCCAAACCCTGAAACAAAAATTGTGCAGTGCACCGATTTTGGCATTACCAGATGGAGTGGAAGATTTCGTGGTTTATTGTGATGCATCATATCATGGGTTAGGAGCAGTTTTGATGCAACGAGGGAAAGTCATGGCATATGCTTCCCGACAACTTAAGACTTATGAGGAGAAGTATACCACACATAATTTGGAGCTAGGAGCAGTGGTTTTTGCACTCAAAATATGGAGGCACTACTTATATGGGATGAAGTGTGTTGTCTTTACCCATCACAAGAGTCTTCAACATATTTTGGATCAGAAGGAGTTGAATATGAGGCAACAACGATGGTTGGAAACCTTAAGCGACTATGATTGTGAAATTCGATACCACCCGGGAAAAGCGAACATCGTGGCAGATGCCTTGAGCCGTAAGGAACGGTTGAAGCCGCTGCGAGTTCGAGCTTTGGTTTTGACTATTAATTCAAACCTTCCCGCCCAGATTCTCCAAGCTCAAGAAGAAGCCGTGAAACAAGAAGACCTCAAGAGTGAGAACCTTTATGGTATGATACAGAAGAAGTTTGAGAAGCGTTCCGATGGAACTTTGTATTTTAAGGAAAGAAGTTGGGTACCGCATTTTAAAGGACTGTGATACTTAATCATGCTCGAGTCTCATAAGTCGAAGTATTCTATACACCTAGGATCTGAAAAAATGTATCACGATCTCAAGGAGTTATATTGGTGGCCAAACATAAAAGCCGACATTGCCAATTATGTTCGCAGGTGTCTTATGTGCGCGAAAGTTAAAGCCGAACATCAGAAACTGTCTGGTCTTCTACAGCAACCTGAGATTCCCGAATGGAAATGGGAATGGATTACTATGGACTTCATCACCAAACGTCCAAGGACTTCAATTGGTTTCGACGCTATTTGGGTTATAGTTGATCGACTAATGAAATCAGCACATTTTCTACTCATCAAAGAGAACTACAGTATGGACAAGTTGACTAGACTTTACTTGAAGGAAATAGTATCGAGACATGGAGCACCAATATCTATCATCTCTAACCGGGATAGCAGATTTACTTCTAACTTTTGGGAATCACTTTAGGATGCCTTTGGCACGAACCTCGACATGACTACTGCATACCACCCGAAACCGATGGCCAAAGTGAAAGGACAATTTAGACTTTAGAAGATATGCTTCGAGCATGTGTAATTGATTTTGGAAATGGGTGGGATACCCATTTGCCTTTGGTTGAGTTTTCATACAACAACAGTTATCATGTAAGCATTAAGGCTGCACCGTTTAAAGCATTGTATGGTCGAAAATGCCGATCACCCATCTGTTGGGCTGAAGTAGGAGAAGCTCAGCTCATTGGGCCGGATATTGTTTGTGAGACGACCAAGAAGATCGTGCAAATTAAGAGCCGATTGAAAACCGGAAGAGACCGACAGAAGAGTTACGCAGATGTGAGGCGTAAACTACTAGAATTTCAAGTTGGAGATAAGGTTATGTTTAAAGTCTCACCATGGAAAGGCTTGATACGGTTTGGTAAGCGAGGAAAGATGAACCCGAGGTACATTGGACCGTTCAAGATTTTGAACAGGATTGGTCTTGTAGCCTACAAACTGGAACTATCTCCCGAGCTTAGTAGAGTACACCCCACTTTCCACGTGTCAAATTTGAAAAAGTGTTTATCCGATGAGACAGCCGTAATTCCACTTGATGAGATTCAGATTGATGAGCAATTGAACTTTATTGAGGAGCTCGTCGAGATTATGGAACATGATGTCAAACGACTAAAGAGAAGCCGTATTCCCATTGTGAAAGTCCGTTGGAATTCCAAGAGAAGACCCGAATTCACCTGGGAACGCGAAGACGAGTTTAAGTGCAAGTACCCTCACCTTTTTGAAACCAGGACTGATAAGTTTAATTGAAATCCGGGACGGATTTCCCAATATGATGTATGTGCTGTAACATCCGGTAATTTTCCAAACCCTTTTCACTAGCCAAATATTTATTTTTGCATCACCTTAGTATTTGAACTTTGTGAAAACTTATTTTAAACCGACTTACATCTACTAAAACAAGTTACGTGATCGTTTATGGACTCTAGGTTGTTACACCTTTGATATAGGATTTTGTCTATGACTAGCATGATGATAATATTGACGGAATATTCTAATGAATGAAACAATACTATCATAACAAGGTTTTGCCAAACTTTCTCTTTATCGTCTCAATATTATTCAAACATAATACGGTTACATCAATGAATTGTAACGGGGATACTAATATCCTTGAGACGACTAACTACACTAACAGCCCCAATACTACTTGATCAATAGTAGTACGGTTACCCTCTATCAATAACAGGGATCAAAGGATCCTTGAGGCTAAACTAAACTAACAACATCAGACCCTATGTCTAATGTTCATCAGACCCCATGTCTGATGTTCCCACACACACTCTTTCTTGGTGATTACATTTGAACACACTTGGTGTTTTAGTTCTAAGCACTCTTTTAGAGTCTTTGTAAATCACACTCTTTATCTAAGGGGTAAGATCTTCTTTTATAGTCCGAGAAGATCTTTTACAATATGATAAGTCTTGTCTACTACTTGCTTGTTATGTGTCAGTTATTAAGATACAACATGTATCTTGTTTTACAACTTGTTGACTGATCAAATATCTAAGATATTATCTTTTGTACATCTTTGACTTTGATAAAAATAATATCTTCTTCATTCTTACCCATCCAGCAGCAGTATGACTCACTGATCAGCAGTAGCTTCATTTGTACTACCAGCAGGAACAGATACACTACCAGCAGGAACAGATACACTACCAGCAGGAACGGATACACTACCAGCAGGAACAGATACACTACCAGCAGAAACAGATACACTACCTGCAGGAACGACCAGCAGGAATGACCAGCAGGAATGACCAGCAGGAATGACCAGCAGTATCATTTTATGCCTAGCAGCAGAATCTACTTAGCGTATTTTGCTTATCATTTCAGTATTCTTCATGTTTCATTCTTCTTGTTCTGTGATCATCAAATCTATGAAAATATAATTCCCAACAATCTTCCCCTATTTGATGATTACAAAACAAACACGTTCTTGTACGAATTTCCCTAGACGAAGTAGAGAAATTGAGATAACTAAATCTCACCATGAATGAAACCATACTGTCTTCCCCTTAATCTATGCTATCCACCACATCTCTTCCCCTTTTTGTTATCAACAAATAGAAAAAGTATACAAATATGATCTTTACAACTACAAACTAATACTAATCAATAGTAGTAAGAATCAATAACTTTCCCTTGTGGTGTTGCACAAATACAATAAATGGTTATACATCTAAACATTTAAGCTTCCCCTGAAACCCATATGTTAACCATTTCGAATCTTCAATTCTGTAGGCTTTTATGACTGATGAAGAAATACCAACCATTACCAACTTGTTGATGAAGCTGAATAAACCATCCTTCTGTCCTATATCTTGTACTAAAACTGACTTCGAACGTATACCCATGTATAGAGAGACCTCAATCTCTTGACAATAAACTCATCTTCTATGAGACACTGAGCACTACAACGTTACTCCTTTAAGTGTTTGTCAATTCGTAGTCATATAAAATTGCAGCACAAACAAGTTATCTTTTCTACCAAAGATATGATAAAACACAATTTTGAAAAATTCAACCTCAACTTCAAATAAGCAACAAATGACCTTTTTCACCAATAATAAATTGATAAACAAGCCTTTTTATCTTTTAAGAACCAACTCTCTTATGTGTGTGATTCTTCCCCTTTGTGTGTGAACCTTGAAAGAAAACCAAAAATTCGACCATACCTCAACTGTTTCTGCATCAGTTTTCAACGATGCATATCTTGCAACCTAAGGCTCAGATTGAAGATCCCTTTAGTGAGAATCTACCTTAATATACCAAGAACTTCTAGTAAAAATTTTAGCCCGATCCAACGGTTAACGAAGGAGTTATCGCCTTTTGAAAACAGCCTTGCAGTGAGTTACGAAAATACGAACCAGATCCGAATTTTTCTTCTTTCTTTAGCTAAAACCTTTTCTTTTCCTAGATCCAGAGCCCCCCGCTCTGATACCAACTGTGAAAACTTATTTTAAACCGACTTACATCTACTAAAACAAGTTACGTGATCGTTTATGGACTCTAGGTTGTTACACCTTTGATCTAGGATTTTGTCTATGACTAGCATGATGATAATATTGACGGAATATTCTAATGAAAGAAACAATACTATCATAACAAGGTTTTGCCAAACTTTCTCTTTATCGTCTCAATATTATTCAAACATAATACGGTTACATCAATGAATTGTAACGGGGATACTAATATCCTTGAGACGACTAACTACACTAACAGCCCCAATACTACTTGATCAATAGTAGTACGGTTACCCTCTATCAATAACAGGGATCAAAGGATCCTTGAGGCTAAACTAAACTAACAACATCAGACCCCATGTCTAATGTTCATCAGACCCCATGTCTGATGTTCCCACACACACTCTTTCTTGGTGATTACATTTGAACACACTTGGTGTTTTAGTTCTAAGCACTCTTTTAGAGTCTTTGTAAATCACACTCTTTATCTAAGGGGTAAGATCTTCTTTTATAGTCCAAGAAGATCTTTTACAATATGCTAAGTCTTGTCTACTACTTGCTTGTTATGTGTCAGTCATTAAGATACAACATGTATCTTGTTTTACAACTTGTTGACTGATCAAATATCTAAGATATTATCTTTTGTACATCTTTGACTTTGATACAAATAATATCTTCTTCATTCTTATCCATCCAATAGCAGTATGACTCACTTATCAGCAGCAGCTTAATTTGTACTACCAGCAGGAACAGATACACTACCAGCAGGAACGGATACACTACCAGCAGGAACAGATACACTACCAGCAGAAACAGATACACTACCAGCAGAAACAGATACACTACCAGCAGGAACGACCAGCAGGAATGACCAGCAGTATCATTTTATGCCTAGCAGCAGAATCTACTTAGCGTATTTTGCTTATCATTTCAGTATTCTTCATGTTTCATTCTTCTTGTTCTGTGATCAAAGGAATGTTGCTCGGGGTAACATACAAAACAGAGTTGGGAATGCTAATCAGGGACAGGGAAGGCAAACCAAGTGTTACAACTGTGGTGGACTAGGACACATAGCAAGGAACTGCACTCAACCAAAGCGTCCACAGAACTCTGACTACTTCAAAGATAAGATGCTGTTGATGCAAGCTCAAGAGAATGAAGCAGCTTTGGACGAAGAAGAGTTATTGTGTCTTGCTGGCAATGAGGGGAACACGTTTGATGCATATGTGGATGATCAACCAGTTCAGTACTTGGAACTAAATGATCCCAACATCTTCCAAGCTGATGACGGTGATGCTTTTGACTCACACATTGATGATGAACCCACTGCTCAAACCATCTTCATGGCTAATTTTTCTTCGGGAACCTTCTATTCGTTGACCATGTTATATGCAGTCTCATCTTCACAACAATCTGGTCCTTCCAACGCATCTGTCATATCTGAGGTACTAAAACTGTATGACACATATAACATGGTCAACGAATAGAAGGTTCCCAACAAAGTACAACAGACAAATGTTCTTGAATCAGATACTGCTGAAATGGGAATTAGTAATGTTATCCCATATGAACAATATGTGAATCAAAACGACGTGTCTGTTGTACCGAGTAGTGCATCTTCTGTTGTTGATAATAATTGTGAGTTGCATGAGAACACCGTGTTTATCCCTAATGACACCTTGACCACTAGACATAACATCTATAAAGATCAGGTGGCCATATATGCACAACGTGTAAAATTTGAGCTAACTGAACGTGAGCAGAAAATGGATAGTCAAATGCGTACATTCATAACAGAACGTAATTTAAGGGAAGAAACATTGAAAAAGGAGTTATATTCTTTACAAAAACAACTTGATCAAACTGTTAAACAAAAACAGGAGATCCAAGAAAGTGTAATTACACTAAAACATGATTTCAAAGAAAAAGAAACAAAACTCTTGAATGACTTTTCCAGACTTAAAACGTTAAAGAATAAGATTGAAAACAAGTTGTACGCACAAGACCAGACCAAACAAACTGCTCAAATGATTCAAATGCATAAAAAGTTGTGTGATGAACATAGTGAAAGGAATGTAGGTGAACCTAAATCAACTTTTCTTAGGAGTGCTAAAGTAGCCCAACCTTCCTTATATGATGGAAATGTGCTGCTTAAGCCTGGTCATGTCCCTCTTGATGTGTCATCATTTGAAGAGACTAATGAGATAGAAGTAATAAATAGAGAAAAATTGGCTGAAAAAATGAAGGATCCCAAATGTATAGCAAATCGCGTCATAATCAAACCCCATGATTACTATGAGGAGAACCGATTAGCTATTTTTGTGCCTCAAACTAAGTTGAACCCAGAGCAAATATTTTGGTCCTTAGACTTAGAAAAAAGGAAAGCCGAGGAACTTCAAGCCAAAACTCCACCCCTTAGAAAGATAGCTGCAGCAACGGTGTACCCACCCAATACACCCATGCACTTAGTTCCTTTAACTCTTCCCACAAAATGTAAAACTCTAATTAGCATATGTGTTCTTTGTCAACTATTTGCTGATTTTGATAAAACATGTAAGAAGAGAATTACGCCAACGGGAATTACTGAAGGGGAAAGGGGTTTTGAACAAACAAAACAGTGCTACTTAACTGAGGTTATTCCATTTTTTAAACTTCTCAAACAACATTTTGTGGGAATGCAAAAAACCCTTGAAACTGAATTAAAAGAAATGAAAGAAGTGTTTAAAGAAATGGAAAACATAGGAAAACAAAATGCAATTGATCTTAAATGTTGTGAGATTGACAAGAAGAACATTCTCATCACCAATGAGAATATGATTGCTAGGTGTATTGCACAGGATGTATTTTATACTGCTACTGATTCTGCCTTAACTGCTTGTCAATTTCATGAGTTGTCTATTGCATTGAATGTTACCCAGAATTGTGTTGTTAAGCTTGAGGGGGAGAATTTAAAATTGCATGAGAAAATCTAAAACGATGACCATGATAACATGGTCAGGCATTTTTCAAAACTAGAGGTTCATAATCTTAATTTGCAATTAAAATATCAACATTTAGAAGAAAGAAGAAAAATCTCAAATGCCAAGACATCTTTGGATGCTCCTGAATTTGATGCATATTTTGAGTTAAGCAAACGAGATGAAAAAATTCAAGCTCACACTAACACGATTCAAAAATTGAGGGCCCAAATTGCCCAATTAAAATCTAATAAGAGTGATGTGATTGGCACCCATAAACCATCGTCCTTAGATTCTCAGAATTTTCACTATCAAGACACCATCAATAAATTACAACATGAAAATGATTGTTTTCAAGCTGAAAATTCAAAAATCAAAGAACATTTCAAAGAGTTATATGACTCGATTAAAGTCACACGTAACAGTCACAATGAAAAGATAACTTCTTTGCTAAACGAGATTGAGAATCTAAAGACTCAGGTGAAAGGGAAAATGCCAATCATCACTAGTGAAAATGTTGTTCCAAAGGTTTCTGCTTGTAGAAAATATGCAATTGATGCTGTGACTATTTCGTTTCCTCTTAGAAACAATAGGTCAGCTCATCAAGTTTATCTCACTCATCTTAAGGATAGTCTTGACATTCTTCGTGAGACCGTAGAAGAGGATAAGATAGAGAAACCACTAGATAGTGCAGTTGTAGATGCCTGCTTCCTCACTAAACGATCTTAGGAACTCTTAGAATACGTCATTGTTGGGAATTAAATATTCTGAAGATTAGTATTGGGAATTAAATTTTCACAAGATTAGTACTGATCAAGGAAATACACTAAGTGTTATTCTACTGCTAGTGTATTTCATTCTACTGCTACTGTTAGAGATTCTTCTGCCGCAAGGATACTACTGCTAGTATATCAGATACTGCTGTTGGAGTGAGTCATCCTACTGCTGAAAGGATAAGTGTCACGTATACTACTGCTGGATGGATAAGTATGTATAAGATATTTGTGTATAAAAGTCAAATATATATGGTAGACAATATCTTAGATATGTGTTCAGTCAACAAGTTGTAAACTCAGAACAAGTTGTATCGTAAGCTACTGACACACACAAGCTAGCAAGTAGTCGAATACTCAAGTATGCATGTACTTAAAATTAACAATCTAGTCAAACAAGTAAAGTAATAGAAACATAGAGATTCAAGGATTTGTAACCCTAGTGATAGTGAAGATCACTCGTATTATTCTCAATAACATTGAATCGTTTGGTGTTATACTTTCTGTGTTTATTATCCAATAACAAGCATCACTGTTCCATTTCCAATAAACAATATCCTTCTAAGTGTGGTTAAGTAGATTCCGCATACTTAATCATATTCTCTCAAAGTATCATATACACTCGTTATAAAGGACTAACATCCTACAAAGTGTTATCGCATCCTCACAAGTGGTATTAG
The DNA here is from genome assembly GCA_021014915.2 of Artemisia tridentata subsp. tridentata. NCBI lineage: Eukaryota > Viridiplantae > Streptophyta > Magnoliopsida > Asterales > Asteraceae > Artemisia > Artemisia tridentata. The sequence continues at coordinate 263,324,676 of CP139504.1, forward strand.
AGCAAGGTTGATATCTTTGATTTAGAAGAAGAAGAAGAAATGGAGATGGAGAATACTAAGTCTACAAACATTGCGGCTAAGTTACCTATGCTCAAACAGAATGAGTTTGAGTTGTAGAGGCTAAGAATTGAACAATACTTCATGGTTCAAGATTATGCTCTCTGGGATATTATTCTTTATGGTGATTCTTTTACACCAGGTACTATAGAATCCATTGTTGATGGCAAAACAGTTCAGAAAAGGAACACTGGACCAGTTACCAATGATGAAAGGATACAAAAGAGGAATGATCAAAAGGAAAGAAATTTGTTGCTTATGACCATTCTTGGTGAACAGATGCTATCTTTTAGCAAGTATCCTGATGCAAAAACTCTGTTTGAAGAGATATGTGCATGGTTTGGTGGTAATGAAACTACCAAGAAAACTCAGAAGACATTGCTGAAACAAAATTTTGAAAACTTTAGCTCAAACAGCAATGAATCTCTTGATAAGTTGTTCACAAGATTGCACAGGCTTGTCAGTCAGTTAGCTGTGTTGGGAGTTGAGATAGCTAAGGAAGATCTCAACTGAAGTTTTTAAGAAGTCTACCTGTAGAATTCAATACTCATGTGGTTGTCTGGATGAATAAACCAGACATAGAAACCATGAAACTCAATGATTTGTACAACAATTTCAAAATTATTGAACAAAGTCTGAAGAAGTCTGGAAACTACAGTACTAGTTCTGGGAATGTGGCACTTATGTCATCTCCCAGAATTAGTAATACAGAAGAGGTAGATGATGTTGACGGTGTTTCTGCTGCTACCTTTGGTGGTTCTACTGCTAGTTCACAGAAGAATGTTGCTGGACTTGGAGATTCAACATTCTATTTATTTCTAACCAGTCAAACTAGTGGTTCTCCTCTAACTCATGAAGACCTTGAACAGGTGGATGATGATGACTTAGAAGAGATGGATATCAAGTGGCAGGTTGCTTTACTTAACATGAGGGTTAAGAAGTTTTGGCAAAGAACAGGAAAGCAGATTACCATTAATGGTAATGAAACTGCTGGGTTTGATAAGATGAAAGTAGAGTGTTTCAATTGTCACAAGTTGGGGCACTTTGCAAGAGAGTGCAGAAAGCCAAGAAAGCAGGATAATAGGAGCACATGGTATAAGCAAGATAAGAAGAAGGAAGTCACAGTAGAAGAGCCAAAGGCTATGCTAGCTATTGATGGTGTTAGCTATGATTGGAGTTTCATGGCTGATAAAGAGGAAGCACCAACAGAAGCTGCAATGGTGGCAACTAAAATTGCATTGATGGCCTTTACTGATACTGAGGTAAATTCTAAAATCAGTTGTTCTGAATCTTGCTCTGCTCTTAAAGCTTTTGAAATACTTAAAAAGCAATTTGATGATTGACTGATAGAGCTAAGTGATACAAGTTATAACTTAGCTAATCATAAAAGAGGTCTAGCTGTTCTTGAAACACAAATCTTGCATTATAGAGGAAATGAATCTAAGTTTAGTGATGACATAGCTGTGCTAAAAAGAGACTTAGAGAACAAAATAGATGTGATTTGTGCACTGAAAGAAGAACTAGAAAAGGTCAAAAAGGTAAATGACAATGTTCAAATAACAGTAGATACTCTAGCTCATGCTTTAGATGGAATCAATAAAATTTGGGAAGCTCAAGTAGTCAGTAAAGCTAAATCTGGTATAGGTTATAAGTCTGTTTCTCCACCATACAGAGGTGTTCCTTCACCTCTAGGTATTGACCTAGCACACACAGGCTTAGAAGAGTTTCAAGAACCAAAATTTGAATATGGTTCTAAGTTTACTGTAAGTTCTAAGGTAGAAGAAGTAAGTGAGAGTATAAGTAATACTTCACTTCATGAGGACAAGGTGTCCTCTGATAGGAAATCAGGTGGTCCAATCATTGAGGACTGGACATCTGATGATGATGAAGAAGAACAGGTTATGTCTAAACCTGATGTTGTTAAGAAAGCAGGAACAAGTGTTCCTAAGTTGGTCAAAAATGATACTGATATGCCTAAACCCAATGTTAAACATATTAGGCAACCAGTAAGATATTGTGAGCAATATAGAACCGCAAACAAGCCCAGAGGTAACCAAATGAATTGGAATGGTCTCAAGTCTCACCAACTAGGTGATGACTTTATCTTTTATAACAAAGCTTGTTACACTTGTGGAAGTTTTGATCATCTTAAAGCTTTCTGTAACCAATGGGTATCTGGGTATTCAAACAATAGGGTGAATCTAAAAAAGGCATACAACTAAAAGTCACACTAATTTTTCTAGAACAAAACCCAGAGCAGTTTCATTCAAGTCTGGCACAAAAGCAGTTCCTACTGCTAGACCATATCAGACTGTTTACCCAAAACCAACAATTAAAGGTGCAAAAACAACTTACAAACATGCACCAACAATTGTTGAAAGGCCCTTTCAATCAAAAGCAGTGGTCCAAAAACAAATTTGGAAACCAAAGGGTACAACTGAAAAGCTAGCAGTTCTTACTGCTAGGAAAGCAGTTCATACTGCTGCTAGGCAAGATAGGGCAAATGTTGTTAAGGCCTCAGCATGTTGGGTGTGGAGACCAATTAAACCCAATGGTGCATCAATTATTTTGGAAAGATTAGATTACATTGATGCACGAGGCAGATCCAAGTCAGTAATCGCTTGGGTCCCCTAAGGAAACTAATACTCCTTATTACATGTGCAGGAACATTCAAATGCTAAACAAGAAGATCAAGGATTCTCAGACAGTGGATGTTCAAGGCACATGATAGGCAACATGTCTTATCTTTCAGACTTTCAATCATTAGATGGAGGATATGTTAGCTTTGGAGGAGGTATTGGTGGCAAAATTTCTGATAAAGGTACCATTAAGACTGGAAATTTAGACTTTGAAGATGTGTACTTTGTAGAAGAAGTTAAGTATAATCTCTTTAGTGTCTCACAAATGTGTGACAAAAAGAGCAAGGTTCTTTTTACTGACACTGAATGTCTTGTGCTTTCTTCTGATTTTAAGATGCTTGATGAAAGTCAAGTAATTCTTAAAATTCCAAGAAAGGGCAACATGTACAGTGTTAATATGAAGAACATTGTTCCTAAAGAGAATCTTACTTGTTTGCTTGCAAAAGCCACATTGGATGAGTCAATGAAATGGCATAGGAGGCTTGGTCACATTAATTTCAAAACCATAAATAAAATTGTCAAAAATGGTTTGGTAAGAGGTTTACCTCAGAAAAGATTTGAAAATGACCAAACATGCATTGCTTGTCTTAAAGGCAAACAACATAAAGCCACTTGTAAGCCCAAGATTTTTAACTCTATTGATCAATCATTGTTTATGCATCATATGGACTTATTTGGACCTACAAATGTGAGTAGTATTAAGCATAAAAGATTTTGTCTAGTTGTTACTGATGACTATAGTAGATTTACATGGGTTTTCTTTTTAAGTTCTAAGGATGAAACTTCTAGCATTCTTAAGACATTAATTATAGAGATAGAAAACCTACTAGACAAGAAAGTAAAAGTCATTAGATGTGATAATGAGACAGAGTTCAAGAATAGAGTTATGGATGATTTCTGCAAAGAAAAGGGTATTAGAAGAGAATTTAGTGTTGCTAGAACTCCTTAGCAGAATGGAGTAGCTGAGAGGAGAAATAGGAAACTAATAGAAGTTGCTAGAACCATGTTAACTGACTCTAAGTTACCTATCACTTTTTGGGCTGAAGCAGTTAATACTGCTTGCTATGTCCAGAACAGAGTTTTAGTAGTTAATTCTCACAATTAGACATCATATGAGCTTTTCAGAGTTAGAACTCCTGCAATAGGATTTCTTAGACCTTTTGGATGTCATGTGATAATTCTGAATACCTTAGACCATCTAGGAAAATTTGATGGTAAAGCAGATGAAGGATTCTTAGTTGGATATTCTCTCAATAGCAAAGCATTTAGAGTGTACAACTCAAGAACTAGAAGAGTAGAGGAAAACCTGCATGTGGAATTTCTAGGGAACAAATCCAATGTAGTAGGTGAAGGTCCCAAATGGCTATTTGATCTTGAGACACTAGCCAAATCAATGAATTATGTGCCTGTTGTTGCAGAATCTAATGAATTTTCAGGTTCAGAAGCACATGATGCAATAAATGAGGCAAGGTTAGAAAAAGAGAAAGATCAAGATTATGTGTTGATGCCAATATGGACCAGTGTGGATTCAACTTCAATAATTAATGAACCTTCTTCTGATAAAGCTAAAGAAGGGATTGAAGGTGAATACAAGGAAGATGAGACTGAGGAACAAGAAAATCAAGGTAGCAGTACAAATTATGTTTCTACTGCTGAGACAGAGCAAGCTACTGCTAGGCAAAATGTTTTTACTGCTTGGCCAAATGTTTCTACTGCTGGCCCATCAGACTCAACTGAAGCAGATTTCTTAGAAGATGAGGTGGATTTCAACAATCTCCCACCTAACTATCATGTTCCTTCTACTCCACACACAAGGATTCACAAAGTCCACTCCCTGGACAATGTGATTGGAGATGTACAATCTGGTATCAAGACAAGGAATCAAATTATGTCTTCAGACCAACAAGGGCTTCTTGATGCTCTTTATGCATCAAAGCAGCATGAGTATGCAAACTCTTGCTTATTTGTATGTTTTCTCTCACAAGCAGAACCCAAGAATGTTCTTAAAGCTTTAGATGATTCAAGCTGGGTAGAAGCTATGCAAGAGGAGCTTCTCCAATTTAAAATTCAAAAGTTTTGGATGCTGGTTGATTTACCCAAAGGTGTGAGGGTAATTGGCACTAAATGGGTTTTCAGAAATAAAAGGGATGAAAGGGGCATAGTGATAAAGAACAAGGCTAGACTTGTAGCCCAAGGGTACACACAAGAGGAAGGGATAGACTATGAAGAGGTTTTTTCTCCAGTTGCAAGAATTGAAGCCATTAGATTCTTGAAGCCATTAGATTATTTTTAGCTTATGCTTCATTTATGGGCTTCACAGTTTATCAAATGGATGTCAAGAGTGCTTTCTTATATGGTACTATTGAAGAGGAGGTTTATGTCTTACAACCTCCAGGTTTTATTGATCCAGAACATCCAGACAAGGTGTACAATGTGGTCAAGGCTCTTTTTGGCCTTCATCAGGCACCAAGAGCATGGTATGAAACACTGGCTTCCTATTTGACAGAAAATGGATTTCAAAGAGGCAAGATAGATCAGACATTATTCATCAAGAAGCACAAGAAGGATCTTTTGCTAGTTCAGGTGTATGTGGATGAATCATCTTTGGATCTACAAGGAAGGAGATGTGTTTAGGGTTTGAGAAACTTATGCATGATAAGTTTCAGATGAGTTTCATGGGGGAACTTACATTCTTTTTGGGTCTGCAAGTTAAGCAATCAAGTGAAGGCATATTTATCAGCCAAGATAAATATGTTGCAGAGATTCTAAGAAAATTTTAATTTGCTGATTCAAAAGTAGCAAGCTCACCAATGGACTCTGAGAAGCCACTTCTTAAAGATGTAGAAGGAGAAAATGTGGATATATACACATACAGATCTATGATAGGTTCTTTGATGTATCTTACATCATCAAGACCTAATATCATGTTCTCTGTTTGTGCTTGTGCAAGATTTCAAGTAACTCCTAAGGTTTCTCACTTAACAGCAGTCAAGAGGATCTTTAGATATCTCAAGGGTCAACCTAGGTTGGGTCTATGGTATTCAAGGGAATTACCTTTTGACTTGGTAGCGTATTCAGACCGTGATTATGCTGGTGCAAGCTTGGATAGAAAGTCAACAACTGGAGGATGTCAATTCCTTGGATGTAGACTTATTTCATGGTAGTGTAAGAAGCAAACAATTGTGGATGCTTCAACAACTGAAGCTGAATATGTAGTTGCTGCAAGTTGCTGTGGTCAAGTACTTTGGCTTCAAAATCAACTTCTTGACTATGGGTACAATTTCATGAACACTGTCATATATATTGATAGTAGTAGTACAATTTGAATAATTAAAAATCCAGTGCAACACTCTAAAACAAAACACATTGAAATTAGACATCATTTTATTAGAGACTGCAATGAGAAAAAGTTGATTCAAGTATTTAAAATTGATTCTGATCAAAACTTTGCAGATCTTCTCACAAAAGCTTTTGATGTTGGAAGGTTTCAATACTTGGTAGCAAGTATTGGGATGCTTAATCCCCAATAATTTCAAACTCTGTGTTTTTGTATATAAATTAAGTTTGTACTGCTAGCATTGTCAATTACTACTGTTATTGAAAAGTTTGTACTGCTAGTACAAATTTGGATTGTTTTTGTTCATACTGTTAGTCATATGATAATACTGCTATAAGACAAATGCTTTGCATTTTGTTTTCTCGGTTTTAGACTAACAATTTCAGGTATGAACATTTGAGCACAAAGGAAGTTTCAAGTGAAATGTATGAGCAGCAGAATGATCATACAAGTTGCTAACATAATAGGCTCATGATGGACAGAGTTTGGGAATTCATTAACAAAGGTTTACACCTAAGTTAATTAATTCTGTAAAACTTCTTTCTTTAAATTTGATTATAATGTTTCACATTAAATTAATGGCTCAGTTGGTCAGATAGTAAATGACACAACTCACTTTCTATCATTTTATACTTTAATTAGTATAATGAGCAAGTCTAAGGACATCTGATAGAAAGAACAGCGAACAAATGTGCATCTAACACTTGTGTTAAAGGACACAATTGTCACGAGCTGGAAAACCTGTTAAGAAAGCCCTTTGAATGGGTTTATCTGTACACAGGCAGTTATTTATAACTGAAAACATTGGTTCTCACACAACCAGAGGTTAATTCAAACCGAAATCTTGATTAAGTGTCTGTTACTAAACTTAATCCCTTCAAAATGGTTGTAAGCAGTATGATTTTTCAATATAAAATCAAGTTCATATTGCTAAGTCAAAAGTTTCTTAAAAAGGATTTTCAAAGTGGCTTAGAAAAACTATCAAATGATGGATTATGAGTCAATGCCCCATGATTCACCTCTCACAGGAGTTAACACACCTAGAAGTAATGAGGACAGCAAATAAACCCTTAAGGAAATGATGGCTACATGTACAACATTGTCTAATAAGCTGTTCTAAATGGAAGATGAACTCAAGAAATTTTTAAAAGCAAAAGTTCAGATGATGGTGAGAGATCTTCCAAACAGGGGAGGAAGATTAACCATGTTTGGGGGAGGAAGAGAAAGCTTAAGGGAAGGAAGAAAAAGTTCAGATGTGTATGCTCAGAATTAGGGGAGGTCGTTTAATTTGATCAAACAGAAAAAAAAATATTAGAGGAAGATTGCCCAAAATTGATCATGTTAAAGAAAAGACAAGAGCATACAAGATGATGATGTCAGCTTTTTGAGAAGCCAACATGTCTTATTATTCAGCCAATAATAAGAACAAGCTCAAGTTTCAGTTGAAGGATGCTAGGACAAGATTCTCGAGTATTATAAATATTCAGAAGGGATGAAGCATTTCAAATGGAATAAACTCTTTCAGTTTCAATTTCAGTTCACTACGTTTGTTCATCACTTGCATGGCCTGTTGAGAGATGACTTGACTTCTTAGAGCATGAGCAAGGTACTGCTAGTGTTAAAGACAATGAAAATGAAAGCTCAGATCAACAGTCTGACTATGTAGTGTTTGAAAGACTCTCACAATCCTCAATTAATTCAGAAGAAACATGTTGATTTGGGATAAATCACAAGTTTAGTGGAGGATTGTAGGGAATTAAATATTCTGAAGATTAGTATTGGGAATTAAATATTCACAAGGTTAGTACTGATCAAGGAAATACACTAAGTGTCATTCTACTACTAGTGTATTTCATTCTACTGCTAGTGTTAGAGATTCTGCTGCCGCAAGGATACTACTGCTAGTATATCAGATACTGCTGTTGGAGTGAGTCATCCTACTACTGAAAGGATAAGTGTCGCTTATACTACTGCTGGATGGATAAGTATGTATAAGATATTTGTGTATAAAAGTCAAATATATACGGTAGACAATATCTTAGATATGTGTTCAGTCAACAAGTTGTAAACTCAGAACAAGTTGTATCTTAAGCTACTGACACACACAAGCTAGCAAGTAGTCGAATACTCAAGTATGCATGTACTTAAAATTAACAATCTAGTCAAACAAGTAAAGTAATAGAAACATATAGATTCAAGGTTTTGTAACCCTAGTGATAGTGAAGATCACTCGTATTATTCTCAATAATATTGAATCGTTTGGTGTTATACTTTCTGTGTTTATTATCCAATAACAAGCATCACTGTTCCATTTCCAATAAACAATATCCTTCTAAGTTTGGTTAAGTAGATTCCGCATACTTAATCATATTCACTCAAATTATCATATACACTCGTTATAAAGGACTAACATCCTACAAAGTGTTATCGCATCCTCACAGTCATTGGTACATGTCCTAAGATTGATAACAAGCGAGATAGGTTTATTGCATCTTCCTCAATGACTAAGAACAAGCATGTTACCTTTGATGTACCACTGAAAACATCTGAACCCAGCACATCAAAACTAGAAAAACAAATGGCAGTAAAACAAACTAATGTTCCCATCATTGCTTCTACAGGAGTAAACAGTGACACTAAAGCTAGCGGGTGAAAGCCTAGTCGCAATACAAAGAAAGATAGGACTGCGCCAGCTAAGAGTGCTCATGAGAAGAAAGTAGAAGTCCACCTTAGGAACAATAAGTTTGATTTGATCAAAAAGAATCGTGTTGATTCGTATTAGCTATAAGCGCACTGTAATTAATTCGAATTCTAATGCTATTTGTAAGACATGTGATGAAGCGAAAAGTGTACCGCTTTTAAGGGGTCATTTAAGCCCTAAATCGTATTTATTTGATCAAATATCGCCCTAAATCGTTCCTTTTGTCATTTTAGGTACTTTTGAGGAGAAATCTGGAAAAGGAGGCATTTTGGACATTTTTGGAGCATAAAAGTGAAGAAAACGACAAAGTCTCAAAATTGTGCTGGAAGTTACCTTTGACGGCGTCAGGATTTACTCCAGACGGCGTCATGTCTTGGCAAGAAAAGGTGGATGTGAAATTTACTCATGATAAGCCAGTGAAAATTGCATGTGAATTCTGACGGCGTCACGCTTTAACCTGATCAAGGGCATCACGGCTTAATTCAAAGAGGGACGGCGTCACGTTCAAGGTCTGACGGCGTCTAGCCTTGATAAGCCAGAACGGATTTTGGAGAGCTAAAGAGGGACGGCGTCAAGAAGGTCATCCGGGAACCCTAGAAGCGGCGAGGGTGACGGCGTCACACTCCATAATGTGACGCCGTCAGATCCAAAAGTCTATATATAGTTTTCTAATTTTTTGTCATTAGTGTGGAACTTAGTGTGGAATTTTTGGGAGAAAACCCTAAGACGAATTTAGCTTCTTTTTCAAGGCTTTTGCCTTGAGATCTTCCATGTTACATTGAAGATAAGTTATCAATTAATCATTCAATATGTCTATGTGTTGTTTGATTCTATCTTGTTCTTGTTTTTGGTTTAACATGTTAGGCTAGATTTATCTTGTGTTTGCTTAGATCTAATGAAACCTAGCTATTGATTATTGGTTATTAGTGTGTTGTTAGTTGTATTGGATGATTGTTCATCTATGTTAGGCTTAAGAAAACTGGCTAACTTCCTATTCGGTAACTTGCTTGAACGTCTTAAGAAACATGAACCAATGCGTACTAAAGGTTTTTATGGTTGTATTTAATGCACAAGCGAATTCTAGTGATCCCATGTTAGGAGCTTCCTAGCCGGCTCGACATAGGAGTGAAGTAGGAGCTTGTAGAGTTGGGGAAGTACGTACGCCACCCCACGATTGGTATTAAGGAATACACCCGTCATCCACGCGACTAATACACACTAATCAACCGGTAAAAGATAGTTAGGGAGTAAGGAAATCTAAGTAAACACATTTCTCTACACATAAGTTTTCACCAAGTTTTTATTTTCAGTTATTTATTTTATTTGCATTTGTAGTTATTTGGGTTAGTTGACTAGCAACTAATTCCGCCCACTCCTTCAAACCCGAGATTTTACTTGCTTTCATAAAAAAATATAAAAACATAAAAAGAATCTTCTCTCACCCTTAGACCTATTAGAGTAGTCTTTCATACCTAACGAACACTATTCCCTGTGGAGAACGATCAATCCCCCGTACTTACCACTACACTATACTACATCGGTCAGGTACACTGCCTGGTGGGGTTGTAAGCCTCTGGAGATCCCTCGAGAGGTAAAACCTGTTGTAAGGTTGCAAAACCACGCATCAAGTTTTTGGCGCCGCTGCCGGGGAATAGTTATTGTTTAGGTTGAATTGTTATTTCTATTAGGTCTACTCACTAGATTCCTTTCTAGTGAGATTTTTATTTTATTTTTTCTAGGTTTTCTTTAGTCTATCTATTTTCTTCGTTTCTTTGTTCGTAACCAATACCATCCGACATCATGGAAGATGGTAATATCCTTAATCCCAACAACCCACCACCAAAACAACAACCACCACCTCCTAGAGCCCGTACTTTAGGAGAGTACTCCCGTCCTAGCCACCATGGCTATCGAAACACCATTGAGCTCACTCAAGGAGCCAATGTCACACCCTTGCGATCCGACACCATCCGGTTGGTGCAAAGCGGATGCGCATTCCATGGACTTCGTTCTGAAGATCCTAATCAACATCTCAAGGACTTTCTCAAAATTGTTGATTCTATAGACCTTGATGTTGCCACTCGAGAGACGACCCGATTGCGTCTCTTTCAATTCTCTCTGCGGGACCAAGCTAGTCAGTGGCTAGAACGTCAACCCGCAGGATCCATCACCTCTTGGGATGATCTCACTACTCGTTTCCTTGCTCAGTTTTTCCCACCGGGAAGAACTACCAAGTTAAGGAATGATATCTTGATGTTCCAACAACGTCAAGGCAAAACTCTCTACGAGGCATGGACTCGATTCAAGGACTTACTCCAAAAAGTCCCTCACCATGGCATAGAACTTTGGCTCCAAGTCCAAATCTTCTATGACCATATCAATCTCTACACAAGGCAAACCATTGACCAATCGGCCGGTGGTAAGCTACGTGATCTAAGTGCGGAACAATCATGGGCTCTCCTAGAGGATCTTGCTCTTTATGACAACGAAAGTTGGAGTGATCCCCGTGATTTGAATAAAACGGTCAAGGCAATATCTTTGCCTTCGAACAATTCAAGCACTTCCGACCGTAGGATCATAGAACTTGAAGACCAAGTCAAGTTTCTCATGAAATCCTACGAGGCTCCTAAACCTTCAAGCCAAGTGAACAAAATCACTTCTTCATGTGAATTATGTAGTGGTCCCCACGACACTCGTGATTGCATGGAACTCCCCGAACAAGCTTTTGTGGACTACGCATCCTCGCGTACCGACGGAGCGGGAGACAAGTGGTACACTTTCAAACCCGAGCCAAACCCTTATGGTGATTCATACAACCCCTCATGGAGAAATCACCCGAACCCTAGGTGGAAACAAAACCAAAACGCACAACAAACCAATTCTTCCAACCCACCTAATCGTTTTCAATCAAGCGGTTCCAACTCGAACCGTACTTTCAACAACAATCCTTCCGGCAATGGTAGTACCAATAACTTTGAAGGATTGATGTCCCAATTTATGGCATCTCAAGAAGCTCGGATAGCTAGATTCGAATCCGAATTCAATCAGCAACAAACGGAGATGACCAATAAAATTGACAACTTGTTGAAAGCCCTCAATAACCAAGTGCTATCATCTCCACATAAGGACGCTAGGAACACAAATAGCGGACCCCAAGTCAAAGACCCTTCTTCATCCAAACATGTCCACTTCGTCAACGTTGTCACTATTAAACCAATCGATGGGAGCATGGAAGAAAGTGACAAGAATGAGGGTAGGATAGAAATGGAACCTAAGGATGAGGTTAAGAAAGTCGAGGTTGATAAGGAAGTTAAGAAAAGTGAAGTAGAGGAAGTAGATAATGATGAGGACTACTTCAATAGGCTACCCACTAAGGAAGAGCGCGCATATCATACAAACTTATTCGATGACCCCGAGACACCATACTTCCTAGGTAGACCAATTATAGAAATAGGCGACCCTTCTAATCTCAACATACCATGCAACATCGGACAGTTGCATGTGTGGAAAGCCTACATCGACCTTAGATCACCCATAAACATCATGACTAGAGCCCACTACAACTTGATAATGAAAAATCAACTTGGGTATAGGATGTTCCCTGACAAGGGATGGATGAGTAACTTCACGGGAAGAGTTAAGGGATTACCGGTTTATGTAGGAAACTTCACCTATGTCACCGACTTTGTAATTGTAGAAGATATCCGCCCAATAGTCGATGCATCCTTAACTCAAGTGGTTTTTGGAAAACCATTTGTTGAGGTCTCTAGAATGACTTATGAACCTTCCTTAGGGATAGTTAGATTTAAGGATGAGACCGATGAGGTAAACTACCAAATGCCATATAAGATAGAACAATTCCAACACTTGTCAAATGTTGAGAAGGAGCTCAAGCAAGCGGTTTACTATAGGAATGATGAGGATAGAAATAAAGGAGTAGACTATGTTATGGAAAGGATATTCGGTTTCTACAAGGATTGTTTGAAATTGGGACCGGAATATAAAACCGGGAATGAAAATGGCCTAGGAACCGTGACCAATGATGGAATCACGTAATGTACGTGACTTTGAGTCTAGCTGCAAGACTCGTTAATAAAGAAAAGCGCTTCTTGGGAGGCAACCCAAACTTTATTTGCTTTTTGTGTTTATTTATTTGTTTGTTTGATTTTATTTGTTTCCGTATGTGTGTTTAATTTTTATTCTTATTGATTCATGTTCAAAACTAATTTGTGAAAATGCTTTATTTTGTTTTTAACTTCGTCTTAACTACATATAAAGGTATTTTGCAAAAGGTAAGTGTAAGGGAAATCTAAATCGGTTTATTAGAACACAAATGAACATGAATCGTAATAATAATAAATTAACATACATATTAGTATTTGTTTGAGTCAAATGCTTGTATCGAGTCATAATGATGTTTTGCAGGATTTCCAGGAAGTAAGGTAAAGGTTTTTCCAGAAATTTTCCGGAAACTTAAAATGAGAATTTTTGCCAGGTCATTTCTGACGGCGTCAGAGTCTATAACCTGACGGCGTCAGATTTAATTTTCAGAAATTTTTGAAAGTTTTGTATTCATAAAAAGTTTTTATTAAAATCTCCAACTTATAATCTCCAGGAATCTGCAAAATTATCATTCCACAAGCATTATATCTTTATATATAGATTTATCCCGCCGATGTTATGCAGGTTTTCGTGTTTGTTTTCTCAGGTTTAACAGGTTATTTTGGACAAGGAGATGTATATGGAATCAAGCTTATGGCGATGCATTAGTCATGGAGCTTCTACATTACCTTGGAAGAAGATTTAACCGTATTACTTCATTATCCACCGAGCGAATCAGGGGAGTATTTGATTTCATTCTTTTACTTTTTGCTTTTACATCTTGTTATTTGAACATTGGGGACAATGTTCATCTTAAGTGTAAGGGGAGGGTAAAAGTACGATTAGAGAATACAATTACGCTTGATTTTTGTTTGTTTGATAGTAGATGTGTAATAAAACTGAGAGAAATACCTGTTAGGGCAATTTTAGTGACAAATTTAAAATTTTTTACAACATATAGGAGTGAAACTTTGATCTTAATGAGCGTCTCACGGATAGGAGTTATATGACTAGCACAAAAACCGTACCACTAAAAAAATTTTCCACCCCCAAATATGTGAGGTTCGCCCCTAGAATTGGTAGGAAAAGCATTTATGCTATGATGTGTGTACCGGTAGCACTTAGATTCTAGAACTTGCGTTAGGACCATTCCAAGGCCACAAGTGAGACTACATTCGTGTAGTTAGATTTACTACATGATAAGAGGCATTAGGATTAACCCATTGTTTTACACCTGTGTTTTTGTTATAATTACTTTGGCTACATTGGTCAAGTAATTCTCCCACACCCTTTGCGTTGTACTCATTTTTAGTACACGATACCCCTAGTACACCCCTCAGAGCCTATCTTTTCGTTTCGACCTTTAAGCATTTTACTTAAAGGAAGAATTTGTTACACCCCACTAAAATGTACACCCAAAGCGCCTTAGCCTACCTTGTATGCACTCATTTTTAGTGCATTATTGTGACAACATTTGTTTAAACCCAAGTTAATTATCTAGTTGATTACATGGTTGCTAAGTCGAGTCATATCCTTGTACATATTGTTTTGGGACGATTGAGACTCATGGGTAAAGTACTAGTGTAATGGAGTAATGGGGAAGAACATCATTTATTACCCCCATATGTGCTAAATATTTTAAAAGTACTCCAAGTTTTTCGATTATCTTAATTCGAGTCATTAGAATAGTTACTTGTAAAGTTATGTAAAAGTTCAAGTGTAAGGGGAATGCAACGCCCCTATGATGTATTATTTTGGATGGTAGGGCAAGAGTGTATGAAAAAAAAAAAAAAAAAAAAAAAAAAAAAAAAAAAAAAAAATCAAGAAAAATTCAAAAAAATGAGAAAAAGAAAAATAGAAAAAACATACAGACTACCATCCCGTTTCATTTTATGTTTATTTTATGTTTTTGTTATTTTGTTTTTAGCTTAAGATTGAGTCGAGTCTTGGCTTAGCAACATTGTATAGTACATGTAATTGATCAAGATCTTTAACTCGCCACCAGTAAAATATCCCTTATCCAACAAAACCGTGTTTTCCTTTTCCCTACACCTAACGTTATAACCCATTTAAAAGCCCTCTTTGATAGTTTATCTTAGGTGCTTACGCCTAGTGGAGGAGGTTTTCGATCCTTTCCCAAGCCTATGGTAATCTATTTGCTATGACAGGTAGTGAGAGATATTATCCGTTTCCATTTATGAGATTTATTTTGATGACACTTGAGAGATGTGAGTATCTAAACATTACTTGTGAGGTGCTAGTTTGTAATCTCCGTGCTTATTATGATTAAAGTGGAACGATTATTTGTTGCAATTACTTTTATGTTAGCATTAAATGACCCCTAACTTGTATTTTGATTAGAATAAAAGCGCATTTGCTTGAGGACAAGCAAATCTCAAGTGTAAGGGTATTTGATGAAGCGAAAAGTGTACCGCTTTTAAGGGGTCATTTAAGCCCTAAATCGTATTTATTTGATCAAATATCGCCCTAAATCGTTCCTTTTGTCATTTTAGGTACTTTTGAGGAGAAATCTGGAAAAGGAGGCATTTTGGACGTTTTTGGAGCATAAAAGTGAAGAAAACGACAAAGTCTCAAAATTGTGCTGGAAGTTACCTTTGACGGCGTCAGGATTTACTCCAGACGGCGTCATGTCTTGGCAAGAAAAGGTGGATGTGAAATTTACTCATGATAAGCCAGTGAAAATTGCATGTGAATTCTGACGGCGTCACGCTTTAACCTGATCAAGGGCATCACGGCTTAATTCAAAGAGGGACGGCGTCACATTCAAGGTCTGACGGCGTCAAGCCTTGATAAGCCAGAACGGATTTTGGAGAGCTAAAGAGGGACGGCGTCAAGAAGGTCATCCGGGAACCCTAGAAGCGGCGAGGTGACGGCGTCACACTCCATAATGTGACGCCGTCAGATCCAAAAGTCTATATATAGTTTTCTAATTTTTTGTCATTAGTGTGGAACTTAGTATGGAATTTTTGGGAGAAAACCCTAAGACGAATTTAGCTTCTTTTTCAAGGCTTTTGCCTTGAGATCTTCCATGTTACATTGAAGATAAGTTATCAATTAATCATTCAATATGTCTATGTGTTGTTTGATTCTATCTTGTTCTTGTTTTTGGTTTAACATGTTAGGCTAGATTTATCTTGTGTTTGCTTAGATCTAATGAAACCTAGCTATTGATTATTGGTTATTAGTGTGTTGTTAGTTGTATTGGATGATTGTTCATCTATGTTAGGCTTAAGAAAACTGGCTAACTTCCTATTCGGTAACTTGCTTGAACGTCTTAAGAAACATGAACCAATGCGTACTAAAGGTTTTTATGGTTGTATTTAATGCACAAGCGAATTCTAGTGATCCCATGTTAGGAGCTTCCTAGCCGGCTCGACATAGGAGTGAAGTAGGAGCTTGTAGAGTTGGGGAAGTACGTACGCTACCCCACGATTGGTATTAAGGAATACACCCGTCATCCACGCGACTAATACACACTAATCAACCGGTAAAAGATAGTTAGGGAGTAAGGAAATCTAAGTAAACACATTTCTCTACACATAAGTTTTCACCAAGTTTTTATTTTCAGTTATTTATTTTATTTGCATTTGTAGTTATTTGGGTTAGTTGACTAGCAACTAATTCCGCCCACTCTTTCAAACCCGAGATTTTACTTGCTTTCATAAAAAAATATAAAAACATAAAAAGAATCTTCTCTCACCCTTAGACCTATTAGAGTAGTCTTTCATACCTAACGAACACTATTCCCTGTGGAGAACGATCAATCCCCCGTACTTACCACTACACTATACTACATCGGTCAGGTACACTGCCTGGTGGGGTTGTAAGCCTCTTGAGATCCCTCGAGAGGTAAAACCTGTTGTAAGGTTGCAAAACCACGCATCACATGTAATGAATGCTTAATTTCAGGTAATCATGTTGAATGTGTTGTGTCATTCTTGATGTCTTCTCAACGATCCCCAATTAAGAATGTTAGGAAACCTAAACTGATTAAGCAAATTTGGAAAGCAACAGGAAAATTGTTTGGTCATGTTGGTTATCAATGGAGTCCCACTGGAAGAAAATTCACTTTAGGATATCAGTGCCCCTTAACTAGAATGACTAATCATAAAGTAGTGACTGTTAAGGAATGGAAATTAACTGGTCAAATTTTCCCTCTAGAGACACAATGCCCTGTAACTAGGTCAATTGTTGCTACTAATGAAGTTTCCACTGTGAATTCCATGGCATCTATGAATCCTGTAGTTCCAGAATTTGTTTGTGCTAACCAAACGGACCCCAGTTGCACGTGGGGATCCACATTTTTCAGTTATCCATCGTTGTCTGTTTTCAAATGCAGGTCGTACAAATCGTCCTTTGGTATTTGGACTCAGGCTGCTCAAAACATATGACCGGGGATCGCTCATGGCTCAAGAATTTCGTGAATAAATTTATCGGGACAGTTAGATTCAGGAACGACCATTTTGGGACAATTATGGGTTATGGAGATTATGTGTTTGGTGACAGTGTAATTTTCAGGGTATACTACGTGGAAGGACTTGGACACAATTTTTTCTCTGTTGGTCAATTCTGTGATTCTGATCTTGAAGTTGCTTTCCGAAAACATACATGTTTCATTAGAGAATTGGATGGTATTGATCTCCTTAAAGGCAGTCGTGGCACAAATCTATACACCATCTCTATTGAAGACATGATGTGGTCCTCTCCCATTTGCTTGCTGTCAAAGGCCTTAAAGAACAAATCATGGCTTTGGCACCGTCGTTTAAATCACTTAGACTTCGACACCATAAATGAACTTACTCGCAAGGATCTTGTACGAGGTATGCCCTGATTGAAGTTTGAAAAGGAACATCTTTGTTCTGCTTGTCAACCAGGAAAAAGCAAGAAGCATACTCACAAACCCAAAACTGTCAACACCATTATGGAAGCTCTTCACACCCTTCACATGGATCTGTGCGGACCAATGAGAGTGCATAGTATAAATGGGAAGAAATATATTCTTGTGGTGGTCGACGACTACTCTCGGTTTACATGGGTGAAGTTTTTGAGAACCAAGGACGAGACTCCAGAAGTTATCATCAAACTTATCAAACAGCTCAAGTAAGACTCAACAAAACTGTCAGAATCATCCGTACAGACAATGGAACTGAGTTTGTTAACAAACAACTCATTCAATTTTATGAAAGTATTGGCATAACTCACCAGAAAAGTGTTCCACGCACTCCTCAGCAGAACGGGGTTGTTGAAAGACAAAATCGTACTCTTGTGGAAGCTGCACGAACCATGCTGATATTTTCCAAAGCACCGATGTTTCTTTGGGCAGAAGCAATTGCTATAGCTTGTTACACCCAAAACTGATCCTTGATACATACTCTTCACAACCAAACTCCATATGAGCTGATACATGGCAAGAAACCAGATCTTTCTTTTCTGCGAGTGTTTGGTGCTCTATGCTACCCGACAAATGACAGTCAGGATCTGGGAAAACTCAAGGCTAAAGCAGACATTGGATTCTTCTTTGGGTATGCACCAGATCGCAAGGGATACTGAATCTACAACAAACGAACCCGAAAAATTATGGAAACCATTCACGTGACATTCGATGAGCTGACTGAGCAAACGGCTCCTGGATACACAAGTTCTGGACCCGCACCTAATCTTTTGTCTCCTGGACCAATTAGTTCAGGTCTTGTACAGCATCTCACTCCTGCAGTTCCTTATGTACCCCCTACTAGTGAAGAGTTGAAGAATTTGTTTGATCCGATGTTTGATGAATACTTTGATCCACCAACGGTTGATACTACAACTGAAGCTCCACCTTTACCTCCAGTTGCTGATGCTCCAATTCCATAAAACTCAGAGGGTCCATCGGTATCTGTCTCAATCAGTCAAGATGCACCATCTGCCAGTCACTTACCATCATCATCAAATATTAAATCTCCTTCGGTACAGCAAGGCTCTGCAGTTGACAATTCTTTTGAAGTGAATCCTTTTGCTCTTGCTGATGATGCTCCATTCGAGAATATTTTTGCTCCTGAATCTTCTACTGAGACATCTTCTTCAAGGGATCCTAACACGGCAACATCAGTTCCCTACCCTCAACCACATAATCATCTCAGAAAATGGACCAATGATCATTCGATTGACAACATCATTGGAAATCCTTCTCGTCAGGGTTGTCCAATTTTTAGAATAGAGTCCATAGGATTAGGTGTCTTATTTACTGCTTTAATATTGTAATCTTTTAGGTTTTAGTTGTAATCAAATTTTAGTAGTGTAATTTCCCTTTTTTAATTCAAATTCAGTTTTACCTTTAAATTTCCTTGCCTCAACTTACTTTTTACTTCCATTTATTGTCATTCAATCTGTTTTTAAGCTTCTGTCCCTGTTCCCATAAGCTCATTTAAGCTTCTTTTAGCTCATTTAGAGTTTATTTTTGTTTAAATCTGTTTTAAACTTTAAAAAAAAATCAAAAAGTCAACTAAAGTCAAACTACTTATTTGCTTAATTTTAATGCTTATTAGGTCAACTAAGTGCTTTTATCTGTTTTTAGTAGCTTATTCATGCCTTTAGGAGTTTAACCTCAGTTTAGTATTCTCATATTTTCGGATTTTGCTTAAAAACCTTAAAAAACCAAAAAAAGGATAACATAGGAATAGCTTATTTAGTGCTTATTTATAGATTAGAAATTTTAATCAGTGCTTAATTTACTTAGATAATCAAAAGTGTTTCAGAATCCTAGCTTGTTTTGGTCTTATTTAGTTTTAAAATCAAAACAGCCCTGCATAAGGGGTGTTTGGCTTTAGAGTCAAAATGGGTCAAAACAAGGTTATCATTGTTCATTTGCCATCTGCTCATCTTTGATTAGGTGTTTCTAAGCCATATTAGCTGATACTAAGTTGATCTTAGGTGATTTAATGAGGTGTGCATGATTCAAGTTGGTTTTCCTAAGGATTTTTATGTCTACTGCTCAGGTTAGTATCACATTAAGGATTCATGAATTTGAGCTTGTTTTTGCAATTTTTATATTAATTGTAGTGATTTAAGTTGATTGTTAGGAGTTGGCTTAGTATCAGTAGGATTTATGGTGTTTTGAATCACTTTTGTTCAAAAATCTGTGACAGAACCTAGGAAAAAAAATTGCAGCCTACATCAGTCTTATCAGCCTCATTCCCAGCTTATTTTCTCCTTATCTATAGCTCAATAGGATCTGAATTTTAGTTCTATAAGTACTTTGCTGTTTAAGGTTTATAAGTATCTGTTTTTTGTGAATTAATCTGCTGTTCTTATTGCTTAAAATTAAGCTCAAATATCCCCTTTTGGACTGTTTGAACTGTGCCCATCCCTTATAGCTTAACTTGTTCCTCAGTGCTTATTTGTGCTATTGCTTAGCTTATTTCTGTCTTTCTCAGCTTAATTGTATTGGTTTCAGTTGGTTTTTACTTAGATTAGTTAGTTCTTGTTTGCTTATTCTATCTTTTCTAGTATACATAGCTTAATTGCCTATTTTGCTTCATTTACCCTTTAATTGCCACTGATCTGCTTTCATCTACTTATTCTGAGTTTATTTCAAAGTTTCAAAAATAGTTGTAATTATAAAAATTGCTTATTATCTTGTGCTTATTGAGTTTCAATCAGAAAAAAAAATAAAAAATAATAATAATTTGCAAAAAGCCAAGACCAGGGTTCGAACCCTGGTCTCTGGCCTTCCCAACACCTCTCACACACACAGCCTAACCAATTGCCCTTGGATCTTTTCTGGTTAGGTTGTGAACCTTTTATTTGTTATACTTCTTTTTCTCTTTAGCTTATTAAATCTGTTTGGCTTATTTTAGCTTATTGAGCAGTGCTTTTTATTCCATTTTATTTTTCCTACATTTCTTATAATAGTAAAGAGTTTTTATAAAAATTTCAGATTTTTCCTTTAAGTTTTAATATTTTTAAACATTTAATCATTTTAAATTAGTTTTTAATTCATAGAAAATTAAATAAAAGTCAAAAAAATACAATTCTTTTTTCTAAAATTCTTTTTGGTTAATTAGGACTTAGGAAAATTAGTTTTGTGTTTCTAGGGTTAGTAGTTCTTAGATTTAAACTTTTAGGCTCGGGATTAGCCCGAGTGTACGCATTTTTAGGATTTCCTTTGCGTTTTTTCTTTCGTATGCTTTAGCTTATTGCTTTCCTTGCTTAAGTACTTGTTTTTAGTTTATGTTTATAAGTTTTAGCTTAAAAATCCAAATCCCTCTTATTTTACTATTCACGACACGTTACACGAACTCAAAATCACTAAATTCCATTCACACCTTCGTTGGGAAAACGACTTGGGAAATACTTATTCCTTTTGTATTTCTTTGGAAGAAAATATATACTATAATTGTTTCAATCAATTTTTGGCGCCGCTGCCGGGGAACGAACCCGGGTCACCCGCGTGACAGGCGTGACAGATTCTCCAAAGGTGTTGTTGATCCTACACTATTCACTAGGAAAACGGGCAAACATCTACTTCACATTCAGATCTACGTAGATGACATTATTTTTGCCTCCTCTGACCCTATGGAATGTGATCGGTTTTCTAACGAGATGAGTTCTAATTTCCAAATGTCTATGATGGGACAAATGTCGTTCTTCTTAGGTTTACAAATCTCTCAAAGTCCCGGAGGCATCTTCATTAATCAATCCAAATATGCAAATGAAATATTGAAGAAATTTGGATTTGATTCAAGTGATCCTGTTCACACTCCTATGATTGAGAGATCGAAGTTGGATGAAGACCTCTCTAGGATCCCTGTTGATCAAACCAAGTTTCGAAGTATGATTGGATCCCTAATACATCTCACCGCTAGTAGGCCAGAGCTTTTGTTCGCAGTATGCATGTGTGCTCGTTACCAGTCTAAGCCCACCAAAAGGCATCTGGAAGCGGTAAAGCGGGTCTTTCGATACCTTTAAGGGACTATTCACATGGGTCTCTGGTATCCTAAGGACACCGCCATGGCACTCACGGCCTATGCAGATGCAGACCATGCGAGGTGTCAAGATACTCGTCGAAGTACATCGGGAGGTGCTCAGTTTCTGGGAGAAAAGTTAGTAAGCTGGTCATCTAAGAGGCAAATGAGTACATCTATATCTTCCACAGAGGCTGAATACATTGCCATGTCTGCGTGTTGTGCTCAAATCCTATGGATGAGATCTCAACTATCGGACTATGGCTTTGCATACAAGAAGATCCCTCTGTATTGTGATAACAAAAGTGCTATAGCTCTTTGCTGCAACAATGTCCAACACTCCCGATCAAAGCACATCGATATCCGGCATCACTTTATAAGGGAACAGGTTGAGAAAGGGGTTGTTGAACTTTACTTCGTGAGGATTGAGTTTCAGTTGGCGGATATCTTCACTAAGGCACTCCCGAGAGAACGGTTCCAATTTATTCTCCCGCGACTTGGCAAGAAGAGTTTGATGCTAGAAACCCTCAAGCGTCTTTAGGAAGAGAATGAGGAGTAATGGATTTTCTTCATATATCCTTGTATATATTTTAAACCAAAAAGAAAATAGAAAAATATAAAACCTATAAAAACCATAAAAAATCAGAAATACACGAAAATACCAAAAATAGTTCCTCTAGGCATGTCTTCTGTTTATCGATAACATTTACGGTCCTAGAAATGTCATTCAATAATGACACGGGACTTTAAATGAAGCTCGAGCAGAAGTTCAAACGAATTGTTAAAACATGTCATGTCGGCTTGCAGTTACTTCAGACTGTAACCCGTTCTTCATTATGGGGAAAGCACGTCGCCTAAAAGACGGCTGTTCCTCCCACTGGGTGAAGTTCACCCGGGCATGGATTACTTTATATCCATGTTTTTCTCGATTTGATGTACGTTTCAGTGCATCATTTCTCGTATAAGAAGAAAAGTCTTCTTTACATCACAAATACTTTTCCATCTATGATTCTTAAGGAAAGTATTTGTGCTAAACTTGGTGGTACCATGATTTTTGAATATCAATCAGAATTGAACTTTTCATAAAAATCTATCACTCAATCAATGACTATTGCTCTTTAAATAGAAAACGGGTCATCGATTGAGGGGGAGAGTGATTTCAAAAATTTTTATATCATCAAAACAAGTCACGTTGTACATAATAAGCAGTGAATTTAATGATACTTGTTGTTATGTGTCAGTGTATGATTTTTTAAGTCAAATATCTTCCAAACTTATCATACCTGACACTAACATTCTCCCTCATTGATTGAGGGGGAGCATCAGTATGTTCCATTATCAGCACATATTAAACCTGACCACATTTTTCTAAACTTATTTAAATCAATTGGGATCACAAAATCTCAAAAGGTTTGAAATTTCTGATCGGGGGAGAGAATGTGATTTAAATATGCAATCTAATAAAAATGTGATGTTTTGGACTTAAATGTAAGCTCTCCCATATGGGCTAAACTCTTTTGTATCCATGCACATATTGAGGGGGAGCAAATGGTTTGTGGTGACAAAAAGAATGTGGCATCTCTGGTGGCATCTCATGTGAGCGCGACTCAGACTTCACCAACGAATTGACGAAACAAAAACTGTCATTGATCGAAAGGACTTGTCCTGGCCGGGAAATAATTTCAAGCTGGTCTAACCAGTGATGCAAGCATGTCTCGAAGAGGACTTGTCTGAGTAAAGTGTACCGTTTCGAGAAACTTTATGTGGACTTGACCAGGCCGGGTAATAATTTCAAGCTAGTCTAACTAGTGATGTAAGCGTGTCTCGAATCGATCACGTTCACTGAAAGTGGATCAATTCAAAAAGTGCAAACTCTACCCAACATGTGCAAATTTTAAATTAAAACATATGAGCACATGTTAAGGGGGAGTATTTGAAAAACACAAAACTCTCAAAGTGTTAGCAAAATTTGTTTTATAACTATAAACACTTTGAGAAGTTTTTCAAAGATTTGGTTAACGGCAACATAGGATAGTCATGAAGTTATAAGGTGGCTAAGGTTAGGAAAACCATCCTATGATCCGCCAGAGCCGGAGGGATCTACCCAAGGACAATACCGAATAGTTAGTATTAGAAATTCCTTAGGTATGATTATGAAAAAGGGACTAATATGAGAAAGGAGAAAGAAGGGGTTGAAGAATTAAAAAGAAATGTAATGAGAAAGGGTTAAAAAAAAATAGCCCTCCAATTATTCAACCTTAGGGCAGAAACCGGGTTCAATTCATAGGCTACTGGTTGTTAATAAGGTGACGCCGGTATTGAAGACAAGACGTCATGGACCCAGTGACGCACTGCACTAAACCTTCTAGCCACTCAAGTTCTCTTAAAAGAACTTGTTTTATTCTCACGGGGAACCCTGCATAATCTATCGACCGCTCATTACGAGTTATGTTGATATTGAAACAGGAGACACCGCTCCAGTCTCCGACTACCAAAATTGCACTTATCGAGTCTAGAGCTGCGAGATACATCATAAGATTTCATAGGAACACTTGATACATCTACACTGGTTGTTCAACATTAAGGACACCAGTTGCAAACTTATGAGTCCTACACACATCTTAGCAATCTGCCAGAACATTCATGAGGGAACTTACAAACGTAATTCTCAGTGATTGAATGGAAATTCCTGCAAGGGTCAACATCAAACAGCCCTGAAAGCAGGTCACTTCGGTAATTCCTTGTGGATAACGCTTAGTGGTCGCGGCGGTTTCAAACGGTCTACAGTCGTGGAGTGAACTCCAGCGACTCACCTAATCGTTGATGTACTTCGGTAGATCTTGTAAGCCCTCTCGGGGGTATCCGATTTAGGAACGGCCTTGGTAAGGATTAGAGAAAGTTTTCACACTATGCTATTAACAATCTCGAAGTCTGAACCTGTAAGTACCGGACGTTTTATTGCTAACTGTCGTATGCAGGAATCCCTGGCGATTGTAGATGATTGCCGAAAAGATGCCGATTCATCACCCCATGCTCACACTTCACACTTCATCATCATAATCCAAGAAATCATGATAAATAAAAGACTTTCAACACTGCTTACGCAACTCTGATATTGAAAATCATGATCCAGAAAAGTGTGAGCATGTCGGTCCAAAGATCACAACATCACATGGAGACGATACTGCAAAAAGATGACTTGGAGACGTATGTTGGATGATGACCTCAAAGAATCCTCAAAGATCATCCAAGACGAAAGAACAGACATCAAAATTTCACTCCTAAAAGTACAAAGATTAAAGACCTTGAAGAATCAAAGACTACGAGCTTGGAAATTAAACTTATGTTATTGAATGCTAGAATTCAAGTTGTAATTTCCGGGGTGACCTCCCTTAGGGGGAGATTGTTAGGAATATAAATATTCATATGAAAGACTCGGTCACCCCGAGTACTCATTAGCATAGGTTAGCTCGTAGACTTAATCATTAACGTTTAGTTATCGTATCATCCATGGAGTCGGGTCGGGTCTTTATCCACTATGCTCACTCCATAGCCCATGAGGGTCGTTTGTGTCTGTACTATAAATACCCCTTCCCACACAAGGGAAGGGTTGGAACTTCATTTACAATCTAATACTACTTTCATTTTCTCTCACTAAGTTCCCAACTTCTCTCTCTTTCTCTCTCTAAGATTCGACCTAAACCTCAATTTACACTTGTGTTATGATTATGAACATGTTACATGTATGATCTAGGTTTATTGATTTGTAGCTCGTTTTGTATTTTGGATTGGATTTGGGTGTTGTTGGGTTAGGCCAAGAGCCTTATGGCTCGAGTGGGAGTGAGCCGTGACTCAAGGGAGTCACGGGTAGAGTTTTAGTTGAGTGGTTATGTTGGTTTTGGATTTGTTTTGGGTTTTGGTATGAACCGAGAGCTCATAGGCTCAATAGGAGCCAAGTCGTGACTCGTAGGAGTCACGGCTATGGTTGGTTTGGCGTTTTGGTCTTAGCCGAGAGCCCCTAGGCTAGATGGGGAGTGAGTCGTGACTCGAGGCGAGTCACGACATAGATTTAGAGTAATTTGATGCTTGTAATAGTTGGATGTTGTTTGGTGTTGGATTTGGATGTGTTTTGCGTTAGCCGAGAGTCCTACGACTCATATCGAGTTGAGCCGTGACTCAAGGCGAGTCACGGCATGAGGTTTTGGTCTATTGTTTGTGTTTCGTTGGACTTTGTTGAGTCACGCATTAGCCGAGAGCTACATAAGCTCGATAAGAGTCGAGCCGTGACTCACGGGAGTCACGACAATGGTCATGAAGTTATTTGTGCCGAGTAGTTTAGTTGAGACTCACGAGAGTCTCGGCCGTGTCGTACTCGAGGTTAGAAAACCTCGAGTCAACTTTTATATTAGTTTGTCGTTTATTTTATTTAATTACTTGTTTATCGATATGGTGTTTCGGGATAATATTTGACAATATGGGATATGATTTGGACATTGGACTTGGATATGTGTTATGAACCTATGCTTGGATGAGAATTGGACGTTATTGGATTTACGGTATTAGCTGATGGACCTTATGGACGATTTTGGTAATTGAGACGGAAGTGTATGTTAGACTCATAAGAGCTTAACATATTTGTACTCGAACATACACAAAATGGTAGATAAACTTGACAACTAATATATACGCGAATGATAGTGTCCAATTATATATATTTAACTTGTAAAATGAGACTGTGGAAAACTAGAAGGGGGGGGGGGGGGGTTGAATAGATTTACCGGTTTTAAATTAGTTATAAAACTTTACTTGTGAAAAACTTTGATACGATTCTATTGTGAAATCAATCAACACCAATATGAACACTAAACTATACTATCTAATATAAACAATAAATATAAAGAAATGATATGGAAAGATCAAACCGAGACAAAGAGATTTATAGTGGTTCGGTCACGAAGCTCTTCTTCGCCCTACTCCACTCCCCGAGTACCAAACTCGAGAGTTCAAAGCACTATGTCAACAAAGCTCCCTTCAGGTGGAGAAAACCGTACAACGTCGCTTATCCTTATTTCCGACACTAAGCTAAATGTCGAGTACTAATCTTAGCTAGTACCAATCTACCACGATCCTCACGATCCATACTAAATCACACAATCAACACACTTCACTCGATCTACCCGATCTACCCTTGATCCACTTGATCAACACACAAGCCCACAAGCTACAAGAGATCTCCAAGATCTCAACAAGATCACAATGATCTACTCTCACCAAAAAAAAAAAAAAATCAACTTGGTGTATGCTAGGATACAACAAGTATGTAACAAATGTTACAAGTGCACTAACTATAACTATAACACCTTGTATCTTGTTGATACTTCGTGTTCTTCTCTTGTACTAGTAGAGGAATGAAGGTGATCACTTGGTTGGATGATTGGATCACTCTTTAAACAAAAGAAAACTAACTAAATGATCAAAGGAGAGAAGATGTGATAAGAGTTTTAAACTCAGAAAGTTGTGTGTGAAAAAGGATGCCCAAAAACTGAGAATTGGACTGGTATTTATAGATAGAATAAATTTTCCCTCTATAGGGTCACGGTACCACTAAATACCACACGGTACCACTAAATTTAGTGGTACCGGGCCAGACAAGGACGCTTCAATTTTTGTTTTTAGTGGTGAAAGTTTATTTGGGGAAGTTTGGAGCTGATTTTGAAGGGAAAAATAGCAGTTATGATTTTTAAACTTATTTTTCCAATAAAACATTTCTTTATATTTCAAAAATAATTTGTAAGGTATATTTTGAAAAAATGTTTTGTCACATTAAAAATGTGAAGTTTGAAACACAAATTCACTTCTTTGATCATTTGTCAAGTTGTAAATTTATTTGTTCATACCTTGAGTGATTTACGTAGAAACGGGATATTTTGACTAAAAACTTGTTTACGTTAATTTTGACGTAAAGTGTTTTCACATTTTGTTATCATCAAAACGTGGAGTTATCGAAAGATATAAATAACGTTTTTAGAACATTATTTGCATCAACAATCGCCCCCTTTTTGATGATGACAAAACATAAACTTATTTTAAGTTAAAGGTTAATTTTAACAAGTTTTTAGCATGCGTTTATATCTCATTTCTCCCTCTTTTTGTCGAAGCAAAAAGACCGCTAAGGCTCCCCCTTGATGTATACTCCCCCTCATTTGGAGGACACTAAGGAATCGAGCAATGGTTCTTGCTACAAAACAAAGTTAGATGACACACATACAATATCTAACATGTAGCAACCAAGACAAATATCCAACCATAAACTAAGAAAAGGGCTAAGAAGCCAAAAACCATAAAAGATAAAACAACCACACAATAAGCTCATCTATTTATAGAGAGAAATGTCATACATAAAGTATGACTACAACATAAACATAAAGTACAACAAGCACATAGAAATCTTTAGTGATAAGAGGCCCTAAGATTTGCTTCAATTCCAAAAGGGATCCTAGACTTTTATTTTTGGAAGCTAAACATGAAAATGTTTAGTTGTTTGGGCCATTGGTCAGTGGAGGAGGTGGTATGATGGGCCCTTGTGGTGGTGTTAGGAGGTGTTCAACGTAGGAGAACATGAAGTTCAATTCTTCCCTAAGGTTAAAGATGAGGTTTCGGTTGTGATGACAACATGCACAACTTAGGCTGTGTGGTTCAAGAGGATAGAGAATGGGGTGACCCATTAGTGGTTGTGGTGATGGAGAGGCGGAAGATGATGATGTGTTGGACCCAAGCTCAAGAGGAGTTGTTGGTGATAGTGTAAATGTTAGTGCCAATGGTTGAGGAGGACTAGGTGGGAGTAAGGGTGTGGTTGTCCTAATTGTAGAAGAGGATGATGAGGTTGGCCTAGTAGAAGTGGCTTTGGAAGGAGCCAATGCTGTAGAGACTGATGAGGTTGAGTTGGTGGAGGGTAATGGTGTATGAATGTCTTCATCATCGTCTAGTGTAAGATCAATGAGAAGTATTTCCTTGGGTGGTTTTATGTTGAGTCTTGGTTTCTTTGCTTTGTGAGAGGTGGTAGCAATGGTAGAAGACATGGTGAGTTTATGATGAATGTGTGATGGTAGGGAAGATGATAGGAGCTTAAATAGCCAAATCAAAGGCATGCATGGATTGGTAGGATGATGAGTTTAGGGAATTAGGAGTGTTGGAATCAGCTCATGTTTGCAGAATCTAAGGGAAAGGAAGTCAAAAAGTGAAAGAAAACAGTTAAAAACATATTCCCATGGGACGGTACCACTAAATCACCCACGGTACCACTAAATTTAGTGGTGCCGTGAACGCAATTGACGTTTTTATCAGTTCTGCAGGATTTAGGCTGCTTAAATGGGTAATTCTAGGGGTACTATATGCAGCAAATCCTATTGCCTCAATTCACTAAAGAATAATCACATAGATTTCATGACAATAGCCACAACTAGCAACAAACAAAAACATGTGATTATCTAGATTTAGGCTACTATTAAGCATGCAATCTAGCAAGTAATATGACCATCTAGATCATGCATAAAAAAATATGCAAAAGATAAAACAAAAGATAAGAACTAACTAAAGATCATGAGCTAAATATAACCAAGAATTAAGCTTTATTAAATACCCGAAACAACCCATGTCAAGTTAATAATCCTAAGTTAAGCCAAACTTGTTAATGTCAAGTGGCCATAGCCAAGACCCCATGAGAGATAGTTTAATAATACTTGAGTTAATAATATTAATTAAGTTAGTAGTTTAAAGCATTGTTTAATCTCTCGTTCTCCCCAACTTCTTGATCTTGTTGCTGATGCCCTTGAGTGCCTTCCCAATTGACTTGAACCCCCCGATGGTTTGCTCGTGCATGGACACTTGCCGATTGTACATCGTTGTTTGCCTTCTCATTACCGCACTTAAGTTGGTATTGTTGTAAGGAAGGTCGGTTGTTGGTGTGAAGGTTAACGTGTCAAGATTGCGAATGAATGTGTCGGATGAAGGAGTACGAGCATGAGAGGTTCCTTCTTCATTCACTTCAACATCATCCTCATCCATAGGTTGAGATGATGATCCATGACGGAAGGAGGAGGAAGAGAAAGTAGCATCGGAATTGGACTTGCGACTATGTTTAGACCCTTTGTCACTACGTTGCTTTGTGCGACGTTGTGGTCCACCAAGGGGTTTCATAATGGGATCAACAAAGAAGTAGTCGACGTTATCGAGGTGTGGGTAATTAGCCATAAGCCAATGGAAGAGACGAGTAAGCAACATACCGTATGGCATGAGCTTATCAGACCGACTATGAATGTTAGCCATTCTTTTTGCCATATAGTATGCGAAGTTGTATTTCTCCTCGTTACTAAGGCAATAGAGCATGTGGGCTAGATTTTCCAGAACATGATCCCGGTTATCCGCAAGACAGAAGATATTCTCACGAAGAAGGAGCTCCTAATTTTTGAGATCGGGAATAATTTCTTTGAGATAGATTTTGTTTCTATCACGTTTTTTGTACGTGTTGGCGACACGAGGGATTTGAACATGGTGCTTTATGGTTTAAGGATCGGGAATTTTGGTTAGATATGGACCTTCACTTTCAAGATGATAGTAAAGGGACTCTAAGGAATGGTCTTCTGTGTAGGCACATTAACCATAGGAAGGAACACCTAGAATGTCACCAAGCTCGGTGATAGACAAAACGATATTTTCATTTTGAATCCAGAAATCTAGGAAGACATTACCCTCAAGATCATTGAAGGTACGAACACGACTATAGAACTCAAGGATGAAACAAGGAAAAATTTGATCATTTATTTTATATAAACAATCAAAGTCGATTTGTTGGAAAGCATACATTTATGCCATTCAAAGGAGCAAAATAAGCATCGACTACACGACCTTCGTGTATATATCGATATTGGACTTTTAGAAGATAAGCTTTTTGCTTATCAGGAATGTTTGGATCATCGATTAGTGAGGGAATATAGGATTTGGTGTCTTGATAATCGTTACGAGGCATTGTTACCTACAAAAATATATAAGTATGTATGTGTTAACTTTTGTATTATTGATGATCACATCTCTAGTGTGTGTGCCTATATGTAAACAATGTGGAGATGCCGTAATCTCGACTCTAAAACAAAAATAATGAGATTACCCAAACACTCCTAACTTCACTTTTGCTCAAACAAATATGACGAAGAATACATATTAGTTATGTAATTCGATCAATATTTGTGAGATCATGTATGCATGCAAAAATGTTTTTAGTTTGTATCAACAATGCACGAAAAATGTTTCATGATCTTAGATGTGTGAGATTTTTCAAAAATAATGGAGTTGGGGTGTTTGGCAAATGTGATAATTTGGCGCCAAAAATCTTAAAGTTGAAAAGTTTGAATGTTAATGACTCCTAATCCAATTTTAAGTATCCTAGATATGATTCCACTAAAAATATTAAATCTAATTCCAATTTAAATAGTGAAATTCAGACTAAGGTAGATAATGTAAGTGGGTTTATGCAAATCCTATGTTTAGGGAATCATGTAAGTTATACATTGTCTAATCCTAGTCCTAATTGCATAAAAATTCAATCAAAATTGAAAAGCCCCAATTCAATTTTATATATATGAACAAACCCGAGACTCAAATTAGAAAGAAATTAGAGTTAATTTACTTACAATTGATGTTGGGTAAGATGTAGTGATTGATAATCTTTAAATACAGTGCCTCAATCTTGATTTGACAAGAGTGTAATTGGATTAGGGTGTGATATTCGGTTTTGACAGCAAAAAGGGAAGTTGGTGTTTAGTTTTGAATGAGTAGGCAGAGGGAAAGAGGAAGAAAATGGGACTATCAGATGCACGGTACCACTAATGTTTAGTGGTGCCGTGCACTGCTGAGACTGATTTTTGTCCCATTTTGATTTTTGACGAATTAATCTTACTTAATTAGTAAGACTTTTTGACGCGAGGGGAGAGTTTTATACCTAATAAACTCTTTTAACAAAAACGACTAGGCTAGACGACAATAGGTGACTTTAAAATTTCAGAGGAAATAGATAGGTAGTCATTAGAGCGATACGAGGTATGACTTTAATATTTCCAATGTAATAGATAGTCATAAACTCTTTCACAAGATGAGTCCATTGGGATTTGAACGATGAAGTTAGACGTGAAAGGATGACTTTGATATTTCCAAGGAAATACGTAAATAGTCATTGGAGGGATGTGAAGGATGACTTAATATTTCCAGTGAAATATTTAAAAAGTCATGAGACGAGACACAAGATATGACTTTAATATTTCCAGTGAAATATTTAAGTAGTCATAAGAGGGATTTAAAGGACGTATTTGAACACATGGGAATTGTGAAATTCACGGAATGTGTTCCATCATTCCTAGACCTAGACGAAGATATTTAAAGGATTCTCGTTTGAGAGGTTTGGTTAGGATATCAACGATGTTATCTAGTAAAGGAATTTTCTAGATAGAAATGTTTCCTTTTTGGACATTATCACGACGGAAGTGATGATGTACTTCGATGTGTTTCGTATACGAGCATTGCACGGGGTTCTTGGTCACGTCGATTGCACCTTGGTTGTCGCACTTCATAGGAATGTCGTTGAGATGGATGTCGCAGTCGATTAGAGCTTGTTTCATCCATAGTGCTTGTTGTCATGCCTTTCTGGTGCTTACGTATTCGGCTTCGGTCATGGAGATAGCAAGAGTCGTTTGTTTCCAGGGAAACGAAGAAGTTTGATAACAACCCATGAAGGTACAAACGTCATTCTTACTTTTTTGATCCACATGATCTCCCGCATTATCAGAGTTGGTATAGACAATAGTTTCTACACCAGTCCCCTTGGGATAGTACAATCCCAAGTGTATAGTGCCTTTAATGCATCGGAAGATACACGTAACCGCTTCAAGGTAAGAAGTTTTAGGATCCTTCTTAGAAGCGAGCACAAGGGCAGACACTAGTCATGATATCAGGCCTACTTGTCGTTAGGTAGAGCAAACTACTTATCATGCCCCTAACCTTAGTACTATCCGCGTACTCACCTTCATCGTCTCTTGTGAGATTCGTCTCCGCGGACATAGGCGTTTTCATCAGTTAAGTTTCTTATATATATATATATATATATATATATATATATATATATATATATATATATATATATATATATATATATATATATATATATATATATATATATATATATATATATATATATATTCCAGTATAATTAGATTTAAGAAGATACTATCTTCAAATAGTATTATATGAGGACTAGGGAAGAAACTTAACTCGCTCATCATATTCATCTTAAACTTGTCACGCATGATCTTTGAACGATCATTGTACGTTTCTGGACAAGTTGAGTCTAATATAATTGTCGTCGACAAATATTTGAGCAATGATGGGATGTGAATTTCGCTTCTTCGTGAAAAGTGTTTTATCAACTATTCACATGGTATATTCAAGTTTAAGTAAGAAAGCCTTTAATATGTCGCACCAAGCTTTGGAGGCTTGTTTAACATCATAGAGTGCTTTCTTGAGCTTATAAACATGATATGGTTTATATAGATCAACAAATCCTGGAGGTTTTACTACATATACCTCCTTGTTGATAGAACCATTTAGGGATTCACTTTTCATGTCCATTATGTTAGTGCTCACTAAGTTAGATTCTAAGAACTCTACATGCTTAATATATCTAATAGTAAGGAAGTTTTGAGAAAGCGTACCTTAGCCTGAGATGTTTCCTATTAACTAGTGAACGTAACTTTACCATCGTTGTAAGCTAAGTAGGATGAGACTAGACTTGATTTTCCGTCATGAGATAGTGCACTCACTAACCATAATCCATTCGTCAGACTCCAAGTCGATTCTCAATCGTATCTATCTAGCAAGACAGAAAACTCAAACATTTGGTCCCCAATATCTCATGGGTCCAAAGTTGTTAGTGTTAAACATCCCATGCATTTCTTGCATTTGGTTTGGATGTTGGAATGGAGGACAAATTTCCCATGGTAAGTAACTTTGTAGTTGACGGTTATTCCAAGTTACTAACTTTGTCTTCTAAAGTTACTTCTCAGTTAAGGAGTTCTTGTCCGAGGTTTAGGAACATTTTTTTTTTCTAGGTAGAGGAGTCTTTGATCTAGTATCGGTTTTTACAAAGCCAAGCCCAGGGGTTGACAAAGGTTTGTAAGAACTTTTGACTTCCCTTTTACCAGCAATAGGTACTTCAACGTTATTGACTACTATGTGACTCGATTTAGGACTTAAGTTATTTTTTAAAATCAAACCTGTTCTGACTTTAGCACCAGACGGTACCACGGTACCACTAATTTTAGTGGTGCCGTCTGTACCTTTAATGGTACCGTCCTCTGCTGTTTCAGATTCTCCAGACTTTACAAATTTTACTTGTTTTGTTTCACTTGTAGAAGCTTTATTTGGGTCAAATCTTAAGCCCGCTCTGACATGTTCACTATACCTAACATTTTCAAGCATGTCATTAAGTGTTTTTGTTCCTTTTTCAAACTTAATGATCCTTAAAGCATTTTCTTTGAGTTTTTCAATCTCTACTCGAAGACATATGCATGACCTACATCTAATATCGATTTCTTTATTTTTCTTAAGTCTTTTTACTTGGTCCTTTAGTTCTAAAATTTGCACTTCGAGTTCATGCAATGTAACTTTTAGTGTTTTGTTTCTAGTTATGATTTTAGAATTTACTTCACATAGTTTATTATATTCATCATATAGTCTATTGACGAATTATCATCACTATAGTAAGAAGAGTCGGAATGTACCTCATTTGAAGCTTGAGCCATAAGACATGTTTCGTCGTTGGGCTTTTTCTCTTTCTTCACCGCTATCACTCCAAGAGCCTCCTATAAAAGCTCTTTGGTTGTTGGTTCTCGGTGGTTTAGGACATTCTCATATGAGATGATTAGGATCTCCGCATCTAAAACATTTCCTATCACTCTTTCCTTTCTTCTCATCTCGGTTCTTTTGGAACGACTTCTTTTCATCACGAGGTTGTCTAACAAATCTACCTCTTCTCCTAAAGAACTTCTTAAAATCTCTAACGACTAGTGCATATTCGTCGTCTTCACTATCGGAATCCAAACTTTCCTCATCACTAGACTCCTTCTTGGCTTTCAACACTAAAGATCTATCTTTCTCACTTTTTCCTTTGACTATGTCGGAGTCTTTCTTGATTATCATTTCATGAACTTTCAAGTTTCCTATTAGTTCATCAAGTGATAATGTCGCCAAGTTCTTTGACTCTTTAATAGTGGTGACCTTTGCTCTCCATTTGGGATGTAGAGCCTAAGAAACTTCCTAACATAATTCTTGCTAAAATAACCTTCATCAAGAGCTTTAAGACTAGTAATAATAGTATTAAATCTAGCAAAGACATTATCAATAGTTCATCTTCCGGAATGGAAAATTGTTCATATTGTTGCACAAGAAGATCTATCTTGTTCTCTTTGACTTGATTATTACCTTGATGAGCGACTAACAAAGTTTTCCAAATTTCTTTTGCAGTGTTACACATAAAAATTCTTTCAAATTCCTTTTTCGGCAAAGCATTATAAATCATCATTTTAGCCTCATCATTTTTGGCTAGTTTTATTTTAAGGTTATCACTTTGTTTATTATAAGGAACTATTTCATCCCTTTCTGTTTCCGGATTCTTTTCAATCGGTTGAAAGTCACCCTCGGTAATAATATGCCAAAGATCAATGTCTTTTGATTTCACATACGTTTCTAATCTTGTTTTCCAACATATAAAGCAATCGGTTTCAAAAAGTGGTGGTCTTTGCATAGATTGCCCTTCTTGATATTTTTCGAAATCCATTGATCGATTCAAGTTTAAAAATACAATTTATTTTAAAATCTTGCCTAACGTGGCTCTGGTACCAATTGTGGAAAACTAGAATGGGGGGTTGAATAGTTTTACCGGTTTTTAATTAGTTATAAAACTTTAGTTGTGAAAAACTTTGATTCGATTCTTTTGTGAAATTTATCAACACCAATATGAACACTAAACTATACTATCTAATATAAACAATAAATATAAAGAAATGAGATGGAAAGATCAAACAGAGACAAAGAGATTTATACTAGTTCGGTCATGAAGCTCTTCTTCGCCCTACTCCACTCCCCGAGTACCAAACTCGAGAGTTCGAAGCACTATGTCAACAAAGCTCCCTTCAGGCGGTGAAAACCGTACAACGTCGCTTATCCTTATTTCCAACACTAAGCTAAATGTCGAGTACTAATCTTAGCTAGTACCAATCTACCACAATCCTCACGATCCTTACTAAATCACACAATCAACAAACTTCACTGGATCTACCCTTGATCCACTTGATCATCACACAAGCCCACAAGCTACAAAAGATCTCCAAGATCTCAACAAGATCACAATGATCTACTCTCACAATCTACACCAAAGAAAATCAACTTGGTGTATGCTAGGATACAACAAGTATGTAACAAGTGTTACAAGTGCACTAACTATAACTATAACACCTTGTATCTTGTTGATACTTCGTGTTCTTCTCTTGCACTAGTAGATGAATGAAGGTGATCACTTGGTTGGATGATTGAATCACTCTTTAAACAAAAGAAAACTAACTAAATGATCAAAGGAGAGAAGATGTGATAAGAGTTTTAAACTCAGAAAGTTGTGTGTGAAAAAGGATGCCCAAAAACTGAGAATTGGACTGGTATTTATAGGCAGAAGAAATTTTCCCGTTATAGGGTCACGGTACCACTAAATACACACGGTACCACTAAATTTAGTGGTACCGTGCCAGACAACGACGCTCCAATTTTTTTTTTAGTGGCAAAAGTTTATTTGGGGAAGTTTGGAGCTGATTTTTTTTGGGGGGGGGGGGGGGGAAATAGCTGTTATGATTTTTAAACTTATTTTTCCAATAAAACATTTCTTTAAATTTCAAAAATAATTTGTAAGGTATATTTTTGAAAAAATGTTTTGTCACATTAAAAATGTGAAGTTTGAATCACAAATTCACTTCTTTGATCATTTGTCAAGTTGTAAATTTGTTTGTTCATACCTAGAGTATTTTACGTAGAAACGGGATATTTTGACTAAAAACTTGTTTACGTTAATTTTGACGTAAAGTGTTTTCACATTTTGTTATCATTAAAACATGGAGTTATCGAAAGATATAAATAACGTTTTTAGAACATTATTTGCATCAACAGAGACAATAAAACTTATATTCAAGAGTCGTAACGACTTGGAAATGCTTTATAAACAGACGCATCATGTCCAAATTTCGATAAAATCTTTTATAACTTAATCGTTTATGATTACTCAATATCCTAAAAACCTTTTCGAAACTTATACGTTTTCTTCCTAAATCATGATGTTTTATCAACTATTTGGGAAATGGGTATAACACCGAAACAACCTATTGATGTTTTCTTTCTTGTTTTTCTTATTTTATTTCTTCTTCATAATATTAATTCTTCTCTCTTTTCGTTATTCCTTTCTTCGTATCCATTTGTGTTTGCCGACTTTTGTTACTTTAACTTCTCGTATCCACACGAGTCTTAAACGTTATTTCTCTCAAACGCCATTGAAATAAAACCTTTTCATTTCAAATACGAGTATTACTTTATAAATCGCTTTGAGGTTTATTGCTGAGATATACTATTCACTTATTAGGTTGTGCTGAGGTTCATTTGCTGTGTTGTACCATCTGATCATTTATGAAATTTTGTTTCTCTACTACTACTAAGGTGTGATTCGTAGCCCCACTTTTACTTTTAAATTGTTTACAAACCCATATGAGGGAGATACATGCTATTTAATTATTTTATGAGCACAATTGTTTATTGGTATGCTATTCCTGACTGGAATGTTAATGCTAAGTACCGTTTGCCGAAAGCAAGTCCCTCGATCATGAACCATTAATCACTTGCGAGTGAGCGCGATTATAGTTTATAGGCCTATAGGAATTGACCCTCCCGCCATGTGGACTAAGGTCGGTCCACATGTGATGTACTATATTCGAGTTTCACTAGGTACCTGGCAAAGTACCTAGCTTTATGGGCAACTATGATATATTGAAATTCCGCCGTTACTGTCTACTTACGCCAAGGTTATTGGTGCCGGTTAACGCTTTGCGTGTCATGAGCTTAGCAAAACTATTTGACGCTTACCCGATATCTGTATTTGTTACATATATTTTCCAGACTTAAAATCTTGTGCTCAACTGTTTATTTATTAAACCTATGGATTACACTCAACCTTTGTGTTGACTTTTTAGCATGTTTTATCTCTGGTAATTGATGCATATTTTTGGGAACCGGGAGTGGCTGAAGACTTTTGATGGCTATCTTAGGCTTTACTATCTATCTCTACTATCTTATCATTCGAAAAACTTTTTTAAACTATGTTTTATTTCCGCTGCAAACTATGTTTTATTTCCGTTGCAAACTTATGTTTGAGAGTCTTTTAGACTCTAAATGTCTGATTTTGTATTCGAATGATATGTTTTTGCTAAAATGTCTCGTTATGAGATCGTTTTCTATGGATGTGACTGTCTTACCCCTCACATAGCACCCCAAGCTCCGTCCCGCTGCCATATCCCGAGTTGGGGGTGTTACATTCTGTCATAGAAATTGTTCAAACTCTATATTCTGTGATAGAAATTGTTCAAACTTTGAGCATAATCGTATCTTGTCGGGGCATTTATATTAATGCAGTCATGGCAATTATTTCCAGTTTCTTTTGATACATTCTCACTAATCTTAGCCTTGGGTGCCCCTTTTATATATATATATATATATATATATATATATATATATATATATATATGTATATATATATATATATGTATATGTATATATATAGCCCGCCCGGATGGGCGGGCATGACTTGTAATTATTTGTTGCGTAATATTAGATGGTCGTTAATTATTTGTAATTATTGATTATTTGTGATTGAGTATTAAATAATTATTTTTTATATGGATATATGTGCGTAATATTAGATGGTCGTTAATTATTTGTAATTGTTTGATTATTTGTGATTGAGTATTAAATAATTATTTGTAATTATTTGCAACCCGTCGGGAAGCATCCCGGGTCAACTCGGTTTTGAATGTGTATTAATAGTTCTCTTTTGAAACATATGTTTTCAACATTTTCTTTTTCAGTTTCAAACTTTTCACTTCTCAATATATATGTGTGTATTATATATATATATATATATATATATATATTATATATATATATATATATATATATATATATATATATATATACGTTTTCGTCTGACTTTTTTTCATTTTCGTCCGATTCTTTACGTTTTCATCTGTTTTTTTACGTTTTCGTCTGAAATTTTACGTTTTATTATTTTTTTACGTTTTCGTCCGTTTTTCCTTTACGTTTTCGTCTGTTTTTTACATTTTGGTTTGTTTTTTACGTTTTAGTCCGTCTCCTTACGTTTTCGTCCATTTTTTATGTTTTAGTCTATTTCCTTACATTGTAGTCTTTTTTCGCCTGTTTTTTACGTTTCATCCATTTTCTATGTTTTCGTCTATTGTTATACGTTTTCGCCCATTTTATTACGCTTTCGTCCTTCTTTTATGTTCTTTAACGTTTTCTTACGTTTTCGTCTTTTTTTACATTTTTTAGGTTTCGTCTGACGAAAACGTAAAAAACGGGCGAAAATGTAAAAAACAGATGAATACGTAAAAAAAATGTAAGAAAACGTAAAAAACATACGAAAACGGGAAAAAATGGACGAAAACGTAGAAAAACGGATGAAAACACTATAATTTAGAAAACGTAAAAAAAGGTAAAAAAAACGGACGAAAACGTAAAAAACATAAAAGAGAGGACAAAAATATAATAAAATGGGGGAAAACGTAAAAAACGGACGAAAACGTAAAAAATCGAATGAAAATGTAAAAAACAGACGAAAACGTAAAAAAATTGATGAAAACCTTAAAAAACAGACGAAAAACGTAAAAATGGACGAAAACGTATAGAAACATACGAAAACGATAAAAATCAGACAAAAACGCAAAAAAGGGGCGAAAACGAACGAACAGAAACGTAAAAAAACAGACGAAAACGTAATAAAATGGACGAAAACCTAAAAAACGGATGAAAACGTAAAAAACATACGAAAAAGTAAAAAAAATGTTTTAGTTATTTTATGTTTTCGAATTATAGTTGCTTGAAGATTTTTTCACGTTATTTGATGTTATATTTTAGTTTTTTAATTCTTTATTTTCTCGTATTAGATTTTTTTAGTTATTTTATAATTTATTTGGTTAGTTTATAATATTTGTTTTTGTGTTTTGAAGATGTATTTATAATATTACAAAAGTGAATAGAGAATTGAGATAGAAACAACAATACTTAAACATGTTTTCTAGTGTTGCAAAATAAAAAACAAGAATACATGTTTCTCAAAATAAACGCATTTTCTAAAATTTTCCATTATTTTTTGAAAATAAAACTGCCCTCTATCAAAATGTTTTCTAAAAATGTTTTCCTCCACCTAAAAATGGGTGTTATTACACTATTTTGCTTTTGAAAAATACAACACATCGTAAAAGAAAAGAAAAGAATGCAGGAAGTTATTGAAAACCGAACACAAAACAAAATTAAAAAAAGGAAACATCTCCCTTTACCCCTCTCGCTCGCTCTCTCTCACACACACCCACTTTCACATACTCACACACACTCACTATCCGCACCGCCGATCCATCACCATCCCACACTCAACCACCGTAGATCTAACCAGATCTGTTACACACATGTACACCATGGAAGAAGCTTTAGAAATGGCACGTGCCAAAGATATGAAAGAACGTCTCGCAGGAGTAGAGCGTCTCCACGAGCTTCTAGAAGCATCTAGAAAGAGCCTAACGTCATCCGAAGTAATTATATGTATGGCTACAGGTGTGTGTTTATTTGATATATTCATTTTTTTATTTTTTTGTCGACACGTGTCTAGATCTTTTAAAAGATAATAATAATTTTAGGGTTTCACAAGGTGGATTAATGGCAGTTGATTCAGCTGCTGTGTTGTCTGGTGAACATTTGAAGCTTCATTTTAACGCGCTTGTTCCTGCTACTGTTGAAAGGTTGGGTGATAGTAAGCAGCCTGTAAGAGATGCTGCTAGAAGATTGCTCATTACTCTTATGCAGGTTGTTACTTTTACTGAGTGTTTTAGTGTGTGTTAAGTCTAGTGGATGTAGGTAGTTCTAATATTAGGCGTATTTTGTTGAAAGTTGATTGTGAGTATCTGATAGCGGTTTTGGTATATAACGCGAATAATTTAACATTTAATTGAATGTCTAGTGGATATGGGTAATTATAAATTTAGGCGTATTTTGTTGAAAGTCGATTGCGAGTATTTGATAGTGGTATTGGTATATAATGCAAATTATCTAACATTTTATCGAAGTGTTGTATCATTCCGGTGGTGATCGGCTATTTATGGGAATCTTTGGGGGGAAACGGATCAGCGTGTAGATCCGGGCATCCTTGAACCATAAATGGTCGGTTTACTTAACCCTGTAGAGTTGGACTTAGATATCGGGCCTCAGATTATCTATCCTGCTTGTGATTAAACCACGGCGGATGTAGTCTATACTCCTGATCAGGTTAGAACTACATGGGCAACTATTTTGACAGCTTCTGATCTTGCGAAGACTTAGTGCATGGCAGTACACACAATCTTGTAAATTCTTTTACAAAATTTTTTGAAGTTTAATTTTCCACTAACAGTTAGTGTACGGATATGATAAAGTGTTTGGAAAGTTTAGTTTACCTTGATTTTAGTTTATAGTTGCTATTTCCGGTCTTAAGGTCACTATTGTTGTTGAAGCTAAAGTAGTCTAAGGTTGAAAATAGTTCAGTGGTTGCATGGTTTTTGTTGTGATTTAGCTTAAGTTCTGATTAATGTGACTGCTTATTTTGTGAATACGTTTATTAGGATGGGGGACTGTTACATAGTTTGATGGCTGTTTTAGGAAATCAAACTTCACACAATTTTAGAAAACAATTTTCAAGTGCGAGCATTGGAAACCTTTTGCTTTTGTCTTTGCAATCGATCAAAGTGTTGTATCATTCCGGTGGTGATCGACTATTTATGGGAATCTTTGGGGGGAAATGGATCAGCGTGTAGATCCGGGCATCCTTGAACCATAAATGGTCGGTTTACTTAACCCTGTAGAGTTGGGCTTAGATATCGGGCCTCAGATTATCTATCCTGCTTGTGATTAAGCCACAGCGGATGTAGTCTGTACTCCCGATCAGGTTTGAACTACACGGGCAACTGTTTTGACAGCTTCTGATCTTGCGAAGACTTAGTGCATGGCGGTACACACAATCTTGCAAATTCTTTTACAAAATGTTGTGATGTTTAATTTTCCACTAACAGTTAGTGTACGGATATGATAAAGTATTTGGAAAGTTTAGTTTACCTTGATTTTAGTTTATAGTTGCTATTTTTGGTCTTAAGGCTCACGCTGTAATGTATCATGATGTATGTGGTCCATGCAAGAGGCGAGCATAAATCCTGCATTTATTGTTTAGATCGGCATGATCAGCCTTCTCCGATCACCGGCGAGTGGTACGTAACCACACTCTCTCTCACATAACATTATATTATTTACGTACTTCTGTTTGATTTTCTTAATATGTCACGTTTTGTATTTACTTTCGTTTATGACCTGATTAATTTATTATGCTGCAATTATTGTTTATAGTTTGTTGATGTATGTAGTTTTTAGACTGATTATGTTGCCTATAAGGTGTAGGAGACGTTAAAGTATATGAAAAATCAGCCACCTGAGACCTTTTTTCAAGCTGAACACATTTTGTTTGTGTTTTTAATCGACCAAACCCGCTTTGGTTTTAGTGAGTATATCTATTGAAACTTTTGTATGTATGCTTTAGAATCATGTTGAAGGAAAATAGGCATATCATGTGTCTTTTGTTTTTTATTTTATGTTTTGTGTAGTTGTGGGGAGTTATGAATCTTGATATGTATTTTGAGTTCTGTTTTCTGAAAATAAAGATATAAAATGTGATATGGTGATATTTTATAAAGCTAAAGTGTTTTTAAGGATTAGAGATGGGTGATATATTTTCATATTGGTTGTAATTTAGATCAATTTTATAAGTATTCAAGTGTGGAAACCTTTTGCTTTTGTCTTTGCAATCGATCCAAGTGTTGTATCATTCCGGTGGTAATCGGCTATTCTATGGGAATCTTTGGGGGGAAACGGATCAGCGTGTAGATCCGGGCATCCTTGAACCATAGATGGTCGGTTTACTTAACCCTGTAGAGTTGGGCTTAGATATCGGGCCTCAGATTATTCATCCTGCTTGTGATTAAGCCATGGCGGAGGTAGTCTGTACTCTCGATCAGGTTCAAACTACACGGGTAACTCTTTTGACAGCTTGTGATCTTGCGAAGACTTAGTGCATGGCCGTACACACAATCTTGTAAATTATTTTGCAAAATTTTGTGAGCTTTAATTTTCCACTAATGGTTAGTTTCTGGATATGATAAAGTTTTTGGAAAGATTAATTTACCTTGAATTCAAAGTTGTGTGTTTTCCTTTTTCCGGTCTTAAGCCTCACACTGTCTTACATATGATCTCTTATATCTAGGGTTTTTTAGGGTTAGGGTTTTTGTATGTGCATGTCATGTTTTTTATTGTTAGGTTTTGGTAATTAAAATGTGAATAGTGTGTCGTAAACAGTGCACAGGTATTCATTTATCTTTGTATTTTATTCATAAATAGATGTAACATGTGTGCATATTTTATAAGTATTCAAGTGTGGAAACCTTTTGCTTTTGTCTTTGCAATCGATCCAAGTGTTGTATCATTCCGGTGGTAATCGGCTATTCTATGGGAATCTTTGGGGGGAAACGGATCAACGTGTAGATCCGGGCATCCTTGAACCATAGATGGTCGGTTTACTTAACCCTGTAGAGTTGGGCTTAGATATCGGGCCTCAGATTATTCATCCTGCTTGTGATTAAGCCACGGCGGAGGTTATCTGTACTCTCGATCAGGTTCGAACTACACGGGCAACTCTTTTGACAGCTTGTGATCTTGCGAAGACTTAGTGCATGGCGGTACACACAATCTTGT
Source organism: Artemisia tridentata subsp. tridentata (assembly GCA_021014915.2). Classification (NCBI taxonomy): domain Eukaryota; kingdom Viridiplantae; phylum Streptophyta; class Magnoliopsida; order Asterales; family Asteraceae; genus Artemisia; species Artemisia tridentata. Next base: position 263,368,662 of record CP139504.1, read on the forward strand.
AAATTATTTTGCAAAATTTTGTGAGCTTTAATTTTCCACTAATGGTTAGTTTATGGATATGATAAAGTTTTTGGAAAGATTAATTTACCTTGAATTCAAAGTTGTGTGCAATTTCCCGACCTAATTGATGCGTGGTTTTGCAACCTTACAACAGGTTTTACCTCTCGAGGGATCTCAAGAGGCTTACAACCCCACCAGGCAGTGTACCTGACCGATGTAGTATAGTGTAGTGGTAAGTACGGTGGATTGATCGTTCTCCACAGGGAATAGTGTTCGTTAGGTATGAAAAACTACTCTAATTAGGTCTAAGGGTGAAGGAAGATTATTTTTTGTATTTTTATATTTTTATGAAAGCAAGTAAAAAATCTCGTGTTTTGGAAAAAGGGGCGGAATTAGTTGCTAATCAACTAACCCAAAAGCTACTGACTAAACTAATATGCAAGAAAATAAACTAGGGTTCTACAAGGGAAGTGAAGCGTATCTATCTATGATGTATTACTCCTTGCTAGCTATCCAATTCTACCTATTGAATTGTCACACCTTGTTTTAATTGACGGGTTGTATTCCTTAATACCATTCGTGGGGTGGCGTACGTACTTCCCCAACTCTATAAGCTCCTACTTCACTCCTATGTCGAGCCGGCTAAGAAGCTCCTAACATGGGATCACTAGAATTCGCTCATGCATTAAATACAACCAAATAAACCTAGTACGCATTGGTTCATGTTTCTTAAGACGTTCAAGCAAGTTACCGTATAGGAGGTTAGCCAGTTTTCTTAAGCCTAACATCGATATCACCCAATCAAACAAGAGACAATAGGAAACAAGAATCATAAGCTAAACCAATTAGATCTATTGAAGTGTCACACCTTTATTGATGACGATAGACACATATATCAACAAGGAATCAATAAGATCTAATTAATTAAATACAAGTTTCACACAATCATAAATAGACACAAGGTGAATTAGCAAAGCATGATCAATGAAGGGCAAACAACCACAATAATGAAAGACATAATTAAGTTAAAATCAACAAACCAATATTTGATGTTTATGAAGTGATTGAAACCCTCTAAGTTGCTGGAAAAACACCTACCTAAACCCTAGAATCGGACTTAGGGTTTAGGGCTTAAAAATAATGAAGTTGTGATGTTGTATTTATAGCTGATTTTCTGTCCGCATCGATCTGACGGCGTCAGCCTTTACAAGTGACGGCGTCAGCTCCCCTTTTTCACCAAATTGTAGATCTTTTCGTCCCGATTCCGTGGCCTCTTGAATCACCAAAATCCGAGTTCGTATGAATATTTTATGGCCAAAACAGTAACAGCTACTCCGCGCGCGAGTTGTGATTGTCTTGATTAACATGTGGCGGTTTCACTAAGGTTCCTTCTCGTGTAAGAATACTTTGACGCTGTCACTCTATATCATCTGACGTCGTCAGGATGAGTCTTGACGCCGTCACCTTCAAGATCTTCTGGGCCGTCTCTCTTTAAATTAAACCGTGACGACCTTGATCACTCCAAAGGGTGACGCCGTCAGAATTCCAATGCAAATTTCTCTGGCTTATCATGAGTAATTTTCATATCCACCACTTTTGCCAAGCCATGACGCCGTCAGGAGGAATTTCTGACGCCGTCAAAGGTACTTTCTAACACATTTTTGAGACTTTGTCGTTTTCTTCACTTTTATGCTCCAAAAACGTCCAAAATGCTTCCTTTTCCAGATTTCTTCTCCAAAGTACCTAAAATGACAAAAGGAACGATTTAGGGCAATATTTGATCAAATAAATACGATTTAGGGCTTAAATGACCCCTTAAAAGCGGTACACTTTTCGCTTCATCAAATACCCTTACACTTGAGATTTGCTTGTCCTCAAGCAAATGCGCTTTTATTCTAATCAAAATACAAGTTAGGGGTCATTTAACGCTAATATAAAAGTAATTACAACAAATAATCGTTCCACTTTAATCATAATAAGCATGGAGATTACAAACTAGCACCTCACAAGTAGTGTTTAGATACTCACATCTCTCAAGTGTCATAAAAATAAATCTCATAAATGAAAACGGATAATATCTCTCACTACATGTCATAGCAAATAGATTACCATAGGCTTGGGAAAGGATCGAAAACCTCCTCCACTAGGCGTAAGCACCTAAGATAAACTATCAAAGAGGGCTTTTAAATGGGTTATAATGTTAGGTGTAGGGATATGATAAGCACGGATTTGTTGGATAAGGGATATTTTACTGGTGGCGAGTTAAAGATCTTGATTAATTACATGTACTATACAATGTTGCTAAGCCAAGACTCGACTCGATCTTAAGCTAAAAAAAAATAACAAAAACATAAAATAAACATAAAATGAAACGGGATGGTAGTCCGTATGTTTTTTCTATTTTTTCTTTTTCTCATTTTTTTTTGTATTTTTCTTGATTTTTTTTCGATTTTTTTTTTTCGATTTTTTTTTTTGCATACACTCTTGCCCTACCATCCAAAATAATACATCATAGGGGCGTTGCATTCCCCTTACACTTGAACTTTTACATAACTTTACAAATAACTATTCTAATGACTCGAATTAAGATAATCGAAAAACTTGGAGTACTTTTAAAATATTTAGCACATATGGGGGTAATAAATGATGTTCTTCCCCATTACTCCATTATACTAGTACTTTACCCATGAGTCCCAATCGTCCCAAAACAATATGTACAGGGATATGACTCGACTTAGCAACCATGTAATCAATTAGATAATTAACTTGGGTTTAAACAAATGTTGTCACAATAATGCACTAAAAATAAGTGCATACAAGGTAGGCTAAGGCGATTTGGGTGTACATTTAAGTGGGGTGTAACAAATTCTTCCTTTAAGTAAAATGCTTAAAGGTCGAAACGAAAAGATAGGCTCTGAGGGGTGTACTAGGGGTATCGTGTACTAAAAATGAGTACAACGCAAAGGGTGTGGGAGAATTACTTGACCAATGTAGCCAATGTAATTATAACAAAAACACAGGTGTAAAACAATGGGTTAATCCTAATGCCTCTTATCATGTAGTAAATCTAACTACACGAATGTAGTCTCACTTGTGGCCTCGGAATGGTCCTAACGCAAGTTCTAGAATCTAAGTGCTACCGGTACACACATCATAGCATAAATGCTTTTCCTACCAATTCTAGGGGCGAACCTCACATATTTGGGGTGGAAAATTTTTTAGTGGTACGGTTTTTGTGCTAGTCATATAATTCCTATCCATGAGACGCTCATTAAGATCAAAGTTTCACTCCTATATGTTGTAAAAAAATTTAAATTTGGCACTAAAATTGCCCTAACAGGTATTTATCTCAGTTTTATTACACATCTACTATTAAACAAACAAAAATCAAGCGTAAGAGCATTCTCTAATCGTACTTTTACCCCCCCTTACACTTAAGATGAACATTGTCCCCAATGTTCAAATAACAAGATGTAAAAGCATAAAGTAAAAGAATGAAATCAAATACTCCCTTGATTCGTTCGGTGGATAAAGAGGTAACATGGTTAGATCTTCTTCCAAGAGAATGTAGAAGCTCCAAGACTAATTCATCGTCAAAAGCTTGATTCCACAAACATCTCCTTGTCCAAAATAACCTGTTAATCCTGAGAAAACAAACAAGAAAAACCAAAGCATCAAACCGAACAAAGACAACTCACAACTAGGTGTAATTCCAGACTTAGAAATAAAACAATTAAAGATATAATGCTTGCGGAATGAATGTTTTGCAGATTCCTGGAGTTTATAAGTTAGAGATTTAATAAAAACTTTTTATGATTCCGGTAGAAAAACAAAACTTTCAATAATTTCAGAAAATTAAAACCTGACGCCGTCATGTTGTAAGGCCTGACGCCGTCAGAAATGATCTGACAGAATTCTCATGTTAAGTTTCCGGAAAATTTCTGAAAAAACCTATACCTTACTTCCTGGAAATCCTGCAAAACATCATTATGACTCGATACAAGCATTTGACTCAAACAAATACTAATATGCATGCTTATATCTCATTGTTATCGTTCATGTTCAATCTTGTTCTTTAAAACAGATTTAAATTTCCCTTACACTTATCTTTTGCAAAATACCTTTATATGTAGTTAAGACGAAGTTAAAAACAAAATAAATCATTTTCACAATTTATATTTGAGACATGAACAGTAAACAAAAAGAATAAGAAATGCATACGGAAACAAATAAAATTAAATAAACAAACAATCAAATAAATAAAGCAAATAAAGCTTGGGTTGCCTCCCAATAAGCGCTTGTTTTTGTTCGAGTCACGAGCCTGACTCTACCCTTATTTAACAAAAATAGGGGAGGTTTTCCCTACACTTAGGATTAAGTGCGGGTGAAAGTAGCGATACACACCCTTAGGGTGTGAATATGCCACGTGAGGTGAAGGGGGTGAGTGAATGGCTTCCTTCATCCTAAAACTACCCGGATAATATTGGTTGATGGGAGGGTCGGTTCCTCTTTTTTCTCCTAGATGTAAATCTAAGGATGAAAAGTTATGTAAAGGTTGAGGTTCCAATTCATCAACACTAGGAAATTCCCTAGAACTATGAGTAAGGTCATCACTAAAAGTGTGCAAACCTATATCCTCTAGTTGTGCTTGGTCCAAGGGTTCTACCTCCATCGGGATTCCTAAAGTCTCTTCTACTTCTTCCGGGTAAGTCACGGGCGGTGTGGGTGCCTCAAATGATGGTTGAGTATTTTGTGGGCTTATGGTGTTTACCTCATCATTCCACGTGTCAAGATCACCAATATCCTCGTCAATTATTTTCTTAGGTAGTGATAATAACAAACCTAGTGCTTCATCCAACTTATGGTTTATTGATACGGCTCTACCCACAATTCCTTGGCAAACTAGGTCGCTTTTCCTATTAGCCTCACTAAAACAAGATCCTAAACATGGAGGTTGTTCATAAGAATCTATCCTAGGTGAAGGCTCATATGATTCATAAGTGTCTCTAAATGAGGTATTTTGAACTTCTTGGTGTTCTAGCCACTCAACCATATCATGCAATCTTAGAAATCTAAGTGAAAAGTCCATTTGAAGCAAATTACAAACAAAATCACAAAGAAAAGATAGACTACGAGAAAGCTACAAAATAAAAAGAAAAAATCTCACTTGATAGGAATCTTTTGAGTAGACCTAATAAAAATAAAATTTCAACCTAAGCAATAACTACTCCCTGGCAGCGGCGCCAAAAACTTGATGCGTGGTTTTGCAACCTTACAACAGGTTTTACCTCTCGAGGGATCTCAAGAGGCTTACAACCCCACCAGGCAGTGTACCTGACCGATGTAGTATAGTGTAGTGGTAAGTACGGGGGATTGATCGTTCTCCACAGGGAATAGTGTTCGTTAGGTATGAAAAACTACTCTAATTAGGTCTAAGGGTGAAGGAAGATTATTTTTTGTATTTTTATATTTTTATGAAAGCAAGTAAAAAATCTCGTGTTTTGGAAAAAGGGGCGGAATTAGTTGCTAATCAACTAACCCAAAAGCTACTGACTAAACTAATATGCAAGAAAATAAACTAGGGTTCTACAAGGGAAGTGAAGCGTATCTATCTATGATGTATTACTCCTTGCTAGCTATCCAATTCTACCTATTGAATTGTCACACCTTGTTTTAATTGACGGGTTGTATTCCTTAATACCATTCGTGGGGTGGCGTACGTACTTCCCCAACTCTATAAGCTCCTACTTCACTCCTATGTCGAGCCGGCTAAGAAGCTCCTAACATGGGATCACTAGAATTCGCTCATGCATTAAATACAACCAAATAAACCTAGTACGCATTGGTTCATGTTTCTTAAGACGTTCAAGCAAGTTACCGTATAGGAGGTTAGCCAGTTTTCTTAAGCCTAACATCGATATCACCCAATCAAACAAGAGACAATAGGAAACAAGAATCATAAGCTAAACCAATTAGATCTATTGAAGTGTCACACCTTTATTGATGACGATAGACACATATATCAACAAGGAATCAATAAGATCTAATTAATTAAATACAAGTTTCACACAATCATAAATAGACACAAGGTGAATTAGCAAAGCATGATCAATGAAGGGCAAACAACCACAATAATGAAAGACATAATTAAGTTAAAATCAACAAACCAATATTTGATGTTTATGAAGTGATTGAAACCCTCTAAGTTGCTGGAAAAACACCTACCTAAACCCTAGAATCGGACTTAGGGTTTAGGGCTTACAAATAATGAAGTTGTGATGTTGTATTTATAGCTGATTTTCTGTCCGCATCGATCTGACGGCGTCAGCCTTTACAAGTGACGGCGTCAGCTCCCCTTTTTCACCAAATTGTAGATCTTTTCGTCCCGATTCCGTGGCCTCTTGAATCACCAAAATCCGAGTTCGTATGAAGATTTTATGGCCAAAACAGTAACAGCTACTCCGCGCGCGAGTTGTGATTGTCTTGATTAACATGTGGCGGTTTCACTAAGGTTCCTTCTCGTGTAAGAATACTTTGACGCCGTCACTCTATATCATCTGACGTCGTCAGGATGAGTCTTGACGCCGTCACCTTCAAGATCTTCTGGGCCGTCTCTCTTTAAATTAAACCGTGACGACCTTGATCACTCCAAAGGGTGACGCCGTCAGAATTCCAATGCAAATTTCTCTGGCTTATCATGAGTAATTTTCATATCCACCACTTTTGCCAAGCCATGACGCCATCAGGAGGAATTTCTGACGCCGTCAAAGGTACTTTCTAGCACATTTTTGAGACTTTGTCGTTTTCTTCACTTTTATGCTCCAAAAACGTCCAAAATGCTTCCTTTTCCAGATTTCTTCTCCAAAGTACCTAAAATGACAAAAGGAACGATTTAGGGCAATATTTGATCAAATAAATACGATTTAGGGCTTAAATGACCCCCTAAAAGCGGTACACTTTTCGCTTCATCATGTGTTTTCCTTTTTCCGGTCTTAAGCCTCACACTGTCTTACATATGATCTCTTATATCTAGGGTTTTTTAGGGTTAGGGTTTTTGTATGTGCATGTCATGTTTTTTATTGTTAGGTTTTAGTAATTAAAACGTGAATAGTGTGTCATAAACAGTGCACAGGTATTCATTTATCTTTGTATTTTATTCATAAATAGATGTAACATGTGTGCATATTTTATAAGTATTCAAGTGTGGAAACCTTTTGCTTTTGTCTTTGCAATCGATCCAAGTGTTGTATCATTCCGGTGGTAATCGGCTATTCTATGGGAATCTTTGGGGGGAAACGGATCAGCGTGTAGATCCGGGCATCCTTGAACCATAGATGGTCGGTTTACTTAACCCTGTAGAGTTGGGCTTAGATATCGGGCCTCAGATTAGTCATCCTGCTTGTGATTAAGCCACGGCGGAGGTAGTCTGTACTCTCGATCAGGTTCGAACTACACGGGCAACTCTTTTGACAGCTTGTGATCTTGCAAAGACTTAGTGCATGGCGGTACACACAATCTTGTAAATTATTTTGCAAAATTTTGTGAGATTTAATTTTCCCCTAATGGTTAGTTTATGGATATGATAAAGTTTTTGGAAAGATTAATTTACCTTGAATTCAAAGTTGTGTGTTTTCCTTTTTCCGGTCTTAAGCCTCACACTGTCTTACATATGATCTCTTATATCTAGGGTTTTTTAGGGTTAGGGTTTTTGTATGTGCATGTCATGTTTTTTATTGTTAGGTTTTGGTAATTAAAACGTGAATAGTGTGTCGTAAACAGTGCACAGGTATTCATTTATCTTTGTATTTTATTCATAAATAGATGTAACATGTGTGCATATTTAAGGTTTTCACTGCACTGGGGTATATCAGCGTTTAGTTAATTACATATAAACCAATTGAAAGGGAAAAAAATTGATTTGGCTCATATGAATATAGCAATTGAAAATGCAAAATAACAAATGGTGTACATTATTGTTATTGGTTAAGTTCCTTCTTTGGGGTAAAATAGTGTATGGACCTCATATGAGATGAGTAATACAGATAGTAAACACAAAAGAAACAACACATAAGTAGTAAATGAGTATGTAACTAATTAAAACAAATAAATTTACCAAAGTATGTACTGTTTTAAAGGATATTTTGTTAAATTAAATTCTAAATAAAGCTTCTTTATAGACTACATTAATTGTTGACTTTGCGTAGTTCCCTTCTTCATCACAACATAAGATCTTTAATCCTTTTCTACTTTTCACTCTTGATACTGCTACGTAGAGTTGCCCATGAGAGAATACTGGCCTTTGAAGAAACAACCCCACTTGTGTTAAAGTTTGTCCTTGACTTTTGTTAATAGTCATTGCGAAGCACAATGCAACTGGGAATTGCCTACGCTTAAATTTAAATGGCATTTTATTATCAAAAGGGCTTAAGACCATTCTAGGGATTGCGCAAATACTTCCAACATACCCGCCTGAAATAATCCTTGCTTCGATTATATTTACACCCATCCTTAGTACTTGCAACCTTGTACCGTTGCATAATCCTCCTCTCTAGTCTATGTTTCTCATGCACATGATTGGAGCACCTATTTTTAATTTTAGAGAATGTTATGGAAGCCCACCTATTCGGATGCTATTAAGGAAATCGTCAGTGTACAGTGACTCATTAAAATCTGAGTCCATATCAATAACACCTACCGAGTCTGAGCTGTCGTATGTCTTTTCATCTCCTAGAAGAAGTTCTAGCATGTGATCGTTTATCATATCCACAAGTTCATGAGTTGGTGCAAGAATGGATTTTTCTTGGAAGAATGTAGGATTATAAAGGTTGTCTTTCAGATCTGGGTATGTTTCTTTAATAATTTGACCGATATGATCATTAGAATTTGGGATCAACATATCTTCAGGGAATTCGACTGTTGCTTCTCTGTCATTTTTACCTCCAATATTTCCATTGCCAATATTCAATATCCAATCCGCAAAATCTTGGATTTCTTTTCTTTCTGAAGCGTTTGAACCCTTTTCTAGTCTCATGTTAATAGTCAAGCGCATGACGGTGCAATTTTGCCACAAATACGAAGAGTTTATTGACGCATGTACGACATCATGTCTGGATCCATTTGTAATTACTGGTAATATTTGGCAAAAATCTCCACCAAATAGGACTACTTTACCTCCAAAAATCTTTTCTGAAGGTTCAAATGTGTTTGTCCTGCAAATGTATCTCGGTGTCCTATCAAATGCTTCGTAACAGTGTCTATGTGTCATAGGAGCCTCATCCCAAATGATCAGTTTACACATTCGGATTAAATCAGCCAAATCACTATCTGCTGGAATATGACACATTGAATCCTCAACTACGTTTATAGGAATAGCAAACCTAGAATGTGCGGTTCTTTCGCCTTCTAACAAAAGAGATGCGATACCACTTGATGCAACATTTAACACTATTTCACCTCTTGATCTTATTGCAGGAGATAAGGTTTTGTAAAGATATGTCTTACCAGTTCCTCCGTATCCATAAACAAAGAACATTCCTCCTTCTTCCCCTTGAACGGCTTCCATTAAAGTTTGATATATGTTTTTCTGTTCATGTGTCAGTGTTTTGTAGAGGTTTTCATGTTGCATTCGTAACTCTTCTTTGTTGTATTTCAACTCATCATGCACCAATCTGTTGTAATCACCCATTGTCATCATTTCATTAGGGAACGGCATGTTTGGGATTTGTTTTAAACTTTTGTTGTTACAAAGGAGCATGTGCTCGATGTACGTTAGGCAAATATTCTTTCTTTGCTCATCTATAAGAATCAAATCTGGTATGAAAGAAAAAATATATGTTAGTGCATAGTTGATGAGTTCCATAATTTGTTTAAGCATGTACCTTTTTAATTCATGTTGAATGTTATTTCCAAAATTTGTAGAAGGTTACTTTTGATTAATGTTATTGGTATTTAAATTTATAAAATTCATACACATGAATTTTTCGAATGTTTATGTAGGAGATAATTAAATGGATTTAATACCTGGATCATTTCTTTTCTTCTGCTCGATATGTTCAACATCTGCGGCCAACAGTTCCCATGTCTTGTCGTAAACAACCTCTGGTCTTGACATGCTATCTGTCAAAATTAGCATGACATAAAATTTACGTAAATAATTTCCCGAGCCCCATAAGCTGGCTTCCATTAAACCGTCTATATATTCCTTATCATTGCTAAAAGACCACGTGCTTGACAGGCATCTTTATATGTTGGATAAACAACATCCTCATATTTCTTGAAATCAATCCAATCTTTAGCTCCCTTAACCTTGTTGAGCAATATCTGTAAATAAAAGTATTCTCCATGCGAAGGAGGCACATGATGTACACGTCCAATAGCTGTGCATTTTTGTCTTTTCACCCATTTTCTTTCTTCTTGCTTCCATACGTAATGCTTTGGAAACTCATGGTAAAGTAGTTCTTGTGCGTCTGTGTTTGCCTTGTTGTATTCCATCCATGCAACGAACTTTGATTCATTAACTGATGCTTTTTCCAAGGCAAAATCAATACTTTCAGTGGCCTCAAATATTACCGATTGTTCTCCTTCTAAGTGGAAGGGTAATCTTTCAACGGGTGGGAATCTGTAATGTATATCAAATCCATAGATTCTCCATGCCGCTTCACATGCTGAAAGATACCTACAATCGTAATATTCTTTTATTTCATCAACGTCTTCCTCTTCCAAGCCTACTGTCGATCTGTCAGGTCCCTTATTAATATACATGAATAGATATTTTATAGAATCCACCTGGTTGCACCACTCAACGTTAATATGTGATTGGAACCGCCGTAGCAATCCCGGATTGTATGGTACAACATATCCGTTGTGCAATTCAATTCCGCTTTTCTTTATAGTGCTACCGTCATTTCTTCTTTTATAAATGGCATACCCACTCTCATCAATGAAGGTTTGATCGTTAAACTGTTTTGGGAATTTTTTGGTACATTTGTTCTTTACCGTGCACGAACAACTTGGCTGTTGTGGGCCACATGGACCATGCATCTTGTGATCCGTAACAATTTTATACAATTCTGGATCTTCATTTTTTTCTGGTATTTCCGCTGAAATAATTTGGTCAATGTGTGCTGCCTGTGTTATTTTATCTGATTCTTCCAAAAATAGCAAAATGTGTGCATGAGGAAGGCCTCTCTTTTGGAATTCGACAGTGTAAACCGCTGTAAGGAAAACATAATTTCATTTGTATTAAACAATTTACTAAAAGTTATTTACTAATTATGGTGGTAATATTAATTAGAAAAGTATTTACCTGCTTTTAGGCGGCCAAAGTAATGCCTGTCTTTGAATTCCCTCATAAGGCTATCAAGTTTTTGTTTAAAAACTCGTGTGATTATGTCGGGCCTGTCGTCAGATTTCAAACCCTTTTTGACCAGAAAACGTTGTATCTCCGGCCAATTTGGGTTGCACGTAAATGTTATGAACAGATCCGGGTAGCCATAAACCTTACAAATTGCCATTGCGTCTAAATAGTTTTGCATCATATACCTTGGACTTCCTGTAAACGATGATGGCAACACGAATTTTTTTCCTCTTAGCTTAACTCCTGAGCCGTTAGCTTCTGCTAATTTAGCTAATTTTGAGTAAGTTTCGCTGTGTAGGTCTTTTTGTTGGTTTTTTATGTAGGACATCCTTTCAGATTCAACCATGGTGTATGCGTCTACAATAAACTGTTGATATAGTCTCCGTGCATTTAGTACCATTGAGTAAATTTTTGGCCTTTCTTGCAAACGGTATGCAAAATACTCCCTCATTGTTACTCTTTTCTTCTTGTTGGTTGGGGTTTTGTCAGTTATGCCAAAGTGATATATGTCGGTTCGATAACCATCTTCGGCATATGGGAACAACAATGGGTAGTGGAGTGCAAGATACGAAGGGTGTAGCTCACTGATTCGCTTCAGCCCTCCTTCTTGCATGTGTAAAATTATGTCTCTCTTATTAGTTTTGGAATCAAAGTCTCCTACAATTAGAGCAGCGACCTCTGTTGCCGTTGGGAGGTTATAATCTCTTCCATCACGTTCTCTTGTACCAATAATTCTTAACTTATATTTATTTGCTTCCTGTTCATTGACGAAACGCTCGCCAGCCATTCTGAATTGGCATACTAACAGGTTAATGCTATCAAGCATGTCACGTAATTCAACTGTTAGTTGGTGGTCGATGACATTGTTTTTTGATGAAGCTGATGTTTCCTTGCTGCATTTAAAAATCAAAATAAGGCGAATTTAATAATATTTTGAATTATTGAATTTATTTTTTTTAATTTAGTAATATAACCAAGTTGTAATAACATCAGTGGTTTGTTTTTTGTTACCTGACACCTTCGATCCGGTGTTGTATCTCATTTTCTGGATCATAAATATATTGTTGTGCAAACTTTGGGGCTTCTCCTTGTTCGGGCAGCAAAGTACCAATTATATGGTACTTTTCCCCTTGAATCCGGTAACAATACGGTCCCCGTCCATCAGTAACTGACATGTCTTGTTTTGTACCCATAGATGTGAATGCAAACATTGAATTATATCGTCTGATATTCTCAATGAACATTGAGCTTTTTGGGTGGTCTCCATTAATAAGCTCCATCAACAATTTTGGCGGCTTCTCCACCTCATTTCCTAATTTTATTTTTCCTCTACTGCAACAAAGTGAATATGATTGCGTTGTTGAATGTGTATTTCCTACCATGCTTTCAGCATTCCATAATAATGCGTGACACGATTCACATTCAAAAACAGGATCTCCAAGGTCCATATAATCTGTATATATACAAAATAGCACATTATACAGAATCATTAGTTATCATATTAGGATATCTAATTGTGTGTTTTAATTAAGAGTGTAATGTTTTTACCGTTTGATATCCCAACAAATGAATGTCGTTGTGTGACATGTCCATGATTTAAAGATGTATCACAAACAGGTTGTTTGCATAAAGATTTATGCCTAACCATTTTAGTTTTTTCTTTAAGCCTTTCTGACTTGCGTTTACATGACTGTCTAAAAGATTGATTGGATTCAAGATTAGTTGTTGTTTCCGTTGTTGCTGTAAACAAAAACATAAGTTACAAAATTGTGAGTTAGAAAATAAAAATAACTATTTCCAGATGTTATTTTTGATATCTGTATTACATGGTTGGATTGGGTACTTCAATGGGCGTCCCCTTGGCATAGCCGTTGCACTGGAGTTTTCATTAGATGTCCCTACATATATTGGTTTTTGTTATTTACGATATACAAAACAGGTTACCTTGTTTCATCTTTCAATTAAAGTGAATGTTACCCACCACTTGATTTATTATTTTCAGACGGTCTGCCCATACGCCTGGGAAGTAGATCATTCTTCAGAGTTGTTAAAAATTTAGCACATTAAACATAAATAATATATTTATTTCGATGATGTTTCGTAAATAGATGTATAAAATTAAGTGTTAACGCATGTACAATGTTTAACTTAATTGAAGATCTATCGGTTGATGTGTTTGTGCTTGGCCGTCTGCCCGGCAGGCGAATAAGTACGTCATTACTGTCGACTGTGATCAATTTTAACATATACATACACAAAATTTTTGGTTTCAAATTGTGAGCTGAATAAACATATTTTTCTGTAATATAATGGAGTACCTATTTGGGTTGGAAACATGGCTGGTCGTCCTCTTGGTTTTGGTGTTTTTCCTGTATGTTTTACAGGTGGTTGATGTTTTTTCATAAATAGATATATAAAATTAAGTGTAAACGCATGTACAATGTTTAACTTACTTGAAGATCCACCGGTTGATGTGTTTGTGCTTGGCGGTCTGCCCGGCCGGCGAATAAGTAGGTCATTACTGTCAACTATGTAAATTTTTAACATATAATACAAAAAAATTTTGGTTTCAAATAATGAGATGAATAAACATATTTTTCTCTAATATAATGGAGTACCTATTTGTTTTGGAAACATGGCTGGGCATCCTCTTAGTTTTGATGATTTTCCTGTATGTTTTAGTGGTGGTCTACCTGTATGTGAAGGAATTTGATCATGAAGTTTATTCAACACAGTTGGTGAATCAGAAAAAGTATCATGAGAAGCCATTTTTTCGTATGGAGGATTAATTTACTGTTTTGGTTTGATTTATATTGATTAGATTAGGGCTTATATATTTGGATAACAATCTTTTATTAAATTAGTTTTTTAAAGTTTTAAACAAATAACTTTTCAATTATTTTATTAATATTTGTTGGAAAATATGACGTAATATCCTTTTTATTAATATTATTAAATAACGTATTAAATTTATATGATAATTATCATTTATACTTTTAGATTATGATAACCAGTCATATTAGTTAATTTGTAATCCAACCTATGGAAGAAGTGGCATTTAAGTGGAACTCCTCTTCAGAATCGTGTTGTAATAATTGTTTGTTTGTTATAGGTCCGCTTCTTACAGATAACTCCATATTCTTATTACTTTTGTTAAGATTGTGACTGTAAAGTGGTTGATTATAGCTAATGTTTTGGCATTGTTAGTTATGTTTTCTTTTATGCAATTTTAGTATTTATTGTTTGACCAGACCGTTGACTATTGTATTATGGATGTCATCTTGACAGATTTGTCTCAGGCATGACTACCTTGATAATATAGAACAGGAGTATTACACATGACTTTATAGTGAGAGTAAAGGTCTATTGAATATGTACGGCCTCTTCTATATCTTTGGTTTTGCTGATGTTCAAACCATGAAGTCAACAGTTCTGTTAAGCTTGAATCTTTCAACATGGGTGAGGAGTAACAGGAGATCCTGGTGGTATCTGTGGTTATGGTGGTCGAGGCGAAGGATCACCTTTGTGGCATTAAGATCATCTTTAGAATATGAATTAGTTTTATTGTGAAGTTGAGGCTCATAAAAAAATTAAAGAGGGAAAAATGGTTGTTCTAGTTCAGGTTTGTGGATAATATGATGGGGTTAGGCTGGACGATCTGAATTTGACCCATCGAAATTTGACGCAAGGGTCTTCTGGTTCACATTTAGAAAGTGGAGGACCTAGTCCTGTTTATGCGTATGGTGGTATTTCGGGTGGATTAGGAGTAACAGGACATTGTGGTTGTATCTCTGGTTATGGTGGTTGAGCCCAAGGATAACCTTTTCGGAATTCAGATAATCTTTTGAATTTGAAATTTAGGTTTTTGTTTGATGGAATTTAAGTATGAATCACTAATAATTGACGCAAGGGTCTTCTGGTTCACATTTTGATAGTGGAGGACCTACTCCTGTTTATGCCTATGGTGGTATTTCGGCTGGATTAGGAGTAACAGGAGATTCTGGTTGTATCTGTGGTTATGGTGGTTGAGTCCAAGGATCACCTTTGTGGCATTCAGATAATTTTTTCAATTTGAAATTCAGGTTTTTGTTTGATGCAATTCATGTATGAATCACTAATAATGGAGGATCTTTGGGTTATGTACATTTTGTTGTTTTAGTTGATGCGTAAATTTTTTTTGTCTTGAATCTTATTTGTTATAAATATTTTGTATCAATATATTTATTTTTGTTTTTTAAAATTAGAGACTCTCTTTTCGCTGTGTCTTTAATTTCAGTCACAACAACCTCATTGCCTTCCAACAAAAACGTGTTGTGCATTTAAAAACCTGTAATTAACAGGTTGTGTTACTGTCGCGTGAATTTTGTTTTGGATATATTAATGAAAAAACAATACTGATAAATATTTGGAGTTTAAAAATTAACATTGGAATTCTATGAAATTAAATACTTGAAAAACATAAAGCTTGTTTAATCTTTCTCAAATTAAATACTTGAAAAACATAAAGGTTGTTTAATCTTTCTCTGCTTGATCAGAAGTCATCTTCGGTATTGCTGTCGTCAATGCTTTCATAATCAGTTGTATTGTCATTAATAAAACTTGCTAAATCATCACTATCAGATACGGATCGCTGACTATACGCATCGGAATCGACTTCCCAAGCTTCTTCATCAATGTAATTGTCATGAACATCTATTCCGTGTAGTTTACCATCAATATCGACGATATTATCCCACATGCCGTCGTCATTCATGTCGTCTTTTTCTAACAGTTCTATATCATATTCCTCATCAACGACGGTGTATTTGTAATCACCTGCGTAAAATTTAAAAATATATGTACATATATATAAGTCGAATTTTACAACATTTATAAACAACTTACAAAAAGAAATTTGTATAGAATTATTTATGTTAAAACAACCTGTTGGAGAGTCTTCGATGATATCTTCATCAGGTATTGCATATTTCTGGTAGATCATTGATGTTTATCCAAACGCCATCTTCTTCGTCTTCAGATGTGATTTTGTATTTGTCATATTCGTCATCTGTGTCTTCATCACATAGCATATACTTGTTGTGTTTTGAGTTATTAGAGTTATGAGTTGTTTTTGTACGTTTAAACTGTATTGGTGCTTCATCATCAGACATCTAAGATTCAAAGTTCAAAATTTATAATGATGTTATTTAAACTAATGTATAGACTTATGTAAAAAATAATGACAGTAATGATATTAACTTCATACCTTTGTCTCATTATTTTGAAACTGATTTGGTTGATGATGGTTCACAGAAGTTGTGTTTGTCTTTTCATTGTCTGATGAAATAACTTGAATCACATTTTTGTTTTAAAAGTTGCCTTTGTTTATCAATCTACGTCGTTTGCCCGTAACTTGTTGACACTACAATTACGCTTAAAATTATCAGATTTTGTGTAACATGTTTTATTTAAAATAAAGGCTAATCTTATATATCGTACCTTTTCATCATCGGATATATCAATGATTGGTATATCTTTATTCATAGCAGGTTTTTTTGTACATGGAGTAGTATTATTGTTCATCGAATTAACAGCTGCAGGCTACAATTACGCTTAAAATTATCAGATTTTGTGTAACATGTTTTATTTAAAATACAGGCTAATCTTATATATCGTACCTTTTCATCATCGGATATATCAATGATTGGTATATCTTTATTCATAGCATCTTTTTTTGTACATGGAGTAGTATGATTGTTTCCTTCTGTAAATTGATCACAAATAACATGGTATGAATTAACGTTAAAATTTATACACAAAGACAATAATAAGTTATTATAACGCTATGATAGAATAATTGTGTTGCAGGAAACATAAAACTTAGACAGAACAACGTTAACATAAGAGTCTTTTACAATTGCAATTTTTGTTGTACGGATTAGCAAATAAGATTAGATAATAACATTAAAAGAAGCATATAGTCTACGATAGTGTAAATCTAGTATAAGTAACAAACATATGCAGTTGTGTTATGAATAGAGAAAATATTAGATTTTGGATTTATAACCTTAAAAAAAATTAAACTAAAAAGAACTAAATAAAAATAAACTCAAAACATCTAATTAAGGAAAGGAAAACAATAATCTAAAGCACACGTTTGCAAAAACGTAAAGGAAAAGCAAAAACGCGGACGCTCGGGCTATTACCGATCCTAAAATGTGAAAATTGAGAAATACTAATCGTAGGTATTTAAAAATGATTTTCCTACATTCTATTTCATTAAAAAAAAATTAGAAAAAAGATTTTTTTTTTATATTTATTTTATTTATTATGATTTAAAAACTAATTTAAAGAAATTAAATGATTAAAATTATTAAAACTTTTTTTGAAAAATTTGAAATTTTTATTAAAACTAATTAATGTTATAAGGAATATATCAAATTTAAAAAGGTAGAAAAAAGGTTTGTAAATAACCTGTGAGAAGGTAAATACAGTGAATAAGCTAAATAAGCTAAGAATTGGTTAAAAGAAATAAGGGTCCAATCCTTGACAGGAAAGACCCAAGGGCACGTCTGGTTAAGGTGTGTGGTGATAAAAGGTAGAGGGTGTCTGGTTAAGGTGTGTGACAAAGGTAGATTTATTCATACCAAAAAGAAGCTTCAATTTCTCATTTCACACATGATCCTAAACCTAGCAAAAGTTGCAATATAAGAATGTTAATAAGTTCATATTCAGCTAAAGCCCACCCTTTTAAAACTTTGAATCTCACTGTACTTTTATGGAAACTGGGTAATGCTAATATCTAATGTTCACCTTGCAGCAATGCCCCATATGCCTAACAAACCCAAGAGATCTGGCCTTTGGCTGTGAACACCAGCTATGCTCCTTCATAGAACCTGCAGTTACAACCATTCTTAATTTTGGGTTGAATATCAATTGATAACCCATTGACTGTCTCTATCCGTTGACCAATCCAAATTTGACATTATTACCTGTTCGTGCGAGTGTGGGTGTGACCATGGTTTATCAATATCATTTACCCTTTTGTGGATGAAGAATTGGATGGAGATGTGGCTTTCAAGTTGCTTGATTTAGCTAGCTGCATAAACACTACCTATCAAGATAGACTGAAGATTAGCGCTTGAGCCAAGACATTATTATGTAAAAGCACTAATCCAAGATTCATCTTTTCAATCATGATAAATAATATGAACTGTAAGTTACATGCATCATGTACATTTCATCATTCTCTTTTACGACAAAAAATCAAAGAACGGAGTTCCAGGAGATGCAGACACCAATTGTCTGTGATGAAAAAATATGGCTGTGCTTATTAAGTAAACCATAAGCAGAAAAATATGGTGTTGTCATTATCATCTTTAGTTTATAACTATACCTTGGGTTATAACTTTTGCCAATAAATCTGCCTACACCTGGTGTTATACATATGAGTCTGCCAGATGGATCATCCGAATCATTTGAGTAACCCACCCAACATCCAACCTGGAAGTATTAAGTAATAATCTATTACCAAGATGGTTAGGCTGGGCACGGGTGCATATGGTTTCACTTAATGCAAAGTGAATAGAGTTTGTAAACTTTTTTAGAAAAATATTTGGGCACCTTTCAACCTATTTGGCTCACCTGAACCGTTTACTTTCTAACTATTTTTTTACTTGACCCGTGTTGAATAATATACAACACCGTTTCCTTTCTAACTATTTTTTTACTTGACCCATGTTGCATAATATACAACACCGTTTCCTTTCTAACTATTTTTTTACTTGACCCGTGTTGAATAATATACAACACGTGTCACCTCTGTATAGGAGTATTAATAATATTACCAGACCACTTCCAGTATTTTTACACAACTTTGAAGCATCACGATAACGCTCTTCATGTATTGCATTCTGCAAACAAAGAAACCAGTGAGCCACATGATATATGGAAATTCATAGCCCTTCTATTAGATCAAATCTGGTATGACCTTCAACTCAGACATTATATCTGCAAAATTATCCTTTGACGTTGCTTCTGCTATAGCTTTTTTTTAGCTTTATAGCCTTTTGGAAATCATCTTTCTCTATTGCTTCTTCTAACTGAAACTGCAAAGGAAAGAAACTCACTAAAATGAATGAATAAGTAAAATCCCGAGCCTTTTAATCTTTAATCATGCAGATTCTTGTAATATTTCAAGTTATCAACTAACCAAAGTACCTAGAGGTAGCTTGGGTGACAATGAGGTAGGGAAAATTTGGGTCAGGAATTGCAAAGGGGTTTGAGTGTATAGATTGAGGATCGAAATTATCATTCTTTTGATTTTCATTCTGCCACAAATCTACACCACCCATATAGCTTCCAATATTGGCAATAAGAACGCCTTCTGCATCCTACATATCAAAAAGATTTGCAACTTACAGACTACCAAACTCGATACGCATATGTCAGTCCAGATTAATAAAAATAAATGAACCAACGGAAAGCGTTGGACTAACCTCAGGAACCTCAACATCAACGCCATTTACAATCACTCGATCTTGCCATGGGTAGTCTGCTAACGTTCTATCCATCATACTCCTTGCACCTTTTCTAGCATATAGCATTTTATTCATAAACTACAATCACATAAACAATATTAATATATATACTTATGATTCAATTTAACCAGTTAAACCAACTTAACTTGAATGTAGAAAAACATGTTCACCTGGTTGCATTTTCAATGATTAACACCCCGTTAATGAAATTTTAATCCACAAACTTCCAGTAGTCTAACCTTAAAGGGTTAAAACAATGCAAAAAAGATAAGTTTTTTAACATCCATTATGGCATCATCATCAAATGAAAATGGCATCATATAAAAGACCACATACCAAGATAATCATTCATATACTTTGGGGAACGGATAGGTCATCCCCTTTGGTTTACAATAGAAAGTTTCCAACGATCAAGAACAGTTGCATTTGCACGTTCCATGTGCCGCAGCATTGTGCATAGCCCTCCGTGTTTTTCAACTGTCCCTAAACCACCGCCCCAGTTCAAAACTCTGGCAAAGTCATTTCCTGTTCCGCAAGGAAGGATAGCAACTGGTGGAGGAGATACATAGTTTTATTTCAAAAAAGGTTGCTGCTGTAACAGTGGGTCGTGTGGAATCTTGTAATGTTCGAGCAAATACATCAGACGCGCCTATCTCCTCTTTTTTTTTGGCTGCAGCATATTAGATAAAGAATATAGGAATGAATGGATGGTCAAGCAGGAGATGTCCGAAATTTTAGTCATTCAGCTTCTGTGGGATCAGAAGCAATACATCGGTTCTGAAGATGAAGGTAGAAAGCATGAAGTGGAAGACATACCTTGAACCATTATATACTTGAAGTCATCTTTGCTTTGCAACTTCCCCAACTAAATGCATCATATTGTTCTCATTATGGTCTTTGAGAGGGGTTATCAAATCCCTCATTGAACCAAGGTCATATAAAAGATTATATATACTTTCATGACGTTGTCCCACAACTGCATGAAATATGCTTAGATTATTATCATTTATAAAGGCGATGCTGCCCTGTAGCAAAAAAAAAAAAAAGCATTTGAGAACGGTGTGTAACTTTGTTATCCTTACAGGTAGATTGGCCTCTGATAATACGATCAATTTGTTTCTTGGACTTCTTCATCATACGTTGCCACATAACTTCGAATATGCTACCTTAAATGCATCTAATTTTTTAACCATAACTTGAAGCACGCTTCCATCGTTGCCCAGTTTCAGGTATGCTTTCAATATATCCAGTGCTACTTCTAAAAAAATATTACACAGTATCTCGGGTAAGCACATACATATGCAAAATATGTGAAAGAAAACCAACATATGTAACAGTAAAATATTCAGATCCTAACCTCAATCCCATTAGAAAAATCTTACCAAATATCTTACAAAAATATCAAAGCAAATACAAAATTCAATTTCTATTAGTGATGGAAAACTGCAGCCACAAGTCCACAACCTTGTAATTAGACAGTGCTACTTCTAAAAAAATATATCCAGTTTCAGGTATGCTTTCAATATATCCAGTGCTACTTCTAAAAAAATATTACACAGTATCTCGGGTAAGCACATACATATGCAAAATATGTGAAAGAAAACCAACATATGTTACAGTAAAATATTCAGATCCTAACCTCAACCCCATTAGAAAAATCTTACCAAGTATCTTTGATGCGTGGTTTTGCAACCTTACAACAGGTTTTACCTCTCGAGGGATCTCAAGAGGCTTACAACCCCACCAGGCAGTGTACCTGACCGATGTAGTATAGTGTAGTGGTAAGTACGGGGGATTGATCGTTCTCCACAGGGAATAGTGTTCGTTAGGTATGAAAGACTACTCTAATAGGTCTAAGGGTTGAGGAAGATTCTTTTTATGTTTTTATATTTTTTTATGAAAGCAAGTAAAATCTCGGGTTTGAAAGAGTGGGCGGAATTAGTTGCTAGTCAACTAACCCAAATAACTACAAATGCAAATAAAATAAATAACTGAAAATAAAAAGTTTGGTGAAAACTTATGTGTAGAGAAATGTGTTTACTTAGATTTCCTTACTCCCTAACTATCTTTTACCGGTTGATTAGTGTGTATTAGTTGCGTGGATGACGGGTGTATTCCTTAATACCAATCGTGGGGTGGCGTACGTACTTCCCCAACTCTACAAGCTCCTACTTCACTCCTATGTCGAGCCGGCTAGGAAGCTCCTAACATGGGATCACTAGAATTCGCTTGTGAATTAAATACAACCATAAAAACCTTTAGTACGCATTGGTTCATGTTTCTTAAGACGTTCAAGCAAGTTACCGAATAGGAAGTTAGCCAGTTTTCTTAAGCCTAACATAGATGAACAATCATCCAATACAACTAACAACACACTAATAACCAATAATCAATAGCTAGGTTTCATTAGATCTAAGCAAACACAAGATAAATCTAGCCTAACATGTTAAACCAAAAACAAGAACAAGATAGAATCAAACAACACATAGACATATTGAATGATTAATTGATAACTTATCTTCAATGTAACATGGAAGATCTCAAGGCAAAAGCCTTGAAAAAGAAGCTAAATTCGTCTTAGGGTTTTCTCCCAAAAATTCCACACTAAGTTCCACACTAATGACAAAAAATTAGAAAACTATATATAGACTTTTGGATCTGACGGCATCACGTTATGGAGTGTGACGCCGTCACCTCGCCGCTTCTAGGGTTCCCGGATGACCTTCTTGACGCCGTCCCTCTTTAGCTCACCAAAATCCGTTCTGGCTTATCAAGGCTTGACGCCGTCAGACCTTGAACGTGACGCCGTCCCTCTTTGAATTAAGCCGTGACGCCCTTGATCAGGTTAAAGCGTGACGCCGTCAGAATTCACATGCAATTTTCACTGGCTTATCATGAGTAAATTTCACATCCACCTTTTCTTGCCAAGCCATGACGCCGTCTGGAGTAAATCCTGACGCCGTCAAAGGTAACTTTCAGCCGATTTTTGAGACTTTGCCGTTTTCTTCACTTTTATGCTCCAAAAACGTCCAAAATGCCTCCTTTTCCAGATTTCTCCTCAAAAGTACCTAAAATGACAAAAGGAACGATTTAGGGCAATATTTGATGAAATAAATACGATTTAGGGCTTAAATGACCCCTTAAAAGCGGTACACTTTTCGCTTTATCAAATACCCTTACACTTGAGATTTGCTTGTCCTCAAGCAAATGCGCTTTTATTCTAATCAAAATACAAGTTAGGGGTCATTTAACGCTAATATAAAAGTAATTGCAACAAATAATCGTTCCACTTTAATCATAATAAGCACGGAGATTACAAACTAGCACCTCACAAGTAGTGTTTAGATACTCACATCTCTCAAGTGTCATCAAAATAAATCTCATAAATGGAAACGGATAATATCTCTCACTACCTGTCATAGCAAATAGATCACCATAGGCTTGGGAAAGGATCGAAAACCTCCTCCACTAGGCGTAAGCACCTAAGATAAACTATCAAAGAGGGCTTTTACATGGGTTATGACGTTAGGTGTAGGGAAAAGGAAAACACGGTTTTGTTGGATAAAGGATATTTTACTGGTGGCGAGTTAAAGATCTTGATTAATTACATGTACTATACAATGTTGCTAAGCCAAGACTCGACTCAATCTTAAGCTAAAAACAAAATAACAAAAAAATAAAATAAACATAAAATGAAACGGGATGGTAGTCCGTATGTTTTTTCTCTTTTTCTTTTTCTCATTTTTTTTGTATTTTTCTTGAATTTTTTTTTTTTTTTTTTTTTTTTTTTTTTTTTATTTTTTGCATACACTTTTGCCCTACCATCCAAAATAATACATCATAGGGGCATTGCATTCCCCTTACACTTGAACTTTTACATAACTTTACAAATAACTATTCTAATGACTCGAATTAAGATAATCGAAAAACTTGGAGTACTTTTTAAAATATTTATCACATATGGGGGTAATAAATGATGTTCTTCCCCATTACTCCATTACACTAGTACTTTACCCATGAGTCTCAATCGTCCCAAAACAATATGTACAAGGATATGACTCGACTTAGCAACCATGTAATCAACTAGATAATTAACTTGGGTTTAAACAAATGTTGTCACAATAATGCACTAAAAATGAGTGCATACAAGGTAGGCTAAGGCGATTTGGGTGTACATTTTAGTGGGGTTTAACAAATTCTTCCTTTAAGTAAAATGCTTAAAGGTCGAAACGAAAAGATAGGCTCTGAGGGGTGTACTAGGGGTATCGTGTACTAAAAATGAGTACAACGCAAAGGGTGTGGGAGAATTACTTGACCAATGTAGCCAAAGTAATTATAACAAAAACACAGGTGTAAAACAATGGGTTAATCCTAATGCCTCTTATCATGTAGTAAATCTAACTACACGAATGTAGTCTCACTTGTGGCCTTGGAATGGTCCTAACGCAAGTTCTATAATCTAAGTGCTACCGGTACACACATCATAGCATAAATGCTTTTCCTACCAATTCTAGGGGCGAACCTCACATATTTGGGGGTGGAAAATTTTTTAGTGGTACGGTTTTTGTGCTAGTGATATAACTCCTATCCGTGAGACGCTCATTAAGATCAAAGTTTCACTCCTATATGTTGTAAAAAAATTTAAATTTGGCACTAAAATTACCCTAACAGGTATTTCTCTCAGTTTTATTACACATCAACTATTAAACAAACAAAAATCAAGCGTAATTGTATTCTCTAAAAATCGTATTTTTACCCCCCTTACACTTAAGATGAACATTGTCCCCAATGTTCAAATAACAAATGTAAAAGCAAAAAGTAAAAGAATGAAATCAAATACTCCCCTGATTCGCTCGGTGGATAATGAAGTTACACGGTTAGATCTTCTTCCAAGGTAATATAGAAGCTCCATGACTAATGCATCGCCATAAGCTTGATTCCATATACATCTCCTTGTCCAAAATAACCTGTTAAACCTGAGAAAACAAACACGAAAACCTGCATAACATCGGCGGGATAAATCTATATATAAGGATATAATGCTTGTGGAATGATAATTTTGCAGATTCCTGGAGATTATAAGTTGGAGATTTAATAAAAACTTTTTATGAAAACAAAACTTTCAAAAATTTCTGAAAATTAAACTGACGCCGTCAGGTTATAGACCCTGACGCCGTCAGAAATGACCTGACAAAAATTCTCATTTTAAGTTTCCGGAAAATTTCTGGAAAAAAACCTTTACCTTACTTCCTGGAAATCCTGCAAAACATCATTATGACTCGATACAAGCATTTGACTCAAACAAACACTAATATGTATGTTAATTTATTATTATTACGATTCATGTTCATTTGTGTTCTAATAAACCGATTTAGATTTCCCTTACACTTATCTTTTGCAAAATACCTTTATATGTAGTTAAGACGAAGTTAAAAACAAAATAAAGCATTTTCACAAATTAGTTTTGAACATGAATCAATAAGAATAAAAATTAAACACACATACGGAAACAAATAAAAACAAACAAATAAACACAAAAAGCAAATAAATAAAGCTTGGGTTGCCTCCCAAGAAGCGCTTTTCTTTATTAACGAGTCTTGTAGCTAGACTCAAAGTCACGCTACCCTATATAAGTAAGCTCGTCATCGAGGACGTCTTTAGGGTTAAGCTTGGATTGAAGTTTCCTATTGGTCCGCTTAGTACGATATATCTTTTCAAACTTCTCTCCATCCGGGTCATACAATGTCATCTTAATATGCCATGACCCATCTCCATCTTTGGGTGGTTTGTCCCAATCCCACTTGTGATCATCCTCCTCACAAGTCCACTTATTCATCCCTAGGTTAATTGGCAAAACTCCTAGGAACTCAATCATCCTTCTAAAAACTAGAGGGTCTTCAAATGGATCCAATTCGGTGTCCCTAGCCAAGAGTTGTTCTACCGTATGTGTTCGGTTCACAAAGTCCTCTTCTAGGTAAAATGGGCGTTGGGGTCCTATGAAGCCTCTATCTATCCAAGGTCCATATCTAGATGGTCTCCTATTTAATTCTAACCAATGGGGTGTCGGTTCCTCACTAGTATCATAGGCGTGTTTCTTAACATCATAGACTGACCAAGTATCTCCTTCTCCTACCGCTATCTTAGATTCCTTACAATCAATCATAGCACTAGCGGTCGCCAAAAATCCTCTACCTATCAACAAGGGGCATGTAGGTTCGCTAACCATATCAAGGACGTGGAAATCGGCTAAAATGGTTAGTTTTCCAATGTGTACTAACACGTCCTTAACTACTCCAACCGGGTAAGCAACACTTCCATCCGCTAAACCTATTATCACCTCGGTTTCTTCAAGTTTTCCTAGTTTTAGAGAGGTGTAGAGAGGTAACGGAAGTAAGTTAAGGCTTGATCCAAGATCGGCTAATGTGTCATAAGCCTCCGAATTACCGATCTTGCAAGGTAGAACAAATAGGCCCGGATCATCTAATTTCTTAGGTAGCTTCTTTTGAACAAAGGCGGTCCCTTTTTCGCCTAACTTGAGCTTCTTTTCATCCAACTCATCAACAACCGGACTTTCAAGGTGGAGCTCCTTGAATTCTTCGTCAAGGTTTTGAGTGGGAGGTGTTTCAACTATGTTGTTGACCAATTTGGATGTCATAACTTCTTGGTCATTTGGAACGACTTGGGTTTGTTTGAAACACGTGCTCATGGAATTGACCGAATAATATTGTGGACAAGAACTAGGAGACGAAACTGATGACATGGCGTTGACGTTTAGTTTTGGGTTCTTGACCGTGTTACTAGGGAGTGCTCCCATTTCTCGGTCATTGAGGGCTTTCAACAAAGTGTCAATCTTATTGGTCATCTCGCTTTGTTTTTGTTTGAAATCGGCTTCAAACTTGGCTAAACGAGCTTCTTGAGATGCCATAAATTGAGACATCAATCCTTCAAAGTTATCGGTACTACCATTGCCAGAAGGATTGTTGTTGAAATTACGGTTCGAGTTGGAACCGCTTGATTGGAAACGATTAGGTGGGTTGGAAGAATTGGTTTGTTGTGTGTTTTGGTTTTGTTTCCACCTAAGGTTCGGGTGATTTTTCCATGAGGGGTTGTATGAATCACCATAAGGGTTTGGCTCGGGTTTGAAAGTGTACCACTTGTCTCCCGCTCCGTCGGTACGCGAGGATGCGTAGTCCACAAAAGCTTGTTCAGGGAGTTCCATGCAATCACGAGTGTCGTGGGGACCACTACATAATTCACACGAAGAAGTGATTTTGTTCACTTGGCTTGAAGGTTTGGGAGCCTCGTAGGATTTCATGAGAAACTTGACTTGGTCTTCAAGTTCTATGATCCTACGGTCGGAAGTGCTTGAATTGTTCGAAGGCAAAGATATTGCCTTGACCGTTTTATTCAAATCACGGGGATCACTCCAACTTTCGTTGTCTAAAAGAGCAAGATCCTCTAGGAGAGCCCATGATTGTTCCGCACTTAGATCACGTAGCTTACCACCGGCCGATTGGTCAATGGTTTGCCTTGTGTAGAGATTGATATGGTCATAGAAGATTTGGACTTGGAGCCAAAGTTCTATGCCATGGTGAGGGACTTTTTGGAGTAAGTCCTTGAATTGAGTCCATGCCTCGTAGAGAGTTTCGCCTTGACGTTGTTGGAACATCAAGATATCATCCCTTAACTTGGTAGTTCTTCCCGGTGGGAAAAACTGAGCAAGGAAACGAGTAGTGAGATCATCCCAAGAGGTGATGGATCCTGCGGGTTGACGTTCTAGCCACTGACTAGCTTGGTCCCGCAGAGAGAATTGAAAGAGACGCAATCGGGTCGTCTCTCGAGTGGCAACATCAAGGTCTATAGAATCAACAATTTTGAGAAAGTCCTTGAGATGTTGATTAGGATCTTCAGAACGAAGTCCATGGAATGCGCATCCGCTTTGCACCAACCGGATGGTGTCGGATCGCAAGGGTGTGACATTGGCTCCTTGAGTGAGCTCAATGGTGTTTCGATAGCCATGGTGGCTAGGACGGGAGTACTCTCCTAAAGTACGGGCTCTAGGAGGTGGTGGTTGTTGTTGTGGTGGTGGGTTGTTGGGATTAAGGATATTACCATCTTCCATGATGTCTAATGGTAATGGTTACGAACAAAGAAACGAAGAAAATAGATAGACTAAAGAAAACCTAGAAAAATAAAATAAAAATCTCACTAGAAAGGAATCTAGTGAGTAGACCTATAAAATAAAAATTCCACCTAAACAATAACTATTCCCCGGCAGCGGCGCCAAAAACTTGATGCGTGGTTTTGCAACCTTACAACAGGTTTTACCTCTCGAGGGATCTCAAGAGGCTTACAACCCCACCAGGCAGTGTACCTGACCGATGTAGTATAGTGTAGTGGTAAGTACGGGGGATTGATCGTTCTCCACAGGGAATAGTGTTCGTTAGGTATGAAAGACTACTCTAATAGGTCTAAGGGTTGAGGAAGATTCTTTTTATGTTTTTATATTTTTTTATGAAAGCAAGTAAAATCTCGGGTTTGAAAGAGTGGGCGGAATTAGTTGCTAGTCAACTAACCCAAATAACTACAAATGCAAATAAAATAAATAACTGAAAATAAAAAGTTTGGTGAAAACTTATGTGTAGAGAAATGTGTTTACTTAGATTTCCTTACTCCCTAACTATCTTTTACCGGTTGATTAGTGTGTATTAGTTGCATGGATGACGGGTGTATTCCTTAATACCAATCGTGGGGTGGCGTACGTACTTCCCCAACTCTACAAGCTCCTACTTCACTCCTATGTCGAGCCGGCTAGGAAGCTCCTAACATGGGATCACTAGAATTCGCTTGTGCATTAAATACAACCATAAAAACCTTTAGTACGCATTGGTTCATGTTTCTTAAGACGTTCAAGCAAGTTACCGAATAGGAAGTTAGCCAGTTTTCTTAAGCCTAACATAGATGAACAATCATCCAATACAACTAACAACACACTAATAACCAATAATCAATAGCTAGGTTTCATTAGATCTAAGCAAACACAAGATAAATCTAGCCTAACATGTTAAACCAAAAACAAGAACAAGATAGAATCAAACAACACATAGACATATTGAATGATTAATTGATAACTTATCTTCAATGTAACATGGAAGATCTCAAGGCAAAAGCCTTGAAAAAGAAGCTAAATTCGTCTTAGGGTTTTCTCCCAAAAATTCCACACTAAGTTCCACACTAATGACAAAAAATTAGAAAACTATATATAGACTTTTGGATCTGACGGCGTCACGTTATGGAGTGTGACGCCGTCACCTCGCCGCTTCTAGGGTTCCCGGATGACCTTCTTGACGCCGTCCCTCTTTAGCTCTCCAAAATCCGTTCTGGCTTATCAAGGCTTGACGCCGTCAGACCTTGAACGTGACGCCGTCCCTCTTTGAATTAAGCCGTGACGCCCTTGATCAGGTTAAAGCGTGACGCCGTCAGAATTCACATGCAATTTTCACTGGCTTATCATGAGTAAATTTCACATCCACCTTTTCTTGCCAAGCCATGACGCCGTCTGGAGTAAATCCTGACGCCGTCAAAGGTAACTTTCAGCCGATTTTTGAGACTTTGCCGTTTTCTTCACTTTTATGCTCCAAAAACGTCCAAAATGCCTCCTTTTCCAGATTTCTCCTCAAAAGTACCTAAAATGACAAAAGGAACGATTTAGGGCAATATTTGATCAAATAAATACGATTTAGGGCTTAAATGACCCCTTAAAAGCGGTACACTTTTCGCTTCATCAATCTTACAAAAATATCAAAGCAAATACAAAATTCAATTTCTATTAGTGATGGAAAACTGCAGCCACAAGTCCACAACCTTGTAATTAGACAGTGCTACTTCTAAAAAAATATATCCAGTTTCAGGTATGCTTTCAATATATCCAGTGCTACTTCTAAAAAAATATAACACAGTATCTCGGGTAAGCACATACATATGCAAAATATGTGAAAGAAAACCAACATATGTGACAGTAAAATATTCAGATCCTAACCTCAATCCCATTAGAAAAATCTTACCAAATATCTTACAAAAATATCAAAGCAAATACAAAATTCAATTTCTATTAGTGATGGAAAACTGCAGCCACAAGTCCACAACCTTGTAATTACCACCATGAAGATGCATTCAAGAATTGTCAACAAAAAATGTCCCAGGCCAACATACTAAAAATTCATGTATATATAGTTTGAAGACTTTATGACAATAAAAAGTCAAGCGAAACAAACAATTGGGTAAATATTAATGTATATATAGTTTGAAGACCCCTACAACAATAAAAAATACAGATGCACATGAATCTCAACTCCAGAAATCTGATGATATCATTAACAAATTAAAACAACCATAATGAAATTAATCAAAAACAATTAATACGTTGTTAAACAGCCTACATCACCAAAATATAGATCAAAACATATAATAAATGAACCATAAATAACAAATGACAAAAAAACATGTTAGTTCAATAAAAACAAAAACGAATACGAAAATTGGTGATTAAGCATACCTGGATACGATATTACCAATCAGATTGGTGCTGTAAAATAAAAACACAACATGCAATTGAATTGTAGTTAATGATCAAAACTTGAAACATACTTGTAAACATATAATAAAAGTAAGATCAATAATGAATTATGAATAAAATTTCCATATTGCAATATGGAAATAGTAACCCATTGTACCGAGGACTGATTGTGTTTGCTTATACACCAATTCACAAGTTACATGAATTCTATTTGGCGCAAACCTGAATTATGAAATCCAAACTGCATGCACCAAAATCCAAATATAAAGCAATCCTGAAGTTACTTGTTTGACAACCATAAAACATGCCATCAAAGAAGTTCAAAGGGTTAACAAAAAGTCAGTTAGTGTGTATGCAATATATTAATGACTTCATCTGCTACGTAGTATATGCAACACTTAGATATAATCTACCTTTATTTTGAGATGGCTATTCTGGGAAAAATAAAGGCCGAGATCCACACAAAATATCAAAAATCACATGATTGATCAATATAGCATTACATTTTTATGTTTTATGAACCTGAGAGAGAATACACATGTTGTTAACAAAGAGAAACAGCTAAACCTCTTAATGAATTGGGAATGAATTCATTGATACGTACCACACAAAATATCAAAAATCACATGATTGATCAATATAGCATTACATTTTTATGGTTTATGAACCTGAGAGAGAATACACATGTTGTTAACACAGAGAAACAGCTAAACCTCTTCATGAATTGGGAATGAATTCATTGATACGTACCTCTTTTCATCATTAGGGTTTTGAGGAAAAGAGGCGTATGTTTTTTTTATGTGATCAGTCAAAAGGCTATATTGTGAAACTATATTTAAGAAAAAGATATGTAAGTTTTAAAAGAGATAATTACGTGTTATCCTATATAGAGTTTGAGTTACAAAATCTCTTCAAAAAATTATGGTGGT
Source organism: Artemisia tridentata subsp. tridentata (assembly GCA_021014915.2). Classification (NCBI taxonomy): domain Eukaryota; kingdom Viridiplantae; phylum Streptophyta; class Magnoliopsida; order Asterales; family Asteraceae; genus Artemisia; species Artemisia tridentata. The sequence goes on from CP139504.1 coordinate 263,400,042, forward strand.
TCAGTGGTTAACATACCACAAAATATATGCATGGTTTAGAGTTCGAATCTCACCAAGTACAAATTTTTAACATAATTTCTTTCCAATTTTTCCTGCAACAAGAAATGCCAAGTGGCATAGTTTATGATTATGTGGCATTGAGGTGGCTGATAAAGCGAAAAGTGTACCGCTTTTAAGGGGTCATTTAAGCCCTAAATCGTATTTATTTGATCAAATATTGCCCTAAATCGTTCCTTTTATCATTTTAGGTACTTTGGAGAAGAAATCTGGAAAAGGAAGCATTTTGGACGTTTTTGGAGCATAAAAGTGAAGAAAACGACAAAGTCTCCAAAGCTACTGGAAAAGTACACGTGACGGCGTCAAGGATTGCTCCTGACGGCGTCACGGCTTGGCAAAAGAGGTGGATATGACAAAATACACGTGACGCGCCAGAGAGTTTTACATTGGAAATCTGACGGCGTCACCCTTTAAGGTGATCAAGGTCGTCACGGTTTAAGTTAAAGAGAGATGGCGTCAAGCACAATTCTGACGGCGTCAACTCTTGACGCGCCAGAGTGGATTTCTGAGGATTAAAGAGGGACGGCGTCAGGAAGACCATCCGGGAACCCTAGCCGCGGCGAGGTGACGGCGTCACCTCCTACAACGTGACGCCGTCAGCCCCTAAATTCTATATATAGTTTTGCAATTTTTAGTCGTTAGTGTGCAACTTTGTGAGGAGAAACCCTAAGACGAATTTTCTGCCATTTTTAAGGGTTTTATACCCTTGGATCTCCCATGTTTAATTGAAGATAAGTAATCAATTAATCATTCAATATGTCTATGTGTTGTTTGATTATATCTTGTTCTTGTCTTTTAATTAACATGCTAGGCTAGATTTATCTTGTGTTTGCTTAGATCTAATGAAACCTAACTATTGATTATTGGTTGTTGGTGTGTTATTAATTGTATTGGATGATTGTTTATCGATGTTAGGCTTAAGAAAACTGGCTAACCTCCTATACGGTAACTTGCTTGAACGTCTTAAGAAACATGAACCAATGCGTACTAAGGTTATTATGGTTGTATTTAATGCATGAGCGAATTCTAGTGATCCCATGTTAGGAGCTTCTTAGCCGGCTCGACATAGGAGTGAAGTAGGAGCTTGTAGAGTTGGGGAAGTACGTACGCCACCCCACGATTGGTATTAAGGAATACACCCGTCATCCACGCAATTAATACACACTAATCAACCGGTAAAAGATAGTTAGGGAGTAAGGAAATCTAAGTAAACACATTTCTCCCCATATAAGTTCCACAACCTTTTCATTTTCAGTTATTTTATTTTATTTGCAATTGTAGTTATTTGGGTTAGTTGACTAGCAACTAATTCCGCCCACTCCTTCAAACCCGAGATTTTACTTGCTTTTATAAAAAAATATATAAAAATACAAAAAGAATCTTCCCTCACCTTTAGACCTATTAGAGTAGTTTTTCAATCCTAACGACACTATTCCCTAGAGAACGATCAATCCCCTGGTACTTGCCACTACACTATACTACATCGGTCAAGTACACTGCCTGGTGGGGATTGCAAGCCTCTTGAGATCCCTCGAGAGGTAAAACCTGTTGTAAGGTCGCAAAACCACGCATCAAGTTTTTGGCGCCGCTGCCGGGGAATAGTTATTGTTTAGGTTGAATTTTTATTTTATTTGGTCTACTCACTTGATTCCTATCGAGTGAGATATTTATTTTCTTTTTATTAGATTTCTTTAGTCTATCTTTTTCTTTGTGCCCTTTGTTTGTAAAACCATTTTCATTTGTCACCATGGCAGATGAAATTCCATTTAGATCATTAACAATAGAGGAACAATTACTTTACACGGATAGATTTGCTTCCTGTTGTTCCAATGAATTTTTAAGTGATCTTAGATATATACAAGAGGAGATGGGTGTAAAGTTTGATAGGTTTGATGAATTATGTGCATGTGTGGCTTCTATTAAACAATCATTGTTAGGATCAACTCCTTTTAATAAGACCCTTTGGAAAAATTTTGAGGAAAGCCTCCTAACCGTGAACCATAAGTTTAATAAATTAATGGGTTCGTATACATCACAACTTGAGGAAACAATTGAGGAGGATTTAGCCGAACATGAGCATATTGAGCAAAAAGACCTAGGTTTTATGATCAATGACTTTGAATCTCAAGGAACACATGATGAATCCTTTAGGCAAATTGAACATAGCAATCAAGTTATCGGGGAAGATTCTTATGAATCGGACTTAGAACTTGAAATGGCTAGAGAAGGATTTGAGATACTTAGGAACATGTTTGGGTTAGATTCTACTAAAACACATGATGTGGATATAATTGATATAGAGACAAGGAAGGATGAGGTAAATAACACAAACCTACAAAGTACCCCACAAGTCCTACCATCATTTGAGGCACACACACCACCCATGACTTACCCGGAAGAAGTAGAAGAGACTATAGGAACCCCAATAGAGGTAGAGCCCTTGGACCAAACAAAACTAGAAGAAATAGGTTTGAATACTTGTAGTCATAACCTTTCTTTTAGTTCTATGGAAGTTCCTAGTTTTGATGAACCGGAGCCTAAACCAAAACTGTTACCTAATCTTCCATCCTTAGATGTGAACTTAGGAATTGAATAAGGTCCCGATCCACCCATCAAACCATACAGTCCAGGTAGTTTTATGTTGAAGGTAGTAGACTCTAAGCCTTGTAGAGAGGAAGCTGACATAGGAGTGAACCATAACCTTTCATTCTTACATCACCCATTCATGATTGATCACAAGAAACATTATGGGTTTAAACCGGGTTTATTAGGTCAAGATGGATTCCCAACTAGGAATCTCTCGAAGTTGATAGAAGATGATCCCTTTTTAGGAGAAAACTTTAATTCACCCACTGACCAATGTAAACTAGGCAAGGTTATGATGAAAGGAGCACACCCCTTTACGTATACAATTCATGCACCACTCTTTACTCACGAGGCATACTTCCACCGAGATGGTGTGTATCGCTACTTTCACCCGCACTTAATCCTAAGTGTAGGAAAAACCTCTCTTATTTCAGTTAAATAAGGGTAGAGTCAGGCTCGTGACTCGAACAAAAACAAGCGCTTCTTGGGAGGCAACCCAAGCTTTATTTGCTTTGTGTGTTTATTTATTTGTTTGTTTGATTTTATTTGCTTCCGTATGTATGTTTAATTTTTATTATTATTGATTCATGTTCAAAACTAAATTGTGAAAATGCTTTATCTTGTTTTTAACTTCGTCTTAACTACATATAAAGGTATTTTGCAAAAGATAAGTGTAAGGGAAATCCAAATCGGTTTATTAGAACAAATGAACATGAATCATAACAATATTAAATTAACATACATATTAGTATTTGTTTGAGTCAAATGCTTGTATCGAGTCATAATGATATTTTACAGGAATTCCAGGAAGTAAGGTATAGGTTTTTCCAGAAATTTTCCGGAAACTTAACATGAGAATTCTGTCAGATCATTTCTGACGGCGTCAGGCATTACAACCTGACGGCGTCAGGTTTTAATTTTCTGAAATTTTTGAAAGTTTTGTTTTTCTACCGGAATCATAAAAGGTTTTTATTAAATCTCTAACTTATAAACTCCAGGAATCTGCAAAATAATCATTCCACAAGCATTATATCCTTATATAGATTTATCTCGCCGATGTTATGCAGGTTTTCCTGTTTGTTTTCTCAGGTTTAACAGGTTATTTTGGACAAAGAGATGTATGTGGAATCAAGCTTTTGGCGATGCTTTAGTCTTGGAGCTTCTACATTCTCTTGAAAGAAGATCTAACCATGTTACCTCTTTATCCACCAAACGAATCAGGGGAGTATTTGATTTCATTCTTTTACCTTATTTACTTTTACATCTTGTTATTTGAACATTGGGGACAATGTTCATCTTAAGTGTAAGGGGGGGGGGGTAAAGTACGATACTTTAGAGAATGCTATTACGCTTGATTTTTCGTTTGTTTAATGGTAAATGTGTAATAAAACTGAGAGAAATACCTGTTAAGGCAATTTTAGTGCCAAATTTAAAATTTTTTACAACATATAGGAGTGAAACTTTGATCTTAATGAGCGTCTCATGGATAGGAGTTATATGACTAGCACAAAATCGTACCACTAAAAAAATTTCCACCCCCAAATATGTGAGGTTCGCCCCTAGAATTGGTAGGAAAAGCATTTATGCTATGATGTGTGTACCGGTAGCACTTAGATTCTAGAACTTGCGTTAGGACCATTCCGAGGCCACAAGTGAGACTACATTCGTGTAGTTAGATTTACTACATGATAAGAGGCATTAGGATTAACCCATTTTTTTACACCTGTGTTTTTGTTATAATTACATTGGCTACATTGGTCAAGTAATTCTCCCACACCCTTTGCGTTGTACTCATTTTTAGTACACGATACCCCTAGTACACCCCTCAGAGCCTATCTTTTCGTTTCTAACTTTAAGCATTTTACTTAAAGTAAGAATTTGTTTACACCCCACTTAAATGTACACCCAAATCGCCTTAGCCTACCTTGTATGCACTCATTTTTAGTGCATTATTGTTACAACATTTGTTTAAACCCCAAGTTAATTATCTAATTGATTACATGGTTGCTAAGTCGAGTCATATCCTTGTATATTGTTTTGGGACGATTGGGACTCATGGGTAAAGTACTAGTGTAATGGAGTAATGGGGAAGAACAACATTATTACCCCCATATGCGCTAAATATTTTAAAAGTACTCCAAGTGTTTCGATTATCTTAATTCGAGTCATTAGAATAGTTAATTGTAAATTTATGTAAAAGTTCAAGTGTAAGGGGGATACAACCCCCCTACGATGTATTATTTTGGATGGTAGGGCAAGAGTGTATGAAAAAAAAAAAATCAAAAAAATCAAGAAAAATACAAAAAAATGAGAAAAAGAAAAGTAGAAAAAACATACGGACTACCATCCCGTTTCATTTTATGTTTATTTTATGTTTTTGTTATTTTGTTTTTAGCTTAAGTCGAGTCTAGTCTTGGCTTAGCAACGCCATATTGTACATGTAATTAATCAAGATGTTTAACTCGCCACCAGTAAAATATCCCTTATCCAACAAATCCGTGTTTATCATATCCCTACACCTAACATTATAACCCGTTTAAAAGCCCTCTTTGATAGTTTATCTTAGGTGCTTACGCCTAGTGGAGGAGGTTTTTGACCCTTTCCCAAGCCTATGGTAATCTATTTGCTATGACAGGTAGTGAGAGATATTATCCATTTTTATTTATGAGATATACTTTTATGACACCTGAGAGATGTGAGTATCTAAACACTACTTGTGAGGTGCTAGTTTGTAATCTCCGTGCTTATTATGATTAAAGTGGAACGACTATTTGTTGTAATTACATTTATGTTAGCGTTAAATGACCCCTAACTTTTATTTTGATTAGAATAAAAGCGCATTTGCTTGAGGACAAGCAAATCTTAAAGTGTAAGGGTATTTGATGAAGCGAAAAGTGTACCGCTTTTAGGGGGTCATTTAAGCCCTAAATCGTATTTATTTGATCAAATATTGCCCTAAATCGTTCCTTTTGTCATTTTAGGTACTTTGGAGAAGAAATCTGGAAAAGGAAGCATTTTGGACGTTTTTGGAGCATAAAAGTGAAGAAAACGACAAAGTCTCCAAAGCTGCTGGAAAAGTACACGTGACGGCGTCAAGGATTGCTCCTGACGGCGTCACGGCTTGGCAAAAGAGGTGGATATGACAAAATACACGTGACGCGCCAGAGAGTTTTACATTGGAAATCTGACGGCGTCACCCTTTAAGGTGATCAAGGTCAGCACGGTTTAAGTTAAAGAGACACGGCGTCAAGCACAATTCTGACGGCGTCAACTCTTGACGCGCCAGAGTGGATTTCTGAGGATTAAAGAGGGACGGCGTCAGGAAGACCATCCGGGAACCCTAGCCGCGGCGAGGTGACGGCGTCACCTCCTACAACGTGACGCCATCAGCCCCTAAATTCTATATATAGTTTTGCAATTTTTAGTCGTTAGTGTGCAACTTTGTGAGGAGAAACCCTAAGACGAATTTTCTGCCATTTTTAAGGGTTTTATACCCTTGGATCTCCCATGTTTAATTGAAGATAAGTAATCAATTAATCATTCAATATGTCTATGTGTTGTTTGATTATATCTTGTTCTTGTCTTTTAATTAACATGCTAGGCTAGATTTATCTTGTGTTTGCTTAGATCTAATGAAACCTAACTATTGATTATTGGTTGTTGGTGTGTTATTAACTGTATTGGATTATTGTTTATCGATGTTAGGCTTAAGAAAACTGGCTAACCTCCTATACAGTAACTTGCTTGAACGTCTTAAGAAACATGAACCAATGCGTACTAAGGTTATTATGGTTGTATTTAATGCATGAGCGAATTCTAGTGATCCCATGTTAGGAGCTTCTTAGCCGGCTCGACATAGGAGTGAAGTAGGAGCTTGTAGAGTTGGGGAAGTACGTACGCCACCCCACGATTGGTATTAAGGAATACACTCGTCATCCACGCAATTAATACACACTAATCAACCGGTAAAAGATAGTTAGGGAGTAAGGAAATCTAAGTAAACACATTTCTCCCCATATAAGTTCCACAACCTTTTCATTTTCAGTTATTTTATTTTTTTTGCAATTGTAGTTATTTGGGTTAGTTGACTAGCAACTAATTCCGCCCACTCCTTCAAACCCGAGATTTTACTTGCTTTTATTAAAAAAAATATAAAAATACAAAATGAATCTTCCCTTACCCTTAGACCTATTAGAGTAGTTTTTCAATCCTAACGACACTATTCCCCTAGAGAACGATCAATCCCCCGGTACTTGCCACTACACTATACTACATCGGTCAGGTACACTGCCTGGTGGGGATTGCAAGCCTCTTGAGATCCCTCGAGAGGTAAAACCTGTTGTAAGGTCGCAAAACCACGCATCAGTGGCATTTATGTGACATTATCTACGTGTAACGCCTCCTATTTTATATATATTATATATATATATATATATATATATATATATATATATATATAACGCCTCCTATATATATATATATATATATATATATATATATATAGGTTTTTACCATGTCATTTGGTAGTTAGGTCATTAAAATCTTACCTTTTGAGTTATCGATTTGTTGACTTGGGAGATTTGAGTGAAAATAAATGTGTGAGTTTTTGGTTGAAATGGGTTTTTTAGATTGATATTCTTCAAGATGTAGCTAATAACTTCCTTCGATATTGACTAATGAGCTTGTGCTAAATGGGCGGGAAACACGTTGGAAAGATAAGTGTAAGGTCTTATCAAAGGACGATAAAGCAAGATCTTGGGTACAAAAGTTGTCAGCATTGGAAAGCTAAACGCATGCTCCACTTACTATACTAGGCACGTGTTAAGCTACTTTATGGTCGGCTAGTCACAACCCCCATGTGCATCTACAGTATTCCTTGGCCTATTAAAAAGAAACTTTGTAACCGGGATAAGTAGGATTCTAAACAAACACATAAAGTAGAACTTAGATCTATAGTTGATAGAATCCCCTCTCCCAAGAACTTCAAAGCAAAGCTAGCAGCCTCTAGATTTTTGGAGGGGAGTGTTACATTTGTTGCTCAACCGGAATAGTTTTACCGAGAGCTATTCCACTGTAAATCTTTACATTCTTTAATAAAGATTTATACATGTTGAAAAGTACAAATGGTGTTCTTATGGTTTTGGGTGATGTTCTTACTATCCTTGTTACTAGTAGGAAGATTCCAGCATTTACTCAAACCTTGTGGACCAAAAAGTGGTATCAAAGCGGTTGGGTTTCTCATAATCCAGATCCGTTCTTGAGTGACTGCTAATAATCCATAGCCTTTCTTGAATGACGGGTAATAACACAAATCCGAAACCATCCTCTTCCAACCCCACCAAAACATACCCTCCCCAACAACCGTGTACCCCCCCCCCCCCCAAAAAATACCGCAGCGGAAGATAGTGTCACTGGGGTGCTACTTCAAAGTACAAAGTTTGAGTGAAAGAAAACGACCTCTAAATGAGACGTTTTGAAAAGTTACCATTAAAATAAATAAAATCAAAGTTACAAACATAAGGTTCCAAAGTATTTTTAAAAAGTATTGAATGGTAATGATAAAAGCATTAGTCTTCAAAATATGCGGTATGACTCTATGCTCCATGCACCAGCTATCGCCTTACAGACCTGAGATAAACATGCTAAAAAGTGTCAACACAAAGGTTGGTGAGTTCATAGGTTTGTTGCAAATAAGATGAAAAACCTTTATGATTGAATTCCCATGACAAGTATATGTCAACCTAATCCTGCTACAGATCCCGCCCATACAAGACTTGTAATATCTTAGGTCCACATATAAATTCGTATTCAATAAATGTAAGTGTTGAAAGCGTTATGAGTAGGACATATGTGTATTCGATATATGCAAGTACTTAATGTAAAGAATAACAGCCAACTGAACCTCATGGCAAGCCTACATACGTTTTACAATACAACGGATTATATTCACCCAAGTTCACGTCTCTTGGACACAAGGGTTGGGGCGTAAGCCCAATAGTACTATCAATACCTCTCCATCGGCTCCATCCAGGAGTTAAACAGTTGCTAAAGAAACACGCTCAAGAATAACGAAAACAAGTTTAGCACATTAAGACATATATCGTAATAAAGCCACACATCATGTCCGAAAAGTATAAAAAGTATAGCGTAGCATAAAGGTATAAATGTTTTGAGTACTTGTGTCCGTATATAAATACAAATCATGTATTTAAGTAAATCGAGTAAAGTATTTTGATAAACCAGTAAAGTATTTCGTAAATCGAGCATGTATCTCCCCCAAGGAGTTTATAAAACAATAAAACGAGTAAAAGTGGGGTATGAAACTCACCTCAAACAATGATAATACGCTAATAGCAAAAGTGTGCGCGAAAGATCGAGGCGCGATACTCTAACCGCAACCTAGAGTAATAATACGTTTTAGGTCGTGCAATAATGTCGTGTATGCAATTTATAAAATGTTATATCACCCGTACATGTTTGTTTATATGTTTAGTTGTGAAAATATATTTACGTCGATGTTTACTATTAGTAGTCGTAATATATATTTTCAAGTATATATCGTAGTTTCATTATTAAACTTTAAAACTTTGTATCTCATTCGTTATAAACCCGTTTTTATCCATTTAAGCGACCACGTTTTCGTTATAAAATCTATCTTTTATTTCTTTAACCAAATCTTGTATAATAAATGTCTATTTTTCTGTTAAATCAAAATAAGAACAGCCCTATAATATATATGTCCAAAACTTGATTTCAACACTTTTAAACTTCCAAATCAACTCCAAAACTATCCTAATCCCTTCCATCAATTTCTTCAACAATTTTTATAGATCCATAATAGTTATAACAACATAATAAAATGTATGACTTGAAGAAATAATTAATAAATGTGTAGAAATAGATTTAAATCATTATAAGCACTTTTATAAACTTTAATTTGTATAAATTTCACAAAAATGATATGAAACTCATATGTACGCATTTTTATCAAGAAAATGAATTTGTTAATTATATATTTATTTATTTTCATAATAGAATTTCACAAACATGTATATAGGTGATATAGGTGATGAAATGAGTTTAAATAAGGATTTAAGCTTTATAAATGTTTAAATATGCATAATAAATGTAAAAAACATATATTTAAATGTATAAAAATAATTTTTTGACTTACTTGTATATGATGGATGTGTGATAATACTAGAACAATATAACCTGGATAATTACCCCAAAACCTTTTGTAACTAGTTTATAAACCCGAATAAGCACTGAAATAAGCAAAACCGAATTTATTCTTCTTGCTTTTCTTCCTTGGCCGAACCCTAGAGAGGGTTTGAGAGAGTTGTGTGTTTTATTTTTGTGTGAAATAATTAGCTAGTGTTTTCTATTTATAGAGAAAAAATAATAATAATAAAATATCTAGATATTTATTAAGATAATATCTAGATATTTTAGGAAAAATATCTAAATATTTTAGTAAGGTATTTTATTAGGAGTATTGGGTATATTGTTCATGCATAAAAATCGTGTAAAGCGTTTAGTTATTTAATAAATATAAATAAATGAAAATGTGAATACATGCAAGATCTAGAATGAATACGGTAATACTGGCAATGTTCTAGCAATATGTAGACTAATTATAGTCCATATGTTGTGCACAAAATGTCGTTTCTATGGTTACGCGATTTAACTTATAAAGTTATACGTAAATAATACTCGAAAAATTTAATTTACGCAAAAAAAAAAAGAAAAAAGAACAATGAAAAAAAAAAATAGTGAATAGTGAAAACTACGAGGATGAATAGTAACTTTTTTCGATAATGAATAGTAAAAGTTCGATGTTGAATAATGACCTGAAAATACGATGATTAATAGTAAAAATACGAGGATGAATAGTAAAAATACGAGGATGAATAGTAAAAGTACGAAGATTAATAGTAACCTAAAAATACGAATTGTTACAAACAGCCCTGCTTCATTTTTACAAGATCGAGTTATATCAACATGATCTTTTATAAAATGAAGCTTCATTTTCCTAGTCTCCAGCTCTTTTAACCACCCTCTTCACAGCACTAGTTTCTTGCAAGTCCCTTCGTTCAGGAACAAAGGTTCACTTGGACATAGCGTCCTTTTCATCCTGAACTTCCTGTTCAGAGGCACTTGAGAAAGTGTGAGAGTGTTTATCTCACATACTATGAAGAGTGGGTATTCTAGATGAGAAAAAAGTTACTATCAGTAATAACTAATATAGGGTTAAAGAAGCATCTGGGGCTATTAATAAGGCATCTGAGTCCGTTGCTGAGGAGGAGCATCAGGGGATGGATGGTTTGTCTTCAGTCCGCACTGAAAGGTTGCATCGGGGAGTGTTCGTTGGTCGTACAGTTCCTGATCTACAAGAAACTTGGCTGAAGACAGTCACAACAAAGGAACAATCTTCAAAGATTTTTCCCTTTCTTCTCCTTTGTTGTACAAATCAGTTTGTAAGAAAAAGCCATCATGCTCACTTACAACTGATTTATGTTTAACTATTGGCTATCTTAATATTGAAACAGAAGACAGAGGTAGAATAGCTGACCCATCAATCTTGTACTAGTTATAGATAGCCAGTTACAATACTAAAGAGCTGAACCAACGGTGATTTGGATCTCTGAAAACTGATAGTTCAAGATCCTAGTATATATCATCTTCAGTAACAATAAGAAATTAGACTGTACTTGTTATTTTTTCCTTGTTGTAAATCAGTAAGTAAGAAGAAGTCGTTATGCTCACTTACTACTAATCTAGATTGGGCTATTTGTATATTCAAATAGGGGAGATTGTTGGGTCTGATTTTCTACCCAATGGTCTCTGACAATGTATATAAACATAAAATAGCCTAATCAAGTAAATATATGATATAAGTAAGTGAGAACAACACACACTGATAAGGATCAGAGAGTAAGTCACCCTCTGATGGAAATCAAAGGACTTACTCTCTAATGGTTATCAGAAAGTGTTACTCCCTGATGGTTATCAGAGATTACACCATGATGATTGTGAGTGATAGGTGCCTCACTAATGATCATCAGTGGTTGTAACCTCATTGATATAAGAAATTAGTGAGCGTTGTATAAAGCTCAACCAACTGCCAAGCTTCAGGGAATTCGAAAAGCAATTGAAGAAACACTTTGTATAACTGATACGGTGTCAGGGAGCAAAGTACAAGGAGCTATAAGCAACATTAGCGGGATTGAGAACTGACAAATGCCTAAGTTACCCTGAAGAATTATCTCCATAAGGGGCTTAGTATCTGATGAATGGGCTGGAAACTTGTTGGGAAGATAAGCGTAAGGTCTTATCAAAGGACGATAAAGCAAGATCTTGGGTACAAAAGTTGTCAGCATTGGAAAGCCAAACGTACGTCCAACTACTATACTAGGCACATGCTAAGCTACTTCAAGGCCGGCTAACCACAACACCCATGCATATCCACAATATTCCTTGGCCTATTTAAATTAAACTTTGTAACCAAAGCAAAGCTAGCTGCCTGTAGATTTTTCGAAGGGAGTGTTACATTTGTCACTCAACCGGAATAGTTTACCGAGAGCTATTACGTTGTAAATCTTTACATTCTTTAATAAAGATTTATACACGCTGAAAAGTACAAATGGTGTTATTATGGTTTTAGTTGATGTTGTTACTATCCTTGTTACGAGTAGGAAGATTCCGGCATTTACTCAAACCTTGTGGACCAACAGTTGTCTAGTTCATCAGTAGTTAGTCTTGTTAGTCTTGTTCATCAACAAGACTAACGAATGAACACTTATGAACAACATGTAGATTGATGTTGTCTTGTTTATTAGTTAGTCTTGTTCATCCGTTAGTGTTGTTCACAGTTCATCAACAATACTGGTGAACAAGACTAGCTGATGAACAACTTAGAAACATGTGATTTGTATGTTATCTTGTTCATCAGTTAGTTTTTTATAAGTAGTTAGTTTTTCATCATTTATGTTCATCAGTTACTGTTGTTCATTAGTTAGTGTTATTCATCAATTCATCATTGTTCATCATAATCTATATTGTTCATAATTCATATTTTTCATCATCAAATATGGCTAAAACGTTGTCTTTAACATGTGATATCTCACTCATATAATATTCGATTTGAGTGATTAAAAAACCTGAGTAAATATTGACCTAAAATCTATAACTTTTATGTTTTACAAGTTTTCTAATTCCAAACATTTTGTAAAAAATTAACAAATTAAAATATATATATATATATATATATATATATATATATATATATATATATATATATATATATATATATATATATATATATATATATATTTGAATCTCACATTAACAATATGATTAATGGTGAGTTGTTGTACAAAATTAGTGCATTTAACTCAATTTTAACACTAAAAATCTAAGCTAGACATTTCATCAAACACCTTGTGTGCAACAAATATGATTAAAACGATATCTTTAACGTGTGATATCTCACTCATATCATATCGGATTTGAGTGATTCAAATTTCTGGGTAAATAGTGAATCAAAGTCTACAACTTTCGTGTTTTAAGTTTTTCATGATTCACCAAATTTTAAGGTAAAAATAGGGTAAAAAATGCAATAAATATTATGAAAGTTAAGAACCACTGAATATGTAAAAAAATGTTCGAAATAATTAACAAGATTTATACCAAATTAAAGAGGATTAAATTTTAGAAATCATGATGAAATATGTTTTCTCTAAAAGTTTGTCGTTTAAAAGTTATGTGTGTTTGAAGTTTGAAGGTGAATAAAAAAATAGTTCAAATTATCATTATACCCCTTTGACCGATGACCGAAACTAATAAAATAAGGGAATGAGTTTGACCAAATCTAGTCCAACGGTGTAACAATTTTTACACTTAAAAAAATAAAAAAATAAAAAATAAAAAATAAAAAAATCACACCCTTCAAATGAGCGGGTAATTGACCCCATTTGTTCTTGTTTACATCATTATCTTAGAGATACCATAAAACGCATTCTGACTTACCACGATCCACAACTTTTGTATCTTCTCCTAAGATTGCTTCAATTCCTTCAACCATTTCTAGTTTCATGAATTCGAATGTTGTGTCTTTGACATATACAAGATCAACTTATCACAACGAAATACCACAATCTCTGTTTATTAAAGATTCTTGTATCTTTCACCAACCATGATTATCTTTAGATATTGTATTCGTTTGTCGGTATTAGGGTGTTGATAATCAAAGATTGCTTGGATAAGTCTTGAATCATGTATATTCCACTTTTTGAACACAATATTTCGTCCCTATTTTGTGCTTTGGGGTACACGAAATTCGTATATGAGATAAGATAAGAACACACTCAAAAGTCTAGGCACAAAAATGAGAGCAAATACATGATATTGTATATGTTGTTATGATTGTTCCTCCGTCAATGAAAAATCAAAATGGTGTTTATATATAATAGACAATGTGACCTTTCATCAATAGTCACAACTCTTCATGAATGGTTATACCATTTGGTGCAAAGTAACCACTTTGCATACAAAATATAGTGACAATTCATTAGCAACAGTTTTTCTATTACTATTTACAACAGTCACATAATAGTTGCAACGTTTTAGTGACGAATTTTCTGTTACAAACTTTGCAATTCATCGTATCCGAAATCAAGTTAATTAGTTTATCCAAGTGTGCACTCCGCACCTCCTAACTTGTAATAAAACTTAACTTAAAATCACTTTAGTCTCGAGTAATCTTAATTACACAAAATACTTGATAAAACTAAAATCACCAACATACAACTATTTTTTATTTCCCGCCATTTTTTGAAGAGTTAGTCAATCTATTTCTTGCTTAAAATTAATGCAATTCTATACATGTGTTTTTTTCACACCGCACTCAAAAGCAGTGAAAAGATTTGGACTTTAGAGCATCTTCAGTGTTGGCACTAAATGTGCTTTTTGCACTAATTTAGTGCTAAAAGGTTAAAAAAACCTTCTCTAATGTTGGCACTATGTTTAGCACTAATTTAGTGATGTGAATAGTAAAACACTAAATATAGTGTTACACTGTATTTGTCACTAGTACTATTTATCTTATTTAAACTCAACATATTTGTTAAACATTGATACTTAACTATAAAAACAAAAAATAACTTATATAAACTATATTGTTGTAAGTCTCCTATCAATACGTTTACAATGAGCCCAATATCGATATATGTTATTTTAACTATTTTTTTAATTTATTGTTTCGACTTGTACTTTAGACTAATTAAAAATGTTTAGTGCTAACATTTAGTGTTACACATTGGAGTAACATTTATCTGGTGCAAGAATATGCTATAAAATGCTCATTTTACATTATTTTAATGCAAATTTTTAATGTTAACATTAGAATGCTCTTATGAACTTAGGTGCAAGGAGTGATGTGCGGGTTGAGCTGCGAGCTCGCGAGTTATGTGCGGCATGTGCCAATGCAGCGGTCACTGCGATTGCTTGCGAGTTATTAACTCGATTCGGCTGGAACTTACAACGAAAGTGGGTGTGTTTATGAAATATTTTTGAGAGGTTGAGGAATGATGTTGCCAGTAAAAAGTTGGATTGGGGTTGAGGTTGAAAGAGGTGGAGAATTGATGTTAAAGTTGGAGGGTTGGAGGTAAAAATGATTACTCCTCCACCTAGTTTAATACTTTTTTACAATTGATAGTTAAGGAGACAAATACAAAGTAGAACAATCAAAGAATAGTGAAGAAAAAGGCAGACAGAAAAGAAAGAAACGGTTCGAGACTAGGCCATAGTGTTACAACGAACAGGACCAGCCTTGGTCTACTAGGTCCACACGTTTATTTAAGTGGCTCTTGGGTGAGCTTGCGGACCACTAGACGCCCCTCACCATTTTCTGCCACGTGGCACTCCTAAAGCTGACATGTCACTTAGATTTTTTAGATAGTAAAAATCTGTCCAATACCATGGGCATTACAAGGTTTAACGTAGAGTTTATAAAAGATTTTAGAGTAAATTACAAAAATGGTCCCTATGGTTTGCGTTGACTCACATTCTTGGTCCTTTGACACTTTTTCACATACAATCATTAACTTTGAAACCCTTAACACTCAGAGTCCTTTGACCCAACGGACGTTAAATTTGACCGTTAAAACCTATGATGTGTTGCACACATGAGGGTATAATTGTCTTTTAACATTTTTTCTTTATTTCATTTTCATTTTGCTCAAACAAATACCCACACCCACATCATACTTCTCCCTCTCTTTCCTCCTCCCTTTTTTTCTCTCTCAGATAATTATTCTTCTCCCTTTTCATGAAATACACCTAAAACACCACTCTGATCATTACTCTTCTCGTTTTTGTTATGTTTCGAGCATAAAAGAAAAACATAAAACACCACAGAAACACTTTCCCTTTCTCTTATGTATTTCTCAGTCATACCACAAACCTTTCCTTCCTTGGTCTCTCTTGTTACAATCGAAACACACACCTTTAATCTCCATGAAAATCCAAATCAATGAAAATCCGAAAACAAAAAAATCAAAATCCTTTAATACAACACCAAAATCCAAAACCCACAAAGCACCAACATCGTCACACTCAGATCTAGAAGATGTCGGTGTTGGTGAACAGGTTTATGGGCATGTGGTTAAAAGTAGGGTTGATGGGGATTTGTATATTTGTAATACTTTGATTCATTTTTATGCGAAAAACGAGGAGTTTGGAAATGCGCGTAAGGTGCTCGATGAAATGTGTGTGAAGGATGTGGTGTCATGAAATGCGGTTTTGAGTGTTTATTGTAAGATGGGTATGATGGAGGATGCGTGTGGGTATCCTAATTTAATGATTCTTGGATCAAAGAGTATATCGAGTGTGTGACTTGATGTGTTATGTGTCGTTATAATTTATAGAATCTGTGTGTAAATATATTAGTCCTTAAAGGAGATTTTTTTAATCCTTTTATGAATCTTTCAGTTTTAGAAAAGAAAGAAAGAAAATATATATAATATATATATATATATATATATATATATATATATTTTAGTTTTATAAGTTATAGCCAAACAACCCAACTTGTTTTTATTCTAGGGACTTGAGGATTGGATATTTTTTAGTTTTTTTTATTTAAAGTTGGAATCTTTATATATTGGTGAAGTTGAAATGGTGGATGGTGGTGATAATATGTGTGGCCAATGTGAAATGAGGATTTCTGCATGTTGTAAGGATCTGAGAAATGGAGTGTTTTTTGTTTTTTTTTTTTTTTTTTTTTTTTTTTCCGATTATATTGTGACGGTGAGGTGATGGGTTTATTGGTGTTACTAGGTTGGGTATGGTGGTGGTGGCGGTGGTGGTGTGGAGGAGGTGGCGGTGGAGGCTGGTGATGGTTGTGTAAGGGTTTAAGGAATGGATTCGCCTGATCATTTCGTGGGGGGTGTTTGGAAGGTTTTGGTTATTTGATCTAGTTGGATTGAAAAGGAAGTTGTTTGACTTTGGTGGTAGGATTTTATTTATTTAATTATGTGAAAGTGTAAGGTAAAAAACATTTGAAAAGACTAAAATACCTTCATGTGCAAGTCACATGAAGGATTTAACAGTCAAATTTAATGTCAGTTTGGTCAAGGGACCGTGAGTGTTAAGGGTTTTCGAGTTAGGGACTATCCGTGGAATAAAAAAGTCAGAGGACTAAGAGTGAGAGTCAACGCAAACCACAGGGACCATCTTTGTAATTTACTCAAGATTTTAAGTAATTTAGCTTAGACAATAAGCTCATACAGTTACATGTTTCGTTTGTATGAGAAGCTTCTAAGATTTCATTTTATAAAGCTTAAGCTTTGATTTGAACGCAGCTTATGATATACAGTAAAACCTTTATAAATTAATACCCGGTAAATTAATAACCTCGATAAAATTAATAATTTGTCCAGTCCCAACTAGGGACCGGTACAAATTTGGGCCCCAATCGATAAAATAATAAGATAATAATTTTTCTGAAACCAGTGTATATATATTGGTCTAAACGAAACAATAAATTAATAATTACTAAAAAAATTTATAATTTTTCAATGCCTTGAACCCCGTAACATTCAGTAGTATACATTCATTAATTTCTTCAATGCCTTTCATTCATAAAATGTTAAATTGAAACTTGTTTTTCTAATTTATTTTTCATCTCTATCTAGTATACATTGTAAGTAATATATTGTACTTGAAAATTTAAATGCTAAAACCTCTTTAAATTAATAAATTATTAATTTATCGATATAATAATATATCGCTAAATTAATAAAATATCTCAGTTCAAATATCATTAATTTATAGAAGTTTTAATGTACAAACCTAGTTATCCAAGTTTGTCAAAATCATTAATTTATAGAAGTTTTAATGTACAAACCTAGTTATCCAAGTTTGTCAATAATGATCACCCATTCAGGATTGTCGGTAATATCCCTGTTCGAATGATTCAAGGCATCTGCGAAGATACATAATTTATACTCTTAGACAACAAAAGTATAATTTAGTCATTATGATCAGTTTATATTCATTTTATACTTGTGAATAACTGTTGCGAATGTTGATAGCATCCGCTGATGATAGATTTACATTAGTGTAATCGAATTTACATTAACACGCGACCAACCTTTGCCTTCCAATTTAAAAATAAAAATAAAAATAAAATAAAAATAAAAAATAAAAAAAATAAAAATAATGAGCACATTTTAAAGACATTCTGGGACATTTGAGACCCAATGCTTCTCCTGAAACAAACAATGTCGTGGGTATTTGCTACAAGTAGGAAAGGCCCCATTTTGGACATTGCCTTCTTTTGCATTGTTTAATTCGTGGTCAACAAAAGAACGTGAATTATGTAAGAGAGATGTCCTGTGACTCTCGTAACCTCTCAACTCTCAACGTAACAATATCACGAAATTATAAAACAAAAATAGTGATGTTGTGATATATATTTTGAACATAATGTTGGGATATATATAGGGTATATATATTATATATATATACAAATATATATATATATATATATATATATAAATAGGTGGGGTTATTCTAAAGTCTCTTATAAAAAAAGTGTAAGAAGGATTGTGGAGGAACAGTGTCATCTTGCCACATCATCATGCCAAATCCATAAAATTTCACAAGATCGGGAATGTTGGTGCATAAAACTTTTTTGAAAGAAGTTTTTCTAATTTTGAGTTTTTATACCTTTTTTTTAATGCACAAAAAACGAATTTTGATGCGCAAAAAAATTTTGATGCACAAAAATTTTAACATGTTTTAGTTAGATGCGCAATGTTATTTTGATGAAAAAATTCAAAAGAAGTTGGGTGCAAAAACGAATTTTTGATGCACAAAAAAGCGATTTAATGCACAAACGTATTTTTTCAAAAAATTTTTTCCGGAAAAAGTATCCACTTTTAGAAAAACTTCCTTCACAACTTTTTCATGCACCAACATTCTCGATCTTGTGGAATTTTTTTGGATTTTTTCGCGAACTTTTTTGAAAAAAAATCTTTTTACGTAGCGTACGGATATTTGTCTTTTTATTTGATCTTTATCCTATATATATATATATATATATTATATATATATATATATATATATATATATATATAAATGAGTCGATGTATCATACCTAGTTTTGTTCATTCTAGTCGGATGATTTAAAAGGCACTCATAATTGATAAACCAATGACCAAAAATATTGCACATCTTGCACGTACATATACTAAGACATTGAGATATGATATACATGTAAATGGTTATACTGTCTACGCGCATCATTGTTGTACACTAAAAAGTTATTCCCGATAGCAAGTAAGTTTTCTTGGCTGCATCGGTTGAAAATGGATAACTTTTTCAGCCTAACGATATGTTTTCCCTATATCATTTTGTTCCATCATCGGTTCACATATTATCATTTTACACCTCTTGCTCATTGATCATCAGATTATCAGCTTGCGACAGGTCTGATGCTTAAGATACACAAGGGGGGACACACCAGTGAGGTCCACACAAGCATGTTTTCCCCCTGCCCATCCAAAAACCAAAACGTCAGCGGGCCGCAGGGAGGACCTCCCCTCAGTAGGGTCTGTAAGGAAATTTACTGGAGCTTCCTTTTTCGCCGAAATCCCCGCCCTCCGAAGGCTAAGATGAAGAAAGTGGACAAACATGATAAAGCCTGCTCCGAGAATCAACACGTGTTTGTTCCCTTTGCATTTGACACTTTCGGTTCCTTAGCCCCTGAAGCTGTGCGTTTCTTGGATCGGGTTCGTAAGATTGTTCCCAGCAATTTATCGGCTCCGAATGGCCACGAATATGTTTTTAGTAGAATAGGTTTTGCTATCCAGAAAGGGTGGCGGCGCAGCTTGTTGCCCGCTTACCTACCACCTTGATGTAAATTATAATCATATTAAAGATATAGAAAGAATTATATCATAATACATATGTTTGTTAGCTAGTGGCGGTCACTCGATCACATCTTAATGTTTACATACTTAATTAATGTATCATCATTAAAATTATCAATCATGTTCTTCTTTCTTGATGGTGTTATCTAGGCTTCAATAAAAACGTTTAGACTTAACTAATAAGATAGAAAGAAAGGGTTTGAAAGCCTATTCCGATGAGCGGGCAGTTACATTTGGCTCCTTTCGAAATAAGTTATTTAAAAGTCTGTCTTTCTTTTTTGTTTTCAACGATCTAGTGTTTGGTCCTTCACCTTTATGACTCGACCGACTCCCTTACATAGGTCTTATGTTCATTACTGTTGAAGTAATTTCTTGCAATCACTTCGGACAAATAAAAGAGACCTTTCGGTTGAACTAGCTAAATGTTCTTCCGAGAGGTTTGTGTGTCAATCCCTTCGTCTACTAAGGATTCTTCGGGTATCTGCACACAGCAACACGCGTTAGGCTCGCCCCGGGTGTTATCCCAGGACCCACCTCCGGCGTGAGAGTAAGTATTTGATATTCCGAGAGGTTATGAAAAGTAGTATGAAGTAAATGCTAATAAATTAGTTAGTTGAGAGTAGTAAATGAGCTGGGTATTTATAGTGCCCAGCCTCGATACCTGAAATGGCGGCGCCGGGTTTTCAGGAAACATGTCGCAGACATAATCCCGTAAATCCCGGGGCGGCGGCGGCGGTGTCTGCAGCTGCCATCTGTCAAAAGGTAAACGCCACCTATCCTATTACTTACAGTGATACTGGCCGGATGAGTCGGGTGCCCTTCGGTATATCCGGACGGCTCCATGTCGTTCGGACGGCCAGTCAAGACAGGCCGTCCGGACACATACGTCAACATGTCCCCCAGTATTGCATTATCGATTGAAGACCGATGATGTAATACTTTAAAAAATGTCTTTGTTTCTTCCGGCATACGTCGCTCGGATGCATATACCTGTAATACTTAAATAATATTTTTATGCCTTTCGGCAAACATCATTCGGATACTTTCGGCAAACATCATTCGGACACATATCAATCCCCCCCCCCCAGTATCATAGTATCGGTTTTGCCGATGCTATGATACTTTGAAAATTCTGACGTTACCCCTGACATGATGACTTTGATGTACAAAAATTATCATTGCAATACTTTCTGAATCCTTTGCAATTTACAACATACGCCTTGCTACCTATACCGACTTACTGACCATCGCCTAGACACGTACGCCCCACTCTTATCATCTCCGAGGGGTCCAGGTTGTCAATCAACCATTTGCTTTTTCAAAGAATAACTGTCATGTTTGCCTGATGAGTCAATGTACTTTCTTTTTTTTTATCCGGAGGGTCGGCTGTACCGATGGTGTGATACTTTAGACAATTTATGGATTCATATTTTACATTTTTCGGTCAATCCGGACCGCTAGGCTTGAGTATATCTTGCGTCATTTTAAAATGGCCGAGAGTCATTTTATACATATTTTTATTATTATTGAAAAAGAATTGTAATCATAGATTGCTGACACGTGCACATGCGTCTAGCGCGTGGGTGGAGGTGCTGCCACGTCAGCGCCTGATTGGGCGCGATATTTCACGCGCTCCTTTTTACCTATAAATAGCCTTATTTGTGACACTTGTTATTACCGTAATTTTACACATTTCTTCAAGACGTCTTGCGGTATTATTTTCCGAATAGTAATCGTGAGTCAATTCAAGCGGCTTCCGTATTAGTCCTTCATCTGCAAAGGTACGTTCCGAACCACCCATATCTTTTTATTTACTTTGTTGTTCGGCTGTTCGGCTGTATCCTACTTTCCCTCGGTTAAACCATGTCGGATTCTCTTGTTTCGATTCCCGACGAAGATACTGAAGGGGTTGAGGTATTCCTTCTCAAGTTTGACATTCAAAAGTACACCTCTCGGTTGGACGAAGAGGCTGTGCGCAAGATAACTATAGACTATGGTATACCGACAGACCTGCATCCGCGGCTACCCCCGAAAGGTATGACAATGGACGAACTACCAGATGATGCTATCGGTTTGTACTTGGAATATTTTATTGAGGGTGGCCTTAGTGTACCTTTCTCTACCTTCCTGCTGGGTGTGATTAAATATTATAAGGTTCATATTTCTCAATTAGTTCCGCTGGGAATGCATCGTGCGACCTTGTTCGAAGTGTACTGCCGAAGCTTACATATCAATCCTACTACTCCTCTGTTCCGGGCCTTCTACAAACTGAGTAAGCAAGGCCATTGGTTTTCTTTTGAAAAAAGGGTTGGTCGTGAGAAGAGGGTGTGCTTTCGGGAAATTTTGACTGGTTTGAAGGGTTGGAAACGTGACTTCTTTCTGATAGATAGATGAGCCATTCCATTCGCCATGCCTTGGAGGCATCATTATTCGGATGTATCGGATCCATATCCGAGAGGAGAGTTCGATGTTGCGGATGCTGATCGACTGGCTCAGGGTGTGATAGATCTTGTCCAGGTTCCTCGGGCTTTTCTCTATGCCGTTGGGCTTACATCTCATTGGGAACATCCCGGCTATCGGGTCGCCATAAGGGATGCCGAGGGGAGGGGTATAGCCTTGCAGCCTTTGTTTCGTATTTCCCTTACTGGTATATTTTATGTGCTTACTTCTTAACTGTCTAACGTTCTTATGTTTTGCAGCTATCACAATGTCTCAATATTTGAAGAAGCCAAAAGTCCGAAAGGATGCGTCTGTGGTGCAAGGGGATAAATATCCGGAGGGTCAGCCTCACGAGACGCATGTGACTATTCCTGCCACTTCTAATGCCGACATCCCGAAGAAGACGGCCGAATTGACGGGGGTCGAGGTACCTGATGATAAGGTCTTGGAGGCCAAGAGGAAGAAACAGGAGCAAAACGTTGCTCGGCAAACGTCCCAGTCCCAGCAACATGGGACTAGATTCCTCCTTCAACGCAACGTGGAAGGCGGTGGTGAGTTCCAGTCGGTCAAGCGAAGTAGGCCGAACGAAGATGTTGATGTGGCGGAGCTAGATGCTTCGGCCGCAAGAAAACAGCCGGAGGCCCAAGGCTCTTCTGCCGGAAGAAAACAGCCGAAGGGGCCAGGAATTATTGGCGTGGGCTTCAAGTCCGAGGCCGCTGGTGCTGGTAAGCCTTTCGGGAATGTCATTCCCTGCACTTTGCCTTTGCATTCATTTTTTTATAACAATCGTTGCTCATTCTTACTTTCTCTTATCTTTTTTCTTTTTAAATAGGGGGTTATTCCGGCGCTTGCTCTGGCCATGGGAAGGAGAAGGTAACTGATGAGGATGACTCTGCTGCTTTGCACGTTCCGGGGTGGAAAGTTCGCAAGGATGATCGTTTGGATGCTTGGGAAGTTTGTCGGGATTTGATGTTGAATCTGCCGACTCCGAAGGAAGAGTCGTTCCTGGAGAATCTGGGTGATTCTGAAGCTGGCCAACGGGCCTGGAAGCTATTGGGTATGGGGGCCGTAGCTCAATCGGACTTGTTACTCCGGTTTGAAAATCTTCTCCATGAGCACCATGAGCTGTACTGCGCCCATCAACAGTGCGGAAACCTCGGAAAGAATGGGGGAGAGCTCAAACAGCTGAGGACCGAGCATTCCACCTGCATGGTGAAAGAATCGGAGTTGATGGGTCAGGTTAAGGAGTTGGAGAAG
This sequence comes from Artemisia tridentata subsp. tridentata, assembly GCA_021014915.2. NCBI lineage: Eukaryota > Viridiplantae > Streptophyta > Magnoliopsida > Asterales > Asteraceae > Artemisia > Artemisia tridentata. The sequence goes on from CP139504.1 coordinate 263,423,819, forward strand.
TTGGTTGAGGACGAGAGGTTGGCTGCGGCGGAACGGATCAGTGCCTTGGAAGCTGATTTGGAAAAAGCCAAGACCAAGCTGGGCGAAGAGGTAAAAGACAATCTAGACCTCCGTCATGAAAAGAAGGATCTTATCGCCCGACTGGGACGGACGGAGGCAGATCGGTTCAGGGTTATGAAGGAGGTCATACCGGAGGTGGTTCGTCGTCTCTTGAGTAGTCATGAATATAAGGAGCATTTGGCGGGCCCTTTCAGTTTGTCCTCGCAATCCGGTTTTATGGAGGGTGTGGTTGTAGGTCGTAAGTCAGAGGAGGTGGCTAAAATTGTGGCCGAAACGGACGACCTGGATGTGGAGGCTGGCAAGAAGTTCGACCCGTTGTACGATGGGCTATTCACCGCCGAGTATCCCTACATCAAGAGGATTAGCAGCTCCTACCTTAAGTCTCCTGATGAAATCTTGAAGATCTTTCCTGACCCACCTCCCTTTACTTCCGCCGAAGATCAAGCTGCCGGTGCTGCCGCTGGATCAACTTCCGGCGCTCCTGAGACTGAAGTTGCTAACGTCAGGGCTCTTCTGTGGAGTGGATGAGTCGGCCTCCTGATCAGTCCGGAATTCTTGTGAAGCTATTTTAAACTGTTACTTTGAAAAAACATTTGTGGATGTAAGACCCTCGAGCCAAAAACAATTTATTCGATTCGGATGACTGTAATAATTTATAGCGTACAATTTGTATGATATCTGTTTATTTGTATATCTAGCCATGTGGTTGCTTTACATAATTCGGCTTGCCATGTTTCTTATTTTACGCATCGCTTTAATTTACTTCCGGAGTAATTTACCCCTTCGGTGAACCGGGATGTTTAGCGTTGCTTTGATCTTACGGAGCCTTTATTTTGGTTTGTGCGATGGTGTACTCTTTTGAATACTCGGATTGGACTATCCGATTTTATAAACTTGCCATTATTGATGATTATCTGGTCTTTCTCCCTCCTCTTTTCTCTTTTTTTTTTATATCACATGTGTGGAGCAAAAAATGTAACAACTTAGCTTCCGAAAGATGATAGTTTCAGATTGCCTGCTCCACTTTAGCTTCTGCGGACCACTTATTATCCCTTCGTTCCACCTGCGCTTTCGACCCCCGAACGTCTGCCGAACACTTGTTTGTTATTACCGTTACTGCTTGCGCAGTTCCGGAGGTACAAGCTGACGTTCGGCCTACATTCGGGTTATGAACATACCACTTGTTTTTTATTACATTCACTATTTGCATAGCTCCGGAGGTACAAGCTTACGTTGGAGCTAGATTTTTGTTACGAACGTATAATACTTGTTTTTTATTACCTTCACTATTTGCATAGTTCCGGAGGTACAAGCTTATACATTTTTGGGCGACACACGCCGTTCTTTGAACACTAACCACGAAAATATCTGGAGGGCGTGAACCTCTCGGAGGGGTCACATTCGGCTTATGTTCAAAGTAAAATAAATGATTACTCAGTCACTCCTTTCTGGGTACCGTTATGGTAACCCCTTTTTGGGTATCCCATCTTTGAACATTGACCACAAAACTCTCCGGAGGGGGCCAGCCTCGCGGAGGGATCACTTTCAACTTATGTTCAGAAACTATATGGCAGGCCCCTTTTTGGGCATACCATCTTTGAACATTGACCACAAAACTCTCCGGAGGGCGCGAACCTCTCGGAGGGGTCACTTTCAACTTATGTTCAGAATGTAACAAGTATTGCCAGAACGTATTGTAGAAAAATTGCCTCCCTTCAATGGTGGGATAGCTGCATTTGTCATTTAAATAGTTAATATCAAGCCCTTTCGGGTGTTACATAAGATACATAAACCAAGTATTCATGAAAACATTTTCAACAGTCGGTTGTCCGTCATATTAACGGTGCTTTCTTTTCCATCCTTGCGTGGTTCGCGTGGTTCCGCTTGGCAAGTTTCCCTTCCTTCGGTGGATTCGTGCTTTTCTTGGCTTGTTCTCCCATTAGCTTCGTTCCATTGGCATGTGAGACTACCTGCCTTAAGTTACGAAGGTATTTTCGTTCCTTCCGTTAGTTTATAATGAAAACAAACATTGGCGAGAATGAAATAGCAATAGTGAAATGGTTATTTTGTGTTAACAGTTACCTGAACCGTTATTCCTACCTTGGTCAACTTGTAAGGATTCCTTCGGTTGTAGCATCGGATAGTCTCTCCGACCACGGATTCCTTCCCATGTTCCTGCGGTGAATCTTCCGGATGACAGGCATTCCTTCCGGCATTCCCCTTTGTTATTTCAGCGCTCCTAGCTTCTCCCTTTACCCCCTTTTCCTTCCTCCGTTCCTTCATTGACCCGTGGTGTTCTTGAATTGTTGGACGCGCGGTTAGTGTTGCTATACCGCTTGGAGTAGGGAATTTGACCATCGAGTGAATAGTCGAGGGGATGGCCCGTAATTTCCTTAACCCGGTGCATCCCAATATGATGTTGTAGGAGGAGGGCGGATCAATCACAGCGAATTCCATCCAGACTTTCCGGGATCGTCCTTGGCTTCCGAAGCAGATTTCTAAGTCTATCGATCCCTGCGGCTTAACGGGTTTCCCTGCGAATCCTACCAGAGTAGTGCTGGATTCTTTCAACAGGGCTTTAGCCGAAGGGTTTAATCGTTCAAATTGGTGTTCGTACATTATCTCCATAGAAGCGCCAGGGTCCACGTAGACTCCCTGTATTGTCATCCCTTCCACCTCGGCTTCAATCACAAGTGGCTCGTCCGACATCTTATTCGTAGGGATGGACGGGAAACTTATCGGAAGGTTCATCCACTCTTCTGAGTCTCTCTTTTCTCCTCCTTGAGAGGATGCTGAGCTTTGGATCATGTTAATAATTTTTTCCTTGTTCCCCTGGTTATTATCCCCTTGGGTGGCTTTTCCTTTTCCCCTGAGGCCTTTCAATAAATGGTCTAACTTCCCCGTATTTAGTGCGGCTTTTATTTCCTCTTTGAGCTGCCAACAATCATCGGTATAATGTCCTTTCTCACCATGATAGTCTCAATACCGGTCCACAAAATCCTTTTGTATTTTCCCTTTCGTGGGAGGAGGCTGTGGTAACTTCAGTTGGTGCTCGGTTGCCAATATCTCTTTTGGTGTCTTCGTCAGGGCGCTCAGATCTATCGGCCTTGTCTCATTTCGGCGGTTATCAATGCGGCGGGGATCGATCCGGCTAGAGCTGTCATGCTTCGGGGGAACATAAGGAGCATAGTAGTCACCCCTGCGTCCTTTGAAGTCAATCTTGAGGTTATTCCGGCGGCGATCTCCTCCGAAAAGGGGCCTCGGTTGTTGGTCACTTCTGTTGTGGTATGGGTTAAGCCGAGATTCCACTTTCTCTCCTTTCGGCAGTTCTGTTGTCTGGAAAGCCTCTTCGGCTCGGATGAAATCATCAATTCTTTCCAACATCTCATCGACAGTCTTAGGGATCTTGTCAGAGAACTTTTTTGCTAATTCCGGGTAGTGGTGACCGTTCAGAAACGAACCGATTTGCATAATTTCGGGAGCGTCTGGGAAATAATTGACCTCGCACACCCATCTCTCCTTGAAATTCGGGAGGCTCTTATTAGCCTTCCGGTGGATCTTGTTGATCTCCGTGAGGTCCTTAGTGCTTACCCTTAACATACTAAACCTATTCAAAAACCTCTTCTGAAGCTCGTCCCAACTATCAATGCTTCTCGTCGGGAGCTTATCGAACCATCCCCTGGCTTTCCCGTCCAAGGTTTGTTGGAACATTCGACACCATACGGGCATGGGCCATTCTTTGTGATTTCCTGCTCCGGTAAAATGATTGATGTGGTCGTCTGGATCAGTGGTTCCTTGGTATAGTTTTAGATTCGTCGGTATCTTGTGCTTGGGAGATGAGAACTCTATGATCCTTTTCGTGAATGGGCACTTAATTACTTCCTTAAACGATTTGCTCAAGTCATCGTCCGCCTTTTTCCCTTTTCCGTATGGTGACCCTTCAACGTCCTCTTCTTCCGAATTTTCATACTCGTCGCCGAGCCTCAGCATTCTGTGGCTTACCAGGTTGCGATTGCTCGGTTGCTTGAACAACTCTTTCAAGGCTGAAAGATGACCTTCGATTAGGGTTTGGACATCCGGAGGATCTTGGTCTCCTCCGGATCCCCCGGCTTCCCCCGCGTTCCGGACAGGGGTAAAAAGGGGTGTAGGACCCGTCATTCCGAACGTTGGTGTAGGACCCGTCATTCCGAAACTCAGGTAGATCGAGCGGAAGGTCCCACGGATGGCGCCAATTTGTTGAAGTAATTTCTTGCAATCATTTCGGACAAATAAAAGAGACCTTTCGGTTGAACTAGCTAAATGTTCTTCCGAGAGGTTTGTGTTATCCCAGGACCCACCTCCGGCGTGAGAGTAAGTATTTGATATTCCGAGGGGTTATGAACAGTAGTATGAAGTAAATGCTAATAAATTAGTTAGTTGAGAGTAGTAAATGAGCTGGGTATTTATAGTGCTCAGCCTCGATACCTGAAATGGCGGCGCCGGGTTTTCAGGAAACATGTCGCAGACATAATCCCGTAAATCCCGGGGCGGCGGCGGCGGTGTCTGCAGCTGCCATCTGTCAAAAGGTAAACGCCATGTAACACCCCCAACTCGGATTATGACAGCGGGACTGAGTTTGGGGTATTACTCGAGGGGTAGTGAGTCAAAATCATAGATAAACGATCTCATAACGATACGTTTTTAAATAAACACCACATTCAAATACAAAGTTCAACTTTAGAGTTCAAAAGACTCATAATACATTTAGCAGCGGAAGATGAAATAGTTTTGCAGCGGAAAAATAAAGTAGTTTGCATTGGAAATTTAGATAGAAATATCATAACATAACCCACAAAGATAGCCAGTCAGAACCTCCAGCCCTTCCTCGTGCACGCTTCAGAAATCAATTACCTGAGATTAAACATGCTAAAAAGTCAACACAAAGGTTGAGTGTAATTCATAGGTTTGAATAAATAATAGTTGAGCACAAGAATTTTAGTTTCGGGCGCCACATAATCAATCAGGATAACCTTCGTATATATTTTCGTTTAGATTTGCTAAGCTCATGACACACAATACGTTAACCGGCACCAGCATTCCTGGCGTAAACCAATAACAACCGCGGAATTTCATAATCACAATATTTGCCCTCCAGTAGGTATCTTGCCAAATACCTAGGTACTCGAAATACAGTACACCCGTGTTGCCTAACTGGTCAACAGGAGTGGGATGGTCAATCCTATAGGCCTATAAACTATAATCGCGCTCACCCGCAGGTGATTAATGGTTCATGATCGAGGGACTTGCTTTTGGCAAGGAAGGTACTTAGCATTCATAGCGACAGTCAGGATATAGCATACAAATAAACAATTGTGCTCAGAAAATAGTAAGTTGCATGTAATCTCCCCCACGGGATTTATAAACAGTTAAAAGTATTAAAAGTGGGGCTATGAATCACACCTTAGTCACAGAGAAAACGAGATAACAATCAGATGGTACGGCACAGCAAATGAACCTCAGCACAACCTAATCAATTAAATGGCATAACTCAGAAATAATATCCAAAATGATTTAATAAATAATACTCGTATAAAAGGTTTTTAGTTTCAATGGCGTTTGAAAGAAAATACGTTTAAGTCTCGTGTGGAAGACAAGAAAGGTGGAAAGGTAACAAGTCGGAGAATACGAATGAACACTCGCGAAGGACGAGAGAAAAGAATATAAAGAAAGAATAAAATCAGGAAGAATAAAGAAACAAATAAACGACATCAATAGATAGTTTCGGCTTTTCCTCGTTTTTCCCAAAATAGAAGCTATAATCGTTAAAACATAAAAGTTTTGAAAAGGTTTTGGAACATTTAATAAATCATAACTAGTTTAAGTTTATAAAATATTTTATGAAATTTGGGCATGAAGTGCCCGTTTATAAAACATTTCCAAGTCATACGACTTATTTGATTATTCCAATTATTAACAAGTTTTACAAGTTTAATATATAGTTGGACATATCATTCTCGTGAATATTAGTTGTTTAGTTTTATCGACCGTTTTGTATTGTTCAGGTCCAGGTAGGTTAAGCTCTTATGAGTCTAACGTACCCTTCCGTCTCATGTACCAAAGGGTCCATAATATCCAAATAACTAACACCGTAAATCCAATACGTCCAATCCTTTGTCCAACATATATCGTCACAAATAATAATCCGAATCCAAGTCCATGTGTTGCAATAACCTCTTAACTATAATTAAACCTTGTTATTTATCGTTTCATAATCGTTAGTCCATTTTAAATAAAACTTAAGCCGAAACCGTATCCCGACACTTAAATAAATAGACAAACACAACAAAGTAAATAAATAAATAAAACAACACCAGTAAATAGATAAACTTCGCCGTGACTCGTAACGAGTCACGGTTTGACTCGACGTGAGTCTTTTGACTCTCGGCTTGGTTCAAATCCGAATCCAACATAAACAAATCCAACACAAACATATTACACGCCTTGCCGCGACTCGTATCGAGTCGTGGCTCGACCCACTTGGGTCGTGGCTCGCGAACGAGAACCAAGCAATCAAACGGACTCCGATATTATCAACTCAAACAAAACAATATTACATCATTTAAACCTAACAGCCATGGCTTGGCTAGCCATGTGACTGTCGAACTGTTAGCAACCAAACGGACCCTCACACGGATCTAACCCGAGCCAACAACAACAATAACATCAAAAGGACATCAAGAATAAGAACAACATCACGAGTTTCCACACCGAGTCAACTCGGTTGACTCGGTGTTTGACCAAGTTGACTGCCGAGACCAAAAAGGGGCCCACACGAGGGTTTTTCACAAATTATTACAACCATTTTATCAACAAAACAATAATATTAATTCGGATTTAAAAAAAATGAAATTAGGGTTTTATAAATTTTAAGAAAAATAAGAAATAGAGGCGCGTGAAGGTGTTTTTACCGTCGAGAGAAATGGAGAGGAAGGTGGTGGTGGCTTGCGGTGGTGGTGGCGGTGAGGAGGGTGGCGCGTGAGTGGTGTTGTGGTGGGAGCCGAAGGCTCAAAAACTCCAGAAATATTATAAACTAGCCGATCTAATGATTCGGCAAAGAAGTAGTTTCACCGGAAAATTTTCCGGCACGGTGGTCGCCGGAAACTGCTGGTGTCGCTGGAGTTGGGAGGACGCCGGCGAGGGAAGGGAGAGAGGAGAGAGAGAAGTGTGGGTGATGTGTGTGTTTAAAATGAAATAAATAATTATTTTAGGGGTTTATATACTAAATGAAGAGGGGGTGAAATGAAAATATAAAAAGTGAGGGTATAAAATGAAAAGTAGGGGCGGAGGGGCTATAACTGCCAACTTGGTTAAACTTTTGCAATAAACACTGCGGGACCCATTTGACGTACTAAACGGACTCGAAAATTAACGAAACTTGCGCCATTGTTCACGAAATAATTTTTCCAATAAAAACGAGTATAAATTTGCAATACTTTCAAATATCAATATTTTTGACACATACGATACATTTCGTGCTTTCTAGGTTGTGCTGGTTCGCTAATAGGGACAATATTCTCGTTTCTCGCAATAATTCTCGTTTCTCATAATATTTCTCGTTTCTCAAGCCCAATCAAGTGTAAATAAAGTTTAAGTTCTCAGGTAATGTAAAGTTTAAAAATAATTGGCTAGAAAAGGTTATGGAAAATTACCGGGTGTTACAGCACATACATCATATTGGGAAATCCGTCCCAGATTTCAGTTCAACTTATCAGTCCCGGTTTCGAAGAGGTGAGGGTATTTGCGTTTGAACTGGTCCTCGCGTTCCCAGGTGAATTCGGGTCCTCTCTTGGAATTCCAACGAACTTTCACAAGGGAAATTTTGCTCCTCTTTAATCGTTTGACCTCACGCTCCATAATTTCTACAGGCTCTTCAATAAAGTTCAGTTGCTCATCAACTTGAATCTCATCGAGTGGGATCACGGCTGTCTCATCGGACAAGCATTTCTTCAAATTGGAGACGTGAAATATAGGATGTACTCTACTGAGTTCAGGAGGCAATTCCAGTCGATAGGCTATAGGACCAACCTTGTTCAGAATCATGAACGGTCCAATGTACCTTGGGTTAAGCTTTCCGCGTTTACCAAATCGTATCACACCTTTCCACGGTGAGACCTTTAGCATCACTCTGTCTCCAACCTGGAACTCTAATGGTTTGCGTCTTACGTCCGCGTAACTTTTCTGACCGTCTCGCGCGATCTTCAATCGGTCTTTAATCTGCACAATCTTTTCTGTGGTCTCACGAACAAGATCCGGCCCAATGAGCTGAGCTTCTCCTACCTCAGCCCAACAAATGGGTGATCGACATTTCCGGCCATACAATGCCTCAAACGGTGCAGCCTTAATACTTGCATGATAGCTGTTGTTGTATGAAAATTCAACCAAAGGTAAATGGGTATCCCATCCATTTCCAAAATCAATCACGCAGGCTCGGAGCATATCCTCCAATGTCTGAATCGTTCTTTCACTTTGGCCATCTGTCTGCGGGTGGTATGCAGTGCTCATGTCGAGTTTTGTACCAAAGGAATCTTGAAGCGACCACCAAAAGTTTGAAGTAAACCTGCCGTCTCTGTCGGAGATGATAGATATGGGAGCTCCATGTCTCGATACTATCTCCTTCACATAGAGCCTTGTTAACTTATCCATGCCGTATTTTTCCTTGATCGGTATAAAATGTGCTGATTTCGTCAATCGATCGACTATGACCCATATAGCATCAAAACCAGTTGCAGTCCTTGGGAGTTTAGTGACGAAATCCATTGTGATCCGTTCCCACTTCCATTCGGGAATCTCGGGCTGTTGTAGAAGACCAGACGGTTTCTGATGTTCGGCCTTAACTTTTGCACATGTCAAACACCTTCGAACATAGTCAGCAACTTCAGCTTTCATATTCGGCCACCAGTACAGTTCCTTGAGGTCATGATACATTTTGTCGGATCCTGGGTGAATAGAGTATTTTGACTTATGCGACTCATGCATAATCAAGTCTCGCAGTCCTCCATGACGTGGCACCCAACTTCTTCCTTTATAACACAACGTTCCATCCGAACGTCTCTCAAACTTCTTTTGTATCATTCCTTGAAGGCTCTTATCCTGGAGACCTTCTTGTTCTACTGCTTCTTCTTGAGCACGGAGAATTTGAGCGGGAAGGTTCGAATTGATGGTCATAACTAAAGCTCGAACCCGTAGAGGTTTCAGTCGTTCCTTACGGCTCAAGGCATCAGCAACAACGTTTGCCTTTCCTGGGTGATATCTGATTTCACAGTCGTAATCACTTAGGGTTTCTAACCATCTCCGTTGTCTCATATTCAGCTCCTTCTGATCTAGGATATGCTGAAGACTCTTGTGATCGGTGTATACGACACATTTTGTCCCGTATAGATAGTGCCTCCATATCTTGAGTGCAAAAACTACTGCACCCAACTCCAAATCATGTGTAGTATACTTCTCCTCGTGGGTCTTAAGTTGTCGGGAAGCATATGCCATGACTTTCCCTCTCTGCATCAAAACTGCTCCTAACCCATGATATGACGCATCACAGTATACCACAAAATCTTCCACTCCGTCTGGCAACGCTAAAATCGGTGCACTACACAGCTTTTGCTTCAGAATTTGGAATGCTTCTTCTTCATCGTCTCCCCATTCATACTTCTTATTCTTCTGAGTCAATGCAGTTAATGGTTTAGCAATCTTGGAGAATCCCTCAATGAATCTCCGGTAATACCCGGCCAATCCCAAAAATTGTCGGATCTCTGTAGCATTAGAAGGCGTTGGCCAATTCCCGATAGCTTTAATTTTCGCGGGATCCACATGCAACCCTTTGTTGTCAATCACGTGGCCAAGAAATTGTACTCTACGAATCCAAAAGTCACACTTAGAGAATTTGGCGTACAATTGTTCTTCCTTGAGTAATTTGAGAATTGTCGTCAGATGTTGCTTGTGCTCTTCTTCAGTCTTGGAGTAGATCAAGATATCGTCGATAAAGACTATGACAAACTTGTCCAAGTATGGTTTACACACTCGGTTCATGAGGTCCATGAATACAGCCGGTGCGTTTGTCAAACCAAATGGCATTACTTTGAATTCATAGTGACCATAGCGAGTCCTGAACGCCGTTTTGGGAATGTCCTCTTCCCGGACTCTAAGTTGGTGGTAACCTGACCTCAGATCTATCTTTGAGTAGTAATCTGACCCTTGCAGCTGGTCAAACAGATCATCAATTCTTGGTAACGGGTAGCGATTCTTCACCGTCAGCTTGTTCAATTCGCGATAATCAATACACATTCTAAACGACCCATCTTTCTTCTTTACGAACAACACCGGTGCTCCCCACGGTGATGAACTAGGTCGAATGAAACCTTTATCTAACAACTCTTGCAATTGTTTAGACAGTTCTTGCATTTCGGTAGGAGCGAGTCGATATGGTGCACGAGCCACGGGTGCAGCTCCTGGAACTAAGTCGATTAGAAATTCTACTTGGCGAGTTGGTGGAAGTCCAGGTAAATCTTCAGGGAATACCTCAGGGAAATCGCGCACAATCGGGACATCCTTGAGTCGCTTCTCCTCAGACTCTTTCTTGGACACTTGTGCTAAAAACGCATGACGACCTTTCTTGATATACTTCAGCGTCTTAATACAGGAAATGATGTTCAAACGGGTTCCACTACGGTCTCCGCGGACAACCAAAGTCTCGTTATCAAGAGGGATATGAATAACTCGTTCACCACAAATAATGCTGGCTCGATGCTTGGATAACCAATCCATTCCCACAACTACGTCAAAACTTCCGAGTTCTATGGGCATAAGATCGATGCTAAACGGATGATCTAGGAGGATTAAGGTACAGTCTCGTATTACGGTGCAAGTATTAACTAGGTTTCCATTAGCTAGTTCAATACTATAGTTGGTGTCTAGAGTGGTAGGGGTGAGGTTCAGTAATGGCGAAATCTTAGAGGATATAAAGCTCATATCGGCACCAGAATCAAATAATACTTTAACATGAAGGTTGTTGAGTAGAAACGTACCGGTGACTACGTTCGGGTCGTTCTGCTGTTCTCCAGTACCCATCACATATGCTCTGCCACGAGCACCTTCAGTTCTTCGTCCATTACTCTTTGGGCACTCGTTCTTGTAATGTCCACGTTCTCCACACCCAAAGCAAGTTACAACCGGCTGTGCATTACTCCCTGTAGCCACAGCCTTTCCCTTACAGTTCTTAGCAGCATGACCAACCTTGTAGCATTTCTGACACCTCTCAGTGCAGGGTCCAGAATGATGTTTGTTGCACTTGGCACAGTATGGTTGATTCCCAGCATATCCTCCCACTTGAGCTGGTGCAGCTACATATGCTCTGACAGCCTCTTGGCGTCGGTTCTGCTGGTTGTGGTGATTGTTGTTACGGTACTGGTTATTGTTGTTATTTGGGTGATGGTTATGGTGAGAGTGATTGTGGTTGTTGTTCTTCCTGAATTCATCCCATTTCCTCTTATGATAAAAGTTGTTACCTTTCTGAGCAGTCCCATTCTTGATTGCTTGATCCATCAGTCGTTCAGCGATACGGATCGCATCGTCCAAAGTTTGAGCATTGTATGATGTCACGTTTCCTTCAATACATGTTGGTAAACCTCCAATAAACTTCTCAAGCAGCTTCTCATTATCCGGCACCATATGGGCACAAAAGACTTTCAACTCCTGGAATCGGCGAATATAGGTAGCAAGATCAACACCTTTCACAGCCAAGTAGTAGAATTCCGTATCCAATTTCCTCATATCACTGCGGGAACAGTACTTTTTCACCATCTCCTTCTTGAAATCTTCCCAAGACATACTGTACGCTCTCTCCAACCCAATATCACTGCGATATGCATTCCACCAGGACAAAGCATGCTCCACTAAGCTTCCTGCAGCATACTTTACCTTACAGTCTTCCGGGCAATTACTCAACAGAAACACGGATTCCATCTTTTCAAACCATTGTGTTAAGCCGACTGCTCCTTCTGCTCCCCTGAAAGTAGTGGGCTTGCAGCTCATGAATTCTTTGTAGGTACAGGCACGTTTCTCTGGGACAGGCTGTACTCCTGTTTGCTCAACGTTCACTTGCTCCACATTCGCTTGTCCAGCATTCTGATTTCCAGCTCCTACTAAACCGGCAACAGCTGCAGCTATGCCATCTTCGATTAACTTTCTGATTGCAGCCGCGGACATTCCCTTAGGTGGCATAATTCTATCAATCATTACAAATGTACAACACTGTAAGTATTTTGATTGTCGTAACAGAATCATAACACAAAGGTAAATAATACAATGATAAATCATAGTATAGCATCGATTCAACATCATAATAGTACATCACCAAAATACATCGTAGATTTGATACTCGTCATTAGTCTTGCAAGATATGCAAAACGACTACAAGTTTCTTATCAAATCTACTAACCGGAACTAGTCAGTTCAGTACGTACAAGTGATGCGCGTGATGTGTCGTTGCGGTTTAGCAGTTTTAATGCCTACTCAAGTTTTAAATTTATATTTAGCCGACTTATCAATAACACACACACTTAACGAGCAGTGTACCCGGTCAGTATGAAGATAATGGTAAGTAGAGTGTCGATCACTAAGAGTGGAACGTATTATCTAGTTATTCTAATCAGTATTTTAATATCCTAACGCAAGGGGGTTTCAGCCTGAGAGACTGGCACAATTTGTTGCAATTAAATAATAAAATAAACCAACAGGCACGAATCAGCAAGTAGCACACACGTACACAGATAAATACTCGAGACAATAAGAGGGCTGTCCTTATGATTAAGTAGATTGTCACTTGTTTTATTGATAGCTTTATATGAAGTGTATGTAGTTAACCCTTTCTCGTTGGTCCTATTCTTATCGGCGAGTAAACCCTTAATGATTACTTATGTCTAAAAGTTATTCCTAAGTGATCAATTTAGAAACAACCGTGGGAGCCACATTATGTCCCGCAGTCAAATGCCCGCAAGCCACTAATAAACACAGAGGTTATCAATGCACTAATAAGTAGTAACCAAAGACATCAACATATAAACTTTAATTAATGAGAAAGCAGTTTTAAGGGAGTGCAATCTTTCCGTTGCCACATTACACAAGCCACCAATCTTGATGAATTAAAGTTTGCTAACACAATAAAACAAAACTACTTAATGAATTAAATACATGCACCACCTTCTTACAGCTCTTGTATCTTTGATTTGGGTGTGTCTTGTGCTGCCTCCTTGACTGAATTCGTCCTTTGTTCCTCCTGTTCGGTCTTCTGTTTTAGGGTTTCGGAACTTGTAATTCGTCTGGTCTATGGGGTATTTATACTTTCTGTCTGAGGGAAGATGCGGCGCATCTACTAAGTAGATGCGGCGCATGTACTTAACTTCGCGTGGGGTCCAAGATTATAATATTCAGGAATATTCGTACACCGCCAGAAGATGCGGCGTAACTCCATGATCAGATGCGGCGCATGTCCTCTTGTATCTTGGATCGTATCTGGTGATATCTTGATAGAGATGCGGCGCATGTCGAGAGTGAGATGCGGCGCATCTGGAGCAGAATTGACTTGATTTTGTCCATGTCAGTAGACTTTCACTTTATGCACGTTTTGCTCCATTATTAGTCCAAAATCATTAAGTTTCACCAAATGCTTGTTTTTACCTGAGAATTACAAAAGTAAACGATTAAGTATCAATCCTCATACATAATATAGTAAAACAAGTCAAATTAATAGGATAAATGATAGTAATAAAATGTACTTATTTGAGTTCATCAAATATCCCCCCACTTGAACTTTACTTGTCCCCAAGTAAACCTTAGAATTTCTTTTATGAAAATGTATCCTAAAAGATGTTAGGATTTATTTTTATATTTAAGCATGTATTCATTTATTTCATAATCACACAACTAAACACTTAACGATTCAGAAGTAAAATAAAATAAGTCGATAAAAGCAAATCTAATCGTTTAACTGTCCAGTCGCGACGAATATTCTATCATAAGCTTGGCAAGTATACACATCTCCACCACTAAAGCTAAGGAATAACAAGTCTAAAGCGGTAAAAAGGGTTTTTTAGGCTTAAGGGTTAATTATTCTCTTTCACTATCGATCTCAAATTCCAGAAAAGGCGACAAAATCACAAATACATGATCGAATCCACGAACACGATACTTGCAATTGCTCAAATCCTTAACTCGAATAGGCTAAAGATAGGTCCAAACTTCACCAATAATAATATATCAAAAAGGGCGACAAAATCATAAATACATAGCCGAATCCACGACTACGATACTTAAGATTGCTCAAATCCCTAATCTCAATAAATCAAAGGTTCGGTTGGATAAAGAATAATAAAGGGCATGGATAATATTTGGGATATAAATTGGTGTAAAATGAAAAATAAACAAAACAAATAAATTAAAATCCTAAGTGTGGTTAATCACTATCCCAACCATCCCATGAATAAGACTCATATCATCGAATAACTCACGCTTTAACACTTGAAACACACGCTTTAGGTAGACACGAATTATACTCAACAAGATCTTAATCAAAGAATAAACCTTAATTGGCGTTCCCATAACTGCCAATTCCCATTCAATCCATAGATATAGTACAACAAATAGTGGTGATATCGACCACTTACATAACTTTACATAAGTTGGTTAAAACAAACATCCAACTCTTCTTTCTTTCTTTTTCTTTTCTTATTTTTTCGATTTTTTTTTTTTTTTTTTTTTTTTTTTTTTTTTTTTTTTTTTTTTTTTTTTTTAAACATAAACATAGATGTGTAAAATTTCACCACATCACTATAACAATAAATCTGGATAATTTTTATTCATACTTTTCATACTTTCAGAAATAACGGTAATAGTGAAAGTAGTAAACACACGAAAAATAAACTCAAAGATATACAATATTTACTTTCACTCCAATTGCATTGTGCAATTTCCCGACCTAACCATAGATAATGAATTACGCACGCGAACACAGGTAATGTAAGGAAACACACTTTGCCTATAGCAATTAACCAACCACGGATTCTAATCTACAGGGTAGGCTAAGGTTTAAGGTGTAACGAAACATTTTAAACATAGGTGTAAGAAACGAAAGGAATGGCTCTGAGGGTTTTTCTAGGGGTATCTTACTCTAAAAATGAGAGTAACAAAAGGGTTTATACGGGGGTTAACTAACCAGTGTAGTTAGCTAATATCACATAACATATAAGGCTATTTGGGTGTAATCCTAGAATTTTACCAATTTAGACAAGTCATTCCAATTATATAAAATAATACTCATTATGGTGGTCTCGAATAGTATACAAGCTAAGTTCTAAAGTTTACAAGTCACCGGCACACTCATAGATTTGTGAATTTTGAAAAATCACAATTTTTTGAAAATAACGTCATGTGTGCAGCTATGAAACTTAGATCTTAAACAAAAACATGCTAAAAAATTTTTAAGTTTGATATATTAAGCACATTTTAAGCATAATTTTTGAAAAAGTTTAGGACAAGTAATTGTTAAGTGTTCTAATTCTCCAATCCCCCCACTTAAGTTAAACAACGTCCTCGTTGTTTGTATAAAAGGTTAAAAACTGGAAAATAAAAGAATTAGAACAGGAAAACTCCCCTGAGATTTGCTCGGTATGATCCTCCATTTGTATTAGAGCAAAAATCAACTTCTTGTGGATTAGAACGTTAAAGCTTCATACTTGATGTATCCACAGGAAATCCAGGAAACTATAATACCACCAACACTTTAAAACACACCTAAGATAAGAAAGGTTCAACTTGCATAACACATTAGTAGTTATGAAAAATAAAACTTAAAAATTAAAACTGAAAATCATCAGGTCAGTCGATGCGCCGTATCTTATTGAAGAAGATACGCCGTATCGAGCCTGGAATTAATACGGATCAGAATAAAGATGCGCCGCATCCTTAACCAGGGATGCGCCGCATTAAAAATAAACTGATAAATAGTTTTAAAGTTGAAAATAAAAATGCAGAAAAATAAAATAAGATATGACCATTGCAGGAGATGCGTCGCATCTCAGAATTGAGATGCGCCGTATCCTAATGCGGGCCTGAACTAAAAATAAAACAAAATAAAGGATAGGATGCGTCGCATCTGTTTAGGCAGATACGGCGCATGTAGTAACCAAACAGACTGTTAACAGTCTGTTGTAAAATGACTCGTTCCACGGTCTAATCTCATACGTCCTCTCGTACTCTCATGCTGAACTTAATGCCAGTCTTCATCAAACATAACAAGAAATATAAACTGAAACATTAAACATAAACATAAGAATAACGATAAGTACAATCCAAAAGGTAATAATAATGTGTGGAACAATGTCTATGAAATCAAAAGAGTAAGGTCATGGGTGAGTGTGGTCGTCTTGATGGGTCCCGGAAGTGCTGGCTCCATCAGTCCTCTGGCGGACTCTGCGCTCGTATGCACGTGTCACTCCCGTAACCTCAGTACCATCTGGACGAACGTGTGTAATACCCTGCTGCTCTAGTAGTCTGCTCACACTCATGACCACCCACTCTGAGTCTCTCCTCAGGGCCCTCAACTCTCCCTCGACTGCGTCGAGTCTCTGACTCACGGTGCGTGGGGGTACTGGTGCCTGCGGCACCTCCTCGTCGGCAGGAGCAGCAGCCGGAGGTTCCTGAGGTCCTCCCTGCTCCACCTCTGGCCCTGCAGCTCTGGCGGGCCCTAATGCTGCCCAAAAGTGGCCTCCCGCAGCAACCTGGCAGATCCCGAGTCTAACCAAATAGTCCCTATCGATAACCGGGAGACGGGCCACAATAACCTCCAGCCCCGCTGGGATCTCTGCTCCAATAACTCCAAAATGGCGGGCCAGCCTCGAAACAAAATGCCCGCCAGTCATCTGGCTCCTCCGATCTCTCCCCGCAGCAGATCGGTGGAGGTAGTGCGCTAAAAAGTGGGGGATGTTCACCGACATCCCCTCATCCATACTCCTCAAAAGGAAGAGGTCCAGAGTGGTCACCTTCTCAGGTGAATGACCCCTCCCAGCAATGGTGAGTGCAATCAAACGATGACATAGCCGCCTCATCGGCTCCCTGATCAGTGTGTAGGATGGGGTGGAAGTAACAATGTCACCCATCGAAGAAATCCTAACCCAGTAATCACTGAATACCCCTCTGTCAGGGACAACCCGTAAACTCTCAGCCCAATACCTGGCAAACCCAGCAGATCCAAGCTCCTCCTCAGTGTGTAGCCCCATGGCCAAAATAAACTGCCTCATCGACATCTGCCTATGCACACCCCCTAACCTAAACACCAGTGTGTCGGCTGTATCAATCTCCATATCCGTCTCCCTGTAATGAATCGTGCTAAAGAACTCCAGCATAAGCTCCCTAATCAGAGGCTCGTCAATCCTAAATAGTCTCTCCCAAGCACTAGACCTAAACACCGCCTCCTCATCGTCTCCAACAACTACCATCTCCATCCGATCCTGTAAGCTAGCAGCTGCATGTCCACCACCGATCAATCCCACATCGTCAAAATTCAAAACCTGGACTCTGAATATTTTCTTGAAGTAAATCGAGTCAAGCCTATGCAAGTAATCCTCTAGAGCGGCAGGAGTAAGTCCCATGTTCTCAAATTGTAGCCACTGATGCCTTAGTGTGACCTCTGGTAATGCCATCTGAAATAGATATTCACAGTCAGTAAACAGTCTGCAAAATAGGTAGATACGGCGCATCTGATTTAATCAGTGCGGCGTATCTATATAAGGTATAAGAGATGCGGTGCAAGACAATAGATACGGCGTATGTAGATGCGTCGTATCTAGATTAATCAATACGGCGTATCTATTATTTTATCAATATTGAAATAGGTCGTTACGCCGCATTAATAAACCTAGATGCGCCGCATCTAAAAGCATATCAGTATAAAATAAAGGGTTAGGCACGTTTTTCAAGAATCCGTATCCGTGACGTAAACTCCCGCATTATATCACAGACCAAATTTACTGAATTGTTCCTATCAAAAACTTCTATCACACTTTCCCTCTAAAATTTAAAAACAATCACCCAAAACCCTATTTTTCGTTCGATTTAATTAGTGCCAAATTCGATGCCCAATTCTAAAATTAACTTAGGGGAAACAATCAATGCCAAGTTCTAATCATATCCCTATATCGTTTAAGCCCTAATCGAATTGGTCATATAAACCCTAATTTATAATTAAACGAAATTAAATCAAAATAGAATAAATTACCTTAATTGTATGATCGGGTGAATGATTACAGATCGGATTAAAGGAGGATTTAAGAAAGATGATCGGATTTCGAGTATAATTTTAGTGTGTGAAAGTTCTTAACTGTGTGCGTTTATGCGGCGCATTTCCGTCGTATTTATAGAGCGACACGATGCGCCGTATTAGAAAATTGGGATGCGCCGTATCTATTTAATTTCGTTGACTAGTCAATAAGTCCTAGTTGGTCAGGGATACGGCGCTTTGGATATTTAGATCCGCCGTATCTCTATGTTAGTTAACGAAATTTAAATGAAGAACGTACCTTGGCCTCCGCAACACAGTTCCTTATACATCAAATTTGGGTTAAAACGGCACACCATATAGATGAATTCAAAATAAGAGCAATAGGCATAAACGTTTCATTAATAATTGTAATCTTATTGTTTAGTGGATAAGGGTTTATTCCGAGGTTAGGAACAAATATCGTTTTTGAGCATACAAAATTAAGATTACGATTTGAATCAGATGTATAATATGGATAATAAAACTGAGATCATAGTGTAGAGAACTTTCCTTTGGGCAGTTGAATTATCGTAGAGTTTACCTAGGACTCTATTTCAAGAATTTAAGAAGTTCAATGTTACCAGTACTGAGTTTTTCCTCCACTCTTGTCGTCTTATGTTCGGTCACTTCAGCTAGCGTCTCATGGTTTGGTTCAGAATGTAATCCTTCTTGGTGATGCTCGAGTCATCATTTATCCTGAAAATAAACAACTTGCACACGAGAGTAGCGGACCGATCAAAGTAAATATCAAAAATCAACTATATTTATCAAATTATATTCGTCGTATTAACAAAAGTTAATGCGCCGTATTTTCGTTACGTTTAAAAATAAAAGATTTTTGATTCAGAAAGATGCGCCGTATCGACAGAGATCGATACGCCGTATCTGTTTAATAATTCGCAAACTATTTTTAATTAAAATAATAGATACGCCGTATCTGCGAAAGCAGATGCGTCGTATGGCGTTAACGTTTAGAAAATTTTTTATCAAAAACAGATACGCCGTATCTGCTAAAGCAGATGCGTCGTATTACTTTATCGCTTAGAAAAATTTTCTTATTAAAAACAGATACGCCGTATCTTGGGGAAAAGATGCGTCGTATCGAATTAATTAAACGCGTTGTATTAAAAAAATTAAACGCAATACGCCGTATCTGAGAGATCAGATGCGCCGTATCGTTTGATTTAGCACAGTACAACGATAGCAGAACAGAAAAATACGAAAAATAAAAACAAAATATTAAACACACAAACAAAAACAAAAATAAACACACAAAAATAAAAAGAAAACAATTAACACACAATACAACAAATATGCAAAATAGTACAATGATGCAATTAATCTAATAAAAAAGAAAAACCTAATTAAAATACTAATCAAATTAACAGATAATAACAATTCACTCCCCGGCAGCGGCGCCAAAAACTTGATGCGCGTGATGTGTCGTTGCGGTTTAGCAGTTTTAATGCCTACTCAAGTTTTAAATTTATATTTAGCCGACTTATCAATAACACACACACTTAACGAGCAGTGTACCCGGTCAGTATGAAGATAATGGTAAGTAGAGTGTCGATCACTAAGAGTGGAACGTATTATCTAGTTATTCTAATCAGTATTTTAATATCCTAACGCAAGGGGGTTTCAGCCTGAGAGACTGGCACAATTTGTTGCAATTAAATAATAAAATAAACCAACAGGCACGAATCAGCAAGTAGCACACACGTACACAGATAAATACTCGAGACAATAAGAGGGCTGTCCTTATGATTAAGTAGATTGTCACTTGTTTTATTGATAGCTTTATATGAAGTGTATGTAGTTAACCCTTTCTCGTTGGTCCTATTCTTATCGGCGAGTAAACCCTTAATGATTACTTATGTCTAAAAGTTATTCCTAAGTGATCAATTTAGAAACAACCGTGGGAGCCACATTATGTCCCGCAGTCAAATGCCCGCAAGCCACTAATAAACACAGAGGTTATCAATGCACTAATAAGTAGTAACCAAAGACATCAACATATAAACTTTAATTAATGAGAAAGCAGTTTTAAGGGAGTGCAATCTTTCCGTTGCCACATTACACAAGCCACCAATCTTGATGAATTAAAGTTTGCTAACACAATAAAACAAAACTACTTAATGAATTAAATACATGCACCACCTTCTTACAGCTCTTGTATCTTTGATTTGGGTGTGTCTTGTGCTGCCTCCTTGACTGAATTCGTCCTTTGTTCCTCCTGTTCGGTCTTCTGTTTTAGGGTTTTGGAACTTGTAATTCGTCTGGTCTATGGGGTATTTATACTTTCTGTCTGAGGGAAGATGCGGCGCATCTACTAAGTAGATGCGGCGCATGTACTTAACTTCGCGTGGGGTCCAAGATTATAATATTCAGGAATATTCGTACACCGCCAGAAGATGCGGCGTAACTCCATGATCAGATGCGGCGCATGTCCTCTTGTATCTTGGATCGTATCTGGTGATATCTTGATAGAGATGCGGCGCATGTCGAGAGTGAGATGCGGCGCATCTGGAGCAGAATTGACTTGATTTTGTCCATGTCAGTAGACTTTCACTTTATGCACGTTTTGCTCCATTATTAGTCCAAAATCATTAAGTTTCACCAAATGCTTGTTTTTACCTGAGAATTACAAAAGTAAACGATTAAGTATCAATCCTCATACATAATATAGTAAAACAAGTCAAATTAATAGGATAAATGATAGTAATAAAATGTACTTATTTGAGTTCATCAACAAGGTAAACTGCTACTACAATACTAATCTACCATAATAAAATGATCAATAATCTCTACTGACGGTCTACTATTTCCTTATCATCATCTATCCGTCTCCTCATCATTCGGGTGAGGTACATAACTAGGGTGTGGGTCCATCTCTGGACTCGTTGGTGCAAGGGGGTTGATCAAAAGGTGTAACTGGTAACTGACCGGGGGAACTGACGAAGCCATAACACTTTACATGGAGTATCGGGACAAGTATAAAAATTTCTAGCCAACATGATTTCATATAAAAAAATGAAATAGTAATGAAAATCCAAATATATAGTAATAAAGAACTTACGAGTGAAGCGGCACGGAAGGCTGATGGCTATCCATTTCGAAAAACGTTTTGACTTACACGAAAAATGTTTATAGTCGAGTATGACCTCGTTCTCTATAAACCTGGCTCTGATACCATTCTGTAACACCCCCAACTCGGATTATGACAGCGGGACTGAGTTTGGGGTATTACTCGAGGGGTAGTGAGTCAAAATCATAGATAAACGATCTCATAACGATACGTTTTTAAATAAACACCACATTCAAATACAAAGTTCAACTTTAGAGTTCAAAAGACTCATAATACATTTAGCAGCGGAAGATGAAATAGTTTTGCAGCGGAAAAATAAAGTAGTTTGCAGCGGAAATTTAGATAGAAATATCATAACATAACCCACAAAGATAGCCAGTCAGAACCTCCAGCCCTTCCTCGTGCACGCTTCAGAAATCAATTACCTGAGATTAAACATGCTAAAAAGTCAACACAAAGGTTGAGTGTAATTCATAGGTTTGAATAAATAATAGTTGAGCACAAGAATTTTAGTTTCGGGCGCCACATAATCAATCAGGATAACCTTCGTATATATTTTCGTTTAGATTTGCTAAGCTCATGACACACAATACGTTAACCGGCACCAGCATTCCTGGCGTAAACCAATAACAACCGCGGAATTTCATAATCACAATATTTGCCCTCCAGTAGGTATCTTGCCAAATACCTAGGTACTCGAAATACAGTACACCCGTGTTGCCTAACTGGTCAACAGGAGTGGGATGGTCAATCCTATAGGCCTATAAACTATAATCGCGCTCACCCGCAGGTGATTAATGGTTCATGATCGAGGGACTTGCTTTGGCAAGGAAGGTACTTAGCATTCATAGCGACAGTCAGGATATAGCATACAAATAAACAATTGTGCTCAGAAAATAGTAAGTTGCATGTAATCTCCTCCACGGGATTTATAAACAGTTAAAAGTATTAAAAGTGGGGCTATGAATCACACCTTAGTCACAGAGAAAACGAGATAACAATCAGATGGTACGGCACAGCAAATGAACCTCAGCACAACCTAATCAATTAAATGGCATAACTCAGAAATAATATCCAAAATGATTTAATAAATAATACTCGTATAAAAGGTTTTTAGTTTCAATGGCGTTTGAAAGAAAATACGTTTAAGTCTCGTGTGGAAGACAAGAAAGGTGGAAAGGTAACAAGTCGGAGAATACGAATGAACACTCGCGAAGGACGAGAGAAAAGAATATAAAGAAAGAATAAAATCAGGAAGAATAAAGAAACAAATAAACGACATCAATAGATAGTTTCGGCTTTTCCTCGTTTTTCCCAAAATAGAAGCTATAATCGTTAAAACATAAAAGTTTTGAAAAGGTTTTGGAACATTTAATAAATCATAACTAGTTTAAGTTTATAAAATATTTTATGAAATTTGGGCATGAAGTGCCCGTTTATAAAACATTTCCAAGTCATACGACTTATTTGATTATTCCAATTATTAACAAGTTTTACAAGTTTAATATATAGTTGGACATATCATTCGCGTGAATATTAGTTGTTTAGTTTTATCGACCGTTTTGTATTGTTCAGGTCCAGGTAGGTTAAGCTCTTATGAGTCTAACGTACCCTTCCGTCTCATGTACCAAAGGGTCCATAATATCCAAATAACTAACACCGTAAATCCAATACGTCCAATCCTTTGTCCAACATATATCGTCACAAATAATAATCCGAATCCAAGTCCATGTGTTGCAATAACCTCTTAACTATAATTAAACCTTGTTATTTATCGTTTCATAATCGTTAGTCCATTTTAAATAAAACTTAAGCCGAAACCGTATCCCGACACTTAAATAAATAGACAAACACAACAAAGTAAATAAATAAATAAAACAACACCAGTAAATAGATAAACTTCGCCGTGACTCGTAACGAGTCACGGTTTGACTCGACGTGAGTCTTTTGACTCTCGGCTTGGTTCAAATCCGAATCCAACATAAACAAATCCAACACAAACATATTACACGCCTTGCCGCGACTCGTATCGAGTCGTGGCTCGACCCACTTGGGTCGTGGCTCGCGAACGAGAACCAAGCAATCAAACGGACTCCGATATTATCAACTCAAACAAAACAATATTACATCATTTAAACCTAACAGCCATGGCTTGGCTAGCCATGTGACTGTCGAACTGTTAGCAACCAAACGGACCCTCACACGGATCTAACCCGAGCCAACAACAACAATAACATCAAAAGGACATCAAGAATAAGAACAACATCACGAGTTTCCACACCGAGTCAACTCGGTTGACTCGGTGTTTGACCAAGTTGACTGCCGAGACCAAAAAGGGGCCCACACGAGGGTTTTTCACAAATTATTACAACCATTTTATCAACAAAACAATAATATTAATTCGGATTTAAAAAAAATGAAATTAGGGTTTTATAAATTTTAAGAAAAATAAGAAATAGAGGCGCGTGAAGGTGTTTTACCGTCGAGAGAAATGGAGAGGAAGGTGGTGGTGGCTTGCGGTGGTGGTGGCGGTGAGGAGGGTGGCGCGTGAGTGGTGTTGTGGTGGGAGCCGAAGGCTCAAAAACTCCAGAAATATTATAAACTAGCCGATCTAATGATTCGGCAAAGAAGTAGTTTCACCGGAAAATTTTCCGGCACGGTGGTCGCCGGAAACTGCTGGTGTCGCTGGAGTTGGGAGGACGCCGGCGAGGGAAGGGAGAGAGGAGAGAGAGAAGTGTGGGTGATGTGTGTGTTTAAAATGAAATAAATAATTATTTTAGGGGTTTATATACTAAATGAAGAGGGGGTGAAATGAAAATATAAAAAGTGAGGGTATAAAATGAAAAGTAGGGGCGGAGGGGCTATAACTGCCAACTTGGTTAAACTTTTGCAATAAACACTGCGGGACCCATTTGACGTACTAAACGGACTCGAAAATTAACGAAACTTGCGCCATTGTTCACGAAATAATTTTTCCAATAAAAACGAGTATAAATTTGCAATACTTTCAAAAATCAATATTTTTGACACATACGATACGTTTCGTGCTTTCTAGGTTGTGCTGGTTCGCTAATAGGGACAATATTCTCGTTTCTCGCAATAATTCTCGTTTCTCATAATATTTCTCGTTTCTCAAGCCCAATCAAGTGTAAATAAAGTTTAAGTTCTCAGGTAATGTAAAGTTTAAAAATAATTGGCTAGAAAAGGTTATGGAAAATTACCGGGTGTTACACGCCACCTGTCCTATTAATTACAGTGATACTGGCCGGATGAGTCGAGTGCCCTTCGGTATATCCGGACGGCTCCATGTCGTTCGGACGGCCGGTCAAGACAGGCCGTCCGAACACATACGTCAACATTTACATCGTATCAGGTTTTCGAAGAGTTAATATTTCATTTCAAAAGTTCTCATAAAAATAGTTACGGGTGAAGGATAATATATAGGGCATTAATATAGTACTATCCACCAAATAATAATTTAGGCGAGGTTTGAGAATCGTATGCATTGGGCTCAAGCAGTCAAGCTCAATACTTGGTCTGTTTTGATAAATTTATTTGTTTATGTTAACGAGTGTTAATTACTAAAATATACTCTCTCCGTCTCAATTTATTTTTCCATATTTCCTTTTATGAATGTCTCAAATTAATTGTCCACTTTCCTTATTTAGTAAAAACTATAGAATCTAGTGGAGGAATATTCTATTTTAGTGGTTGAAAATTAAAGTGGCCCCACTTTTATTAAACTTTGTGTTTTCTCTCTCCTGACAAATAAATTGAGACGGAGGGAGTAACATATGTACTACTTTAAATACTGCTTTAATGAACATTTGTAGGTTTTTAAGGTTCTCTATTTATATTTGCTTCGACGTTCCATAATTGCGTATGTGCATTAACATTATTTAAATATCGGTTTTTAACACTTATATCTATGTGAAATCACTACTACAATAAGTCCTTTCGAGACCTCTTGTAGAATCCATCGAGACCTGTTTTACATGAAGTCTCTAAGAGGGGGGCTCTCCCTGTGAAAACCATAACCAGACCGGTTTAAAAACGGGTCTTGTTTATCAGAATCGAGACCGGTTTTCTATCTATATACCCGGTCCCAATTTAATTATCGAGACCTGTTTATTAGTATTTCACGGGTCTTGTTTTACATATAAAGACCTGTTTCTATCAATAAACCTGTCTATTACCTTTTTTTTTTTTTTTTTTTTTTTTTTTTTTTTTTTAAAAAAAAAAGAAATGTTTTTAATTATTCCAGATTCCAGCACAAACCCAAATTTCAAATTCCAAATTCCAAGATTCCCTTTCCACATTCCATTTTCAAGCAATACATAAACAACTTTTAATCCATAAATTACCAAAATACATCATACATTCCAAGTTTAACTAATAAACCATAAACGTCAATACATACATTCCAGAATTTAACTTAGATGATAACGTGTTCTAGCACTAAACGTATGTACGTTCGAAAATGCATTTTACAAAATAGTAGTTCGTACATATCATGTTAACTTAAATACTAGAATCTATGTTTATTACTTTCGTGAAGCAGGCCTGCTACTGCAACAGTTGGATTTTAAAAATCTATGGAGACCGGTTTTTATGAAATAACCGGTCTCCATTCAATAAATAATCCAGACGTGTTTTTAAATGAAAAACCGGTCTCATTTAACTTTTAATAGACCGGTTTTCATAAGATTAACCGGTCTAGGTTTGTTTCCTGAATCAAGACCGGTTTTCTTGGTAAGAACCGGTCCAAATTATTTTTAAAGGGGTGGATTCTGGGTTTTAGACCCGTTTCTTTAGTATCCGGTCTCCATGTAGGGGTCTTGATGCTTCTTTTTGTAGTAGTGAATGATGAATAAAGTGTCTACAGACGAAACTTTCTCCCTTAAAAATAATAATAATTGAGTATGATACTTTGAGAAATTACCTAGTAAACTAAACGAGATAAATTATATTTTATTCTTTTATTAAGAAAATATATATTTTGTTCTCGGTGATGTTAAAGTTGAGATCACCATAAACTAAATACTCTTGAAACATCAAAAGATCACATTTCAGTATTCCTTTCTATTTTGATCAAAACTAGGAGTTTGCTCTCGCGCGTTGCGGCAAAGCTTTTTGGTTTTGATATATGCGTTTCTGAGTGACGACGCAAGTTTTGGCTCCATTCATGGGCTGACAATAGGAATGGAGAGACAGTCTGTTGACGTGTATCCCACTGACTCACAGGATACGAGGAAACGTTGGTATAAGTCTGGATTAAGGGATCGTGAAGACCCGGACGCAGACTTGTCTAGAGAGATGAGCTGCATTGCCAGCTATGGCCAAAGAGAATACATGAAGAGTGTACGGCATTCTGGAATCTATATGTTAGATTGTTTTTTGACCTCATAAACCGCATGTGTGCTAGACACTAGGTGCGGTAGTTACATTTGCAATAACTTGCAAGGGTTTGAGGTAAGCAAGAGTATGAATAAAGGTGAGTTGGAATTACGGGTTGGCGACGGTTCCCTTGTGGGAGTTGAAGCTGTAGGAACCTACAAGCTACCTTTACCATTGGGATTACTGGAACTGCATAACTTCTATTATGTTCCAAGACAATTAAAAATGTAATGTCGTACGACCTACTGAGTGACAATGGATTTGACTTTAATTCAAGTTCAAAAACTATTTCTGCTTTAGAAAGATAACCAATTTTATTTTAAAGTTGTCTTTCATCATAGTCTGTACATGTTAAGTGTTGGGTCCATTCAGTACCCAAGCGTCCTGAAACTAGGATTTGAATACAAATTATCCTAAGTGTCGAACAACCTTAAACACTCTCAGGTCACTGAATGAACAGTCACTCAGTGAGTTATCTTCAGGATGCTTAAGACGAGTCTAAGAAGAAGGATTCACCATTCAGTGAGGCGGAACTCCCTGAGTGTTACTTAAGCCAAAGAAGAAGATAATGGGTTCAGTGAGTGATGACAATAACTCACTGAACCCCAGTCTCCTCAACAACTATAAAGAATGAAGTTGAAGACTGAAGACCAAGACTGAAGAACCTAAAGTCTGAAAGAAAGGCGGGACAAGGCGGGAAGAGTTTGAAAAGATAAGGAGAAGTCCTTATCAGGCCAAAGTTAAACTTTCCCTAAAAGGCTTGAGACCAAGAGCAGTGTCATCACTGTTACTCAGAAAGCATATTTGTATTATACTCAAAATAAGTTCTTGTAACAGGGACAAAATACATCAGTATTTTGTCCTGATTAGTTAGGTCATTCTTTTTGTCTTTTTAGTCACGGGTGCTCTTTTATACTTGTGTATTGTTAGAAACGAAGCTGGACGATATTTACGTGAATTGGAAATAGACAACTAGTTTGCATATAGTGCAAGGACTTAGTGAGTAATATTCTAATAGTTGTCAAGTTTGGCATATAAATACCCTTCAAGTATTCACTTGAAGGGTGTGGCTGAAAATCTTATCAAAAGAAATAATATCCGGTTTTCAACTAAAAAAAAGAGAGTATGAAATGGGTACATCGGGGCTGTTTATTGAAGAACTGGAAGCATTCTAAGTGAGCTGAAGATGTCGATATGATGCTCCCCAAAGAAACCTGTGAAGAAGTTACAAGTCATCAGTCTATAAGCCATTTTCCACTGTGCAAGAGACTGAAGACAATCTGGGCAGAATTAATTGAAACTTCTTCTACAAGCTGGAGGGAGATTGTTAGAAATGAAGCTGGGCGATATTTACGTGAATTGGAAGTAGACAACTAGATTTCATATAGTGCAAGGACTATTAATGTAATATTGTCATAGTTTTCATGTTTGGCATTTAAATACCCCACAAGTCTTCACTTGTGGGGTGTGGCTGTGAAACAACTTTAACATAGCAATAAAATCCTTGTTTCCATCTCCACCTTCTCTCTACACTCTCTCACTAAAACAACCATGGATCGAGCCTACTTTGCATCACCTCGACCTCCAGAAGGTGTTAAAACACGATTCTTGGTCATTACAATTGGTATCATGAGCAAACTTGGGAGATTCAAGGTGAATCGTGGTGTGTTTTAACTTTTTATGTTCGGTTCTTGTTACAAATTCATAATCTTGCGTGTTGTTTTTCTGTGAAACACAACCATTTGTGTTTTGTGTTGCTACTGTACGCAAGTATCAAGAACAAAGGAGGATTTTTGTTTGATCCTAAGAAATAAAACATCCATTGTCATTTTTTCTTTTTTATAGAAAAGTGACAATTTGTGTTTTACTTTCTTTTCGATCCATACAAAAATCAAGTGCTAAGTTTGTGGTTATTTTATGTTCTAATGACTTGGTTTGGAAGATTTTTGTGTTTTTCTTGGTCCACAGATCGAAGTTAATCAAACAATCTTGTAAAAGATGTGTTTTTGGATATTTTAATTGAAATATTCAAAGATCTTTGTATTATTGTCCAAGTTGGTGAATATTGTCAGTAAAGGTTGCTAGTTGGTGAAAAGGTGTAAGACTTCACGTGGGCATAGTACTCAAAAGTCAACAAAAGTGGCAAAAATCTGATTTCTTTCGGAATTGCACTTAGTCTCGCAATTGCCAAAAGTATCGCAATTGGTGCTGTTCTTCGAAATTGGTCTCGCAATTGGTGTATCGCAATTGGTCTCGCAATTGCTATTTTATCGCAATTGTGGTCTCGCAATTCAGAATTTGTCTCGCAATTCAACAGCTTTCGCAATTGAGGTGCTGCTCTCGCAATTGGTGGTGTTTTATCGCAATTGCTCTCGCAATTCAAGTGTGTTATCGCATTTGGTCTCGCAATTCACACTTAAGACTCGCAATTGGTGCAATTTTCAGAGTTGGCAACTTCAGTCCTTGTACTTTCAGCTGCCTTAGAAGATCTTTCGGATTTGAAACTTTTGGCCCTCGCAATTGTGATTAAAAGACTTCAAAGTTAGATAATTTTTAAGGATTTAATTCGAACGTAATTTCGTCAACTCGAAAGTGAGGTATTTTTACTCTTGTATAAGAGTGTAAAATACTTTGACAAACGGTTATCTACTTTCTTGTATAAGATTGTTAGATGTTATATAAATTACGAATTTATATAAATAAGATATATTTCTAACTAAATTGATATTTTGCCATAATTTGTATAAATTTTGGTCAAATTGAAATTTCTAGAGAAAGTGTCGTGTTTATCTAAATTGTAATTTACATATCCTTTTGTCGAAACTGTAAACTCTTGACTTTGTCTTAATTATACTTGAATCAAGTTTCGTAACGTTATTTAATTTGTTACAACATCAACGATCACCAACAACACAACAAGACTTCACATCAACAAACCAAACTTAACCTTCAACATCACCACGTTTTGCCGAAAAGATCCTGATCAAGAATCGCAATCAAATGACAATGGCTAAATTATCAACCGTGACTACAAGGATGATTCAATATTACTTACTTGAAGTTGAAGTGGAATATCACGGGTACGTGTACTTAGTATCTTGAAGATATCGGGGTTGGTTGGATGCATGATTCTTCGAGATCCTTGTTTGAGCATTTATAGAATAGTGATTAAGTCTTGGGTTATCTAGTTTTCATAGGTCAAGGGGAGGATGGACGAAGACCTAGTTAACTATCACTTAAAGGAGATACGTTGTAGTACTCAGTGTCACACAAAGATGTAGATAATTCAAGGGATGTTCATATACAGTTAAGGAAGGATGGATGGGTATATGAAACGACCTATATGCTTTAAGGAGTTACGTTGTAGTGCTCAGTATAGGTTCTTAGTCACACTATCGTGCAAGTTTAAGTCACAAGTTCGGGTTAAGTTACTTCAGTCTCAAGTTCGTCATAGTGGGTTTCTCCATCAGCAGTCACTACAAAAGGCCGTTGATTTGATACAAGAGGTTTGAGAAGAGATTGATCCTAAGAGAATCGTAGAGAGAATAGTTATCGACATCAACTCATAGGGTATTGATTTGTTTTTTGCTTCTAGTTGATATGTCTATGTACACATATGTAGGATGAGTCCGAAAGATCGTCATCATCCTGGAGGGAGAAATGTATGAAATGTGTACATCGGGGCTGTTTATTGAAGAACTGGAAGCATTCTAAGTGAGCTGAAGATGTCGATATGATGCTCCCCAAAGAAACCTGTGAAGAAGTTACAAGTCATCAGTCTATAATCCATTTTCCGCTGTGCAAGAGACTGAAGACAATTTGGCAAGATTTTACAAAAACTTCTTCTAAAAGCATCAAGGCTATATCAAACGGGTTGTCAATTTCCAATTCACGTAAATATCGTCCAGCTTCGTTTCTAACAATCTCCCTCCAGCTGGAGATATACGTGAATTGGTTACAATGATTCCTAACAAGTACATAAAACGATGAATACAATGCTGAGGAAGAGCAGTTTCCTTTCTTTTGAGGATGTCTTCACAGCTCTTGATCTTCTCGAATCTTTCTCAGCTTGCTTTACTTGCCGGATCACTGTAATTCTCTAATTGGGTTATTTATTTATTTATTTTTTTCACAGTTAACAACACCCTCAAATGAGGAGTTTGTGCTTTAAATATCACAAGGATATTACCCTAATGGGCCTTGTGTGGGCTTCGTGGGTTTTAGCTATTGGATTGGGCTTTTACATATAACACTAAGTCTAACATAAGCCCATATTACACAAAGTTCTAACTAATTGAATGACCATCACTTTAAACACTAAAATTAAAGCTAACAATCTCCCCCTAAGGGATGGTCATTCAAAAGATGCACTACGTGATTAGATCTTTAGACTTCTGGGTCTTGAACTTTGTGATTCTTTGTTCCTTCATGCATTGTGATCTTCATCGTATCGTCTTTTGATTGTTCTTTGCCTTGATCAACATCTTCATGTATTCACAGCGTCTTTTCTTTCAATGTAGATGTTGAGACATACGATGATCGATGGACTTTCTTCAGTACCTGCATAAAACAGTTAGCAATAAATAGTCTAGCTCTTCCAGGTTCAGATCTCATTATGACACTTACAACTTATGTCCTTTTTGGTGAACACAAGTGTATTTTATTGGAAGTGTTCCTAAGAGATCTTTGATGAATCTCATGGCTCTAGACTCAATTATGTGCGTTTTGGTTTTAGTCGTCGGAGGCCTGGAGCAGAGTGCCACCTTTTCAATATCAACACATCTCGGAGTGAGAGGTCGATAGATTATGCAGTGTTCTCCGTGAGAAATGAAACAAATATCTTTTAAGAGATATCTGAGTGGATAGGAGGGGTGGTGCAAATGCATCACTGGGTCCATGACGTCTTGTCTTCAATATCAGTATCACCTTAGTGAATACCGATAACATATGTATTGACCCGGTTTCTGACCTAAGTTTTCATGGAGGGCTAATTCTTTTCACCCTTACAAAAACTTTTCTTTTTTATTCTTCAACCCCTTCTTTCTCCTTTCTCATTTGCTCCTTTTTTCAATCTTACCTAAGGACTTCTAATTCTAGACTATTAGAATTGTCCTTGGGTAGATCCCTCCGGTTCTGGCGGATCATTAGACATTACCTAACCATAATCACCTTATTACTCCATGATTATCCTAGATTTGTTGATCACTTGCCATAAAACCTTTTGTGAAAATCTCTCAAAGCGTTTATGTATAAAACACATTTTGGATAACACTTAGAGAGTTTTGCATTTTCTGAAATACTCCCCCTTCACATGTGCTCATGCATTTTTGAAATAAATTGCACATGTTGCGTAGAGTTCGCACATTTGAAATGATCAATTTTCAATGAACATGACCTTCGCGAGACACGCTTACATCACTAGTTAGACTAGCTTGAAATTATTACCCGTCCCGGTCATATCAATGATCATCTCTCGAATTGGTACATTCTACTCAGACAAGTCCTTTGCGAGACACGTTTACATCAATGGGTAACCATCTTGAAATTATTACCCATCCTGGACTAGTCTTTTCGATTACAGACATTTAAGATTCGTCAATTCGAGGGTAAAAACTGAGTGTTTTTGAGATTCGAACCATGATCACATATTAATCCCATTTCCCCCCCTCAAAAATAGCATTTCGATGGTATTTTTGATACCGTTTGATTAAAATCATTGTTTTTGGAAAGCTAATAGGGAGAAACTGATATGCATGAACTTTTTTTTTTGGAACAAATTTCTTTTTGGAATACTCCCCCTCAAAACTTGCATTGGTTTCGACATTTTTGAAAACTTTGGAACAAGTGGGGAGTAACGAATTGAAAATCTTAAGCAAAATTTGTGAAATGATTTGAAAAGCTTTTGATGAATTTTGAATAAAATTTTGCTTAAGATGAAGAAGTTTGGTGTGATAAACTTTGCGTGAAAACTTCTTTTATTTTTTGGATTGTTGCAATTAAAACGTACAACAGGGTCCTTTCTTTGAAAAGCGGGTTATACACTGTTATGAGTGCATAAGCCAAAACGTTGAAGCTCGGGTTGTAAGCTGAAATACTTACAAGCCATTGATTTTTAGGATAAGTGCTCGAAATTTTTTGATGAGGCACTTTCCTTTCTTTGAAGCTCGGGTTTCGTACTGAAGTATACGAAAACCATTTTGACCAGATTAGACAACAACTTTTGGAACCCATTTGAGCACTGCACCAATGGGTTTAGCATGTTTTGCAATCCATTTGTAAGTTGTGTCAATCTGATTCAAAGAAGTTGAATTCCAACGAGGACTGAGAACAGGTGTTTTATTTGGAAATAACACTCGCGGAACCAACGGAGATTTAAAACTATTTTTCAAAGCAGAGTCATTCTTGGTTTGCAGCGGAAGTTTTTCAGAGTTTGAAGGACTTTGCTTTGGTCTCCACACTTGCCTTACCCGTGTAAAGCGAGATTATGGAGTTTGAAATCTTGAGGTCTCTTCATGAGACATATTTGACCATGAAAGCTTTTGAGGAGTGAGCGTTTCAGAAAATCTTGGTTTCTTCGAAAACTTCCTTCCTTTTTGCAAAGAATAGGTTGTAAATTGAGAAACCTTTTTCAAAAATGGTTTTGAAGATTCACCCGTGTAAACCTTCTTTGGAACACTAACTTTTGGTGTTGAAAGATTTAAAATAGGAGATTTTCCTTTTGAACGGTTAAGATCATCAAACTTTGTTTTCAAGGCATTGTATGATGATCGCAAATCACTGTATTCTTTTTGAAGAAGATCTTGAGATGCTAATTTAGATTCCAAAGAAGCAATTTGTTTCAAAAATTGATCTTTTTCAGCTTTTGAATCATCTATTTTACGTGCCAATTTGCGTTCGAAAACAATATTTTCTTTTTCAAGTCTTTCAAAATATGTTTCGAATTTGTTCGTTTTGTTGAAAAGATCAGTTTTTGCATCCTCAAGATCGTTTGTTCTTTGAGCTAAAAGAGTTGCAAGCTCAAGTACTTTAGTTTGAAGCACATGATTTGCGTTTTCCATTTCAAAATCTGAAGAATTAGAATCAAACAGAGGATTTGGATAGGAAACTTTTGTAACTTGAGGCATCAATACTTCAGACTCTTTTTGTTTCGTGTTTGATTTTTGTTTCAGAACACGTGAACGTTTGATTGAATCAAACAAGTTTTTGTAAGTCTGTTTCAAATGCTCATTTTCTTTTTGTAATGATGCCACAGCATGTTCCAATTCAATGTTTTTTGTATCAAGTTCATCCAAATCAAACTTGATATTGACATCATCACAATTTTCTTCAAAAATCTTTTCCTTTTCAGAAGAAGCAATTCTTTTTGACAATTCTTCTTTGACATCAGCTACTTCTTTTGAAAGTTCAGTGATTTTTCTTTTGAAACAAAGATTTTCAGATTTCAAAAAATATGTATGTTCAGAATCCACATTCTCATGCTCAAGGCTGACAGACACCGATTTGTATGACTCAATTTGATTTGCGAAAAATTCTTTTTGAATATCAAGATTTAAGCATTTTGCATCAAATTCATCTTCAAGAGAATGGATGTACTTTAAATCTTCTCTCATTTCAGTGACAAGAAATTTTTCAAAGTGTTCAAAACTGAAATTGATATTTTTCACAAGAGGTTCAATCTCATCTTTTAGTAACTTACAGACTTCACTTTTTAGCCAAGAGTCTGATAACATGAGACGACTGTAGTCATGATCAGTGTATTGTTGTTTCGACCAAATGACCTTTAACGTGTGTTCAATGTGATTTTTAAGATTACAAAACCGTTTCCTTGCTTTATTTTGCCATAATTTAGAATCATAAGTAGCAAGTTGAACTTCTTTGAAAAATCTTTTCACATTTGTTTCTTTTCTTTTGAAAGGTGGATTTGGTATTTCTGACAATTGTATACAACCATACACAAAGCCTTGGTACGAGAGTGGGCTTTTTGTTTTTTTGACTTTTAAGCGTTTTTCCTTTGCCAATTTTTCATCTTCTTCTGATATGAACAGAGCATCAGTCGGCAAAAATTTATGTTCCACCTGATCTGTATTTTGAAAACCAATTCCTGATTTTCCCTTATGGACTTTCTCAGCTTTAGGAATCATCATTTGAAGAGTTTGAGCACTTTGGTCTGTTTTTCGAAGTTTTTCTTCAAGATTGTTTGCACGTTTTAAAACCCCTTGATTTTCATTTTCAAGTTTTGTATTAACAATCTTAAAATTTGAAGTGGTTTCCTGAAGCATTGAGTACCTCATTTTTAATTCAACATTCTCTTTTAAAAGAGCTTCGATCTTTCTGTTGGCGGGGCCCATATTTGCATTCAGATTTTTAATGGAAAGTTTTTCACGTGAAAGGGCCGCGCGACACTCAACTTCAAGTTCTTTATTTCGTTTGAGAACATCTTTATTTAATTTCTGAGCTTGAGATTTAAGTTCTGAGATTTGAACATCTTTGTAATGTGTTATTTTCTCAAAATCCTTTTTTATTTCTTTAAATCCCTCAAGCTCTTTGGACAATGAGGCATTCATTTGCTTAGCTTTACGATTGTCCTCTTTGCATTTTTCAAGTTCACGTTTGAAATTATCGATTAAAGAAGCAAATATGGCATGATCTTGATCATGAGACGATCCATCCTGGGCAGGCTCACCTCCATTAGGATCCATATCTGGGGTTGTGGGAGTGATATTACTATCAAACCTTTGCTCCACATATGTGTCACTGATGGACTCAGGATGCGCAGGATGTGTCTTGTCATGAACAAACATATTCTCGAACAAATCAACATTATCATGATCGTTTGAATGTTGTACCGTAGCCACTATTGCAATGTCGGATGAAAGTCGGATGTGGTCAGCTTCAGTATCCCAAACAGCTTCATTCCTGTGTGAACCCTCAGTATCCGAATCGTATCTTGGAGTGCTGCTTTCAACATTGACCGTGTGTTCCTCTTTGTTTGCTTCTTTCTCATTTCCCACTATTTCCTTTAATAGCATTCCTCTTACAGTTTGCTCCCTTTCCCGTTCTATCACTTTCTTCTCATTCAGCATCTCTTTCAGATGAAGTGATCTTGAAGTAAGCACCCGTCCCAGTGTGCTCATATGACCAAACAACTGAAGTCTAAACGTTTCCACGTCCAGGTGTCTGCTGACGCATTCACTCCATATTTCTCTTGTTGATTCATAATCTGGATCATTTCTGGAATTAAAGTCAAGAAACCATTTGAGCTGCGTCTGGAGCGCTTGATAGGCTACTATGCAGTCACCTCCTTGTACAATTTGATTCTCTAATTGAGATATGTTGTGCAAGAGTTTCTCTCTGAAGGTTGAAAAATCCATTCCAGATCCGAAGGTTGAAAAATCCTTTTTAGATCCGAAGAGTTTTCCAAAAATTTGATTGAATAAATATGGTTTTAACATTGGAGACCTTGCTTCAGAGATTGTCACACATTGACTCTTAACTCCTTGAAAGTGCATTAGACAACGTTCCTTCGTGACGTTTTGCACAACTGGAGACATCTGTCCCGCTTGAGAACTCGATTCCATTTTCTTGTGATGTGCGATAAAGTTGATTCAGGATCTTTGCAACGAAATAGGAGATGTTGTTGATGCTCCCCAAAGAACTGGAAGCATTCTAAGTGAGCTGAAGATGTCGATATGATGCTCCCCAAAGAAACCTGTGAAGAAGTTACAAGTCATCAGTCTAATCCATTTTCCGCTGTGCAAGAGACTGAAGACAATTTGGCGAGATTTCACAAAAACTTCTTCTACAAGCATCAAGGCTATATCAAACGGGTTGTCAATTTGGGAGGGAGCATGTAAAAGAAAATGCCTCACTAATTGGGAGGGAGTAATAACCTAATTAGAGAATTACAGTGATCCGGCAAGTAAAGCAAGCTGAGAAAGATTCGAGAAGATCAAGAGCTGTGAAGACATCCTCAAAAGAAAGGAAACTGCTCTTCCTCAGCATTGTATTCATCGTTTTATGTACTTGTTAGGAATCATTGTAACCAATTCACGTATATATCCAGCTGGAGGGAGATTGTTAGAAATGAAGTTGGACGATATTTACGTGAATTGGAAATAGACAACTAGTTTGCATATAGTGCAAGGACTTAGTGTGTAATATTCTAATAGTTGTCAAGTTTGGCATATAAATACCCTTCAAGTATTCACTTGAAGGGTGTGGCTGAAAATCTTATCAAAAGAAATAATATCCGGTTTTCAACTTTCCCCACCTTCTCTCTACTCTCTTACTAAAACTAACATGAATCTCTTCCATTTTGATCAACCTCGACCTCCAGAAGGTGTTAAAAGTCGATTCTTGGTCTTTACATGTATAAATAGGATCATAAGGGAGAAAAATGGACAAGTTTTGTGCACTTAATGCTTAGACATTCACAAAACCACTTTTCTCCTCCAAAGAGCAACCTAGTCCCTGAGATAGCTCAATGGTTCTTTTTAGTTGCCACTTAAGCATAACTTAAGTTTAGTGAGGAGAATACGATACTTTGTCATTTCAATCCCAAGTGTTTTTTCGGCAAACACTTGGGTATAGATTCCTTTGATTAACTTCTAATAAGAATTTAAACGTTGAAAAACTCTTGTGTTTATCTTTTACGTTTTACTTATTTTGCTTTGTTAATCAATACATTACTCAGTCATGGAACATGATTAGCTTAACTTTGTAGTTAATTTTAATTGTGTAACGGGAACAAGTGGTATCAAAGCCTCTGGTTTATAAAATCTTTCTAAACTAAAGAGTGCTCAAAAAGGTTTTTAAAACCAAGATCCTACCATGACTGATAGTAATTTGCCCCAGCTAGTCGACAAAAAGGGAGGAAGCTATTCAGCTATTGCTCCCAGACTAGAAGCTGAAAAATTTAGCAAGTGGAAAAAGCGTATGCTTTGCTACTTGACTAGTATGGAACCATACTACATCACATGTATCAGTGAATGTCCCTTTGTCCCTAAGACTACTGAAGGGTTACCTAAACCTGAAGCTCAGTGGACCATTGATGAGAGAAGGGTGGTTAACCAAGACCAACGCCTGAAAAGCATCATTATATCATGTCTTCCTGACGATACAATGGAATCAGTCATTAACTGTACAACAGCCAAACAAAATTGGCTTGACTTGGTTCATAGCTTTGAAGGTCCCTCAGATACCAAGGAAAACAGGATTATGGACCTGAAACTTGAGTATAACACTTTTAGGGCCAAAGACTCTGAAAGTCTCTCTCAGACCTATACCAGATACAAAACCTTGATAAATGAACTATCAAATGATGGTGTAGTTTTGTCTAAGCATGAAATCAATGTTGGCTTTGTCAACAGTCTCCCTGAGAAGTGGTTAAACTTCTCTCAGGGCCTCAGGAATGCTAATCACATTCAAACCCTTGAGCTCCCTGAGATCTATGGGAAGTTTGTGTATGACGACAACTTAATCTCTAGGAGATACCCTGACTCAAAGAAAGCTCTTGAGACCAAAAAGGCCCTGACTACCATACCCATATCAACTGCCATTTATTTTAATGGTGTTGAGCAGGATTCCCAAGAGAATTCAGATGATGAGGCTGATGAGAGAACTAGTGAGGAGTACCTTAATGATTTACACTTAGAATTTCAAGAAAGGGCACTCCTTGCTAATTCAAAAAAGTTTATTAAAAGAAACCAGTCAAACTTTTCAAAAGCAAAAGCAAATGAAACCACTGAATGTTTCAAATGTGGTAAAAAGGGTCATTTTACAAAAGACTGTTTTTCTAAAACCATCTCAGAACCCTCGTATAAATTCTCTGGTAATAGTTATTCTTCAGGAACTAGCAAGTTTCAATAAAAAATGCTTCAGTCTACTCAACATTTTCAGAACAAAACTATTCAAAATGGTTAAAAAGACTTTGAAGCTAAATATAGAAAAGCTAAAGCAAAACTTGCTCTCCTTGAGGCCAATCCCTCAGTGTCTCAGGCTGCTCAATCTTTTAAACCTGTTCAAACAAAGAACAAGGTTCTTGTAGCTGAAGCCTATGACTGGGATGAAGAGGAGGTCTCCTCAGATGATGAAGAAGTTAGAGTCAGTGCACTGATGGCACTTTCAGATAATGATCAGCTGGCTGTTGGAAAAAGCCATGCAAGAAATGGAGAGTGGGTCAACATCACCATGAAAAAGGTAAATATTTTACTTTCTATGGATGATGATTCTGATTGGCAATCTTACTTGAATTACATTAATGTTGATCTTAAGTTTGTTGAAGAGCAAAGTCTTAATTTGCTTTCAAAATCTAACAATCTTGTTCAAGAATTAAATAAGTGTAGAGATGAATTGCTTGTCTTAAAACAAGCCAAGCTAGAAGCTATTACACTTCAAATTCAAAACATTGAGATTTTGAAACAAAATCAAGCTCTTCAAAATGAACTTAACAAAGAAAAGGATGTCATTGAAAGATGGACTAAAAAGAATCCTAAAGTCTATGAAAATGTTAGTCTTATTCCTAGTTCTAACAAGAAAGTCATATGAGAAGACCAAATCACTGAATCCCTCAGTGAGAGTCATAGTGAAAAGGCCTTTATACCAGCTGGCATATCTTTTGAGCAAGAAATGGAACCCAATTCTAGTGACTGGGTTGTAAGAAATAACCCAGTCAGTAAGTTACCTAACTTTGAGACTGAGAAAATCTTGCAACCAGAAAGTCAGGCTATAAAAGATATGCTTGGACTCAATGATAATCTCAGTAATACTGAGCCTGTCAATGAGTCTGAATCAGAATCAAAAACACCACTCCCACCTTTGAAAGTCCTTCAGGCAGCTGCACCTTGCTCATACCTTACACCATTAGTCTACACTCAACATCCTCCAAAGGAGAAGTCAGGAATGGGTAAAACCATCCTGAAGAGGACCACACCTGAAGTCTCAGTTCCTACTGATACTCAACAACTTCAGTTCCAACTGAGGTGAAAACTGAAAGCCCTGATTCAAAATATGATCAGTTGGCTCAGCTTGTCAGGAAGCTGAGTGAGAAGATTGAATCTTCTAAGAAACCTCCTCAATCCAAGATTAAGGAACTCAAATCAGCTTCCTCAAGCACCTCCAAACCAAAACCCTCAAAACCTCAGCAAAGATGTGAGCTGTGTAACTATACAAATCATTCCACTGATGATTGCTATAGAATCCTCTTTTGCATGATATGCAAAAAGGAAGATCTCAGGACTTCTGATCACTTGTCATATACAGTCTCATCCAATGCTGCAAAATTTAAAGCACAGGCTTTTAAGTATCCCTCTGATTCAAAGCAGAAGCAGAGACAAAAGGCTAAGCCTTTTTTACCTTGCCCACATTGTGGCTTCAATGACCACATTCCTGAGGATTGTCTAATGGATCCTAGTTGTGTCATATGTGGAGATCCCACTCATGACACCTCAGGACATGAAAAGGTCATTCAGGCTAGAAGAGGAATCACCAAGCTATCCTCTCAGTCTTCTGAGTCCACATCTGCAATCAAATGCAAAATATGTGGAAGCACAGTCCATACCACAACTGAACATGCATCAATTGTTACTTTTAAAAAGGCCATTAAAGCCAAGCCCTCAAAGAAGAGGGGTCCTAGAAAGAACTGACACAGTCTACTATTTGTGCAGAGACATGCCAGGGAGCCAGTTTGGCATCTAGATAGTGGATTTTCAAGGAGCATGACTGGTGTGAAAGAATATCTGCACAAATATGTAGAGGAACCAGGACCTCAGGTGGTATTTGCTGATAACTCATCATGTCTCACTGAAGGTTATGGTTCAGTAAACTGTAGTGGAATAGTTTTTACTAGGATAGCTTATGTTAATGGTCTAAAGTACAATCTTATCAGTGTCAGTCAACTATGTAATGTAAAATACATAGTTCAGTTTGATGATAAGCAAGGTACCATCTTTAATGCAAATAAAGAAGTAGTTCTTATTGCACCAAGAAGACAAGATGTTAATGTGTTAGATATGTCTACTCTAACTCATAATGGAAATTTTCTCTTTGCTAAAGCCACTGAAACTCTCAACTGGCTTTGGCATAAGAGACTCTCCTATCTGAACTTCAAAAACATAAACAATCTTGTCAAACAAAACAAGGTCCTTGGCTTACCATCACTTGTGTTTTCAAAGGATAAACCCTGCTCTGCCTGTGAAAAAGGTAAACATCATAGAGCATCCTTTAAAACCAAACAAAACTTCTCCATCAAAAGCTGCCTTCATCTTCTCCATATGGATCTCTTTGGGCCCATCAGTCCTAGGTCCATTAACCATGAGAAGTATACTCTGGTCATTGTGGATGAATACTCAAGATACACTTGGGTTTACTTCC
The DNA here is from genome assembly GCA_021014915.2 of Artemisia tridentata subsp. tridentata. Classification (NCBI taxonomy): domain Eukaryota; kingdom Viridiplantae; phylum Streptophyta; class Magnoliopsida; order Asterales; family Asteraceae; genus Artemisia; species Artemisia tridentata. Next base: position 263,465,080 of record CP139504.1, read on the forward strand.
TAACCAAGAAGAGTCAGGCAGCTGGAACAATCATGTCCTTTGTTAGAAATATTGAAAACCAAAATGACATAAAAGTCAAACATATCAAGACTGACAATGGGACTAAGTTCAAAAACCATGAACTTGAGTGTTTCTATGATGAGAAAGGAATTTATCAGAATTTCTCTTCTCCTTACACACCTGAACAAAATGGTGTTGCTGAAAGGAAGAACAGGACACTCATTGAGGCTGCTAGGACAATGCTAAATGGATCAGTCCTATCCAAACACTTTTGGACTGAAGCAGTTAAAACTTCCTATTATACTCAAAACAGACCCATCATTGTCAAGAGACATAGCAAAACTCCTTATGAGTTATTCAAAGGAAGAATCCCTAACATCAGCTATTTTCATGTCTTGGGTGTCCTGTGTTTATTCATAATCACAAGGATCACTTAGGGAAATTTGATGCAAAAGCTGATGATGGATAATTTCTAGGATACTCTCTTGTCTCTAAAGCCTTCAGGGTGTTCAATACAAGGAGACAACAAACTGAGGAAACATTCCGTGTCACCTTTGATGAGAGTGTTGAAGCAATCAGATTCTCAAACACCTCAGTGGAAGAGATAGGAATTGATGATTCATCAAGATATCCTCCTAATGAATATCATCCCGACAATAATCCTTCCACTCAATATCAAGCAGATGCTGATATATCCTATTACATTGTCCCTCAGAACCTCCCTTATCCAACCATCACTGAGTTTGTTGAAGCACAAACATGTACTGATGAAATCAATCAGTCTGAACAAAGTGCTCAGGAACCAATCAATCTCAGTGATCAACCAAGTCAGTCAGATACTCAAGATCCTGAAGATCATCAAGTGTCTGCACCAAAATCTACACCTCCACCCAATCAGGCCTCCACAAGTTCTAATCAATATCCAAGACCTTAGGACAGTTGGACTAGGTCTAAAGATATAGAACATGTCAACATAATTGGAGAGCCTATTGAAGGAATGCTTACTAGAAGCATGGCTATTAAACTAAAGGCAGCCTCAGCCAATGAATGCCTGTTTGTGGACTTCATTTCCATTATTGAACCTAAAAGTGTCAAAGAAGCACGGAAACATCCCAGTTAGGTTCAAGCCATGCATGATGAACTAGAATAATTTGACAGAAACAAGGTAATGACCTTGGTCAAGTGTCCTCAGGATGTTTCAGCCATTGGCATGAAATGGGTGTTCAAAAACAAAACTGATGAAAATGGCATAGTCATCAAAAACAAGGCCAGACTTGTTGCCAAAGGTTATAACCAACAAGAAGGAATTGACTATGAAGAAACATTTGCACCAGTTGCAAGAATGGAAGCCATCAGGATCTTTCTTGCATTTGCAACCTACATGAACTTCAAAGTGTATCAAATGGATGTAAAAAGTGCATTCCTAAATGGATCTCTGAAAGAAGAAGTTTATGTTCAACAACCACATGGCTTTGAAAGCAGTGAGTTTTCTGACTATGTATGCAAGCTTGACAAAGCCCTTTATGAACTGAAACAAGCTCCTAGGGCATGATATGAAACTCTCTCAGCCTTTCTCATTCAAAACAAATTTTTCAGAGGCAAGATAGACAACACCTTGTTTATCTATAGAACAAAAGAAGATGTCATTCTTGTTCAAGTGTATGTGGATGACATCATATTTGGCTCAACAAGTTATAAACTTTGCAAACTGTTTGAAAAACTGATGGCAAAGAAATTTGAAATGAGCATGATGGGAGAACTCACTTACTTCCTTGGACTGCAAATCAAGCAAACTGATAAGGGAACCTCTATCAGTCAAGAGAAGTACATTAGAAGCCTACTGAAAAAGTATGAGCTCAGTGACTGTGCCTCAGTGAAAACTCCTATGGTTCCCCCAAACAACCTTGGTCCTGACCTTGCTGGTAAACCAGTGAATCAAAATCTTTTTACAGAAATGATTGGGTCACTGATGTACCTACTTGCATCAAGGCCTGATATCCAATTCTCAGTCTGTTTGTGTGCCAGATATCAGTCTGACCCAAGAGAATCACATCTCACAGTTGTGAAAAGGATCCTCAGGTACCTGAAATGTACTCCAAGTCTTGGATTGTACTATCCTAAATGTCCAGGCTTTGATCTCAAAGGGTACTAAGACTCTGACTATGCAGGCTGCAACATGGATAGAAAAAGTACTTCAGGCTCCTGCCAATTTTTTGGTGGTAAACTAGTCTGTTGGAGTACTAAGAAGCAACAATCAGTTGCCATGTCCTCAGCAAAAGCTGAATATGTTGCAGCAGCCAGTTGTTGTGCAAATGTGCTATGGATGAAAAGTCAACTCAGTGACTATGACATCCATTACAAGATGGTTCCCATTTTTTGTGACAATACAAGTGCAATTGCTATCTCAAACAACCCTGTTCTTCATTAGAGAACCAAACACATTGATATCATATATCATTTCATCAGGGACCATGTCATGAATGGTGACATTGAATTACACTTCATTCCCACTGAATATCATCTAGCTGATATATTCACCAAACCATTGGATGAACCAAGTTTCACAAGATTGAAAGCTGAATTGGGAATATTGGACATTGAGAATCAGTCCACTGATTGAATCCATCCAACTTAGTGTAAATTCTGATAACATCAGGTCCTTGACTCAATGAATCTCTCAGTGAATAAGATCACTGATTAACCTTCCCTGAACACCCTCACACTGAATGAAAAGTCATTCAGGGGCATCAAGACTCAACAAATGACATTCAATGCTATACTTAATGCTCTAAGTATTTAGTTAGTAAATGTCTGAGGTTGGTAACAGAACTCCTATTTAATATAGGAATATATGTTCTTATACCTACTGGCATCTACGTCTTGGGCCCCCACTTCATCACCACGCATCCCACTTGGCATTTAATGCCTTTCCTCAAAAATAATATCCTTTGATATTATATGTGGTGATGTCACTCTACAAAATACACTTTTTGCAGATGGCACAACTGTTCACCTTGGTAGTTGCGCAAAACCCGGGAAAGTGGAGTGGTGGCATTTAATGCGGATATCAAACGTTTTGTACAATACAATTTTTAAATTTTGAGTAAGATTCGCAAAAGTGAAAAAACAACCCCTCCTCTCCACTTCCCTATAAATACCCACACACACGCTTTGAAATTATAATCAAACTCTTGCTTTTTTTCAAAAACTAGTGTGTGTGTTATTTACCTCTAAACCTAGACCTTCTTTCTTGCAAAACCAAGACCACCTTTACAATGGCTGCTTCTAAAGCTATTACCTATGCCCCTAATGTGGAATTCCAACTAGAGGGCGTGGATTTGACCAAAAACAATGTCGTAGGGAATTTTGCCTACCCGAAAAAATTTCTGGCCTATAAGGACATGGTAAAATATCTGCAAAATTGCTTCCTTTCTACGGCATTCACCAAGACACCCCCATTCATATACCATGACTATTTGAGGGAGTTCTGGTGTATAGCAGTGGCCACCAGCCCTGATGTCATCAAGGACACCATCATCACGTTCTCAGTAAAGAATGTGAGAAAGACCATCTCCCTAGACTACCAAACCTTCATCAAAGCCACAGGCCTAGATTTCACTGAGAACCTTGACCCTCAGCCCACTGAAAGTGAAGTAAAGGCCGAATTACTTTTACTTGGGCCACATGACGACAAATACCCAGATGTGGCCCCAAGGACTTTATTGGCCAAAGCCCCAATCATCAAGACCTGGTTTCCTGCAGTCTGGAGGATACTGATTACCTTTGTCATTCAGGTCCTTGGTGGAAACAAGTCCTCCACGGAGCAATTGAACACTGCTCAACAAATGATAGTGTTCAGTCTCCTGGAGGGTAGAAAAATAGATATTGGAGAAATAATCTTCAAAGACCTCATAGTCAATTTATCTGGGAAATCTAGGCAAAGATACATGTCTTACCTTAGGTTCATTTCCTGTGTACTTCAAGACCTATTAGGCTCCGAGTATGTTAGACCCAATTTCCAGGGATCTGACCCTGATGTCTTACACAAGGCAAACTACTTGAGAGACCTCACTGAGGTTACACCTATTGCCCTAACCACATACATGCTGATTTTCATTCAGGGCGCAGACGCAGTATCACCAGTGCCTTTTCCTTCCAAGATGGAGAAGAAGAAAAAGAAGGGGGGGGGGGTCCAGGAAGGTGGTTCAACCCAAACCACTCGACACTGAGACCTCTGCCTCAATGCCTAAGAAAAGAAGGCTAAAAATGGCCAAGCCAACTGAGACACCCACAGTTGAGACCCAATTGGCCAAAGAACAACCGCCAACAGAGGGTACTGAGAAATCACCCTCAGTGTCCTTGGGCAAACCTGCTCCTAAAGACTCTGCTGGCATATACAAGTCAGTGGAGTCAGGAACCATCCAACCCTCACTTCTCGATGAAGGTATTCGTCAATCACCAACTTTTCCTGAGGGAGAAACGGGTCCTATATCCTCAGTAGAGCAGCACTACTCTACCGAGAAGGGGACCCACACCTCCTCACATCCCGTTTACGGCTTTGACAAATCACAGTCAAATTCTCAGGGAGGATGATGAACTCAAATAAGTACATTTTATTACTATCATTTATCCCATTAATTTGACTTGTTTTACTATATTAGGTATGAGGATTGATACTTAATCGTTTACTTTTGTAATTCTCAGGTAAAAACAAGCGTTTGGTGAAACTTAATGATTTTGGACTAATAATGGAGCAAAACGTGCATAAAGTGAAAGTCTACTGACATGGACAAGATCAAGTCAATTCTGCTCCAGATGCGCCGCATCTCACTCTCGACATGCGCCGCATCTCTATCAAGATATCACCAGATACGATCCAAGATACAAGAGGACATGCGCCGCATCTGATCATGGAGTTACGCCGCATCTTCTGGCGGTGTACGAATATTCCTGAATATTATAATCTTGGACCCCACGCGAAGTTAAGTACATGCGCCGCATCTACTTAGTAGATGCGCCGCATCTTCCCTCAGACAGAAAGTATAAATACCCCGTAGACCAGACGAATTACAAGTTCCAAAAACCCTAACACCGAAGACCGAACAGTAGGAACAAAGGACGAATTCAGTCAAGGAGGCAGCACAAGACACACCCAAATCAAAGATACAAGAGCTGTAAGAAGGTGCTGCATGTATTTAATTCATTAAGTAGTTTTGTTTTATTGTGTTAGCAAACTTTAATTCATCAGGATTGGTGGCTTGTGTAATGTGACAACGGAAAGATTGCACTCCCTTTAATACTTGCTTTCCCATCAATTAAAGTTTATATGTTGATGTCTTTGGTTACTACTTATTAGTGCATTGATAACCTCTGTGTTTATTAGTGGCTTGCGGGCATTTGACTGCGGGACATAATGTGGCTCCCACGGTTGTTTCTAAATTGATCACTTAGGAATAACTTTTAGACATAAGTAATCATTAAGGGTTTACTCGCCGATAAGAATAGGACCAACGAGAAAGGATTAACTACATACACTTCATATAAAGCTATCAATAAAACAAGTGACAAACTACTTAATCATAAGGACAGCCCTCTTATTGTCTCTAGTATCTATCTGTGTACGTGTGTGCTACTTGCTGATTCGTGCCTATTGGTTTATTTTATTATTTAATTGCAACAAATTGTGCCAGTCTCTCAGGCTGAAACCCCCTTGCGTTAGGATATTAAAATACTGATTAGAATAACGAGATAATACGTTCTACTCTTAGTGATCGACACTCTACTTACCATTATCTTCATACTGACCGGGTACACTGCTCGTTAGGTGTGTGTGTTATTGATAAGTCGGCTAAATATAAATTTAAAACTTGAGTAGGCATTAAAACTGCTAAACCGCAACGACACACGCAGCACATCAAGTTTTTGGCGCCGCTGCCGGGGAGTGAATTGTTATTATCTGTTAATTTGATTAGTATTTTAATTAGGTTTTTCTTTTTTATTAGATTAATTGCATCATTGTACTATTTTGCATATTTGTTGTATTGTGTGTTAATTGTTTTCTTTTATTTTTGTGTGTTTTATTTTTGTTTGTGTGTTTAATTTTTGTTTTTATTTTTCGTATTTTTCTGTTCTGCTATCGTTGTACTGTGCTAAATCAAACGATACGGCGCATCTGATCTCTCAGATACGGCGTATTGCGTTTAATTTTTTTAATACAACGCGTTTAATTAATTCGATACGACGCATCTTTTCCCCAAGATACGGCGTATCTGTTTTTAATAAGAAAATTTTTCTAAGCGATAAAGTAATACGACGCATCTGCATTTGCAGATACGGCGTATCTGTTTTTTTTTAAAAAAAAAAGAAAAAAAAAAAAAAATTTCTAAACGTTAACGCCATACGACGCATCTGCTTTAGCAGATACGGCGTATCTATTATTTTAATTAAAAACAGTTTGCGAATTATTAAACAAATACGGCGTATCGATCTCTATCGATACGGCGCATCTTTCTGAATCAAAAATCGATATTTATTTTGAAACGTAACGAAAATACGGCGCATTAACTTTCGTTAATACGACGCATTTAATTTTAATTAGATAAGCTGATTTTTGATTAATTAATTCGATACGGCGCATTCAAAATTCTAAGCGGCGTATCTATTTTCTGAATTAAGTCTGATTAAATTTTAACGATATTAAGATACGGCGTATCCCATTTATTGGATACGGCGCATCAACAGCAGATATCAGAAGCTTTTATTTTACTTTGATCGTTTCACCCTTCTTTTGCACGAGTAAGTTTTATTTCAGGTAGATGGACGATCCTGATATTACAATGGAAGAATATATCAGACTTAAAGAGGAAAGAGCCTTGAGCAATTATGGGAACTATGATTGGAAAAGAGCAAGATATGGTGCACAAGTCATTGAGACGAAAGAAATCACTATGGAAGAATACTTGATTTTAGGGCAAGAAAAGACAAGGAAAGAAAGAAACAAATTGCCGTTTCGACACACTTGGTGTATGTCAAATGATGATGAAGAAGATTCATATGCCGTGAAACCAATTCCGGCAATTGTTATTGATAGTACTTTTTCTCCGGAGATTGCACAAGATGATGTGTATACGGAACCTTACGTTGAAGAATATTCTGCAATCGTATTACCACCATTAGACAATCCAACGGATGAAGATGAAAAGTATTCTAATTTTGATTTTGAACCATTTGACGCCATAGTTTATGATGACATACCTCAACCAGATTTTGACCCAACGAGGGTTTTTGAAGAAATCTGGGATGACTTGTTTAAAAATGAAATTCGGGACGATGCTGAAATTGCAAGACCACTAGTTGAAGATGGAGATTCACAAGATAAATTGGAGTCACTTACAACACAAAGTGGTACAAATTTATTTAAAATTATTAATCCAGTTGCTAATAATCTTGCTAGTTTTCCTAAACAGGTTGCAAATCATAAAGATGATGAGGTCAAATTTATTACACTACCTATTGAAGCACCTGTGGTCAACCCGTATTTGGTGGAGCTCGAAGAAGAGTTTGGTGATGAGCTCTTAAACATTGCTATGATTGATGAAGATGATGATTCCGACCCTATGAAGTATATAGAGGAACTCGAACTTTTACTTGCCAAAGACCCTTTCTCATCTTCCGCGGAAGTCAAGGGACGCCTTACTACCAAAGGGACTAACCAAGAAGAAAGGAGACTCATTTTTACTCAACATACTGCTCTTTCTGATGGAATGGTCAAGTCATCCAATTTATCAACCAAACCGGGTATGAATAGGAAAGATGTACATATATTGCCAAGGTATGATCTTTATGTATTTCTTCTATCTTTAATAGCAAATTTACACTCTTTTCGTGTTTATGGCTATTATCACCCGCACTTGATCCCAAGTGGGGGGAACAACACCCTATTACACAGTAAATAAGGGTGGAGTCAGGTTCGTGACTCGAACAAAAACAAGCGCTTCGTGGGAGGCAACCCATGCTTATCTTTTATTTTATTTTCTGATTTTGTATTGAGTCTGTCAGTACTGCAGTAGATGCGGCGCATCTCCATCATAGGATGCGGCGTATCAACTGTACAGATCATATCTTTATTTTTCTGCATTTTTATTTTCGACTTTAAAACTATTTATCAGTTTATTTTAATGCGGCGCATCCCTGGTTAAGGATGCGGCGCATCTTTATTCTGATCCGTATTAATTCCAGGCTCGATACGGCGTATCTTCTTCAATAAGATACGGCGCATCGACTGACCTGATGATTTTCAGTTTTAATTTTTAAGTTTTATTTTTCCTAACTACTAATGTATTATGCAAGTTTGAACCTTTCTTATCTTAGGTGTGTTTTAAAGTGTTGGTGGTATTATAGTTTCCTGGATTTCCTGTGGATACATCAAGTATGAAGCTTTAACGTTCTAATCCACAAGAAGTTGATTTTTGCTCTTATACTAATGGAGGATCATACCGAGCAAATCTCAGGGGAGTTTTTCTGTTCTAATTCTTTTATTTTCCAGTTTTTAACCTTTTATACAAACAACGAGGACGTTGTTTAACTTAAGTGGGGGGATTGGAGAATTAGAACACTTAACAATTACTTGTCCTAAACTTTTTCAAAAATTATGCTTAAAATGTGCTTAATATATCAAACTTAAATTTATTTTTTTTGCATGTTTTTGTTTAAGATCTAAGTTGCATAGCTGCACACATGACGTTATTTTCAAAAATTGTGATTTTCCAAAATTCACAAATCTATGAGTGTGCCGGTGACTTGTAAACTTTAGAACTTGGCTTGTATACTATTCGAGACCACCATAATGAGTATTATTTATATAATTGGAGTGACTTGTCTAACTTGGTAAAATTCTAGGATTACACCCAAATAGCTTTATATGTTATGTGTTATTAGCTAACTACACTGGTTAGTTAACCCCCGTATAAACCTTTTGTTACTCTCATTTTTAGAGTAAGATACCCCTAGAAAAACACTCAGAGCCATTCCTTTCGTTTCTTACACCTATGTTTAAAATGTTTCGTTACACCCTTACACCTTAGCCTACCCTGTAGATTAGAATCCGTGGTTGGCTAATTGCTATAGGCAGAGTGTGTTTCCTTACATTACCTGTGTTCGCGTGCGTAATTCATTATCTATGGTTAGGTCGGGAAATTGCACAATGCAATTGGAGTGAAAGTAAATATTGTATATTTTGGAGTTTATTTTTCGTGTGTTTACTACTTTCACTATTACTACTATTTCTGAAGTCATGAAAAGTATGGAAAAATTATCCGGAAAGAAAGTTAGTGATGTGGTGAAATTTTACACATCATTTTATGTTCATAAAAAAAAAAAAAAAAAAAAAAAGAAAAAAAAAAAATCGAAAAAATAAGAAAAGAAAAAAAAAGAAAGAAAAGTTGGATGTTTATTTTAACCAACTTATGTAAAGTTATGTAAGTGGTCGATATCACCACTATTTGTTGTACTATATCTATGGATTGAATGGGAATTGGCAGTTATGAACGCCAATTAAGGTTTATTCTTTGATTAAGATCTTGTTGAGTATAATTCGTGTCTACCTAAAGCGTGTGTTTCAAGTGTTAAAGCGTGAGTTATTCGATGATATGAGTCTTATTCATGGGATGGTTGGGATAGTGATTAACCACACTTAGGATTTTAATTTATTTGTTTTGTTTTGTTTATTTTTATTTTTACACCAATTTATATCCCAAATGTTATCCATACCCTATATTATTCATTATCCAACCAAACCTTTGATTTATTGAGATTAGGGATTTGAGCAATCTTAAGTATCGTAGTCGTGGATTCGACTATGTATTTATGATTTTGTCGCCTTTTTGATATATTATTATTGGTGAAGTTTGGACCTATCTTTAGCCTATTCGAGTTAAGGATTTGAGCAATTGCAAGTATCGTGTTCGTGGATTCGATCATGTATTTGTGATTTTGTCGCCTTTTCTGGAATTTGAGATCGATAGTGATTAAGAATAATTAACCCTTAAGCCTAAAAACCCTTTTTACCGCTTTAGACTTGTTATTCCTTAGCTTTAGTGGTGGAGATGTGTATACTTGCCAAGCTTATGATAGAATATTCGTCGCGACTGGACAGTTAAACGATTAGATTTGCTTTTATCGACTTATTTTATTTTACTTCTAATTCGTTAAGTGTTTAGTTGTGTGATTATGAAATGAACGAATACATGCTTAAATATAAAATAAATCCTAACATCTTTTAGGATACATTTTCATAAAAGAAATTCTAAGGTTTACTTGGGGACAAGTAAAGTTCAAGTGGGGGGATATTTGATGAACTCAAATAAGTACATTTTATTACTATCATTTATCCCATTAATTTGACTTGTTTTACTATATTATGTATGAGGATTGATACTTAATCGTTTACTTTTGTAATTCTCAGGTAAAAACAAGCGTTTGGTGAAACTTAATGATTTTGGACTAATAATGGAGCAAAACGTGCATAAAGTGAAAGTCTACTGACATGGACAAGATCAAGTCAATTCTGCTCCAGATGCGCCGCATCTCACTCTCGACATGCGCCGCATCTCTATCAAGATATCACCAGATACGATCCAAGATACAAGAGGACATGCGCCGCATCTGATCATGGAGTTACGCCGCATCTTCTGGCGGTTTACGAATATTCCTGAATATTATAATCTTGGACCCCACGCGAAGTTAAGTACATGCGCCGCATCTACTTAGTAGATGCGCCGCATCTTCCCTCAGACAGAAAGTATAAATACCCCGTAGACCAGACGAATTACAAGTTCCAAAAACCCTAACACCGAAGACCGAACAGTAGGAACAAAGGACGAATTCAGTCAAGGAGGCAGCACAAGACACACCCAAATCAAAGATACAAGAGCTGTAAGAAGGTGCTGCATGTATTTAATTCATTAAGTAGTTTTGTTTTATTGTGTTAGCAAACTTTAATTCATCAGGATTGGTGGCTTGTGTAATGTGACAACGGAAAGATTGCACTCCCTTTAATACTTGCTTTCCCATCAATTAAAGTTTATATGTTGATGTCTTTGGTTACTACTTATTAGTGCATTGATAACCTCTGTGTTTATTAGTGGCTTGTGGGCATTTGACTGCGGGACATAATGTGGCTCCCACGGTTGTTTCTAAATTGATCACTTAGGAATAACTTTTAGACATAAGTAATCATTAAGGGTTTACTCGCCGATAAGAATAGGACCAACGAGAAAGGATTAACTACATACACTTCATATAAAGCTATCAATAAAACAAGTGACAAACTACTTAATCATAAGGACAACCCTCTTATTGTCTCTAGTATCTATCTGTGTACGTGTGTGCTACTTGCTGATTCGTGCCTATTGGTTTATTTTATTATTTAATTGCAACAAATTGTGCCAGTCTCTCAGGCTGAAACCCCCTTGCGTTAGGATATTAAAATACTGATTAGAATAACGAGATAATACGTTCCACTCTTAGTGATCGACACTCTACTTACCATTATATTCATACTGACCGGGTACACTGCTCGTTAAGTGTGTGTGTTATTGATAAGTCGGCTAAATATAAATTTAAAACTTGAGTAGGCATTAAAACTGCTAAACGTAACGAAAATACGGCGCATTAACTTTCGTTAATACGACGCATTTAATTTTAATTAGATAAGCTGATTTTTGATTAATTAATTCGATACGGCGCATTCAAAATTCTAAGCGGCGTATCTATTTTCTGAATAAAGTCTGATTAAATTTTAACGATATTAAGATACGGCGTATCCCATTTATTGGATACGGCGCATCAACAGCAGATATCAGAAGCTTTTATTTTACTTTGATCGTTTCACCCTTCTTTTGCACGAGTAAGTTTTATTTCAGGTAGATGGACGATCCTGATATTACAATGGAAGAATATATCAGACTTAAAGAGGAAAGAGCCTTGAGCAATTATGGGAACTATGATTGGAAAAGAGCAAGATATGGTGCACAAGTCATTGAGACGAAAGAAATCACTATGGAAGAATACTTGATTTTAGGGCAAGAAAAGACAAGGAAAGAAAGAAACAAATTGCCGTTTCGACACACTTGGTGTATGTCAAATGATGATGAAGAAGATTCATATGCCGTGAAACCAATTCCGGCAATTGTTATTGATAGTACTTTTTCTCCGGAGATTGCACAAGATGATGTGTATACGGAACCTTACGTTGAAGAATATTCTGCAATCGTATTACCACCATTAGACAATCCAACGGATGAAGATGAAAAGTATTCTAATTTTGATTTTGAACCATTTGACGCCATAGTTTATGATGACATACCTCAACCAGATTTTGACCCAACGAGGGTTTTTGAAGAAATCTGGGATGACTTGTTTAAAAATGAAATTCGGGACGATGCTGAAATTGCAAGACCACTAGTTGAAGATGGAGATTCACAAGATAAATTGGAGTCACTTACAACACAAAGTGGTACAAATTTATTTAAAATTATTAATCCAGTTGCTAATAATCTTGCTAGTTTTCCTAAACAGGTTGCAAATCATAAAGATGATGAGGTCAAATTTATTACACTACCTATTGAAGCACCTGTGGTCAACCCGTATTTGGTGGAGCTCGAAGAAGAGTTTGGTGATGAGCTCTTAAACATTGCTATGATTGATGAAGATGATGATTCCGACCCTATGAAGTATATAGAGGAACTCGAACTTTTACTTGCCAAAGACCCTTTCTCATCTTCCGCGGAAGTCAAGGGACGCCTTACTACCAAAGGGACTAACCAAGAAGAAAGGAGACTCATTTTTACTCAACATACTGCTCTTTCTGATGGAATGGTCAAGTCATCCAATTTATCAACCAAACCGGGTATGAATAGGAAAGATGTACATATATTGCCAAGGTATGATCTTTATGTATTTCTTCTATCTTTAATAGCAAATTTACACTCTTTTCGTGTTTATGGCTATTATCACCCGCACTTGATCCCAAGTGGGGGGAACAACACCCTATTACACAGTAAATAAGGGTGGAGTCAGGTTCGTGACTCGAACAAAAACAAGCGCTTCGTGGGAGGCAACCCATGCTTATCTTTTATTTTATTTTCTGATTTTGTATTGAGTCTGTCAGTACTGCAGTAGATGCGGCGCATCTCCATCATAGGATGCGGCGTATCAACTGTACAGATCATATCTTTATTTTTCTGCATTTTTATTTTCGACTTTAAAACTATTTATCAGTTTATTTTAATGCGGCGCATCCCTGGTTAAGGATGCGGCGCATCTTTATTCTGATCCGTATTAATTCCAGGCTCGATACGGCGTATCTTCTTCAATAAGATACGGCGCATCGACTGACCTGATGATTTTCAGTTTTAATTTTTAAGTTTTATTTTTCCTAACTACTAATGTATTATGCAAGTTTGAACCTTTCTTATCTTAGGTGTGTTTTAAAGTGTTGGTGGTATTATAGTTTCCTGGATTTCCTGTGGATACATCAAGTATGAAGCTTTAACGTTCTAATCCACAAGAAGTTGATTTTTGCTCTTATACTAATGGAGGATCATACCGAGCAAATCTCAGGGGAGTTTTTCTGTTCTAATTCTTTTATTTTCCAGTTTTTAACCTTTTATACAAACAACGAGGACGTTGTTTAACTTAAGTGGGGGGATTGGAGAATTAGAACACTTAACAATTACTTGTCCTAAACTTTTTCAAAAATTATGCTTAAAATGTGCTTAATATATCAAACTTAAATTTATTTTTTTTTGCATGTTTTTGTTTAAGATCTAAGTTGCATAGCTGCACACATGACGTTATTTTCAAAAATTGTGATTTTCCAAAATTCACAAATCTATGAGTGTGCCGGTGACTTGTAAACTTTAGAACTTGGCTTGTATACTATTCGAGACCACCATAATGAGTATTATTTATATAAATTGGAGTGACTTGTCTAACTTGGTAAAATTCTAGGATTACACCCAAATAGCTTTATATGTTATGTGTTATTAGCTAACTACACTGGTTAGTTAACCCCCGTATAAACCCTTTTGTTACTCTCATTTTTAGAGTAAGATACCCCTAGAAAAACACTCAGAGCCATTCCTTTCGTTTCTTACACCTATGTTTAAAATGTTTCGTTACACCCTTACACCTTAGCCTACCCTGTAGATTAGAATCCGTGGTTGGCTAATTGCTATAGGCAGAGTGTGTTTCCTTACATTACCTGTGTTCGCGTGCGTAATTCATTATCTATGGTTAGGTCGGGAAATTGCACAATGCAATTGGAGTGAAAGTAAATATTGTATATTTTGGAGTTTATTTTTCGTGTGTTTACTACTTTCACTATTACTACTATTTCTGAAGTCATGAAAAGTATGGAAAAATTATCCGGAAAGAAAGTTAGTGATGTGGTGAAATTTTACACATCTTTATGTCTCATCAAAAAAAAAAAAAAAAAAAAAAAAAAAAAAAAAAATCGAAAAAATAAGAAAAGAAAAAAAAAGAAAGAAAAGTTGGATGTTTATTTTAACCAACTTATGTAAAGTTATGTAAGTGGTCGATATCACCACTATTTGTTGTACTATATCTATGGATTGAATGGGAATTGGCAGTTATGAACGCCAATTAAGGTTTATTCTTTGATTAAGATCTTGTTGAGTATAATTCGTGTCTACCTAAAGCGTGTGTTTCAAGTGTTAAAGCGTGAGTTATTCGATGATATGAGTCTTATTCATGGGATGGTTGGGATAGTGATTAACCACACTTAGGATTTTAATTTATTTGTTTTGTTTTGTTTATTTTTATTTTTACACCAATTTATATCCCAAATGTTATCCATACCCTATATTATTCATTATCCAACCAAACCTTTGATTTATTGAGATTAGGGATTTGAGCAATCTTAAGTATCGTAGTCGTGGATTCGACTATGTATTTATGATTTTGTCGCCCTTTTTGATATATTATTATTGGTGAAGTTTGGACCTATCTTTAGCCTATTCGAGTTAAGGATTTGAGCAATTGCAAGTATCGTGTTCGTGGATTCGATCATGTATTTGTGATTTTGTCGCCTTTTCTGGAATTTGAGATCGATAGTGATTAAGAATAATTAACCCTTAAGCCTAAAAACCCTTTTTACCGCTTTAGACTTGTTATTCCTTAGCTTTAGTGGTGGAGATGTGTATACTTGCCAAGCTTATGATAGAATATTCGTCGCGACTGGACAGTTAAACGATTAGATTTGCTTTTATCGACTTATTTTATTTTACTTCTAATTCGTTAAGTGTTTAGTTGTGTGATTATGAAATGAACGAATACATGCTTAAATATAAAAATAAATCCTAACATCTTTTAGGATACATTTTCATAAAAGAAATTCTAAGGTTTACTTGGGGACAAGTAAAGTTCAAGTGGGAGGATATTTGATGAACTCAAATAAGTACATTTTATTACTATCATTTATCCCATTAATTTGACTTGTTTTACTATATTATGTATGAGGATTGATACTTAATCGTTTACTTTTGTAATTCTCAGGTAAAAACAAGCGTTTGGTGAAACTTAATGATTTTGGACTAATAATGGAGCAAAACGTGCATAAAGTGAAAGTCTACTGACATGGACAAGATCAAGTCAATTCTGCTCCAGATGCGCCGCATCTCACTCTCGACATGCGCCGCATCTCTATCAAGATATCACCAGATACGATCCAAGATACAAGAGGACATGCGCCGCATCTGATCATGGAGTTACGCCGCATCTTCTGGCGGTTTACGAATATTCCTGAATATTATAATCTTGGACCCCACGCGAAGTTAAGTACATGCGCCGCATCTACTTAGTAGATGCGCCGCATCTTCCCTCAGACAGAAAGTATAAATACCCCGTAGACCAGACGAATTACAAGTTCCAAAAACCCTAACACCGAAGACCGAACAGTAGGAACAAAGGACGAATTCAGTCAAGGAGGCAGCACAAGACACACCCAAATCAAAGATACAAGAGCTGTAAGAAGGTGCTGCATGTATTTAATTCATTAAGTAGTTTTGTTTTATTGTGTTAGCAAACTTTAATTCATCAGGATTGGTGGCTTGTGTAATGTGACAACGGAAAGATTGCACTCCCTTTAATACTTGCTTTCCCATCAATTAAAGTTTATATGTTGATGTCTTTGGTTACTACTTATTAGTGCATTGATAACCTCTGTGTTTATTAGTGGCTTGTGGGCATTTGACTGCGGGACATAATGTGGCTCCCACGGTTGTTTCTAAATTGATCACTTAGGAATAACTTTTAGACATAAGTAATCATTAAGGGTTTACTCGCCGATAAGAATAGGACCAACGAGAAAGGATTAACTACATACACTTCATATAAAGCTATCAATAAAACAAGTGACAAACTACTTAATCATAAGGACAACCCTCTTATTGTCTCTAGTATCTATCTGTGTACGTGTGTGCTACTTGCTGATTCGTGCCTATTGGTTTATTTTATTATTTAATTGCAACAAATTATGCCAGTCTCTCAGGCTGAAACCCCCTTGCGTTAGGATATTAAAATACTGATTAGAATAACGAGATAATACGTTCCACTCTTAGTGATCGACACTCTACTTACCATTATCTTCATACTGACCGGGTACACTGCTCGTTAGGTGTGTGTGTTATTGATAAGTCGGCTAAATATAAATTTAAAACTTGAGTAGGCATTAAAACTGCTAAACCACAACGACACACGCAGCACATCAGAGGAATGGTCCCTAAAACTTCATCAGGGCAGCACAAACTTGGTGGAAATGGGGACCTCAACATTCAACATCCTGCTTACGGCTCTGATCAATCACACTCAGAGTCTCAGGGAGTAACGGTCCCTATATCTTCGTCAAGGCAGTACAACCCTGATAGAAAGGGGGACGTCAACATCTCACTGCCTAGTGATGTTACTGGAGATAACCCACCAGTCCTTGAAGGCACCTCTGGGGACAAACACTCAGGGGGCGTGCAACCACCCGCTGATATGGAACCTTCACCCCCCATGGAGTTGTGCATAACTTGGGAACTGACCCTGTGAACCAGGCAGAGAAAACCCACTTTGTTCACCTTGAGGGGTCAGGACCTGGCCAAAACAAAGGTGAGCCCTCTTTTGAGGGGTAGCCAGATACATACCTAGTTCCAACTCTTGCTGATCTCCAAATGATAATAAATAAAGAATCAGAAGAGAAAATGGTTGATTTTGGAGATGAAAAAGTCTTTGCTACTGGGGACGACATGGAGACTGAGACTTACAACTCTCCTCAGCACATTGAAAAGCCAACTTCATTTCCTCCTCATGAGGACCAAGACCCCCATAACAACCCTACATCATCATCATCAGGCAATTCCTCAGGCTCCTTAGACTCTGCTCCTACAACTCCTGGATATCGGCAGAAGTATGACAATGTTCTACCTCTCACTGAAAGGCAGTTAGTCAAGTTCCTCCGCAAGTCAAACACTGCCTTCTTCAATCAGATAACAAAGGAACAATGGGATCAGCATACTGACGCATCAGCCTCTTATGATGACTTTAGGGATGCTGTTGAAGGCTCTCAAGGTAAACTTCATCAGGTCGTTGCCTTCACTAACAAACAAATCAGTGACCTGAGGAACACTATTGAGCAACTGGGCTTTGAACAAGACACACAATTTCACAATGTGCTACAGACTCTCAGTGCAATTCAAGAAGAGTTCAAAGATGATCCAGCTCTTATTACCAGGCTGACTGAGTTCATGGATACTCAGAAGACCACCTCCTCTAACATTACTGAGCTTCTCAAGCTCCTCAAAGAAGTGGATCTTGCACCTCTCAGGTCTTAGCAAGAAGACATTCAGAAGTCAGTCTCTAATACCCAGGGATACCTGACGTAAATTTCATCAGCCTTTGACCTGCTCTCCACTAAACATAATGAGCTGGTCAGCCACTACACCACCAGGGTCATCGAACTCACTAAAGCTCAAGTCAGCATGGCTAAAGACATCTCTACCCTGAAGAACGAGACCACTGATATCAAAAACATGTCTCCACCATACTAACAGTTCTTCAGACTTCTCAAGTTCCCCTAGCTCCTCAGTCAACAAATGCTTACCCTGACGCTCCAGAATCTGTTGAGGGGAAGAAACCTGATGAACCAGTTCCTGAACCTGCAACTGAAGTTGTTCCTCTACAAAGCTACATGCCAGGAACTTCAACTTCTTCAGCTCTTGTTATTGCTACAACTCCAATTACAATTGAAGCAACAACAACTACTGAGTTCCCTGAAATCTCCTTCAGTACACCTCCTCCCACTGACAAAGGGAAGGGAATCATGGGGACTGAAGATTCTCCTCCAAAGTGGCCGCAATCTTGGATGAAGAGGAAAGGCTCAAGGCTGAAAGTCTCAGTAGGCCAGTGATTGCTGAAGTGGCCAAAGAAGTCATCAAGGAAACTGAACAGGGTATCAAGGTGGAACAATTCCTCAAACTTCAGGCTGACCGAATCAAAGAACACAATCTTAAGGTCAAGCTTAATACTGAAAAGAAGAGGAAGAATTATGAGAAGTATGTCTAGTACATGATGAAGACAAAGGGTGAAGGTACCATTACTAACATGACCATTCATGCCAATATTGATCCCATAGCCATCACAGTTCATAGAGGGCCAAGGAATTCTGAGAAGAACAAACCGTTTAAGTTCTCAGAATATAGGATCAAGGAATGGGACATGATGGGGCCCATCCTGAGGAAGAAGCAGAACATGTGTGTTCCTAACCTTCTGGCTGCCCTGAGCAACAAATATGAGGAACTGGAAAGGGTGGCCAAGAGCTTGGGAATCGATCATGTGAAAGCACTTCCTTCTCAGGGACTAACAATCCCTAAACCAACTCAAAAGACTGGGAAGAAGAGGAAAGCTGTAGGCCAAGAACCTGAACAATTCATAGCTGCTCTTCACTGCAACAGGATTCCTCCTGAAGGGTCAAGTTTGTTCCAAACAAAGTGATCAAGCTTCCTGAGTTTGGTATCTTCTTCATCGATGAGTTCGGCCGATAGGCTTTTCAAAGAGTCAGTGATATACACCTGGTGGAAAAAACAACTCTTATGGCATACAAGCTAATGACACTTCACGTAAAGGGCCCTGAGAATGAAGAGTTTATGAGAGGATGCGTCGATACACTTAATAGGATGTTAGTCCTTTACAACGAGTGTATGTGATACTTTGAGTGAATATGATTAAGTATGCGGAATCTACTTAACCACACTTAGAAGGTTATTGATTATTGGAAATGGAACAGTGGTGGTTGTTGAATTTGATAATGAACAATAAATGGTAACACCAAACGATTCAATATTATTTAAGAATAATACGAGTTATCTTCACTATCACTAGGGTTACAAAACCTTGAATCTCTATTACAAAGAAAAACTTATTTTGTATCTTGTTCTATCAACTGAGTTAGTTTTTCTTTTGGTTACATTAATCACAAATTTACACATTTAGATTCAGACTTAGACTGTTTGTAACTAATATAAGATCTTCCTTTTATACAACTAAGGAGATCTTTACAATAAATGATAAGTCTTGTCGAAGCTACTTGCTTTGCTTGAGTGTGTTAGTCCTTAAGATACAAATTGTACCTGTGTACACAACTTGTTGACTGATCATCTATCAAAGATATTATCTACCGTATATCTTTGACTTTTATACACAAAATATCTTTGTATACTTATCCATAAAGCAGTAGAATACGCGACACCTATCTCTTTAACAGCAGTATCTGTTGCACTAGCCGTAGAATCCTTGCGGCAGCAGAATCTCTAACACTAGCAGTAGAATGAAATACACTAGCAGTAGAATGATACTTAGTATATTTCTCTGAGCAGAACTAACCTTGTAAACATTTAATTCCCAACACTAATCTTCAGAACATTTAATTCCCAACAATCCTCCCCTAAACATGTAATTCCCTAATTAACATGTTTCTTCTGAATTAAATTTTGATTGTGAGGATCTTTCAAACACTTCATAGTTAGACTTTTGATCTGAGCTTTCTTCTATTCTTCAAGATTAAATATCTTTCTGTCTAACTCATCTACCTTCTGTGAATCTTTTTCAGCAATAACATCATCTTTCTTTGTCTTGAACAATAGCAGTACTTTGAATAAAATATGGTGCAATTTCCTTGGATGGAGGAATTATAAGAGGCAATGGTGCTGTGTATCTTGGATGCTTGTTCCAAGAAGTCAAATCTTCTTCCAGCATGCCTTTGTAAGTGATGAACAAACGTAGTGAACTAAAAATGAAACTGAAAGCTCCTAGATAGAACTTTCTCCATTTGAATGCTTCATCCCTTCTGAATATATATAATACTCCAGAATCTTCATTTGAACTTTCTTCATTTGAAGAGCTTATTCCGAGTATCCATCAACTGAAAAAGTTTATTCCCAGCATCCATCAACTGAATGCTTGTTCTTATTATTGGCTGAATAATATGACATGTTAGCTTCTCAAAAAGCTGATGTCATCATCTTGTATGCTCTTGTCTTTTCCATTGTAGGAGGAGATACAACAACTGCTTGATCAATTTCTCCCCTGTTCTGAGCATACACAACCACAACTTTTCTTTCTTCATTGGTTAATCTTCCTCTCCTGATCTTGGAAGATCTCTCACTATGTACCAAAATATTTAGCAATCCTCCCCTGAGATTTATAATTTCCTCCCCTGTTTGGAAGATCTCTCACCATCATGTGAACTAGCAATTAGAACATGATTTTCAGACAATGGTGTACATGTTGGCCATCAATTCATTAAGAGTTTAATTTGCTGCCCTCATCACTTCTAGGTGTGTTAACTCCTATGAGTGGTGAATCATGGGGTGTTGACTCATTGTCCATCATTTGATGGTTTTTCTAAGCCACTTTGAAAAATCTTTTTTAAGAAACTTTTAGCAGTATGAATATGATTTTATTATTGAAAAATCATACTGCTCTCAACCATTTTGAAGGGATTAAGTGTATAACAGACACTTAATCAAGAATTCGGTTTAACTTAATCTCTGGTTGTGTGAGAACCAATGTTTTCAGTTACTATCTGACTAACTGAGCCATCAAATCAATGTGAAACATCATAATCAGGTTTCAAGAAAGAAGTTTTAAAGATTTTATTAACTTAGGTGTAAACCTTTGTTAATGAATTCCCAAACTCAGTCCATCATAAACATATTATATCAGCAACTAGTATAGTCATTCTGCTGCTTCCATTTCACTTGAAACTTCCTTTATGCTCAATATTCATACCTGAAATTGTTAGTCCAAAACCAAGAAACAAAATGCAAAACATTTGTCTTATAGCAGTAGAATCATATGACTAACAGTATGAAGTTAACAAACAAAAATTTGTATTAGCAGTACAAACTTTTCAGTAACAGTAGTAATTAACAAAGCTTGCAGTACAAACAAAAATGTTGGGAATGCTTAAAGTGACGATCATTATTGAGTCAATGAGTCTTGTAATATGGTCATGTAATAGCTCGTTAGAATTGGAAAAATATAGTCTACATGATAGTAGAAGTGTGCCAACTAGTTTAGTCATAGTATTTACGTTAATGTTGAAATAGTGAAATATGTAAAGATGGCACACTTCCCATTCCTCATATCTTAGGAGACTATATAAAGTGTAATCCTCTCATTTGAGAGATGGTGGATTGTGTGTGAAATGAGAAATTCTCTCATTATTCTCCCTTGTTCTTTCTCTCTCTAGAATGCATCTTTCTCTCTCTAGATATATTATATATGTGTGATTTGTGCTAAATAATAGGTCACCTACAAGTGGTATCAAGAGCTAAACAAAGATTTAGGAAATTTTTTTGGGGCGTGTTACTGTTCACCCGAGTTGTTACTGTTCATCCGAGTTCCTTTTGCCCAAGTTGTGACTATTTCATCGAGTTCGGTGAAATTAGTCGAGTTAGAACTTTGCTCGAGTTACTGGACTCACTTTGCTCGAGTTAGAGTGTAGTCGAGTTAGGTGACTTTCCTCGAGTTCAACTTTGCTCGAGTTTGGTTATTCCGCTCAAGTTTGATTATTTTGCTCGAGTTAGGATAGTCGAGTTAGGTGAAGACTCAAGTTTGCTCGAGTTACAACTTTGCTCGAGTTGAAGTGTAAGTCAAGTTAGACACTAGATAGTCGAGTTAGACTTAGTCGAGTTAGATCATTTGCTCGAGTTAGATCATTTGTTCGAGTTGGGTAGTCGACTTTGCATTACTCGAGTTAGATCATTTGCTCGAGTTGGGTAGTCGACTTGACATTACTGGAAAGTTGCTTGCTCGAGTTAAGTTTCTAGGGTTGCTCGAGTTGAACAGTTGCTCAAGTTGGGTTTGCTCTATTTGGAATTTACTCGAGTTGGGTTTGCTCTAGTTGGGTTTGCTCGAGGTGGAATTTACTCGAGTTGGGTTTGCTCTAGTTGTGATTTGCTCGAGTTTGGTGTGTTTCCTCGAGTTTGGTTGGTCTCCTCAAGTTTGGTTTATTTCCTCAAGTTTGGTTGTGCTCGAGTTTGTTTGCTTGAGTTTGGTATATTAAGTTTGTTGCTCGAGATTGTTTCCTCGACTTTGTTTGTTTCCTCAAGTGTGTAAAAGAAACCCTCAATTGGTGAAATTTACTCTACTTAATTAACATACCTAAGTTGGTGAACTTCACTCTACTTACTCAACTTACCTATCATACCAAAGTTGGTGAAATTTTACTCAACTTACTCAACATACCAAAGTTGGTGAAACTTTACTCAACTTACTCAACTTTACTCAACTTTATATAACTGAGATTGTGAGATAATCAACTTTCTGAGATACCAAGTTTGTGAGATAATCGACTTTGTGAGATAATCGACTTTGTGAGATACCAAGTTTGTGAGATAATCGACTTTGTGAGATAATCGACTTTACAAAACCAAGACCACATTTACAATGGCTGCTTCTAAAGCTATTACCTATGCCCCTAATGTTGAATTCCAACTAGAGGACGTGGATTTGACCAAAAACAATGTCGAAGGGAATTTTGCCTACCCGGAAAAATTTCCGGCCTATAAGGACATGCTAAAATATCTGAAAAATTGCTTCCTTTCTACGGCATTCACCAAAACAACCCCATTCATATACCATGACTATTTAAGGGAGTTCTGGTGTATAGCAGTGGCCACCAGCCCTGATGTCATCAAGGACACCATCATCACGTTCTCAGTAAAGAATGGGAGAAAGACCCTCTCCCTAGACTACCACACCTTCATCAAAGCCACAGGCCTAGATTTCATTGAGAACCTTGACCCTCAGCCCACTGAAAGTGAAGTAAAGGCCGAATTACTTTTACTTGGGCCACATGATGACAAATACCCTGATGTGGCCCCAAGGACTTTATTGGCCAAAGCCCCAATCATCAAGACCTGGTTTCCTGCAGTCTGGAGGATACTGATGACCTTTGTCATTTAGGTCCTTAGTGGAAACAAGTCCTCCACGAAGCAATTGAACACTGCTCAACAAATGATAGTGTTCAGTCTCCTGGAGGGTAGAAAAATAGATATTGGAGAAATAATCTTCAAAGACCTCATAGTCAATTTATCTGGGAAATCCAGGCAAAGACACATGTCTTACCCTAGGTTCATTTCCTGTGTGCTTCAAGACGTATTAGGCTCCGAGTATGTTAGACCCAATGTCCAGGGATCTGACCCTGATGTCTTACACAAGGCAAACTACTCGAGAGACCTCACTGAGGTTACACCTATTGCCCTAACCACATACATGCTGATTGTCATTCAGGGCGTAGACACAATATCACCAGTGCCTTTTCCTTCCAAGAAGGAGAAGAAGAAAAAGAAGGGGGGGGGGGTCCAGGAAGGTGGTTCAACCCAAACCACTCGACACTGAGACCTCTGCCTCAATGCCTAAGAAAAGAAGGCTAAAAATGGCCAAGCCAACTGAGACACCCACAGTTGAGACCCAATTGGCCAAAGAACAACTGCCAACGGAGGGTACTGAGAAATCACCCTCAGTGTCCTCGGGCAAACCTGCTCCTAAAGACTCTGCTAGCATATACAAGTCAGTGGAGTCAGGAACCATCCAACCCTCACTTCCCAATGAAGGTATTCGTCAATCACCACCTTTGCCTGAGGGAGAAACGGGTCCTATATCCTCAGTAGAGCAGCACTACTCTACCGAGAAGGGGACCCACACCTCCTCACATCCCGTTTATGGATTTGACAAATCACAGTCAGATTCTTAGGGAGGACTGGTCCCTAAATCTTCATCAGGGCAGCACAACCTTGGTGGAAAGGGGGACCTCAACATTCAACATCCTGTTTACGGCTCTGATCAATCACACTCTGAGTCTCAGGGAGTAACGGTCCCTATATCTTCGTCAGGGCAGTACAACCCTGATAGAAAGGGGGACCTCAACATCTCACTGCATAGTGATGGTACTAGAGAAAACCCACTAGTCCTTGAAGGCACCTCTGGGGACAAACACTCAGGGGGCGTGCAACCACCCACTGATATGGAACCTTCACCCCCTCATGGAGTTGCGCATAACTTGGGAACTGACCCTATGAACCAGGCAGAGAAAACCTACTCTGTTCACCTGGAAGGGTCAGGACCTGGCCAAAACAAAGGTGAGCCCTCTTTTGAGGGGTAGCCGGATACACACCTAGTTCCAACTCTTGCTGATATCCAAATGATAATAAATAAAGAATCAGAAGAGAAAATGGTTGATTTTGGAGATGACGAAGTCTTTGCTGTTGGGGACGACATGGAGACTTAGACTTACAACTCTCCTCAGTACACTGAACAACCAACTTCATCTCCTCCTCATGAGGACCAAGACCCCCATCACAACCCTACATCATCATCATCAGGAAATTCCTCAGGCTCCTCAGACTCTTCTCCTAAAACTCCTGGATATCTGCAGAAGTATGACAATGTTCTACCTCTCACTGAAAGGCAGTTAGTCAAGTTCCTCCGCAAGTCAAACACTGCCCTCTTCAATGAGATAACAAGGGAACAATAGGATCAACATACTGACGCAGTAGCCTCTTATGATGACTTCAGGGATGCTGTTGAAGGCTCTCAAGGTAAATTTCATCAGGCCGTTGCCTTCACTGAGAAACAAATCAGTGACCTGAGGAACACTATTGAGCAACTGGGCTTTGAACAAGACACACAATTTCACAATGTGCTACAGACTCTCAGTGCAATTCAAGAAGATATCAAAGATGATCCAGCTCTTATTACCAGGCTGACTGAGTTCATGGATACTCAGAAGACCACCTCCTCCAACATTACTGAGCTTCTCAAGCTCCTCAAAGTAGTGGATCTTGCACCTCTCAGGTCTCAGCAAGAAGACATTCAGAAGTCAATCTCTAATACCCAGGGATACCTGACGTAAATTTAATCAGCCTTTGACATGCTCTCCACTAAACATAACTGAGCCATCAAGTCAATGTGAAACATCATAATCAGGTTTCAAGAAATAAGTTTTAAAGATTTTATTAACTTAGGTGTAAACCTTTGTTAATGAATTCCCAAACTCGATCAGTCCATCATAAACCTATTATATCAGCAACTAGTATAGTCATTCTGCTGCTTCCATTTCACTTGAAACTTCCTTTATGCTCAATATTCATACCTAAAATTGTTAGTCCAAAACCAAGAAACAAAATGCAAAACATTTGTCTTATAGCAGTAGAATCATATGACTAACAGTATGAACTTAACAAACAAAAATTTGTATTATCAGTACAAACTTTTAAGTAACAGTAGTAATTAACAAAGCTAGCAGTACAAACAAAAATGTTGGGAATGCTTAAAGTGACGATCATTATCGAGTCAATGAGTCTTGTAATATGGTCATGTAATAGCTCGTTAGAATTGGAAAAATATAGTCTACATGATAGTAGAAGTGTGCCGTCTAGTTTAGTCATAGTATTTACATTAATGTTGAAATAGTGAAATATGTAAAGACGGCACACTTCCCTTTCCTCATATCTTAGGAGACTATATAAAGTGTAATCCTCTCATTTGAGAGATGGTGGATTGTGTGTGAAATGAGAAATTCTCTCATTATTCTCCCTTGTTCTTTCTCTCTCTAGAATGCATCTTTCTCTCTCTAGATATATTATATATGTGTGATTTGTGCTAAATAATAGGTCACCTACAAGTGGTTTCAAAGAGCCAAACAAAGATTTAGGAAATTTTTTTGGGGCATGTTACTGTTCACCCGAGTTGTCACTGTTCATCCGAGTTCTTTTTGCCCGAGTTGTGACTATTTCATTGAGTTCGGTGAAATTAGTCGAGTTAGAACTTTGCTCAAGTTACTGGACACACTTTGCTTGAGTTAGAGTGTAGTCGAGTTAGGTGACTTTCCTCGAGTTCAACTTTGCTCGAGTTTGATTATTCTGCTCAAGTTTAATTATTTTGCTCGAGTTGGGGTAGTCGAGTTAGGTGAAGACTCAAGTTTGCTCGAGTTACAACTTTGCTCGAGTTGAAGTGTAAGTCAAGTTAGACTCTACATAGTCGAGTTAGACTTAGTCAAGTTAGATCATTTGCTCGAGTTAGATCATTTTCTCGAGTTGGGTAGTCGACTTGGCATTACTCGAGTTAGATCATTTGCTCGAGTTAGATCATTTGCTCGAGTTGGGTAGTCGACTTGGCATTACTGGAAAGTTGCTTGCTCGAGTTAAGTTTCTAGGGTTGCTAGTTGAACAGTTGCTCTAGTTGGGTTTGCTCTATTTGGAATTTACTCGAGTTGGGTTTGCTCATGATGGAATTTACTCGAGTTGGGTTTTCTCTAGTTGTGATTTGCTCGAGTTTGGTGTGTTTCCTCGAGTTTGGTATGTCTCCTCAAGTTTGGTTTGTTTCCTCAAGTTTGGTTGTGCTCGAGTTTGTTTGCTTGAGTTTGGTATATTAAGTTTGTTGCTCGAGATTGTTTCCTCGACTTTGTTTGTTTCCTCGAGTGTGTAAAAGAAACCCTAAGTTGGTGAAATTTACTCTACTTACTTAACATACCTAAGTTGGTGAACTTTACTCTACTTACTTAACTTACCTATCATACCAAAGTTGGTGAAATTTTACTCAACTTACTCAACATACCAAAGTTGGTGAAACTTTACTCAACTTACTCAACTTTACTCAACTTTATATAACTGAGATTGTGAGATAATCGACTTTCTGAGATACCAAGTTTTCAAGTTATCACAAAAAAAAAAAAAAAAAAAAAAAAAAAAAAAAATTACTCCTGACATTCAATTTGAGTAAAATTTATTTTTTAGGAGAGACTAAACGTTCAATTTTTACGCGAAATTCAAATTTTGGTATAACGGTGAAAATTTTGGCCCAAAATTCAAATTTTTAGGTCAAAATTCGAATTTCTTCGGTGAAATTTGGTGTAATAATTTTTTAAACTCAAATTTTTCTAGCATCATTATAATTGCATTTTATGGTGATTTTCAAATTCTGGTAGAAAATTTTTTCAAGTTCAATTTTTGGAGGGAAATCAGAATTCACCATTAATAAATCCTTCAACTTAGAAAACTTGGGAAAGGACTTAACTTCAAACGATCACGACTCTTGAACCTTAAACCAACATTAAACACAACTCCTAGATCTTTGCAACGATCCAAGATCAACCTTATCACACACCGAAATTAAATGGAATCAAGTTCTCAAGAGGGAAAGATGCCTCAAGTTGTGCAAAAAGCTATTCATTCGAAGGAAAATTGTTTAGCACATTTTGAATTAGTCAAGCTTCAATGTATGGCCCTCTCAGAGGCAACGTTACCATTATGGGATAGATCAGTTCATCGAGCTTTTGAAACACTCTTCGGATCTGAAATGGACTTTACTACCTTCAAACGGAAACTCTTGCACAACATATGTCTAATAGAGAAGCAACTTGAACAAGGAAGTGACTGCATAGTAGCATATCGAGCGCTCAAATCACAGTTAAAATGGTTTCTCTACTTAGATTTCAGAGTGCTCAAAAATTCTTCGGAATATGTATCCACAAGCAAAATATGGAGAGAATGCATCATTAGTTACCTTGAAGTTGAATCTTTTAGAGGTCAATTGCTTAAACTAATGAACATACTGGAACTGGTGCTTACTACAAGATCACTTCATCTGAGGGAGATGCTGGAAAAGAAGCAAGAGTCAAATGAAAAGGTATTGCATAAAAGAGGGTTAAAAGAAAAAGAACGGGAAAGGATTGGAATGGAGATGCAGATACAAGTAGGAACTGCCAATGAGAAAGGGACATCAGATGATAATTTGGGTTTCACAAGTCAAGGGAGTGGTTCAGATACTGACGGGAAACTCAACTATAAGAATGATTTGAAGACTGCAGTTGCTGATGTCGGACCTTCACATTATACAGATACATTGATTACGGTACATCAATCAACTAATCATATCAAGATATTTGATAATGTGTTTGCTTATGAGACACAACGTCATGGACAACCTGAGTACATTAACGACACATATGTGGTGAATCAGGATAATAGAAATATTACTCCTGACATTCCACATATGGATCCTAATGGAGGTAAGGTTGAACATGACAATGTGAATCATGATCAAGAATGTGCTTCAAATGTTTTATTAATAAAAAATATTCAAAACAAAGTTGTTCGATTTAATGAGCTTAATCGTGAACTAAAAGCACAAAATATGTCATTAACTGAAAAGCTTGAGAATTATAGTAAACGTATACATGCTTTTGAAACGCGAACTAATCGTGAATACAGCCTTGAAGTGGAAAATGAGATATTGAGACACGAAAATGAGAGAATTGTAAAAGAGTCAAGCGACATCCAAGACAAACTGAAACGTCAAATATTCTCTCTTGAACAAAATTTTCAAAGATGTCACGCACAAAGCATTGACTTTGAGCTAGCTTTACAACACAATCTGGAAAAGCAATCTTTTGAAAACCCTTGGATGTCAAAACTTGAGCAACGTGATGATGAAAACGCGTCAATGACGTGTCAAATTTCAAAATACGAAAAAGAAATTGAGCATTTGAAGTTGATTTACAAAAATCTGTTTGATTCAATCAAAAGTTCACGAGTTCAGACACAAAAATCAAACATGAAACAAAAAGTGACCGAAGATTTGAAGTCTCAATTGTCTGAATTCGCAGATAAAAAGTTTGAAAATGTTTTGCAAAAGATTGAATCAATGAAGATGAAAAAGGTTGAATCTCAAATCACAAAAGTTTCCTTTCCAAATCCCCTATTCGATTCTAATACTCCAGATTTTGAAAAGGAAACAGGGGAGAAAATGTATTTTTTTGAAAATAAAAATCGTGTGCTTCAAACAAAAGTGGTTGAGCTTGAAACGCTTTTAGCTCAACAAACAAACGATTTTGAGGATGCCAAAACTGACTTTTTCAACAAAACGACAAAATTCAAAAATTATTTTGAAAGACTTGAAAAAGTAAATGTTGAGTTCAAACGGAAATTGGCTCGTAAAACAGATGATTCTAAAGCCGAAAAAGATCAACTTTTGAAACAAATTGTCTCTTTAGAATCAAAATTGGCATCCTAAGATCATCTTTCTCTTCAAAAAGAATACAGTGATTTGAGAACTTCATACAATGCTTTAAAAGTGAAGTTTGAATCTCTTAACCGATCGAAGGGAAAAGCTCCTATTTCAGATTTTTCAACAGCAGAAGTGAGTGTTTCAAAAAAGGTTTACACGGGTGAATCTTCAAAACAATTTTCGAAAAAGGTTTCCCAGTTTACAACCTATTCTTTGCAAAAAGGAAGGAAGTTTTCAAAGAAACCAAGTTTTTATGAAACACTTACTTCTCGAAAGTTTTTAAATCCAAATGCTTCAAAAGAAAAGACTCAAGTTTTTGAAACTCCACGCTCTCGTTTTACACCGGTAAAGCAAGTGTGGAGACCTAAGCAAAGTCGTTCAAAAGTTTTCAAATATTCAATATCAGAATTGCTTTCGATGCAACATAAGAATGACTCTGCTTTGAACATTCCAAATAACGGAAGGTTTCCATTTATCACAAAAACAAATCTTCAAAGAGAACCCATGAGGTTCAACTCTAGATGGAAATTTTCTTCTTCAGATTTTAAAACTCCAAGAGAAACACCGGGTTTCTCAAACAATTTTCAACGGAAAAAGAGTTTTAAATCTCCATTGATTCCACGAGTGCTATTTCAAAATGAAACACCGGTTTTCAGCCCTCGTTGAAATTCAACGTCTTTAAATCAGATTGACACAACGTACAAATGGATTTCAAAATTTAGTAAACCCGTTAGCGCCGTGCTTAAATGGGTTCCCAAGGTTGTTGTCTAATCTAAATTTTTTATGACTTCTTAGTACTTCAGCTAAGGACTCGGACTTTAACATGACGACTTGTACACACATTACAGTGTACTACTCGGGTTTCAAAGAAAGGAAAGTGCCGTGCTAAACCATTCTTTAAAACCAAGCATGCACTTATCCTAAAAACTTCTTAATCTTGAGAAAAATTTATTTAAAATTTTTCAAAAGGTTTTTCAAAATTTTTCAAAATTTTGCTCAAGAATTTTCAAATGTTTACTCCCCAATTTGCTCCGAAGTTAAAAAAAAAAAAATGTATGCTAGTTTTGAGGGGGAGTATGTGTGTGTATAATGTTTTTTTGTTACCTTGAAGCAAAATTTATTCAAGAATTTTTCAAACTGAAATTTCTAAATCTTTCAGAATTTTGCTTCAAGAAGACTCCTTCCCTCAAACTTTAAAAGGTTTAAAATTCAAAAAGTGCCAACTCTACCTGACATGTGCAAATTTACCTTAATCACTTATGAGCACATGTTAAGGGGGAGTCTTTCTGAAAATCACAAAACTCTCAAAGTGTTAACAAAATATGTTTTCACAATCATAAACACTTTGAGAGATTTTCAAAAGGTTTGGTTATGGCAACAATAGGATAGTCTTGGAGTTATAAGGTGACTAAAGTTAGGAATAACCGTCCTATGATCCGCCAGAGCCGGAGGGATCTACCCAAGGACAATACCAATAGTTTAGAACTAGAAAGTCCTAGGTATGATTGAAAAAGGAGATATGAAATGAAAGGAGAAAGAAGAGGTTGAAGAATTAAAAAGAAAAGTAAAGAAAAGGGTGAAAAGAAATAGCCCTCCATTTGTTCAACCTTAGGCAGACACCGGGTTCAATACATAATCTACTGGTTGATTGGGCATCACCGGTATTGAAGATCAAAGTCGTCATGGACCCAGTGACGCACTGCACTAACCTTTTAGCCACTCAGGTGTCTCTCAAAAGGCACTTGTTTCATTTCACACGGAGAACCCTTCATAATATATCGACCTCTCACTACGAGATGTGTTGATATTGAAAAGGAGGCACTCTGCTCCACGCCTCCAACGACCAAACAAATGTGCACTGAATAGAGTCTAGAGCCATGAGATACATCAAAGATCTCTTAGGTACACTTAGTATACACTGGCTGTTCAACAAAAAGAACACCAGTTGTAAATTTTAGGAGTGTCCTTCGCAGATCTTAGCAATCTGCCGAGAACATTCATGAGAGAATTCACAAACTGTGATTCTCAGTGATTGAATGGAAATCCTTCCAGGGTCAACATCAAACAGCCCTGACAGCAGGTCACTTCGGTAATCCCTTGTGGATTACGCTTGGTGAAAGCTCCAAAATGGTCTACAGTCGTGGGGTGATCTCCAGCGACTCACTGAATCGTGGGTACACTTCGGTGTGTCCGTGTAAGCCCTTTCGGGGGTATCCGGTTCAGAACGGCCTGGGCTTGGATTAGAGAAAGTCTTCACACTATGCTGTTGATGATCTCGAAGTCCAAATCTGTAGGTGCCGGATGATTTATTGCTAACTGTTTACCTGCAGCGAATCATGAATACCTGGAGTTCCATCACCTTTCCATCATGCTCATATCCTAAAGAAATGTTCTCACAAAGACTAAGAAATAACAAAAGTTCAAAGATGTTAAATAATAGTCAAAG
The DNA here is from genome assembly GCA_021014915.2 of Artemisia tridentata subsp. tridentata. Taxonomy (NCBI): domain Eukaryota; kingdom Viridiplantae; phylum Streptophyta; class Magnoliopsida; order Asterales; family Asteraceae; genus Artemisia; species Artemisia tridentata. The sequence continues at coordinate 263,497,157 of CP139504.1, forward strand.
TTCGAGCACTAAAACCTTTCATAAGTCAAAGATTGAAGAAGTGAGAACCAGATGAAGAACAAAAGCCAAAGACATATGAGCATGGTGGAAAAGACGAAAAGACACCAGAATTGAAGACCATTGGAGGATGGCAGATCAGTACCATACCATATCATATCACAACAAGAACAAAGGAACAAAGATGCAAGAGACGTCTGAAGCCATGAAGCAAAGACGACGTCAAGCAACCTTGATGACCAATACTTAGGGGGAGATTGTTGGGAACACTTTATTATTATCAAGTATTGATCATTTAAGGTTGTAAAATCACAAGGCATGATTGGAACAAAGAATCTAGGAAAGCTATTACACGAAGACTCAAAGTTCAAAACAACAAGCATCAAAGAAGATAAATGATCACCCCTTAGGGGGAGATTGTTGGGTATGTTTAAAGTGATGATCATAAATGCAATCAAAGAGAGATCTCAATGATCGTCCCTTAGGGGAGATTGTTGGGAATGCTTAAAGTGACGATCATTATCGAGTCAATGAGTCTTGTAATATGGTCATGTAATAGCTCGTTAGAATTGGAAAAATATAGTCTACATGATAGTAGAAGTGTGCCGTCTAGTTTAGTCATAGTATTTACGTTAATGTTGAAATAGTGAAATATGTAAAGACGGCACACTTCCCTTTCCTCATATCTTAGGAGACTATATAAAGTGTAATCCTCTCATTTGAGAGATGGTGGATTGTGTGTGAAATGAGAAATTCTCTCATTATTCTCCCTTGTTCTTTCTCTCTCTAGAATGCATCTTTCTCTCTCAAGATATATTATATATGTGTAATTTGTGCTAAATAATAGGTCACCTACAAAAAATTTATATACAAAAACACAGAGTTTTTAATCATTAAGGATTAAGCATTCCAATACTTGCTACCAAGTATTTAAACCTTCCAACATCAAAAGCTTTTTTAAGAAGATCTGCAAAGTTATGATCATAATCAATTTAAAAACTTAAATCAACTTTTTCTCATTGTAGTCTCTAATAAAATGATGTCTAATTTCAATGTGTTTTGTTTTATAGTGTTGCACTGGATTTTTAATTATGCAAATTGTACTACTTTTATCAATATGTATGACAGTGTTCATAAAATTGTACCCATAGTCAAGAAGTTGGTTTTGAAGCCATAGGACTTGACCACAGCAACTTACAGCAGCTACATATTCAGCTTCAGTTGTTGAAGTAGCCACAATAGTTTGCTTCTTACACTGCCATGAGATAAGTCTACACCCAAGGAATTGACATCCTCCAGTTGTTGACTTTCTGTCCAAGCTAGCACCTGCATAATCACTATCTAAAAATGATACCAAGTCAAAAGGTGACGCTCTAGAATACCATAGACCCAACCTAGGTTAACCCTTGAGATATCTAAAAATCCTCTTGACAGCTGTGAGGTGAGAAACCTTTGGAGTTACTTGAAATCTTGCACAAGCACAAATAGAGAACATGATGTCAGGTCTTGATGATATGAGATACATCAAAGAGCCTATCATAGATCTGTATGTGTGTACATCTACATTGTCTCCATCTAAATCCTTAAGAAGTGGCTTCTCAGAGTCCATTGGTGTGCTTGCCACTTTTGAATCAGAAAATTGAAATTTTCTAAGAATCTCTGCAACATATTTATCTTGGCTGATAAATATGCCTTCACTTGATTGCTTAACTTGCAGACCCAAAAAGAATGTAAGTTCCCCCATGGAACTCATCTGAAACTTATGATGCATAAGCTTCTCAAACTCCAAACACATCTCCTTCCTTGTAGATCCAAAGATGATATCATCCACATACACCTGCACTAGTAAAAGATCATTCTTGTGCTTCTTGATGAATAATGTCTGATCAATCTTGCCTCTTTGAAATCCATTTTCAATTAAGTAGGAAGCCAGTGTTTCATACCATGCTCTTGGTGCCTGATGAAGGCCATAAAGAGCCTTAACTACCTTGTACACTTTGTCTGGATGATCTGGGTCAGTAAACCCTGGAGGTTGTGAGACATATACCTCTTCTTCAATAGTACCATATAAAAAAAGCACTCTTGACATCCATTTGATAAACTTTGAAGCCCATAAATGAAGCATAAGCCAAAAATAACCTAATGGCTTCAATCCTTGCTACTGGAGCAAAAACCTCTTCATAGTCTATTCCTTCTTCTTGTGTGTACCCTTGGGCTACTAATCTAGCCTTATTCCTAATCACTATGCCCCTTTCTTCCCTTTTATTTCTAAAAACCCATCTAGTGCCAATTACCCTTACAACTTTAGGTAAATCAACTAGCACCCATACCTTCTGAATCTTGAACTGAAGAAGCTCTTCTTGCATAGCTTCTACCCAGCTTGAATCATCTAGGGCTTTAAGATCATTCTTTGGTTCTGCTTGTGATAGAAAACATACGAACAAGCAAGAGTTTGAAAACTCATGCTGCTTTGAAGCATAAAGGGCATCAAGAAGCCCTTGTTGGTCTGAAGACATCAGTTGTTGCCTTGTCTTCACCCCTGATTGTACATATCCAATCACATTGTCCAGGGAGTGGACTTTGTGAATCCTTGTGTGTGGTGTAGAAGGAACTTGATAGTTAGGTGGGAGATTGTTGAAATCCACCTCTTCTGAGAATTCTGCTTCATTTGGTTCTGATGGGCCAGCAGTAGAAACATTTGGCTCAGCAGTAGAAAAATTTAGCCTAGTAGTAGAATTCTCTGTCTCAGCAGTACTATCATCAGTAGAAACATTATCTTGTTCCTTTGTTCCATCTTCCTTATTTTCATCTTCAATCCCTTCTTTAGCTTCATCAAAAGAAGGTTCATCAATTTTTGAAGTTGAAGCCACACTGGTACTTATTGGCATCCATACACAATCTTGATCTTTCTTTTTGTCTAACCCTTCCTCATTTATCGTTTCATCTTCTTTTGAACCTGAAAATTCATTAGTTTCAAAAACAACATGCACATAATTCATAGAATGGGTTAGTGTCTCAAGATCAAATGGCCAATTAGGAACTTGACCTGCTACATTGGATTTATTCTCTAAAAATTCCACATGCAGGTTCTCCTCTACTCTTCTAGTTATTGAGTTGTATACTCTAAAAGCTTTGCTATTAAGAGAATATCCAACTAAGAATCCTTCATCTGCTTTACCATCAAACTTTCCTAGATGGTCTAAGGTATTCAGAATTGTCACATGACATCCAAAAGGTCTAAGAAATCCTATTGCAGGAGTTCTACCTCTAAAAAGCATATGATATCTTATTATGGGATTTGACAACCAAAACCCTACTTTGAACATAGCAAGCAGTATTAACTGCTTCAGCCCAAAAAGTGATAGGCAACTTAGAGTCGGCTAACATGGTTCTAGCAGCTTCTATAAGTGTTCTATTTCTCCTTTCAGCAACTCCATTTTGCTGAGGAGTTCTAGCTATACTAAACTCTCTCCTAATACCTTTTTCCTTGCAGAATTCATCCATAACTCTATTCTTGAACTCTGTCCCATTATCACATCTAATGACTTTTACTCTTTTGCTTAATAGGTTTTCTATCTCTGTAATGAATGTTTTAAGAATGCTAGAAGTCTCATCCTTAGAACCTAAAAAGAAAACCATGTAAATCTACTATAGTCATCAGTAACAACTAGACAATATCTTTTATGCATCATACTACTAACAGAAGTAGGTCCAAATAAGTCCATATGAAGCATAAACAATGATTGATCAATAGAGTTAAAAATTTTGGGCTTACAAGTGGCTTTGTGTTGTTTTCCTTTAAGACAAGCAATGCATGTTTGGTCATTTTCAAATCGTTTTTGAGGTAAACCTCTTACCAAACCATTCTTAACAATCTTATTTATGGTTTTGAAGTTAATGTGACCAAGCCTCCTATGCCATTTCATAGATTCATCCAATGTGGCCTTTGCAACTAGACAAGTAATTGCCTCTTTAGGAACAATCTTCTTCATATCAACACTGTACATGTTGCCCTTTCTTGGAATTTTAAGAAGTACTTGACTTTCATCAGGCATCTTAAAATCAGAAGAAAGTAAAAGACATTCAGTGTCCGTAAAAAGAATTTTGTTCTTTTTGTCACACATTTGTGAGACACTAAAAAGATTATACTTTAGCTCTTGCACATAGTACACATCTTCAAAATCTAATTTACCAGTTTTAAGAGTACCTTTACCAGTAATCTTGCCACCGATACCACCTCCAAAGGTAACATATCCACCATCTAATGATTGAAAGTTGGAAAGATAAGATATGTTGCCTGTCATGTGCCTTGAACACCCACTATCTGAATAGCCTTGATATTCATGATCTGTTGGTGAATGTTCCTACACACAAATAAGGAAATTAGTTTCCTTGGGGAACCCAAGCTATTACTGACTTGGATTTACCATGTGCATCAATTTAATTAAATCTCTTGAGAACAGTTGATGCACCATTGGATTAAAGAGGTTTCTGTTGGGTCTAAAATGCTGCTGATTCGAGAAACATAACTCTGCTGGATAGTTATGTGACTCTGCTGATTAGTGTATTAACTCTGCTGTTTTGATAACTCTGCTGTTTGGACAATAGGCATAGTGTAACTCTGCTGCTAGCTCACGAGGACTCTGCTGCTAGAAGAATTACTCTGCTGCTTATTAGTTTATGTATAGTATGTTAAGATAAGTATAGAAAAGATACGTATGAATATTTTACTTGTATAGGAAGTCTTGTAAACCGACTAGGACTCCTTACGCTATAAAAGGAGGTTCTAGGGTTAGAGTTAGAGATCGATTATCTTAGCATACGTATTGTTTTACACTTCAAGGTTTCTTGTAACCCTATTGCTATTCAGAGCAATCGTATTAATATATTGAAGTGTTGTTTGTGAATTTGTTCTTCTTAAGATCAAGTATTAGTTTCCGCATAATATTTGATATACAACCTAAGATCAGTTTCTATACCGATTATCTTAGATTTATCTAAAGTAATCAATAAGATCGTGAAGCTCAACTGGGATCAACAAGTGGTATCAGAGCTTGTGATCTAGAAACTGGTACCAAGAAGAATTACTAAATACAAGATCTGTTAATCATCAAAGTAAGCAATGGATTCCGATTCAACACACATGATTACTGCATCAAGAGTTCCCATGCTCAAGACTGGAGAGTATGAGATCTGGAAGATGAGGATGCAACAATACATGAGAATGGTTGATTACTCACTTTGGGATGTTGTTCTTGAAGGCGACAAGGTACAAACCAAGACTGCTACTGGATCAGTCTTGACTCTCAAGACAAGTGAGGAAAAAGCACAGAGAAAATTGGAGGTTAAGGCTCACAGTATTCTCATGATGGGAATACCTAATGATTATCAATTGAGTTTTAATCATCTTGAGTCTGCTAAGGAGTTGTGGGAAGCAATTGAACTTCGATTTGGTGGGAATGAGGCTACCAAGAAATCAAGAAAGAATCTACTGAAGCACCAATTTGAGACTTTTTCTGCTTTGGGTTCTGAGAACATTGAGGGAACCTATGATCGACTTCATAAGTTAACCAGTCAGATGGCTCTTTTGAAGATTGAACCATCTCAAGAAGATGTTAATCTAAAGTTTCTAAGAAGTCTATCTTCTGAATGGAACACTCATACAGTGGTTTGGAGGCACAAGGAAGATTTTGATACTATGACATTGGACGATCTGTACAACAACTTGAAGGTTTATGAATCTGAAGTGAAAGGATTGTCAAGTTTATCTTCTTCCACAAATAATCTTGCTTTTGTTTCCTCAAACAGCAAGAATACTGGTAGACATCAAGAACAGCACTCTGCTGGTGGTGCTTTTGCTCCTGCTGTTGGTTCACATGTCTCTGCTGCTGACTCTGCTAACACTAACACCATCAGTGATGCTGCAATTTGTGCTTATTTGGCTGAACTTACTACAAGTACTTCAGTTATGCCTCAAGATTTGGATGAACTTGATCCTGATGATGTTGAGGAGATTGATATGCAATGGCAGTTTGCAATGTTAACAATGAGGGCAAGAAGGTTTCTTAAGCGTACTGGGAAAGAGATGAAGTTCAGAAGGAATAAGAGTGTGGGATTTGACAAGTCAAAGGCTGAATGTTTTAATTGCAGAAAGAAGGGACACTTTGCAAGAGAATGCAAAGCACCAAAAAGAAGCAATGAAAATTTCAAGAAGTCTGCTGATGAAGAGCCAAATTCTACTACTGCTATGGTATCATGTGATGGGTTAGGTGATTTTGATTGGAGTGATCTTGCTGAAGATGGTCCAAATTGTGCATTGATAGCTGAAGAAGATCCTGAAGTACAGCATTTTGCTCTCATGGCCTATTCTTCTTCTGGATCAGACTCTGAGGTATCAAATGAATCATCTTGTTCTTTTAAATCATGTTCTGATACAATTGAGATACTTAAGTCTAGCAATGGAAGCCTTAAAATGGAAAATGAAACACTTAAGCTAGATAATCTTAGTTATGAATATGGTTTAAAGAACTTAGAAGAGAAACTGGAGTTTTATAAAAAGGTTGAAATTGAATATCTTGATCAGATCACTATCCTGAAAAATGAAATTATCAAGAAAGATGATGAGATTAAGGTTCTTATGGAAAAAGTAGGAGAGGCTGAACAGGCTAGAGATTTAGCTAAAAGTGAGACTGAAAAACACATTGTTAGGGTGGAAAAACAACAATTTGCCACTGACATTCTCAGTAAACCATTAGGAAGACACTTTAATGGTATAGGATATAATGCTGTTGCTCACCCTACAAAGCTTAGTGCCAATGCCCCTCCTACTAGGACATTGACTTTCATATCTGAGTCTGGAGCCACACCTGTAGGTGAAACTAGTAAACCTGTAGTTGAAACTAGTGAAAAAGAATTAGAGACACCTAAAGTTGAGATAAAGAAGTATGAACAAGCACCCCTGATTGAAGATTGGGTGTCTGATAGTGATGATGATGAAGTAGAAACTGATTCAACCTCTAAGAACAAAAAGGAAGAAATTCCTACTGTTGTTGAATCAAAAGTACCTAGGGCTAAAAGGGTTGATTTTGTTAAGCCTAGGTTTGGTAAAAGTATCTCTAGGAAGATGGCTGAGTATGAAAACACACCTAGAGTATATCCTAAAAGAACAAATAACTTGCCTAGGGGAAACCAGAGAAATTGGAACAACCTAGTTTCACACAAATTAGGTACTGATTTTCAATTACTTAAGAAGGCATGTTATTGTTGTGGTAGTTTTGAACATCTGCAAGATGAGTGCTATAAGAAACCAGCTTGGAACCAATACACTAGGGTGAACCATAGAAATTTTGCTAGAAAGACTCACCCTCACCCCAAAAGAAACATGGTTCCCAAGGAAGTTCTGATGAGAGATGGTACTTCTAGAGTTATCTCTCCTATTGTACCAACAGTGCCAATAAAGAAGGAAATAGTCAACTCTGCTGTTAAGGCAAACTCTGCTGTTCAAGCAAACTCTGCTGTTCAAGCAAACTCTGCTGTTTTGCCTAAAGTTGTTACTGATACTGTTGTGGGAAATCATTTTTATGCTGTTAAAGCCTCAGCTTGCTGGGTCTGGAAACCAAAAGTTAAAGTTTTAGATCATGTTCTCAGACACAGCAGTGCACCAATGCAGTTGAAGAAATTTGACTACTTTGATGCACAAGGTAGATCCAAGTCAGTAATGGCTTGGGTCCCCAAGAGAAACTAATTCTCTTACTTTTTGTGCAGGGCAATCTACAAAAGGAGCTAAAGGACAAATGCATTTTTGATAGTGGATGCTCTTCACACATGACTGGAGACCAGAGCAATTTGGAGATTTTTGAAGCTTTGGATGGTGGATATGTTGCCTTTGGGAATGACCCCAAAGGAGGAAAGATTGTAGGAAAAGGCATAATCAGAACTGGAAAATTGGATTTTGAGAAAGTGTATTTGGTGAATGGTTTAAAGTTCAATCTTTTTAGTGTCTCACAAATGTGTGACAGAAAGAATTTTGTTCTTTTTACAGACACTGAATGTCTTGTCTTATCTCCCGACTTTAAGATACCTGATGACAAATTAGTACTTCTTAAAGTCCCTAGAAATGACAACATATACAGTGTGGACATAAATAACATTATTCCCAAAAGAGATTTAACTTGTCTGTTTGCCAAAGCCACTATTGATGAATCTAAACTATGGCACAGAAGGCTTGGACATCTGAACTACAAGGCTATCAACAAGTTGGTGAAAGGGAACTTGGTCAGAGGATTACCTTCAAAGATTTTTGAGAATCCTGAAGTATGTGTTGCTTGTCAAATGGGAAAGCAACATAGAGCATCTTGTAAGTCCAAATTGGTGAATTCCATAACTGAACCTTTGTTTATGTTACACATGGACCTATTTGGACCCACTTATGTGAATAGTTTGAACAAAAAGATGTATGGCTTAGTGGTTACTGATGATTTTAGTAGGTTCACTTGGGTATTCTTCCTGGCTACTAAGAATGAGACTCCTGGTATTCTTAAGGCTTTTATTACTAGGATAGAAAACCTATTTAATCACAAGGTTAAGATCATCAGATGTGACAATGGAACTGAGTTTAAGAATCAAGTAATGAATCAGTTCTGTGAGGAAAAGGGTATAACTAGACAATTTAGTATGGCTAGAACTCCTCAGCAAAATGGTGTGGCTGAGAGGAGAAATAGAACATTAATTGAAGCTGCTAGGACTATGTTGTCAGAGTCTAAGTTACCCACTATCTTTTGGGCTGAAGTAGTCAACACTGCTTGTTATGTGCAAAATAGAACTAAGATAGTTAAACCTCACAATAAGACCCCTTATGAGTTATTGCATGGTAGGAAACCACTGATTGATTTCTTTAGACCATTTGGGTGTCCTGTCACTATCTTAAACACCATTGACCACTTAGGCAAGTTTAGTGAGAAAGCAGACATAGGTTACTTTGTTGGATACTCTACTGAAAGTAAGGCTTTTAGGGTTTTCAATCAAAGGACTGGGCATGTGGTGGAAAATTTGCATGTTAGAATTAGAGAATCCACACCTAATGTTGATGGAAAAGGTCCTGAGTGGATGTTTGATATTGATTCTTTAACCAAGAGTATGAATTATCAACCAGTCATTGCAGGTTCTACTAACATGTCTGCAGGTACACAAACTAACCCTAATGCAGGTACACAAGCAAAGAAGGATGAGCCTGCAGAGGAGTTTGTTTTGATTGAAAGAAGCAAGTTTGATCAGTACCTCACACCAACAGATAAAGAGGGCAAAAGTTCAGATGATGCTGCTGTTCATAAGGAAGTTCCAAAGGTTAATGTAGAAGGTGATGATGAACCTTCTCATGATGTCAAGAATGATGATAAGGAATGGAATACAGAGTCAGATGTTGCTGGGCAACAAGGAAATAAACATAGCAGCAGTTCTCTCAACTCTGCAGCCAAGCCAAAGCACTCTGCTGATAAGCCAAAGCACTCTGTTGTTAGGCCGACACACTCTGCTGTTAGGTTTGGTAACTCTGCTGCTATGGATAAGGACTCTGCTGCTGTTAAAGATGGTGATTCTGATGATGATTCTGCTGATGAGATGCCTGAATTAGAAGAAGTGTATGTGGATACTGATGATGAAGTTGTTGATGTTTTTAGTGCTGAAGCTGATTTATCAAACTTGGAGACTGACATACCTGTTAGTCCCACACCAACAACAAGAATCCACAGGAATCATCCAAAGGAGCAAATAATTGGTGATGTTCACTCTGCTGTTCAGACTAGAAGTAAATCAAAAGGGTTGAGTGATTTGCTTGATCAGGGATTGTTTGCTCAAACACTTAAGAAGAGGAATAGCCACAAGGATTTACAAAACTGCATGTTTGCCTGTTTCTTATCTCAAGAAGAACCCAAGACCATACACAAGGCTTTGAAAGATGAAAGTTGGGTTGAAGCTATGCAAGAGGAGTTGCTGCAGTTCAAGCTTCAGGAGGTCTGGACATTAGTTGATTTGCCTAATGGAAAAAGGGCAATTGGTACAAAATGGGTGTTCAGATGTAAAAGAGATGAAAGAGGTATTGTCATCAGAAACAAGGCTAGATTGGTGGCTCAGGGATACACTCAGGAAGAAGGGATAGACTATGATGAGGTCTTTGCTCCAGTTGCAAGATTGGAGGCTATCAGACTTTTCTTGTATATGCCTCATACAAGAATTTTCCTGTGTATCAAATGGATGTGAAAAGTGCTTTCTTGTATGGAAAGATACCTGAAGAGGTTTATGTGATGCAACCACCTGGGTTTGAAGATCCTAAGTATCCTGATAGGGTCTACAAGGTGAAGAAAGCACTGTATGGACTACATCAAGCTCCTAGAGCTTGGTATGACACCTTATCTCAGTATTTGTTGAATAATGGTTTTCACAGAGGAACCATTGATAAAACATTGTTCATTAAGAAAGACAAAAAGGATATTCTACTGGTTCAGGTCTATGTAGATGATATCATTTTTGGGTCTACAAATAAGGTGTTATGTGAAGGATTTGAGAAGTTAATGCACAACAGGTTTGAGATGAGTTCAATGGGAGAACTGACTTTCTTTTTAGGACTACAAGTTAGGCAGAAGTCAGATGGGATTTTTATTAGCCAAGACAAGTATGTGGCTGATATGTTGAAGAAATTTGGTTTCAAAGATGTGAAGGCAGCCAAGACACCAATGGATAAAAATAAACCTTTGCTCAAGGATGAAGATGGGGTAGAGGTTGATGTACATCTGTACAGATCAATGATTGGCTCATTGATGTATCTGACTGCTTCAAGGCCAGATATCATGTTTTCTGTGTGTGCTTGTGCTAGATTCCAAGTGTCCCCAAAAGTTTCACACTTGGAAGTAGTCAAAAGAATTTTTAGGTACCTAAAGGGTCAACCAAAATTGGGTCTTTGGTATCCTAATTATTCACCATTTGACTTGATAGCATACTCAGATAGTGACTATGCTGGAGCTACTATGGATAGAAAATCAACTACAGGAGGCTGTCAGTATCTTGGTCATAGGCTTATCTCTTGGCAATGTATGAAACAAACAGTGGTGGCTAATTCAACAACTGAAGCAGAATATGTTGCTGCTTCTAGCTGCTGTGGACAAGTGCTCTGGATTCAGAACCAATTGCTGGATTATGGGTACAATTTCATGAACACAAAAATTTTCATTGACAACAACAGCACAATGTGTATTATCAAGAATCCTGTTTTTCATTCTAAAACAAAACACACAGAGATAAGACATCATTTTATTAGAGATTGTTATGAGAAAAAGTTAATTCAAGTGGTTAAAATTCATACTGACAACAATGTTGCTGATTTACTTACCAAATGTTTTGACATAAGTAGATTTCAGTTTCTAGTTGCTAGTATTGGTATGATCAATCTTTAAATCTTTTAACTATCTTATCTCTGTATGTTTTTGTACATTTTTCTAAGGATTTGTGCTGTTGCTAGTCATTATCTGGTGTTTAGTCAAAGTCTGCTGTTTAGTTGTATATTATGCCTACTCTGCTGCTATTTTGGAATATTCTTGCTTGTGTTTGTTGTTTGCTTCTAACCCTTTGCGGATACATATCCATACACAATCAAGTAAAACATAAACAGAGGAAGTTCATTGATTCAAAAGGCATAAGTACATCATACATTCACTCTGTTCAAAAGGAAAGATCAAAAGACATCAAGCTACAAAGATTCACAACCTAAATCTTAGCAAAGTCAGGCATGACCTTGCTACGAGGTCCCCTAGTGCCCATTGCTTCAAACACCCTTGGACATGGGAGTGCAAGTACCACTGGACGTGGTGGTGGATCCTGCTGCTGACTGGTAGAGGGAGCTGCTTTCTTCTGCTGCTTCTTTTTCTTTGGAACTGGAGGTTTCTGCTCCACCGGACTTGGCTTTGGATGAGGCATGTGGACACTCATTGCAAAGTCGGCTGCGGCTTTCTCCATTTGCTTCTGCAGTTCAGCGGTTATTGGATGTTTTGGAGGGATGATTTCCCAGGCCCCTTGGTAGTAGGTCATTGATTTCGGCCAACCTTGCTGTTTCCTAGGCCAATTTGCTATTTCCTCATCGCTTGAATCTTCAAACGAAGATGGTGTTGATGGGAGTGGATCGGAGTATGAATCTTCCATGACTGCTTTTCCTTTTTGTTGTGATGTTGATGCATTCTTAGGAAAGTAACTAGCCCAACCTTGTGAGTCATCGGATGATGAATCTGAAGATATTTCGATAATTGGAGTTTTTGAAGAACTCATGATTTGATTGTTATTGGAGTTAGGGTTGTGAATTGGGGATTTAATTTAGTGATTAAGGATTTATGGAGTTAAATGTGGGGTTGGTATGGTATTTAAGGAGGTGATTTTAAAGATTTTGAGGATGTTGACTTTAGGTCAACACTTTCATAACTCTGCTGATGAGTTTGAAAGTTGAAGGGTCAAATTGTAACTTTTGGCGCGCTCTTAAACCTAATTAGATAGAAACGGTATCTTTCACCAATTTGATCTAATTTCATTTTAATTGCTCAAGAATTACATTCGACTATCACCAAGAACATCAATTCATATCATTTCACCCAAAACCCCCAAATCAAATGGCTCGAAGAACGTTTCCGGAAGAACACAATCAGATAGCATTTCTCAGTAAGGTTACTGCAGCGGATGGATTTTATGAGGTTATGGATTTTCTGGGTTCGTCTAAGTTAAGGTATGCATTAACAGTTGCTCCTACCATTTACAAATCACATATGAAGCAATTTTGGTCAACTGTTAGGTTGGATGTACTAGATGGTGAGGAACGATTGATAGGTAGTGTAGATGGGGAAGATATTGTAGTTAGTGAAACAACAATTAAGAGAAGTTTGCGCTTATCAGGCACCCCAACACCACCTACTATTACCCTAGAAGTAGTTATGACTGAGCTTGAGACTTTTGGATATGAGAGACCTGAGAATAGTGGAACATTTTTGAAAGGTCGTATGTGTCCCCATTGGAAGTTTTTACTGCATACTCTACAACACTGCTTGTTTCCCAAAATAGGTGGATGGAGTGAGTTTAATGCTTCTCAAGCAATGGCTTTAGTGTGTTTAGCCACAGGGCAGCCCTATGATTTTTCTTCTATGATATTTGAGGGGATGAAGAAGTTTATCAAGAAGAAGTTTTACTTGTACCCAAGGTTTCTACAACTTATAATAAACAGACAACTAAGGGAACCATTGAGGCATTCACAAATTGAGCCCTGTAGTAGAATGGCCATCAAGATGTTTGCATTTTTAAAGAAGAATGGGAAAGGATTTTCTGGTGTTATTACTCCCTTAACTGAGCATATCTTGAATGTAGTGGCTGAAGTGAATGAGGATGAAGAGGCTGGAACACCCACAGCTTCCCATCACACATCCTCATCTACAAGCTTAAATAAGTCATCTTCCACTGAACCACAAAATACCCAAACACCTAGGACTTCACAAGAGGGCATTGTGCAACCTCAGGCCAATGTCAGTATGGTAGCAGATGAGGCTGATACAGGTGTTGGAGGTATCATGATGGAAGAGGCTGGCACTACTGTTTTCAACTTAGTAGTTGAACAGGACAGTGTCAACATAATTAAGACCTCAACCATGGCAACATCATTTGTAGAAGGTTCTCAGGAACCTGACACAACTGGTGGTAACCCCAGCCAAATGGCTTTTATGGGGGGCTCAGATGTTCATCCTAGGGATGAGACTGAGTTTATGTCCAAAGATTCACCTCTCGGAGAAGGTAACACATCTCGAAGTGATGAGGACAGAGATGAACATATTGAATTGATGGACACTGATGTACATATTGACATTGCAAATGATACACCTCTCGGACCAGGTTACACAGGTCGAAGTGTTGATGCTAGAATTGAACTTGAAACTGATGATTTGACGGCTAAAACACCTGTGCAAAATGTCAATTCCAATGATCAACCTCTCGGGTCAGGTTACACAGACCGAAGTTGTGAGGATATCATGAAACAATTGAAAGAATTGCCGGAAAATTGTACAAAATTGTCAACGGAGGTCTTGGATCTAAGAAAGGAGTTAAAGACAGTCAGAGCTACTCAAGGTGCTGAAATAAGGAGGCTTAAGCTAAGGGTTACACACCTTGAGGGGAGGCTCAAGAAGAGGTCCAAACCAAGTTTGGAAGAGGATGCTTCCAAACAGGGGAGGAATGAACAAGAGGCTGTGGTGAATGATAAGGATCAAGAGGATGTGATAGGTTCAGGGGAGGTTGAAAAGGATTTTGTTGAAAATGTTGGTGAAAAGGGTGACTCTGCTGGTGCAGAACACTCTGCTGAAGGAGTAAAGGTTACTGTTAATGAGACTAAGCAGAGTGAAGGAGTAAAGGACTCTGCTGATTCAGATGATGAACAGATGACTTTAGCTCAAGTGTTGCTGAACATGAACAAAGAAGATAAAACACCTACACAATCACAACAACCTGCTGCTGAATCAAGTGAAAAGTTTGAAAGGATGCAAAAGTTGGCTGATGAACAAGCTCAAATTGCTCAAGATGAAGAATATGCAAGAAGAGTTTCAGCTGAAGAGGAAGGAAATCAGTTTAAATTTATGGAATACTCTACATTTAATGAAGTTAGTCAAGAAGAAGTAGATGAACAATTGCAGTATTTCATTGATTCTGATATGATTGTAAGAGGTGAAGCTAGGATGATAGCAAATGATGAGCAGTTAGATGGAAGTGAAAAGACAAAAGAGTTTGTTGATTTTATACTTAAAAAGAATGGATTAGCTAAGTGGGAAGAGCTGATTAAGAGGATTACAGATGCACAAAAGCATGGTTACAAGCAAAAGTCATCTTCAAGGAAAGCATTGGTTAAAGACATGAAGTACTATTTGAAGAATGCAAGAGGCTATCAGATGAAGGATTTCAAAGGCAAGTCAGATCACTTAATTGAAAAGGAGTTTTATGAAACTTATGCTAAGTTAAATCCAAGAAAAGTTTCTGAGAAGAAGAGAAATCCAGAAGTTATGGGATCTGACAGTATGAAAGCATCTGGGAGTGGAAGTGTTTCAAAGAAACAAGATGACAAGGAAACCATGGAGTTTGAGAGAGAAGAAGTTAAGAAGGTTATTGGTTATAAGAGGACAGGTAAGAGAATAAAGCAGATGGCTAGAAAGAAGAGGAAGACTGAGTCATTGGTAAAGAGTGATTCTGAAAAAGAAGAAAGTAATGAGCATCATTTTGAGGAAGTAACTGCTGAGGATATGAAAAGAACAATGGATATCACAGTTCATGTAACACAAGAGGAACCAGAGATAGTTAATGCAGTTCCTTTAGATACAAAATATTCAATTATCTCTTATGTACATACAGTCAGGGATGGAAGTGAAGCTTACTGGGAGTTTAAGAGGTCTAATAATATGTATTATGGATTTGTTAGATTTTCTCATATGCTACATTTTATGGATAGAGATGATGTGATGCAGACATGGAGATTATATAAAGAAAAGTATGGTGATACTAGACCAGAGGTGATGTATGAAAGAATTCACTATTACTTTTTGAAGAACATGTTTGAACCTGATGAGAGAGATACTGAATGGAGAGATTTGTTGAACTCCAGAGTTGATAGGTGGTATTTGTATCAATCTTGTGGGGTACATGAATTGGTTTGTAAGGGTGTTAAGGTCTACATGCTTGTGGAGAAGGATTACCCTTTGAATAACAATACAGCAGTGATTACTCAGATGTTAAAGCCTGGTATGTTGACATTGCAGAATAGTTTCTTTTCAGATACTCAGGCTTATAAATTGATAACGAAATATGAGAAGATTCTTGAGTCAAAGACATCAAAACAGTGAAGTGTTTGAAAGCATCCTCCTGGTGGATAATTGGATTTAAGGAAACTTGATGATTTTTTATGAAAAATATCAAGTTTAGGGGAGGATTGTTGGGTCTAAAATGCTGCTGATTCGAGAAACATAACTCTGCTGGATAGTTATGTGACTCTGCTGATTAGTGTATTAACTCTGCTATTTTGATAACTCTGCTATTTGGACAATAGGCATAGTGTAACTCTGCTGCTAGCTCACGAGGACTCTGCTGCTAGAAGAATTACTCTGCTGCTTATTAGTTTATGTATAGTATGTTAAGATAAGTATAGAAAAGATACGTATGAATATTTTACTTGTATAGGAAGTCTTGTAAACCGACTAGGACTCCTTACGCTATAAAAGGAGGTTCTAGGGTTAGAGTTAGAGATCGATTATCTTAGCATACGTATTGTTTTACACTTCAAGGTTTCTTGTAACCCTATTGTTATTCAGAGCAATCGTATTAATATATTGAAGTGTTGTTTGTGAATTTGTTCTTCTTAAGATCAAGTATTAGTTTCCGCATAATATTTGATATACAACCTAAGATCAGTTTCTATACCGATTATCTTAGATTTATCTAAAGTAATCAATAAGATCGTGAAGCTCAACTGGGATCAACAGTTTCCAAATCCAACATGCTGAGGCCTTAACAACATTCGCCTTCTTTTCCCTAGCAGTAGAACCCTTAGGTTTCCAAATTTGTTTTAGTGAAACTGCTCTTGTTGGAAAAGGTCTCTTAGCAGTTGTTTGTGCATGTTTGTAAGTTGTTTTTGCACTTTGTACTGCTGGTTTAGGGTAAACAGAGTAAAAAGGTCTGGTAGTAGAAACTGCTTGTCTAGAAGTAGAATCTTTTGGTCTAGCAGTAGAAACTGCTTTTGGTCTAGACTTTGTTGAAACTGCTTTGGGTGTTGTTCTAGAATTATTAGAGTGACTTTTAGGAGTTTGCCTTTTGAAATTCACCTTATTGTTTGTATACCCAGATACCCTTTGGTTGCAGAAAGCTGCAAGATGGTCAAATTCTCCACATACAAAACAAGCTTTGTTATAAAAGTCAAAGTCATCACCTAGTTGGTGAGACTTAAGGCCATTCCAATTCCTTTGGTTGCCTTTAGACTTGTTTGTGGTTCTGTATTGTTCACAATATCTAACTGGTTGCCTAGCATGTTTAACATTAATTTTAGGCCTATCAGTATCATGTTTGACTACCTTAGGAACACTTGTTCCTGCTTTCTTAACCACTTCAGGTTTAGACATAACCTGTTCATCTTCATCATTATCAGATATCCAGTCCTCAATGACTATTCTATCTAATCTTCTATCAGAGGACACCTTCTCCTCAGGAAGTGAAGTTTTACTTAAACTTTCACTTACTTTCTTAGGTTCATCAACAACTAACTTGGTTTTTGGCTGAACACCATATTGTAGCTCAGGTTGTTGAAATTCAGCTACTCCTGAATTCTCTATGTTTATCCTTGGGGGAACAGGAATTCCTTTGTAAGGGGTTGGGACAACATTATATCCTAACCCTGACTTGGCTCTATTAGTCACTTGACATTCAATCATGTTGGTTACACATCTAGAAGCATGTTCTAGTGTTTATATAGTCAAGTGAATGTTTCCATTTTCCATTTTGATCCTATCATAAGCATCTCTTAAAAGCTTAATTTCAGCATCTCTAAAGAATATGTCCTGTCTAAGAAGAGCTTTGTCATCTGAAAAAGCAAATTCATTTTGTTTGTAGTGAATGATCTGCTTCTCTAGGGATTCTAAACCACATTTTTAATCTACTAAGTTTTGTTGAGTTCTGCTTAGGACTTTCTTTTGGTCATCATAATGTTTGATTAAAGTTTGTAGTTCTGAAAGAGCTGTGCAAGTATTAGAACAAACTTTATGATTTTGTACCCCAGTAGAGAAAGCCATGAGTGCCATCTATGAAGAAGATTCTTCTTTATCTGCCATGAAACTCCAATCAAAACCTAGGCCATCAATAGCTACCATAGCTTTTGAGTTTGGCTCAGAAACCTCCCATGTTTTGGATTTGCTTCCAAAACCTCTATTCTTGCTATCTTGCTGCCTTGGCCTTCTACATTCTCTTGAGAAGTGCCCCATCGTGTGGAAGTTATAGCATTCTATCTTTGACTTGTCAAAACCAGCAGTATCATTGTTGCTTATTGTGAGCTTCTTCCCCGTCCTTTGATAGAACTTCTTAGCCCTCATGCTAAGAAGAGAAATTTGGCATTTTAGGTCCATTTCCTCCAGATCATCATCATTGATCTCTTGGAAGTCTTCATAAGTGAGCATGGACCCATCATTTCGACTTGTGGGAAAAGCACAACAAGTCTTCTCATCTAAAATACCCATGGTACTGCTTGATGAACTAGCAGCACCAACACCATCAACACACTTCACCTCTTTACTTGGATTTGAGGTACTAGGAGATGACATAAATGCCATGTTCCCAGTATTAGAACTAGTACCTCCATTTTTCTTCAAATCTTGTTCCATAATTTTGAAGTTGCTATACAAGTCAATTAGTTCCATGGTGTCAAGGTCTGGCTTGTTCTTCCAGACAACAACATGTATAGCCCACTCTTCTGGTAAGCTTTTCAGAAATTTTGAGTTTAAATCTTCTTGAGGTATTTCAACCCCAAGAATAGCAAGTTGGCTCACAATATTCTGAAGCCTATTAAACATGTGGTCAAGAGATTCATTGTTGGTTGAGGAGAAGTTTTCAAACTGCTGCTTGAGCAGAGTCTTGTGGGTTTTCTTGGTGGCTTCATTTCCACCATACCTGGCAACAATGGCTTCAAATAATGACTTGGCATCTTTGAATTTGCTGAAGTTTAAAAGTTGATCATTAAGAATGGTCATCATCAGCATACTTCAGGCCTTTAGGTCATTTTTCTTCTTTATTCTGTCTTCTAAATCAAAGATATCAGCCTTGCTCTGATACCAATTGAGAGGATGCGTCGATACACTTAATAGGATGTTAGTCCTTTAAAACGAGTGTATGTGATACTTTGAGTGAATATGATTAAGTATGCGGAATCTACTTAACCACACTTAGAAGGTTATTGATTATTGGAAATGGAACAGTGGTGGTTGTTGAATTTGATAATGAACAATGAATGGTAACACCAAACGATTCAATATTATTTAAGAATAATACAAGTGATCTTCACTATCACTAGGGTTACAAAACCTTGAATCTCTATTACAAAGAAAAACTTATTTTGTATCTTGTTCTATCAACTGAGTTAGTTTTTCTTTTGGTTACATTAATCACAAATTTACACATTTAGATTCAGACTTAGACTGTTTGTAAATAATATAAGATCTTCCTTTTATACAACTAAGGAGATCTTTACAATAAATGATAAGTCTTGTCGAAGCTACTTGCTTTGCTTGAGTGTGTTAGTCCTTAAGATACAACTTGTATCTGTGTACACAACTTGTTGACTGATCATCTATCAAAGATATTATCTACCGTATATCTTTGACTTTTATACAAAAAATATCTTTGTATACTTATCCATGCAGCAGTAGAATACGCGACACTTATCTCTTTAACAGCAGTATCTGTTGCACTAGCAGTAGAATCCTTGTGGCAGCAGAATCTCTAACACTAGCAGTAGAATGAAATAAACTAGCAGTAGAATGATACTTAGTATATTTCTCTGAGCAGAACTAACCTTGTAAACGTTTAATTCCCAATACTAATCTTCAGAACATTTAGTTCCCAACAGTTTATAAGGCTGATGGACAAGATGATGAATAAAAGACCCGACAAGGAGAAGTTAGTATCTAAGAAGGCTAAATTGGAACTCATGGGAATTATGGAAGCCTAAGTACATAGCCTTGAGTATTATATTTAGATGATAGGACTGATGTAATGAAATGAATAAAATGATGGCCCACGTTTTTTTATATCATTGTTCTTTAATAGCTTTCTAGTATATTCAGTGTAAGAAGTAGCCCATTTACTCACTTACACTGATCAAAACACTTAGGTTAATTTATATCCAAATATGGGGAGATTGTTGGGTCCATTCAGTACCCAAGCGTCTTGAAACTAGGATTTGAATACAAATTATCCAAAGTGTCGAACAACCTTAAACACTCTCAGGTCACTGAGTGAACAGTCACTCAGTGAGTTATCTTCAGGATGCTTAAGACGAGTCTAAGACGAAGGATTCACCATTCAGTGAGGCGGAACTCCCTGAGTGTTACTTAAGCCAAAGAAGAAGATAATGGGTTCAGTGAGTGATGACAATAACTCACTGAACCCCAGTCTCCTCAACAACTATAAAGAATGAAGTTGAAGACTGAAGACCAAGACTGAAGAACCTGAAGTCTGAAAGAAAGGTGGGACAAGGCGGGAAGAGTTTGAAAAGATAAGGAGAAGTCCTTATCAGGCCAAAGTCAAACATTCACCGAAAGGCTTGAGAACAAGAGCAGTGTCATCACTGTTACTCAGAAAGCATATTTGTCTTATACTCAAAATATGTTCTTGTAACAGGGACAAAATACATCAGTATTTTGTCCTGATTAGTTAGGACATTCTTTTTGTCTTTTTAGTCACGGGTGCTCTTTTATACTTGTGTATAAATAGGATCATAAAGGAGAAAAGTGGATAAGTTTTGTGCACTTAATGCTTAGACATTCACAAAACCACTTTTCTCCCCCAAAGAGCAACGTAGTCCCTGAGATAGCTCAGTGGTTCTTTTTAGTTGCCACTTAAGTATAGCTTATGTTTAGTGAGGAGAATACCATACTTTGTCATTTCAATCCCAAGTGTTTTTTCCGCAAACACTTTGGGTATAGATTCTTTTGATTAACTTCTAATAAGAATTCAAATGTTGAAGAACTCTTGTGTTTATCTTTTACGTTTTACTTATTTTTCTTTGTTAATCAATGCATTACTCAGTCATGGAACATGATTAGTTTAACTTTGTAGTTAATTCTAATTATGTAACGAGAACATTAAGTAGTTCTTCAAGTGTCTCCAACTTTTTATGTAACATACGAAAGTCTATAATACTTATTATTCCCTAGGCTGCAAAGGTTAAGTGAAAACACATAAGTGCTTCAACATATTGCTGCGTTAAATGATGGGATGCTGATGATAGCAGTTCTTTGACAATCATCGTCACCATCATTTATGTGACAACCAATAATTTTCCAGAATAATGTTTTCACAATTTACCGTCGACTTTTACTTTTTACGTTTTTATGAATTATTTGCCGTACAATTGGGAAGTTATCCCACATATTCAAAATTTTCATCCTCGAATGACTCTCATTTCATCAAAAGTATTTTTGTGATTTTCTATGATTTTTCGTCAAGGTCACCCAGGCCAGTTGTGCTATGACACGAGCACACTTAACTATCATCAAAATCCCTTTCCAGTTATGTTTTTAGAGTCTGTGACGGACATATACTTTTTAGATTAATATTTTAACCAAACAGTTAAAGTTTCACTTTCATAACATTTATTTTCACATTTAACAGTTTACCGGGAGATGAACCCGCATAACGTGAAAAACGTCATTTAACGCGTACTGGCACTGAACTATGATTTGTTCTCGTCAAATTAGCATGTTTTGCAATAATAAGTTTATTTTATTAGTTACGTAATTTAATTTATCACTTTTTGCACGAAAACGCGTATTTTTACATTTTGGCTCGCGTATATATGAAAAATGCTCATTCGACTCATCACCCTTGCATTTACCTACAAAATACATAACATAAATTCAAAATGTGAAAAAAACCAATTCCCCCCCCCCCTGATCCTATTTGGCCGAACACCCCACAAAACCAACACAAAATCGTTTGCTTGATTTTCTCTATCTAATTTGTACCAAAAATCCTAAGATTCCCAACACCAATACACCATTTTTCACTAATTGTTTTCATGTCTAATCACATTCATTGAACCTAGGCAATTTTAAGACCTTCCTAATCCAACTATAAATACAACCTCAAAACCTTAAATCCTACCACTCTCTAAAAACACCCATTAATAAAATCCTCTCCTCTTCTCTCTTCCTTGGTGTGCTGCCGTCCAACAACTACACCACAAGGGTGTTTTTTGTTTTGCTTCTTGAT
The DNA here is from genome assembly GCA_021014915.2 of Artemisia tridentata subsp. tridentata. NCBI lineage: Eukaryota > Viridiplantae > Streptophyta > Magnoliopsida > Asterales > Asteraceae > Artemisia > Artemisia tridentata. The sequence goes on from CP139504.1 coordinate 263,519,180, forward strand.
TATCTGGTTGTACTTACGTGTTGTTGGGTTCGTGATGAAGATATTGGTGTTATTAGTTTTTCATTTGGGGTTGTTTTAGTCTTAATCTTTCCTTAATCCTCCACTAATCATCATTAAGGTAAGTTTATCTTTTCATAAAAAGTTTTATACTTTCTTAATCCTCATCATCTCTACATCTTAAAAGGACGAGTTAATCGTCAAAATTCTTGTTAAAAAGCTATCTTTTTAAACTTATACGTTCGACATATATAAGGGTTTTTGTTGAAATTCGTATCATTAAATTTGTGTTGTTTATTTGGTTTCACAAAAGACTAAAAAGGGTTTTTGAATAAGCTTGTAGCTTATTACCTTATTTTCAAGCTTAACGGGCTTATTATGGGCTTATCGGTCCATAAGGCTTTAAAAGGTTTAAGCTTTTGATAAATTTAAGGTTTTGGCTTATTTTTGGATATTCTTATTTTCGGCTTATTTCAAGTGCTTATTTGTTCATCTTATTTAATGCTTATTTTCGTACTTATTATGCTTATCGTGTACTTATTGGGCCTTGTCGGCCCAATAGCTATTTGGAAAGCTTATTAGTGCTTATTTTGACTTATTTGAACTTATTGAATTTATTTAAGCTTATCGGGTTATTAACGGGCCTAATCGGCCCAATGGCATAAGCGTTTACTTATTTTAGCCTATTTCGGCTTATTGGTCTTTTCGGCCCAATAAGGGCTTATTTGTTAGCTTATTTTGGATTATGAAGTTTTTGGCTTATTTTTGAACTTATTAATTCGACTTATTAAGTTATATAGTTATTTGATCTATTTTGATCGATAATTGTTTCGGATTATTTCTAAACGTTATATATTGCTTTATTGAGATTTTTGGTTGAAAAATGGTTATTTTTATAAAAGTCTATGACTTGGAAAATAAGTATAAATGAATGGGTCATGCCTAATTTTTATAAAAATTCTATACTTACAAATAATTTTACAAACTTACTTTTCTTCTAGCCCGAAAAAAAGACAAAATAATATTATTATTTTAATACCTGACTAAAGGACGAAACTAAATACTTTTATGAATAACAAGCCAATTTAACAATGTTAAATTATATTATATACATTTTTTGAAAACTTTAACGACTATTTCTCAAATGGATTACCAATTAACTTTGAGGTTGTTTCGAGTATTTTAGAGTCCCGTGAAACATTTTTTTTCCAAAAGGGATATTTTCTGAATATTTTCCGTACAAGTCAATTGTTATTGTTATATTTTGAGCCGGAGGTTAAATATATATATATATATATATATATATATATATATATATATATATATATATATATATATATATATATATATATATATATATATATATATATTGTTAGAGTCGAATATTCGGAAACACTTTCATAAAGTATATATATATATACTTCGATTCAATAAACATCGATGAAGGGTTATTTTGACTTATAAACTACTACACAAACAATGATGATACAACTTTTGTAAAATATATATGCATCAATCCTTTTACATGCGGCGTAATTCTAAGATACAACATTATATATTAGGTAGTGGCCCGGTACCATTGCACATTGTTTCGTGATCGGTTATTCCCGTAACATTTCATTTACTTAAGGTGAGTTTCATAGCCTCACTTTTACTTGTTTTACCACTCTATTTGAACTACTTTTGGGGTGAGAATACATGCTCGTTTACTCAAATACTTTATTCATTTTTACCAAAGTACATATTCGTTTACTCAAACACTTTATTCCTTTTACTGAAGCACATATTCGTTTACTCCATTACTGTATTCATTTTATTGAAGTGCATCATTGTTTATTCAATTACCTTACTTGCTTTACCTAAATACTTGTTCGATTATATAAAACCTCAAATTTACCACAATCTGAAATGACCAAAATACCCTCTAATTTTAATTTTTTTTTTGGACTTATAAAATACGCTATAAATTAAAACTTGAGTTATATATCATGTTATGACTCGAAACCACACAATGCGAACACATAATCTAAAGTATTATATTAAATTATGTATGAACGATATGATATAAATTATGACACGTTTAATAAGTTTCTTATAGGCCAAATTAATTAAAACTCGTACACAGAATAATGTTAGCACAATTAATTATATCACACAACAATAAGGTCCAAGATAAATAAAAAACTTGTACACCACTTGAGCCTATTTTAGTGTCTAGATACATTACATTTAAAAGTGAAGATTTGGTCATCAAATACCCCATATATTCGGCCTAATATCACGCCTAACATATAAATCAAATTTAATACTTTCTAAAATATTCACACGTGAAGCAATTGTGATATATTGTTTTATTTTTTTCCGAGAGATGCACATAACCCAAATACACACCCATTTCTCCTTTCGGCTTCTTGCATGAACTTTGAAAAAAAGGCAACTCATATCAACAACAACAACACACAACAAGCAGCCGATCCATTTGGCTTCACCCGACAATTTTGGCGTTTTGAAACTGAGTAAAGCATGCAAGGTCAACAACTAATAAAATCAGAAACACCACAAGGACGTTACATGCACGTGACCATCTAAAATAAATCATCAACCCATTCTCTTGTCCTCCAAACTTAACACGCCATTTTCCCCTTTCGTTCTCCACTTGATAACCGGTTAACACAATTTATAAACACACAAACAACCCTAATAATATGCACTAGTCGGCTGAACATTTTGGAGAACATATGAGTGGTACGAAGTTGGTTCGAAGGAGGTTTGAAAGAGGGCAAAACGATGGTGGTTTAAAGGTGGTATAGTCATCGGGTTATACTCAGGTTGTGATCGTGGACTGTGGGGTTTTGATTTCGAATCAAGGGTTCGGTTTGGCGCCCTTTATTCCTTTTATCAGATCCGACCCGAGGTATCACCACACTATGTTCTTAAATCCATTCTGCATAACTCTGTTTTGAAAACACTAAAACCCTAAAAGATTAACATAATATTTGATCTATTATTTTGTCACGGTTTGTAATATAAAACATGTTTAGAAGAGAGTCTCATGAAATCATAAAAACATAAAATAACGAGGGAGGTCTATCTATGGCTTTGATTGTGTTCATGTGTTTCTGTCCTAGTTCCTTTTGGTTACTCTCGATGTCCAACAAACAATACCCTCTTCCATGTCCTCATTCAAACAAGAACACACTCACCACAACAAAGGTTAACTAACTAATCCCTTGTTCCTAGACACGACAGGAGACTGTAAGAAGCGAAGGGAAGCTTCGTTCGTGGGGCGTGCATAGGTCGCGGAGTTGGTGCTCTATTCACGGGGTTGTGTGTCACTCGCGGATTTTGATACGACCCTTATTCTCGTGTTTCCCTCGTAGGATCCGATCACAAGGTATCTACTAATCCGTTTGATTATAAGATGGCTTAATCTCTTTCGGTTAGTGAAGGGTACACGAATGAAATGTTGTCACATGAAATCATGATTTATATGTATCGATTCTCACTTCTGTTTAGGGATCATTCGAAAAATGTATAATATAATCATGAACTGGTACCATACACATATAATATGATTTATTTAGATTCGAATATGACCTCGTTAAGCAATCTGAAAATCGGGAACTTAAACTAAACTAATGAATTAAGAGGCGTATGTAATCAGTTGTGTGTGAGTATGCATGGGGTGATGAGAGGAATGCATGTATGTACATGTAAATGGGTGAGTCTCATAGGGTTATAAAACGTGGGATATACTACACGTATCAAAACCTGAATATAAAACTTAATTACTACTAAGATGGGAATACATATATGTCACGTGGGTAAGAGTTCACTTTGTGTGTGTGCATGTGATACGTTTTGAAATTTTATAATACGTATGGGTGTAAAAGGTGTGATTCTAAGTGATTGTTGTGCCGTGTATAATGGGTACCAAGAGAGTAGCATGGGTCGATGTGGTTAAGGCTAGAAAGGGAAATCGTGAAGTCGGGTGGTGTGTTGAGAATATGTGTATTTGTGTGTCGAGTTCTTGAGTATATGTGGGTTAAGTGAGTCGAAAAGATTAAAGTACAAGAGTTGTTTGGGTTAGGATAATATGTGAATTAGGATTTAGTTCTTGGAACATTTAGCGAGGTGATTAGAATATATAATAAAACAAATATGGAATTTCATAAAAATATATAAATTACACTCTGCCCCTGAACTTTAATAAACCGTCATTCTAAACCTTAAACTAATAAAAATGGCATATTTAACCTCAAAATATAATGTTGAACATATTAAGCCTAAAAGTTATTTAATTGGCATTTTAACCTTAAAAGTCGTTAATCCGGGAAACTTACTATTTTTGGAAAGTTGCTATTTTTGGAAAGCTGCTATAAAAGGAAAGTTACTAAAAATGGAAAGCCGACTAAAACAAGTAACCTGATTCATACGAACATAAAATAATACTTGATTATCATATTCATGTAGATCCGGTGAAGCGGGAGTTGTTGTCATTCCTTTGTGACCATCTTTGGTGTTTGTTTGCTTTCGTCAAGGTATAGATATTCTGCTCTTTTGATAAGGAGCCTTGGGTCTCTATTCTGATTTGTATTAGGGTTTCCTAAGCCATTGCTATGTTCCCTACACTGTGATATGAACCTTTGATATTTGAACCTGTGACATATGAACCTTTGATGTGAACCTGGAGATTTTGACTATGATTATGACCATGTGAACCTTTGCTTTGATATGAACCTTTGACCTTAACCCCAGTTTGATACCCGAGCCAAATGTGTTCCCTAGCCATGAAGGTAACATGGCCATGTCTGTGATGCACCACTGGCATGACTAGTGTGTAGCCCTAGTGATTTGGTTACACCGTCCCCCAATGTGATATGTGATATGAGCTCAATATGATATTATTATTATTATGGCCAATGTGATTTGTGGGGGGGCGAATGGATGCATCCTAGGTACGTTGTGATATGTGATATGTGATATGATATGTGCTATGTGGTGACTGATGATGGGTGCAATCCACGTCTTTCACAAAATGTGGGAGCTGATCACTCCAATGTGATACATGAGGACACCCCTCATATTATCCGGTTACTAAAGAGGTATCCCCTCTAGATTGCTACAGGATTTGATATGTGATGTGATATGTGGGCTCGTGGTGGATTACTGTCCTAAACCTTTACTCTTGTACCTTTACTTATATCTTATTCATTATGCTACTTCTGTTCATTTCCGTTTACTTTCGTTTCCGTTTATTATATATCTGTTCACTGGGCTTTTTAAGCCCAGCCGCGTTTCTTTCCCGCGGCAGGTTTTAGTTTGGAAGCTGGGTATGGGTGAAGAGAACCTTGGACTTAGAAGGCCTTGATAGCTACTCTGGAGTATAGATGACTAGAAATTATTGTATTTAGAATTAATAGTTATTGAAAATTTTCATTTGTAACCTGGTATATTCAGCAATTCATTTGTAACCTTTGAGAATCCTTGTATTACTATTGAATGTATGCTTTGTTTTGATCTGATATGAAACCATTAATGTGATACTTCTACCCTTGCCGGGTTGGGGTGTTACAATTATGGTATCAGAGAGACAGGCTGCGATTCGTAATACATTTACCCTTGGCCTGTGTAGGTTAGGACCACTAAGTTTTCCCTGTAGGCGCTCGTAAGATAACCTTTGAAAATTTTCTTTAAGATTTCCCTATAGGAACGTAAGTTTTGACCAGTGAGGAATGGGTAGACTATAAGGCGTTTGTTTAGGTATCATTGCTTCCGCATCACTCTGATTCGTGCCTTGCTTTTGGTTAGATCCTGTAGATATCACTTTTGAAAATCGAAAGCTTATACCTTGCACCACCTAAGATTTGGAACCTGATTAAATCTTGAAGGCATTGAGAATTGCACAATAATTGCCTGACACTATTTGATCCTTATCTTCAGATTTTGACTATGACCTCTAATCCATTTGTCAATCATTTTGATGCCTCTTCGGTCATTCTGAGAATCTCCATGGCGATGACGTACTTGATGTACTCTCTTTTTGTCTCTTGCTTTTGATAAGTATCTATGAATCTTCCGACACTATCTGATTTCGTTTCACCCATCTCGGTCCCTATAAGAAGTCTTGTGGAGTGCAACCACGAGTATAAGAATGCTTCCCCCTCACTTTTGAATGATAAAGATTTGATTTGTGATCCATCTTACTTTGGAAAGTTAACTTCGACTTTATTCTGACAAGGAATTAGTGATTGAGCATTCAAATATTGACAATTTCCCTTCTATGTCGCACCTTAACGTAGCAACAATTTTGAAACCCCTACCATGATTACCGATTGTTAGACCCTTTGCTATCACTATTACTTTGGAGACTCGTGTGTTAATTTCGCGGTTATGAAGTTTTCCCCTGGAACCCATTTCATACACTAATGAATGAACCTCATCTTGAGAGCTTTTTGACACCTTAAGTCTTCTGAACATGAACCTTATCTTGAACGTTATTTGACACCCTGAATCTTGAATATGAATTCCTGGTCGAACCACCAAAATTTTCCATCGGAGCGTGAAGTAGGATCTGATTTGATACCGAGAGATTGTCTGGGATCATATAAATTGATTTGAGCAACCGGGAAGATCAGCAACCGAAGACCAGGGAGTGAGTTTACCTAAGTGTATTTTCTGGGCTTGTTTTAGTTTCGTTCGCGATAAAGAAGGATGGTGACTAGAGATATGTATTGATTTCAGGAAGCTGAACCGTAATACCATAGGAGCCAATATTCCTCCACCCTGAAACGACTATGTGTTTGTTTAATTTCAGAGCGCGAAGTTTCCTTCTAATGAATTGATTTTATTCTTGGAATCGCCTTCAGTATTCGTAAAAGACTGCTATGACGATTAGTGACGCTAACAGTATTAGCTGAAGCTCTGATTGTTTTGCGAATTTGATAAATGATGTTTTCTCGTGAGTACTTAGACAAATGGTCATTGTATGACTTAATTGTACGTTCTTAAACGAGGAAGAGCACGAAAATCATCTTTGCACTTGTTAGAAAATTCGCCGATCATTTGTGCCTTCTGAGAGATTGATATTTGTTCTTAATGGAGGATATCTCTTTAAGTTCCGCAAGCCTTGAAAACTATCATCAAGTGGTCAAGACCGATAACAGAAAGGAGAACTGAAACCTTTTGAACTCTGCAGAATAATTCTGGAAGATGTTTGCAACTTATGATACCATTGAGGAATTTCGTGAACAGAGAGAAACAGCTTAGTTTGATTTAGAATAGAGTTTTGGAAAAGTTGAAATAGAAATTAGCTTCCATACCCTCCGGCGGAACAATCTTTGGGATAAATCAGAAAGAGACTCGGTTACGTTCCTTTACAGCACAGAAGGTTTTTCGTATACATTAGGACAACTAGAAGCAATAATTCACCGCATGACCTGGAGTTGACAACAACGGTGGCTACCTGAAGAGTGAAGACATTCCTCACAAGGTAGAAGTGTTGGCGATGCTGGAGATCTAGTCAAGATGGCGAACCTGAAACTGATGAAGACGTGCAGTCTCACTTCCCTATTCATCTTGGTTGTACTAAGATGAATTGAGAGCGGAAGCAGACTGGACGATGAAGGAATTTAAAGAGCATGCCAGGAATTCACATTACTCCATCGCATTCCAAGAAAAACTGCAGGAGGCTTGACGAACTAGACACAAGTTTCTGATTTTGGTTTCACTTCCCGATTGTTGGACAGACGAAGACAGATTAACCGAACTTGAAGAGACTGGATGTGTTGGATGAACGGATCTTTGAAACAGACCCTTTATGTTTGGAAGAATTGATTTTATGAAGGCCGAAGTTCTTGGCAACTAACTTCCAGTTCCGTTGACCCTCTTAAGTTTCGTTATATAGTAATAAGATCCTCTTATGATTTAAGTCCCCTAGAAGCAATTCCGTTTCGTGTTTATTTTTCGTATGTTCGGTGATGGCTTTGTTTTGTGAGACTTTGGCGAATTTTGGAAGATATGATGCTTGTAACGGCGTGCCTCACTTTTGCTAGGCAATCTGGGATTTTGATACTCTTGCGAATAGTTTTGTTTTTCCCTCTTGACTATGGCATTCGATTTTGTTGACCCCTAGACTGTAGAAGTACTAGGTGGATTAAGATAGGTGGTTTTGATTACGACTTGAGGTAAAGTATGACCATCATGAGGGCATATTTATATGATGCCAGTATTATGACGTCTGGCCAACGTGATAATACTTACATCATATAACGTGCACTTGTTGTGGGCATAGGATATCTTGGGGAGTACCTAAGAAGTTTAGAATTTGAATCTCCGTTGGATTATCCATGATTAGTGAGACATTAAGTTCATTCTACCTATGCGTATACTCTACCTTCATTCATTAAATATCTAGATGAGTTGGACTCTCGTTTTTCATTCTGTTGACCTAAGTTATAAATCTTGAATTCTTGTAAAACCCTCTATTGTTGATACAATTAATTTGATCTGAAATCTTGTTCGTATTCCATATGAGCTTTCCGGGAGATTCACCTATCATTCACTTTATATCGCATGGACCTTTTGATCAGAATCAACCCAATTTGTCTCATTCTGGGAAATTTGAACCCACCTTGTTTTGATTGAGTCATGAGAAACTGTTCGGTCTGAAGATCCTTTTTGGAAGAACCTCCCTGGGCGTGAGAATGTTGTGACGATCTTTTGCGATTTGCTACAACTTCGTTTAACTTTGCGATTTCAATTTTCGAGGACGAAAATTTTCTCTTAGAGGGGAAGAATTATAAAACCCCAAATTTACCACAATCTGAAATGACCAAAATACCCTCTAATTAAAATTTTTTTTTTGGACTTATAAAATACGCTATAAATTAAAACTTGAGTTATATATCATGTTATGAGTAAAACCACACAATGCGAACACATAATCTAAAGTATTATATGAAATTATGTATGAACGATATGATATAAATTATGACACGTTTAATAAGTTTCTTATAGGCCAAATTAATTAAAACTCGTACACAGAATAATGTTAGCACAATTAATTATATCACACAACAATAAGGTCCAAGATAAATAAAAAACTTGTACACCACTTGAGCCTATTTTAGTGTCTAGATACATTACATTTAAAAGTGAAGATTTGGTCATCAAATACCCCATATATTCGGCCTAATATCACGCCTAACATATAAATCAAATTTAATACTTTCTAAAATATTCACACGTGAAGCAATTGTGATATATTGTTTTATTTTTTCCGAGAGATGCACATAACCCAAATACACACCCATTTCTCCTTTCGGCTTCTTGCATGAACTTTGAAAAAAAGGCAACTCATATCAACAACAACAACACACAACAAGCAGCCGATCCATTTGGCTTCACACGACAATTTTGGCGTTTTGAAACTGAGTAAAGCATGCAAGGTCAACAACTAATAAAATCAGGAACACCACAAGGACGTTACATGCACGTGACCATCTAAAATAAATCATCAACCCATTCTCTTGTCCTCCAAACTTAACACGCCATTTTCCCCTTTCGTTCTCCACTTGATAACCGGTTAACACAATTTATAAACACACAAACAACCCTAATAATATGCACTAGTCGGCTGCACATTTTGGAGAACATATGAGTGGTACGAAGTTGGTTCGAAGGAGGTTTGAAAGAGGGCAAAACGATGGTGGTTTAAAGGTGGTATAGTCATCGGGTTATACTCAGGTTGTGATCGTGGACTGTGGGGTTTTGATTTCGAATCAAGGGTTCGGTTTGGCGCCCTTTATTCCTTTTATCAGATCCGACCCGAGGTATCACCACACCATGTTCTTAAATCCATTCTGCATAACTCTCTTTTTAAAACACTAAAACCCTAAATGATTAACATAATATTTGATCTATTATTTTGTCACGGTTTGTAATATAAAACATGTTTAGAAGAGAGTCTCATGAAATCATAAAAACATAAAATAACGAGGGAGGTCTATCTGTGGCTTTGATTGTGTTCATGTGTTTCTGTCCTAGTTCCTTTTGGTTACTCTCGATGTCCAGCAAACAATACCCTCTTCCATGTCCTCATTCAAACAAGAACACACTCACCACAACAAAGGTTAACTAACTAATCCCTTGTTCCTAGACACGATAGGAGACTATAAGAAGCGAAGGGAAGCTTCGTTCGTGGGGCGTGCATAGGTCGCGGAGTTGGTGCTCTATTCGCGGGGTTGTGTGTCACTCGCGGATTTTGATACGACCCTTATTCTCGTGTTTCCCTCGTAGGATCCGATCACAAGGTATCTACTAATCCGTTTGATTATAAGATGGCTTAATCTCTTTCGTTTAGTGAAGGGTACACGAATGAAATGTTGTCGCATGAAATCATGATTTATATGTATCGATTCTTACTTCTGTTTAGGGATCATTCGAAAAATGTATAATATAATCATGAACTGGTACCATACACATATAATATGATTTATTTAGATTCGAATATGACCTCGTTAAGCAATCTGAAAATCGGGAACTTAAACTAAACCAATGAATTAAGAGGCGTATGTAATCAGTTGTGTGTGAGTATGCATGGGGTGACGAGAGGAATGCATGTATGTACATGTAAATGGGTGAGTCTCATAGGGTTATAAAACGTGGGATATACTACACGTATCAAAACTTGAATATAAAACTTAATTACTACTAAGATGGGAATACATATATGTCACGTGGGTAAGAGTTCACTTTGTGTGTGTGCATGTGATACGTTTTGAAATTTTATAATACGTATGGGTGTAAAAGGTGTGATTCTAAGTGATTGTTGTGCCGTGTATAATGGGTACCAAGAGAGTAGCATGGGTCGATGTGGTTAAGGCTAGAAAGGGAAATCGTGAAGTCGGGTGGTGTGTTGAGAATATGTGTATTTGTGTGTCGAGTTCTTGAGTATATGTGGGTTAAGTGAGTCGAAAAGATTAAAGTACAAGAGTTGTTTTGGGTTAGGATAATATGTGAATTAGGATTTAGTGCTTGGAACATTTAGCGAGGTGATTAGAATATATAATAAAACAAATATGGAATTTCATAAAAATATATAAATTACACTCTGCCCCTGAACTTTAATAAACCGTCATTCTAAACCTTAAACTAATAAAAATGGCATATTTAACCTCAAAATATAATGTTGATCATATTAAGCCTAAAAGTTATTTAATTGCATTTTAACCTTAAAAGTCGTTAATTCGGGAAACTTACTATTTTTGGAAAGTTGCTATTTTTGGAAAGCTGCTATAAAAGGAAAGTTACTAAAAATGGAAAGCCGACTAAAACAAGTAACCTGATTCATACGAACATAAAATAATACTTGATTATCATATTCATGTAGATCCGGTGAAGCGGGAGTTGTTGTCATTCCTTTGTGACCATCTTTGGTGTTTGTTTGCTTTCGTCAAGGTACATATATTCTGCTCTTTTGATAAGGAGCCTTCGGTCTCTATTCTGATTCGTATTAGGGTTTCCTAAGCCATTGCTATGTTCCCTACACTGTGATATGAACCTTTGATATTTGAACCTGTGACATATGAACCTTTGATGTGAACCTAGAGATTTTGACTATGATTATGACCATGTGAACCTTTGCTTTGATATGAACCTTTGACCTTAACCCCAGTTTGATACCCGAGCCAAATGTGTTCCCTAGCCATGAAGGTAACATGGCCATGTCTGTGATGCACCACTGGCATGACTAGTGTGTAGCCCTAGTGATTTGGTTACACCGTCCCCCAATGTGATATGTGATATGAGCTCAATATGATATTATTATTATTATGGCCAATGTGATTTGTGGGGGGGCGAATGGATGTATCCTAGGTACGTTGTGATATGTGATATGATATGTGCTATGTGGTGACTGATGATGGGTGCAATCCACGTCTTTCACAAAATGTGGGAGCTGATCACTCCAATGTGATACATGAGGACACCCCTCATATTATCCGGTTACTAAAGAGGTATCCCCTCTAGATTGCTACAGGATTTGATATGTGATGTGATATGTGGGCTCGTGGTGGATTACTGTCCTAAACCTTTACTCTTGTACCTTTACTTATATCTTATTCATTATGCTACTTCTGTTCATTTCCGTTTATTATATATCTGTTCACTGGGCTTTTTAAGCTCAGCTGCGTTTCTTTCCCGCGACAGGTTTTAGTTTGGAAGCTGGGTATGGGTGAAGAGAACCTTGGAATTAGAAGGCCTTGATAGCTACTCTGGAGTATAGATGACTAGAAGTTATTGTATTTAGAATTAGTAGTTATTGAAAATTTTCATTTGTAACCTGGTATATTCAGCAATTCATTTGTAACCTTTGAGAATCCTTGTATTACTATTGAATGTATGCTTTGTTTTGATCTGATATGAAACCATTAATGTGATACTTCTACCCTTGCCGGGTTGGGGTGTTACAGATCACTTGAACACATTACTTGTTTACTCATTTCATATTCAGTTACTTTCTCACGGACACAATGTAACACCCCCAAAATTATAGCAGCGGAAGATAGATCACTGGGGTATTACTTCCTAGCACAAAGTACAAGTCATGGAAAACGACCCTTGAAATGAGACGTTTTAAAAGTGTTTCACATTTGATACATTAAATTCTCAGAGTTTGCAAAGGTCCCAACAGTTTTCATAAAACACAATATTTTCAAAAGATTGCAAATGTTTTAAACATAACATGAATCTTTAAAATATAGACTCTTCAAATGTGAAAATATGCCGAGTCCTCAAAATATATCCGTGCGATTCCGTCCCAGACCTTCATGCCTTTAAACCTGAGATAAAACATGCTAAAACGGTCAACACAAAGGTTGAGTGAATCCATAGAGTTTTAGTAATAAGTAGTTGATCACAATATGGTTTATAAAAGTGACTAAACAACAAATGCAGAGTCTAGTAAGGTAATTATTGCACTAAGCTCATGACATCGACGCCTTAAGTAATAAGTATGTAAGTTTGCCCCAGTGGGTGCCTTGCCAAGCACCTAGAGACCTCAAATATAGTGCATATGGTTGCCCATGCAAGGGCAGCGGTCCAATATGGGGAGTTCAATCCCAAATAGATCTATTCACAATATTCGCGCTCACTCGTAAGTGATTAACGATTCATGATACGGGGACTTCATGGCAATAGTAGTACTTAGTGTCAATAATACATTCAGTTTAGAATACAGTTTTCAAGCACTTGTGATCATAATAAAAGTAAGTAGCATGTATCTCCCCCACAGGGTTTGTAAATAGTTAAACAAGTAAAAGGTGGGGCTATGAACTCACCAATAATGAAGTAGCAACGGAAATCGGAGAAGTGTGCACGTCGAGAAAAACCGCAAAGATCACAAGTGACCTAAATAAAATATAACACGACTTAGGCTCGGGGATTAAAGTATAATACTTATTATTTATGACTTAACTCAGTACTTGAACTCAAAATATCACATGGTCATTTATTTAAAAGTCTTATAGAAAGACATGGGTCGAAAGACGTTTAATAAAGTTTATATGGTTTAAAAATGCAATGCTGATGGAAATTTTATAAAATTGCCGCACCAATTGGGTTGCCATTTCTAAACCGTGAAGGCTAAAATTATGAACTTTATATGCTTAGAAAGGTATGACTATGTACAATATTAAAATCAAGGCCTCACATTACTGAGAAATTCATAACATGGGTAAAATTACAAATTTACCCCTGTGTCTCTAGATAGTTATACTCAGCATCCAAATGGGTTTAGGAAAAAGAGTATATCTTCTTATCTACAGGTCTAATGGACACATGGCCTATGGGAAAAGTTTTCTACAGGTCTTGGCTACAACTTTCATGTTTACACCAACCTAGTATTCTTTGCAACATTTTGGGATAAATAGCCCATCAAATCTGACATGCATTCCTGGACCAGTTTTAGTGTGGATTTTCTATAAAAATCTCCAAGATGAATTAGGATGTAAGGTTTTCGGGGAAATGATCCTAAGACCCGTGGCTAACTCCAAATATTTTTATTTAAGCATAAAACTTCCTGATGACAAAATAGTTAAGTCGTTTTGTTGGATGAAATCTGGGACAGATTTGGGCCAATGACAATGATCTACTTTATGTATAATAAATGGGTTTTTGAACCAATGCATGCCTATATTCTATCATCACTACCACTTAATTAGTTAAAGACCCAAAAAGTCCAGGAGGTTCAAGATTTAATTGGGGATCTAAATCAATTTTTATAACAAAACAATATGAAGAAATCATTAACAATAGATCAAAACTCATTTAAATCAATCCAACTCTTGCATCTACTAACCAAATCAAGCCTAAATACCTATCTAAATCCAATACTCCTTTGAAAACTTGAATCAAGATGTCTCAAAACATACATGCAAGAGTGGTTTAGCTTAGATCTATAACAACCTCTAGAAATCATAAGATGGAACAAAATGAAGTGAAAATGATTATGGAAAACTTACTAGGACTTGAAACTAGAAGAGATGCACTAGATTTGAAGCTTGCAAGTAACTTGATGATGATGAGGGTATTGGGGCTGTATTTGGGTCGTTCTCATCATGAAAGGGAGGGAGGTGAAGTTTTCTTGGTGATAAAAATGAGAAGTGTGTTGTGTATAAGAAAATTTAAGTCTTGAAAAGACACCAAATGCATGGATTTTAAGTGGCTTATGGGGGAGGCCTGTTTTTGGGGGCTCCAAGGTGTGTTTTCTTTATTATTTTGTAAAAATAAATTATATACATGTTTTGCACAAGTATCTTAAGTCACAGAGTGAGTTTGAAGGCCAACGGGGCTAAACCGGTAATGTTTTATGCCTAGTTTATGGAAATGAATGTCATGAGGATACTATTTTCATAAAAATGTTAAATGTAACTTAAAATGACCTAATTTGATGTTTCATAAATTTCCCGAGCCTTCCGGAGTTTTATAACGTCTTTAAAGTTCAAACCGCGAGCCGAAAACGCGTAAAACGTAAAATGTGCACACTTCGCGTAGAAATGGAAAATTACATTATTCCATATGAAAACAAGTATGTGGGGATACATAAATCATATTAATAGGTAGTCTAAGCATAGCCTGACTCAAATTACAAATTTCAGTGTACGTGTCACGACGTACGCGGGCAACTTTCCCTGCAAAAGCCAATTTACTTAAAATAACATAATAAGCAAATAAAATTAGTAAAATAATGACTTGGAAATTTCTCGGTTGTTACATTACCCATCCGTTAAAAAGGAATCATGTCCTCATGATTCAGTTTATCTTATCAGCTGACGGTGTGTCAGAAAAATAAAATGAGGGTACTTGTAGTGAATGGTTTCTAAGATAATTAGCGATGTAGTTTGATCAGTCGCCTTGGATTTCGGTGTTGAATGAGGCTGATTTTACATGGTGAAGGCAGGATAAAAGTCTGATTAGTTGTGTAATCTTAAGAAAATTCACAAATTGTTTTAAGGATATAAGTGAAAAGTCGTTTTTAATAAAACTTACCGGTGACTGCTCCCAGTATAACATGATCCTTCCAGAATTAGACATAGGTAATTAGGCTATGTATAATTGAGGAACGATAATGTAATATTCGGTTTAGTCAAGTAGTTTTATGATCTTAACTGGTTCCTTATTAAAGTTAACCTTGTCGTCAAGCTGAATCTCCTCTAGTGGAATGATGAGAGTTTCATCCGATAGGCACTTCTTCGAGTTCGAATCGTAAAATGTGTTGTGCACACTAGTGGGCTCTTTTGGGTGGTTCGAGTCGATAAGCTACCGGTCCAGCTTTTGCCAAATTCTTGAAGGGTTCAACGTACATCGAGTTCAGTTTTCATCATTTTCTGAAACTTAGCACGTGCTTTCGTGGCGAATTTTCACGTAACTCTCTTGACGATCTTGTACTGCTTGCAGCCTGTTGTCCTGGAGTGTTGTTCCTATGCCCGATGCGTACTAGCGATTAATGCGAATGGGATTACTACAGGAGCGTACTATCAGTCGTAAGAAGTAGATTCCAATGCCTTGGGGTTAAAGATAGTTACAAGGAGTAATTAATAATACCAATGAAAGATCTTGATGAATCACAAAAATAATAATAGAATTATGTTAAGTGTAATGTTTTAGGAGCAAAGACTGCTTAAAAGGGATAGATTAGATATCTGTATGAACGAAGAAGCAAACTGTTATCAATCGATGCAAATGAAAGGGTCAATGAATCAGAACAATAATGAATGGATCAAGATGTCCATATCATTCGTACTAGTATGAGCATAGAGTGCTCGGAAGAAAATTTGATATTCATACGAACGAAGAAGCAAATGAAAGGGTGTGTAAAAGAGAGATCAATGACTCAAATTAATGCAAACAGGAGGACCATAAATCATAATAATAGTAAAGCAAAGGGATATAGAATATTAACATGAATAATCAATAAATCGAAACAACCAATAAATCGAGACAACCAACAAATCAAACCAATAATAAAAGAGGTCAATACTGAAAGATAGAATTCCAAATAAGGTTCAATAATAAACGAGACAAACAATATTCATTACGAATGTCAAATGAGAATGAATGAGGAAAATCCATAACTGAGAAGGATAATAAACACACGATTGTTGAAAGTGCGGTAAGTGAAATAGACAAGAATTAAGAAAGCAATAAGCGTAACGATACCTTAGATGAGAACAAATGAGATAGACAATAAATGTGAAGGCAAATAGTAAAGGAGAAAGACGATAAATGTCATGGAAGAGAACAAATGGTAAATGATGAAATCCATAAATTTCACGAATGTTATATAAGAATAACTGGGAAAATCAATAATTTAGAAAGACAATGTGCATCTCGAATGCTAAATGAGGAGAAGAAATGAGAACGATCAATAAATAAGAAATACAAATAGCAGCACGAATGCTAGCTGAGGGTAACAATTAATGAGAAACACAATAAGTGACAAAGACAATAAGCATTGTGATTGCAATTGAGAATGAATGGGTATCAACAATAAATGAGAGAAGCATTACGTTGAAAACATGCATTTTAAATAGGAACAACATAAAATGAGAGAGGCATTGAGTATCACGAAAGTTGTTTGGGGTTAAATGAGAGCAAATAGTAAATGGTAAAAACAATAAATATCACGAATGTTGATTAAGTAAGGTCCGCACTTGGCTCCTCGAGCTTTACTCTACTCCAACGAGACTGTAGGCTGGCAATTACAGCTCATTTCTGCTGACGTGTAATCTCTCTCATGATGTGGCATGTGTGTCACCAACGATGGGATGCTATGGTGCACGGCCTCTCTAGTGATAAACTCTGGTCGAGTGGGAGGAGTAGGTGTAGTAGTGGTTCTCCTCCTCTTCTTCGGGTGGGTGATCTTCTGGTTTGGTTTCAGACGTCATATTCTCATCCACGAATAGCTTTGTCTCACTATTAGACGTTAGTATATAAGTTGGTGAAGTGGGTGTCAGAATGGTGGTCGAAAAGTTTCCAAATTATGTCCTCGGAATTGAAAGATAGCATTAAGTTAAGGTAAAAATTGTCATCAAGCTTCGGTGTTACCTTCTTAGCGGCGTGATTCTTTAAAATGCAAGGAGTGAAAAAGAATGAGGCATTAAAAGTCGTGTTCCAAAAGTAGGGCGTTCCAAGGCGTCACGTTAAATTCATGCTCTAATCAACCAGCGTATCTTTAGGCGATGGTTTACGAGGCGATGTAGGTGTTCAAGAAGTATGAGACCAATGTTCCAACTCGTCTTCGAAGGCGGATAGTAAGATAGCCGAGGGAAATCGATAGACTACAACGGGTTTGCATAAGACGATGTTATGAAAGGTCATGAAAAAGTTTTAGCGAATTACGGTATTACTCACGATGTTTGAGAAAATAGAAGAGACCATTAAAATGTAAGTATAGATGCGTAATCGGAGAAAACAAGGTTTGAGCTCAAGCTCCGAAATAAGCGTAAGAGGTCAAAATCAGTCAAACGTTTATATAATTAACCTTTATATAAATAATAGTAATGCTTAATAAATAAGCATAGTGATCGAAAAGTACATCAAGTGTGTATATAAATAGCATGTAAGTCGATAGAATAGCGGTACTCCAAGAATGAGCATAAATGTTCGAGTATTTATTTAATTATCCTTTATATAAATAAGAGTGTATATAAGCATACTTTATATAATACCATTAGTGATGACATATGTATAACCACATAGGCAGTCTGGTGGCATACGCGCACGGATATCGGATATGGCAATCAGAGACTCTTTAGTGAAAAATAGTTATAGTTTGGGTTTTGAAAACGACCCAGTTCTCTATAACTGTAGCTCTGATGCCAATCTGTAACACCCCCAAAATTATAGCAGCCGAAGATAGATCACTGGGGTATTACTTCCTAGCACAAAGTACAAGTCATGGAAAACGACCCTTGAAAAGAGACGTTTTAAAAGTGTTTCACATTTGATACATTAAATTCTCAGAGTTTGCAAAGGTCCCAACAGTTTTCATAAAACACAATATTTTCAAAAGATTGCAAATGTTTTAAACATAACATGAATCTTTAAAATATAGACTCTTCAAATGTGAAAATATGTCGAGTCCTCAAAATATATCCGTGCGATTCCGTCCCAGACCTTCATGCCTTTAAACCTGAGATAAAACATGCTAAAACGGTCAACACAAAGGTTGAGTGAATCCATAGAGTTTTAGTAATAAGTAGTTGATCACAATATGGTTTATAAAAGTGACTAAACAACAAATGCAGAGTCTAGTAAGGTAATTATTGCACTAAGCTCATGACATCGACGCCTTAAGTAATAAGTATGTAAGTTTGCCCCAGTGGGTGCCTTGCCAAGCACCTAGAGACCTCAAATATAGTTCATATGGTTGCCCATGCAAGGGCAGCGGTCCAATATGGGGAGTTCAATCCCAAATAGATCTATTCACAATATTCGCGCTCACTCGCAAGTGATTAACGATTCATGATACGGGGACTTCATGGCAATAGTAGTACTTAGTGTCAATAATACATTCAGTTTAGAATACAGTTTTCAAGCAGTTGTGATCATAATAAAAGTAAGTAGCATGTATCTCCCCCACAGGGTTTGTAAATAGTTAAACAAGTAAAAGGTGGGGCTATGAACTCACCAATAATGAAGTAGCAACGGAAATCGAAGAAGTGTGCACGTCGAGAAAAACCGCAAAGATCACAAGTGACCTAAATAAAATATAACACGACTTAGGCTCGGGGATTAAAGTATAATACTTATTATTTATGACTTAACTCAGTACTTGAACTCAAAATATCACATGGTCATTTATTTAAAAGTCTTATAGCAAGACATGGGTCGAAAGACGTTTAATAAAGTTTATATGGTTTAAAAATGCAATGCTGATGGAAATTTTATAAAATTGCCGCACCAATTGGGTTGCCATTTCTAAACCGTGAAGGCTAAAATTATGAACTTTATATGCTTAGAAAGGTATGACTATGTACAATATGAAAATCAAGGCCTCACATTACTGAGAACTTCATATCATGGGTAAAATTACAAATTTACCCCTATGTCTCTAGATAGTTATACTCAGCATCCAAATAGGTTTAGGAAAAAGAGTATATCTTCTTATCTACAGGTCTAATGGACACATGGCCTATGGGAAAAGTTTTATACAGGTCTTGGCTACAACTTTCGTGTTTACACCAACCTAGTATTCTTTGCAACATTTTGGGATAAATAGCCCATCAAATCTGACATGCATTCCTGGATCAGTTTTAGTGTGGATTTTCTCTAAAAATCTCCAAGATGAATTAGGATGTAAGGTTTTCGGGGAAATGATCCTAAGACCCGTGGCTAACTCCCAATATTTTTATTTAAGCATAAAACTTCCTGATGACAAAATAGTTAAGTCGTTTTGTTGGATGAAATCTGGGACAGATTTGGGCTAATGACAATGATCTACTTTATGTATAATAAATGGGTTTTTGAACCAATGCATTCCTATATTCTATCATCACTACCACTTAATTAGTTAAAGACCCAAAAAGTCCAGGAGGTTCAAGATTTAATTGGGGATCTAAATCAATTTTTATAACAAAACAATATGAAGAAATCATTAACAATAGATCAAAACTCATTTAAATCAATCCAACTCTTGCATCTACTAACCAAATCAAGCCTAAATACCTATCTAAATCCAATACTCCTTTGAAAACTTGAATCAAGATGTCTCAAAACATACATGCAAGAGTGGTTTAGCTTAGATCTATAACAACCTCTAGAAATCATAAGATGGAACAAAATGAAGTGAAAATGATTATGGAAAACTTACTAGGACTTGAAACTAGAAGAGATGCACTAGATTTGAAGCTTGCAAGTAACTTGATGATGATGAGGGTATTGGGGCTGTATTTGGGTCATTCTCATCATGAAAGGGAGGGAGGTGAAGTTTTCTTGGTGATAAAAATGAGAAGTGTGTTGTGTATAAGAAAATTTAAGTCTTGAAAAGACACCAAATGCATGGATTTTAAGTGGCTTATGGGGGAGGCCGGTTTTTGGGGGCTCCAAGGTGTTTTTTATTTATTATTTTGTAAAAATAAATTATATACATGTTTTGCACAAGTATCTTAAGTCACAGAGTGAGTTTGAAGGCCAACGGGGCTAAACCGGTAATGTTTTATGCCTAGTTTATGGAAATGAATGTCATGAGGATACTATTTTCATAAAAATGTTAAATGTAACTTAAAATGACCTAATTTGATGTTTCATAAATTTCCCGAGCCTTCCGGAGTTTTATAACGTCTTTAAAGTTCAAACCGCGAGCCGAAAACGCGTAAAACGTAAAATGTGCACACTTCGCGTAGAAATGGAAAATTACATTATTCCATATGAAAACAAGTATGTGGGGATACATAAATCATATTAATAGGTAGTCTAAGCATAGCCTGACTCAAATTACAAATTTCAGTGTACGTGTCACGACGTACGCGGGCAACTTTCCCTGCAAAAGCCAATTTACTTAAAATAACATAATAAGCAAATAAAATTAGTAAAATAATGACTTGGAAATTTCTCGGTTGTTACACACATGTACTTAAACATTACTTATTTCCTAACTTACCACATTAGCCATTAAGTTTCCCCACATATCATGGACCGTTAGTTACTTGTAAGCCCGAATGTTGTGAACAGATCTATTGGGTTGACACCCTCGTCCGGGTTGGTATAGCCAACTTGACTAGAGGTACCGGTCAATCAGACGCATATCATTTGAGGGCATTCTAAGTGTTTGGCTAGACACTTACCTGGGGCATTTATTATTTACTTGTGCAAATTTTGCATACCGATTACGTTAAGGCTTTAAGGTCATGAGCTTAGGGCATTAAAATTTCTTTTTTTATGACATTATATTTGTTATAATGATCATACATTGAAATTTTGTGGTCCGCAATTAATAATTTATTTAATGTTAAATCATTACTCACTAGACATTGCAAGTGACGCAATGGTCTCAATAATTTCAAGACCTTGTGACCGATACAATGGTCTCTAAAACTATTTGTAATACCCCAAATTTTGTGATAGTAATGGAATTTAAACTGGGTGTTACTTCATGGTATAACAGTTATAACAATAGAAAACGAACTCTAATTGAGCCGTTTTAAAAGATTTATCATTCGAATTATAGAAATATCAGAGTTTACAAAAATGAGGTCCCAGTAGTTCACGGTTACATTTTACATCAATATAAGGTTTTTGTTATTTTTCGAATGATAATATGTAATATAGCCTTCTTAGATATCCGTGCCCTTCCGTGCCAACCGCATGCCTTAAGGACCTGAGATAAAACATGTTTAAAACGTCAATACAAAGGTTGAGTGAAATCCGTAGGTTTATAGTTAAATTGTTGAACACAAGATTTTTAGTGTGGGGTACATTAATATACACCCATAGTTGGAAAACAAAACAATTATTATTTCACTAAGCTCATGACAACCAAGGCGTTAACAATGTATCAATAGAAATTGATATAATAATAGTAACAGTGGTGCTAGTAGGTAATTTGCCATTATACCTAGCGTTTTCAAATATAGTGCGTTTGTTCGCCGGACTTGGTCAAAACAAACGGGATTCGACAATCCCAATAGGCCAATCCACATTATTCGCGCTCACTCACTGGTGATTAATGGCTCATGATGTAGGACTTAAGTTTCGCAATAGTGGTACTTAGTGCAAATAAAACATTCCGATATACAGTTCAAAGTATTTGTGTTCAAGTAAAAATAGCGTGTATCTCCCCCAAGTGTTTGTAAAACAGTTAAATGATAGAAAATGGGGCTATGAACTCACCGTGAGTAAATGATGCTAAGTATGTAATGAAGATGATGGATGTGCCGTGAAAACTTCTACGAGCAACCTAAAATATGATATCGCGACTTAGGTTTTAAAGTAATGAAGTGAAAACGTAAATAAGTCTATCTAAGCTTATTATATCGATCATGATGTTAAAAAATCAAAAATGCTTACATATATATATATATATATATATATATACACACACACTAGATGTCGAAGCCCGCCCGATGGGCGGGCATGACTTATGAATATCGTTGAAAAAATAAGTTAAAGAAAAATAAGATACAAACGTACCAAATTTTTTATTGAATGCATTAAGAACGAAAAGAAACAAAGTATCAAAGCATAGCGCGTTTGATGGGCGAGCAAGCCTTATAAATATTGTTAAAAAAACTTAAGTTAACGAAAAATAAGCTATAGGTATAACCAACACTCGAATGCGTCTTTCTTTTTTAAGTAATATAAGTTTTTGCTATACGGGTTCTTCATACGAAATGAGAACAGAAGATCCCAACATTAAAATTATCATAAAATATCAAACTATGTACCGGGAAGAATGATAATCAATAGGAAATTATTCTTAAGAAAGGCAAGAGCCAAACTAAAAACCGGTTTTTATAAGGATCTAGAACCACAAAGTGAGCTGGACATGGCTCGTTTATTACTCAGTTTGGTTTTGGTTCTGGTCCCATTCGTCAACTTGTGTACACCCTAAATGACATTGTTTTAAATAAATTAGACGTACTTCTTGCAAATACTCCCATCCAGGTTTTCTGTTGGGTACTGCATTAGCATCAGGAATCTAATTTTTTTTTAAATACAAAAAAACAGAAATTACACCAACGACCTTAGAAACAAATAGAGCGTTCATAACTAAAGAGCAACACATACCTCATACGTAGAGTCGGTTAAAAGAGTTTCGAGTATGGCTGTTAATCCTCTAGCACCCGTGCTTTAACCATTGCTTTTTGAGCTCTTAATCTTTGTGCCTTTTTTGAAAAATGTAGTTTGACCTGCGGTTGACCATATACCTCCATGATAAGCATTAATCAAACACATTCACATTTTTGCTTAAATCAGCAAATATTTATATTCAAAGCAAAAAAAAAACTACAAAATTGACAGTAAAATGACAAAGATTTTATATAATGGGTTAGTTACCACCTTTCTTTTACAGTGGAGAAGCACCAGCACCGATCTGAAATTCC
Organism: Artemisia tridentata subsp. tridentata; assembly: GCA_021014915.2. Taxonomy (NCBI): domain Eukaryota; kingdom Viridiplantae; phylum Streptophyta; class Magnoliopsida; order Asterales; family Asteraceae; genus Artemisia; species Artemisia tridentata. Next base: position 263,542,783 of record CP139504.1, read on the forward strand.
ACCATGGATGCTTTTTCGCGGTGGCAAACCAATAATTCATCTTCTTCACTACTCTAACTTGTGGTGATTAAGTGAGCTACTGGCAAGCTATCTACTCACAACTTGTGTGGCGGTAAAGTTACCTAAAAACTATTTCTCAACTGTTAAAAAAGTGTACACTTCAGTTTTATTTCTTTAAAAAAGAACTTAACATTGTTTTTTATTTTATTTTATTTTATTTTTTATTTTTTTTTTGGGAATCCCATATGAAAAATGTCTTCAAAATGAAATTCATTAGAAATTATTAGTACCAGGTGAGCTGCATTCAGATGGTGAGCTTATAATGGGTGATGCGCGTGATGTGTCGTTGCGGTTTAACAGTATTAATGCCTACACAAGTTTTAAATTTATATTTAGCCGACTTATCAATATCACACACACTTAACGAGCAGTGTACCCGGTTAGTATGAATATAATGGTAAGTAGAGTGTCGATCACTAAGAGTGGAACTTATTATCTAGTTATTCTAATCAGTATTTTAATATCCTAAGTTAGCTATACAACCTAATCTAACGCAAGGGGGGTTCAGCCTGAGAGACTGGCACGGTTTGGTTATGATTAAACTAAACTAACGAGCATGAATCAGCGATTAGCACACACGTACACAGATAGATACTTGAGACAATAAGAAGACCTGTCCTGATAATTAAGTAGCTTGTCACTTGTTTTATTGCTAGTTTTATATGAAGTGTATGTAATTAAACCTTTCTCGTTGGCTCTAATCTTATCGGCGAGTAAACCCTTAATGATTACTTATGTCTATCCTATTTATTAAAGAGACGCTGAAACAAATAGGCGAGGAAGGGGCATGGCGACCCAAGCAATGCTCAGCTAGACACAGAGGTTATCAATGCACTAATAAAAGTCACCAAAGACATCAACATATAAACTTTAATTAATGGGAAAGCAATTTTAAGGGGTGCGCATGATTTTCCGTAGTCACATGACATCAGCCCATCAATCCTGATGAATTAAACTGTACTAATACAATAAAACAAAACTACTTAATGAATTAAATACATGCAGGACCTTCTTACAGCTCTTGTATCTTCGTTCAGGGTGTGTCTTGTTATGCTAATACGTCTGAATTCGTCTCTGGTTTGGTACTCGTTCGTATGGTATCTTGCACTGTCCAACCTTCGAAATTCGTCTGACCTTGGGGTATTTTTAGTTTCTGTCTGAGGGTTAGATACGGCGCATAGGATAAGTAGATGCGGCGCATTGACTTAACTTCGCGTGGGGTCCAAGATTAATATATTCAGGAATATTCGTACACCGCCTTAAGATGAGGCGTAACTCCATTTCTCTATGCGGCGCATGTCCTTTGCCATCTTGGATTGTAACTTGTGAAATCTTGAGAGTGATATGCCGTATGTAAGAAGTATGTTGCAGCGTATCTGGAGCAGAATGATCTTGATCTTGTACATTTCAGCAGACTCTTAACATCTTGCTTGTTTTGCTCCATAATTAGTCCAAAATCGCCAAGTTTCACATAATACTTGTTTTTACCTGAGAATTACAAAAGTAAACATTAACGTATCAATTCTCATATATAATATAATAAAACAAGTTAAATAAATAGGATAAATGATGATAATAAAATGTACTTATTTGAGTTCATCAAATATCCCCCCACTTGAACTTTACTTGTCCCCAAGTAAACCTTAGAATAAATTTATGAAAATGTATCCTAAAAGATATTAGGATTTATTTTTATATTTAAGCATGTATTCGTTTTGTCATAATTGCACAACCAAACACTTAACGAATTAGAAATAAAATAAAATATTTCGATAAAAGCAAATCTAATCGTTTAACTGTCCAGTCGTGACGAATATTCTATCATAAGCTTGGCAAGTATACGCATCTCCCCCACTAAAGCCAAGGAATAACAAGTCTAAAGCGATAAAAAGGGTTTGTTGGTTAAGGGTTGATCATTCTTCTTAATCTCTATCGATCTCATATTATAGAAAAAGGCGACAAAATCACAAATACATGATCGAATCCACGACCACGATACTTGCAATTGCTCAAATCCTTAACTCGAATAGGCTAAAGATAGGACCAAGTAATCTTCACCAATAATATTATATCAAAAAGGGCGACAAAATCATAAATACATAGCCGAATCCATGACTACGATACTTAAGATTGCTCAAATCCCTAATCTCAATAGATCAAAGGTTTGGATAAAGAATGATGTAGGGTATGGATAATATTTGGGATACAAATTGGTGTAAAATAAAAAATAAACAAAACAAATAAATTAAAATCCTAAGTGTGGTAAATTACTTTCCCAACCATCCCATGAATAAGACTCATATCATTGAATAACTCACGCTTTAACACTTGAAACACATGCTTTAGGTAGACACGAATTATACTCAACAAGATCTCAATCAAAGAATAACCTTAGTTGGCGTTCCCATAACGGCCAACTCCCATTCAATCCATAAATATAATATACAACAAATAGTGGTGATATCAACCACTTAATACAAAACTTTACATAAGTTGGTTAAAACAAACTTCCAACTTTTCCTTTTTCTTTTTCTTTTCTATTTTTTCGATTTTTTTTTTTTTTTTGACATCAACATATGTGTAAAATTTCACAACTTTTCTATCACTATTTTTCCGGATAATTTTACCATACTCTTCATACTTTCAGAAATAACTGTAATAGTGAAAGTAGTAAACACACGAAAAATAAATCAAAGTTATACAATATTTACTTTCATACCAATTGCATTGTGCAATTTCCTGACTCAACCGAAGATAATGAATTACGCACGCGAACACAGGTAATGTAAGGAAACACACTTTGCCTAAAGCAATTAACCACGGATTTTAATCTACAGGGTAGGCTAAGGTGTAAGGGTGTAACGAAACATTATAACAAAGGTGTAAGAAACGAAAGGAATGGCTCTGAGTGTTTTTCTAGGGGTATCTTACTCTAAAAGTGAGAGTAACAAAGGGGTTTATACGGGGGTTAACTAACCAGTGTAGTTAGTTAATATCACATAACATATAAAGGCTATTTGGGTGTAATCCTAGAAATTTACCAATTTAGACAAGTCATTCCAATTATATAGATAATACTTATTATGGTGGTCTCGAATAGTATACAAGCCAAGTTCTAAAGTTTACAAGTCACCGGCACACTCATAGATTTGTGAATTTTTATAAGTTCACAATTTTTGGAAATAATGTTATGTGTGCAGCTATGTAATTTAGACTTTAAACAAAAACATGCTAAAAATTTTAAATTTTGATATATTAAGCGCATTTTAAGCATATTTTGAAAAAGTTTAGGACAAGTAAGTGTTCTAATTCTCCAATCCCCCCACTTAAGTTAAACAACGTCCTCGTTGTTTGTGTCAAAGGTTAAAAACTGGAAAATAAAAGAATTAGAACAGAAAAACTCCCCTGAGATTTGCTCGGTATGATCCTCCATTATTCGTATAAGAGCAAAAATCAACTTTCTTGTGGATGAGAATGTTTAAGCTTCAAAAATGATGTATCCACAAGAATGCAGGAATCTATAATACCATTCAGACTTTAACACACCTGAGTTAAGAAGGTTCAAACTTGCATAATACATTAGTCGTTAGTAAAAAATAAAACTTAAAAAAATTAAACTGAAAATCATCAGATCAGTCGATACGCCGTATCTTATGGAAGAAGATACGCCGTATCGAGCCTGGAATAAATACGAATCAGAATAAAAGATGTGTCGCATCCTTAACCAGGGATGCGCCGCATTAAAATACTGACAGAAAGTTTTAAAGTTAAAAATAAAAATGCAGAAAATAAAATAAGATATGACCAGTGCAGGTGATGCGCCGCATCTTAGGATTGAGATGCGCCGTATCTTCTGCAGGTCTGACAGACTCGACACAGAACAGAATGTAATTTTTTTTTCTTCCGGGTTGTCTCCCGGTCAGCACTTGGCTTTATTCCAGAGTCTTCAAGTTAGACTCACGTTCAGCTCCTTAATTTGTTCTATTGATCCCCACATGTCCGTGCACGATGTAGTTGCGAATTACTTCGTCACGAACATATTCCGGCCCCAATTCAAGTACACCTTTGTAGAATCCTTTCATCTTTTGGTACGGATACTCGATCCCTTTCTCAGCGTCATTTTCATCTACAAAAAGAAATGGTGTAAATTTGTAACAAAATTTGTTAGGGGCATGTTTAAACCTTGGGTGAGCACGAGGCATCATGTAAGTGATAACGTTGCTTCCACTTTTAAAGGTGATCTTTCCTTCAAATGTCTTAGCGTTAATTTCGACCTCCTTACAAAATGGTTTCCCAACGATCACGTCACCCATCTCAACATCACGATAAGCATCCATGTTTTCCACCACGGTGAAATCTGTAACAATAGTTAAATTTCCGACAAAAATAGGTACATTCATGAATATTCCAACGACGTTTTTCCCTCTATACTCAATTTTGTTTCTCATTATAGAATTATAGAAATCTTTTGACATTACATTAATTGGTAAAATAGGGAAAAAGTTGGCACTAACCTGTTTAAATCCTATCATGCAAGGAAATTGTAAATTATAAGCACAATCTACATGGATCTTTCTACCATAATCACAGAAACTAGGATATCCTTCAAATTCATCATAATTCTTAGTGTTGATCATATCGATTCTAGGTATATCCATAATTTCTCCTTCTTCAATTTTGGGTTCAAAATCCTCCATAAATTGATCATTGATTCCTATTGGTAAATTAAGATCATTTAATTCAATGTAGTCTCCACTATAGGTCTCAAGTGATTCATTATTTACCAAGGTTTCTCCCATAAACCTAGCTTCCAGATCGAGGTCCATACGTTCTCTTAATCCTAGCACATAGACGCCTCTAATTATGCTTTTAGCAGGATTTTGGCACTTATAGACTTGTTTATTATTCCCTACCTTTAATGAGATTTTTCTTTTAAAAACATTAATCTTAGCATGGGCGGTAGACAAGAAAGGTCTTCCAAGGATTAAAGGAATCTTAACATCCTCGGGCATATCTAATATAACAAAGTCTACGGGGAAAACAAACTTCTCAATCTTAACTAGTACATTTTCAGCAATCCCTTCAGGTCGTTTTACCGTTTTATCAGCCAATTGAATAAGCAGCTTAGTTGGTGCTAATTCTCCTAGTCCTAGGGTAGTGAATGTCTTAAGGGGCATAACACTAACGCTAGCTCCTAAGTCAGCTAATGCATTATTGAAAGATATGTCATTAATTGAACAAGATAAAGTAAAACTTCCTGGGTCCTTTTCTTTATGAGACAAGGCATGTAAGTCGGTTGCAGAGCTCTCTTCTTTCATTGTAGCCTTGATCTCCTCTTCAATCTTTGACTTCTCTTTGAGTAGCCTTCTTAAACTGATTGAAGAATTAAAGAAAAATTCGGGCTTTGCAGCATCATTACCATTCATCAATCTTCTAGGAAAAGGTAGGTTAGGCGTGACTTCTTCAGTAGTGCATATGGCCTTGACGTGATCTCTTGGGTTAGTTTCAGTTGAGCTTGGTAAACTTCCGTATCCCCTTTCTTGAAGAACTTTGCTCATTTGTCCGATTTGTTGTTCCAATGCTTTGATCGAAGCTCCTTGATTTCTTGTTATAGTATCCGTTGAGGCTCGGATTTCTTTGATCATAGCAGTGTTCTCTTCATGTCTTTTAGCAACATCGGCCATAATTTTCTTTAAAGTGTCATCCAAAGTCTGCCTCCTTTCTTGATAAGTGGGATTAAAGTTGTTCTTTTGATAGTATCCCGGAGTAGCTTCCCTAAATCTTCCTGAAGGTTGGAATGGTTGTCCAAATTGTGTGTAGTATGCTTCTTCAAAAGTCTCACTTTCATTCTTATTAGGGCAATCTTTAGTGTAGTGAGGTCCTTCGCATTTTTCACATCCAACTTGGGCAGCATAAACTTTCTCATCACGCTTCTTCATCTCTCTACTAATTTTATCCAATTGAGCTTGAATTGCAGCAAACCCGTCAAAATGAGTGCTGCTCTTAGACCTAGTAGAGGTTTCGTCGTGCCATTTTTGAGAATGATCAGCAGCTTCTTGGATAGCTTTTCTAGCATTGGCTGCACTCATTTGAGGCACAGCTCCCTTAGCATCCAAGATTTGTCTAGTAGGCACGTCCAATCCTTGATAGAACAATATTATCTCCTGCATTGGACTTAGATAATGTTGAGGGCATTTCATCAACAAGTCTTTAAATCGTTCCCAAGCTTGATAAAGAGTTTCATCAGGCTCTTGCTTGAAACTGTTGATAGCCTCCATCTTTTTAGCAGATTTAGCAGGTGGACAATATCTTTTCAGGAATTTGCTCTTCAAATCTTCCCATGTTGTGATTGAACTAGCAGGTTCATTCCTTAGCCACTTATTAGCAGCTCCTTTAAGCGAAATTGGAAAGATTCTTAGCATAAGTTGATCGTCAGAGACTCCTTCTGTAGTAAACAAATCTGCAATCTCGAGGACTTTTTCAACATGTTCATTAGCATCTTCATGTTCTGTTCCACTGAAAGCATTTTCTCTTAGCTCCTTAAGAAACTGACCCTTCAACTCAAACTTTGACTTTTCATCAAACTTTGGTCTAGCAACTCCTGAACTGTAATCAGCACGGGTTTTGTTCATGTATTCCTCCATAGTAGTGTTTTCCGCCATTGTTTCTGTTCCTTCTTCCTCCTTCTCTTCAGAAAAATAATCAAGCTCGAATGAACTTGAAATTTCAAAGCTTTTTGTGTTGAAAAGCCTTTTAAGCGAATGTAAGGCTCGTTCAGGATCTTTGAAAGGTTTAATCAAGTTCTTAGTTGAACTCCTGGTCATGCACTTCCTGAAACCATCACAAAAGCATCAGTAGGGTATGTTCAAGAAAGTAATATATCAGAAAATTAACAACGAAAATGGAATACGAAAAATAAAAGTTGCTGATATCTGTAGACGATGCGCCGTATTCAAAAAGTTGGATACGCCGTATCTTATTACGTTAAAATTTAATCAAAATTTTATTCAGAAAACAGATACGCCGCTTATGAATTAGAATGCGCCGTATCAGTTTTCAATTATCAAAAATCGACTATATTTATTAAAATTAAATGTCGTATTAACAAAAGCTAATGCGCCGTATTTTCGTTACGTTTTAAAATACAAGATTTTTGATTTAGTAGATGCGCCGTATCGATAGAAATCGATGCGTCGTATCTATTTAAAAATTCGAAAAAAACTGTTTTAATTTAAAAAAAATACGCCGTATCTGCAAAACAGATGCGTCGTATGGCTTAGTGTTAGAAAAATTTCTATTAAAAACAGAATCGCCGTATCTTGGAAAGATGCGTCGTACTTGATTTTATTAAACGCGTTGTATTTTATAAAATAACGCAATACGCCGTATCTGTGAAAACAGATGCGCCGATCATTGTATCAGCACAGTACAACGATAGCAAATGCAGAAAAAAGAAAAACAAAAATAAAAACAAAAATTAAAGAAACAAAAATACACAAAAACAGAAAATATGCAAATAATACAATGAATGCAATTTATCTAATATATAACAGGGTTAGTGGTTAACCTAATTAAAATACCAATCAAATTAACAGATAATAACAATTCACTCCCCGGCAGCGGCGCCAAAAACTTGATGCGCGTGATGTGTCGTTGCGGTTTAGCAGTATTAATGCCTACTCAAGTTTTAAATTTATATTTAGCCGACTTATCAATAACACACACACTTAACGAGCAGTGTACCCGGTCAGTATGAATATAATGGTAAGTAGAGTGTCGATCACTAAGAGTGGAGCGTATTATCTAGTTATTCTAATCAGTATTTTAATATCCTAAGTTAGCTATACAACCTAATCTAACGCAAGGGGGGTTCAGCCTGAGAGACTGGCACGGTTTGGTTATGATTAAACTAAACTAATGAGCACGAATCAGCGATTAGCACACACGTACATAGATAGATACTTGAGACAATAAGAAGACCTGTCCTGATAATTAAGTAGCTTGTCACTTGTTTTATTGCTAGTTTTATATGAAGTGTATGTAATTAAACCTTTCTCGTTGGCTCTAATCTTATCGGCGAGTAAACCCTTAATGATTACTTATGTCTATCCTATTTATTAAAGAGACGCTGAAACAAATAGGCGAGGAAGGGGCATGGCGACCCAATCAATGCTCAGCTAGACACAGAGGTTATCAATGCACTAATAAAAGTCACCAAAGACATCAACATATAAACTTTAATTAATGGGAAAGCAATTTTAAGGGGTGCGCATGATTTTCCGTAGTCACATGACATCAGCCCATCAATCCTGATGAATTAAAGTGTACTAATACAATAAAACAAAACTACTTAATGAATTGAATACATGCAGGACCTTCTTACAGCTCTTGTATCTTCGTTCAGGGTGTGTCTTGTGCTGCTAATACGTCTGAATTCGTCTCTGGTTTGGTACTCGTTCGTATGGTATCTTGCACTGTCCAACCTTCGAAATTCGTCTGACCTTGGGGTATTTATAGTTTCTGTCTGAGGGTTAGATACGGCGCATAGGATAAGTAGATGCGGCGCATTGACTTAACTTCGCGTGGGGTCCAAGATTAATATATTCAGGAATATTCGTACACCGCCTTAAGATGCGGCGTAACTCCATTTCTCTATGCGGCGCATGTCCTTTGCCGTCTTGGATTGTAACTTGTGAAATCTTGATAGTGATACGCCGTATGTAAGAAGTATGTTGCGGCGTATCTGGAGCAGAATGATCTTGATCTTGTACATTTCAGTAGACTTTTAACATCTTGCTTGTTTTGCTCCATAATTAGTCCAAAATCGCCAAGTTTCACATAATACTTGTTTTTACCTGAGAATTACAAAAGTAAACATTAACGTATCAATTCTCATATATAATATAATAAAACAAGTTAAATAAATAGGATAAATGATGATAATAAAATGTACTTATTTGAGTTCATCAACGGGTCTCATTGTAGAGGCATGGGATGATCACTTCTTTTATGTAGTGAGAACACAAGATAAAGCAGCAACTCTGAGTTGGTCATCCCTGGGTTGATGCATTTGGAGAAGCTGAAGATTTGGTAGTTGGTGCCGATAGAAAAGATAAGTTTAAGGCAGCTAAGCTGACGCACTTTGAGTGGCCCCATCGTTGTTTCCGTTTAAGTGGTTGACCTATCTTGACTCTGTAATTACATCAAAATATAAAAACACTCCACAAAAAACAAATTCTAGACAGGAAAATAGGTTTAAGTAGAGGTGTCGATGTCAACCCATAGGATGATTTTAGTGGTCAAACATAACAACATACCACACAATCCACAAAAGCAGCGCAACTAATCACATTTGCATCTCTTCTTAACTCTTGCAAGCATTCATCAGCAAATTTAACAGCAACTGTTATTTTATTCTCACTCACCTATAAAAAGGCAACAAAGAAAGTTACTGAAAGTTTGCCACTTTACTCGCTTTTTTAAGAAGACGGAAACATAACATCAGATAACACAAAAATATACACCAGAAACATGAACCAAACATTTTATTCTCATAATTCCAGTAACCAATTCCCACAACCCTTAAAAACAAAATTACAACAATGCCTAAGTAATCGGAAGCAGAATAATTAAAATAGGACCAGTCTGCAGGAAGTATTGACCTATGAACATAGCTATTTCATATTCGACACATTATAATTCTATTATGACAGGTTATTGTAAACTCGAATAACTGAACCTTTTTCGCCAAAAGCATGAGTATATAAAGAACAAAGTACCTTAAGCGAATATTTGTTGGTAGGAGGAACAAAAAAGAAAGCATATGGATGCAAACTTTCCATGTCGTACTCCACATTCGGAGGCTAATCGGACCCCCAAACAATCAACGTGCTCTTTTGGCTTCCAGTGGTGGCCTATAGCCCGGTGCATACTTCCTGACGCAAGTACCCCTTCAAGCATGATAGAAAACTCTCATATTGATTCTTTCCATTGTCCTCAGACCAATGTCATCTTTGATACTCTAAATATACAAATATTACAGACTGTTAATAATAGGAAAAAAGAACATGGCTATTTCAGAATCAACACATTCTAATTCTATTATGATAGGTTATTGTAAACTTGAATAACTGAACCTTTTTCACCAAAAGCATTAGTAAATAAATAGCAAAGTACCTTAAGCAAATAGTTATTGGTAGGAGGAACGAAAACGAAAGCATATGGACGCGGATTTTCCATGCAGTACTCCACATTCGGAGGCTAATCGGACCACCAAATAATCAACATGTTCTTTTGGCTTCCAGTGGTGGCTTATGGCTCGGTGCATACTTCCTGACGCAAGTACCCCTCCAAGCATGATAGAAAACTTTCATATTGATTTCTTCCATCGTCCTCAGCCCAACGTCCTCTTTGATACTCTAAATATACAAACATTACAGTCTGTTAATAATAGGAAAAACAACATCTAAACTTAAGATCGGATGTCACATTTGGTTATACCTGTAAAAGTAAGATACACGGTCAAATATAGCCTCCTTTTTTTTGGTAGCAATTCATAATGTTGCAGTTGTATTTACACTGTTACTATTTCCTTGGTATCAGGAATATTAGGATTCAAATAGTAGTATGTGGCTGGGGTTCTTGACAGTTGTAGTGCTCCTGATACTATAAATCACAATAGAAAAGAAATAGTTGTAAAGTTATGTATATGATGGTATGTTTTTTCAGATTATGTGTACCTTTGTTTCTTTTCACCCAACATGAGCTAACAGCTATAATGACTGGTTTTTCAAGTGATAAATTTTTTTGCATCTCGAAATCCGTAGCCATTTCATTTAGACCTCATCTTTGGAAGATAATTTTCTAATGCACCATCCCCTTGCCGTATCTTTCCAACACATCCTAATGAATCTACTGTACCAACAGATTCCTTGTCAATCACAAAAGCATCCACTCGTTCATTTCCCGTCTTAGCATCAGGAATCTAATTTTTTTAAATCCAAAAAAACATAAATTACTCCAACGACATTAGAATCAAATAGAGCGTTCATAACTAAAGAGTAACACATACCTAATACATAGAGTCGGTTAAAAGAGTTTCGAGTATGACTGTTAACCCTCTAGCACCCGTGTTTTTAACCATTGCTTTTTGAGCAATTAATCTTTGTGCCTTTTTTGAAAAATGTAGTTTGACCTTGCGGTTGACCGTATACTTCCATGATAAGCATTAATCAAACATTACTAAATTTAAGTCAAATTAATCCAAATAAAGAAAGTGCTTACATCGTTCATTTGGAACAATTTCTTGCATTGCTTTCCAAGAACATTTTTTGGTTCCATGAGGAAATGTCATACAAGTAAAGACCGTTAGTCCTACTTTGTGCATACCTGTTGTTCTTTAGACCTCATCTGTGCAATATAATTTTGTAGCATGTTCATAAAGATATAACACAAACAAGATTGTGATTTGGCCAAAACAATAGAGAGAGAAAGAGAGGGGTTGGGAACTAGAGAGAGAAAATGAATATGTATTAGGTTGAATTGTGAGAAGTTCCAACCCTTCCCATGTGTGGGAAGGGGTATTTATACTACATGCTTAAACGCCCCGTGTGGGCTGTGGAGTGAGCTGACAGTGGGTAAAGACCCGACCCACTCCACGATTACTATAATAACTAAACTATTACTAATAATCCTACGAGCTACTTAATGCTAATGAGTACTCGGGGTGACCGATTCTTCATATGAATATTTATATTCCTAACAATCTCCCCCTAAGGGAGGTCACCCCGAAAATTACACTTTGAATTCTAGCATTCTATTATATGAATTTGACTTCCTAGCTCGTAGTCTTTGATTCATAAAAGTCATTAATCTTTGTACATTCAGCAGTGAACTTTTGATGACTGATCTTTTGTCTTAGATGATCTTTGAGGCCTCTTTGAGGTCATCATCCAACATACGTCTTCAAGTCATGCTTTTGCAGTATCGTCTCCATGTGATATTGATCTTTGGACTGACATGCTCACATGTTCCTGGCTCACGCGGCTCACAAGAACATTACTGTCTACCAAATGGATGTGAAGACTGCATTTCTCAACGGCCAACTCCGGGAAGAGGTGTACGTTTCTCAACCAGAAGGCTTCGTGGACCAAGAACATCCGAATCACGTATATCGGCTAAAAAAAAGCTCTTTACGGCCTTAAACAAGCCCCAAGGGCCTGGTATGACAAGTTATCTGCGTTTTTACTTGCCAATCAATTTACTAAAGGAACTGTGGACCCGACTTTGTTTATCCAAAACACGGGGAGGACATTCTCATCGTACAAATTTATGTCGATGATATAATTTTTGGATCAACACATAAAAAATATTCAAATGCTTTCGCAAAACTAATGAAAAATAACTTTGAGATGTCCATGATGGGTGAAATGAAGTTCTTCTTAGGACTACAAGTTCATCAATCACCCCGTGGTATATTCCTTAGTCAGTCCAAGTATGCTCAGGAAATCCTGAAAAAGCATGGTATGACCAGCTGTGACACCTATAGTACACCTATGTCCTCCTCATCCCCGAAGCTAGATGCTAACATAAATGGGACACCCATTGATCCTACAAAATATCATAGTATCATTGGGTCAATCATGTATCTCACAGCTAGCAGACCGGATGTTGTATTTGCCAAATATCTATGCTCCCGATATCAGTCAAGACCAACTGAACGGCATTTGTCAGCCGTTAAAAGAATCCTTAGATACATAAAGGGAACCATTAATTTGGGGATCTGGTATCCAAAGGATTCTAGCTTTGAACTTGTAGCTTTTTCAGACGCTGACCATGCAGGGTGTTTAGACACGAGAAAAAGTACATTTGGAGGAGTACAGTTTTTGGGTGACAAGCTCGTCTCTTGGCAGTCAAAGAAACAAGATTGCACATCACTGTCGCCAACAGAATCTGAATATGTAGCCATGTCTGCCTACTGTGCTCAAGTCATTTGGATGCGATCACAATTGATGGACTACGGATACGTATTCAACAAGATTCCAATGTATTGCGACTCCAAGAGTGCCACTGCCATTTCATGCAACACCGTGCAGCATTCCAAGTCCAAGCATATTGATCTCCGATACCATTTCATCAAGGAGCACGTGGAGAAGGGTACTGTTGAATTGTATTTTGTGGGTACTAAACACCAATTGGCGGATCTGTTCATAAAAGCCTTGCCTCATGCAAGATTTGTGGATCTGGTTCACTGGATTGGTATGAGATGTTTGACTCCGAGTGATTTGGAAAATTTTCTTAAAAACAATTAAATGAGTCAAACATCTAAACTATCTATGTAAATATCTTTAAAAAAAATTGCAAGTACAAACCCTTTTACAACACTTTGTTCATTTTTTTTAACATGTCAAATATTATTTTCGAACAAGTGTTGAGGGGGAGATACAAAATTTAAAATTTTTAAAATTTGTACTTGCATGCTTTCTGAAATTTGTTGCTTCACAAAGTTTTTGGTGATAATCTCAAAAGATGGAAAAGTTGTGCACCTATTTTTGCTAAGTTTGAGACAAATAGTTAGTAAAATGATGGGTTAGGACTAGGAATAAAATGTTTTAAGGTTAGGGGACTAGATGTAACAATGAGTGCAAAGATTCAACTAAGTCATATAAAAGTAAAAAACAACCGCAGTTAATACACTGCATTTTACTGACATACATCACCCACCCAATTAAATACCTTCACCCACCATAATCAACGGCCCTTGTTCAATCTGCAAATCCGCTTAAGATCATCCGAATTTGTGAGTACTTTTATGTTTAACAAGTCATTATAACAAATGGTTTTGAATTATATCTCGATCCAATGGCTAGATTTATCGCAACTGTGGATTTAAGATCTAGGGTTTGCGTTAAATTAGGGATATTCGATTTTGAGTGTTTAAGATGTGTCTGTTTGTACGATTGTGCTTAGATATTGATTATAAGCATCGTTTGCATGCTTAATTGTACCCAGAAACATCAAATAGTCATAATCTTAGGGTTTAAGCGTACAAAATTGGGGAAAATCGTATGTGACTGTTATAGTGTAATTCATGTGTTGAGATGTTGTTGTTATGCTTTGAATTGAAAGATTGCATGCTTTGATTGAACCCAGAAACACCATAAGAGCGTTAATTAAGTTTTAGGGTTTAAGAAGATCGTATGAACACTAGCAGATTGAATCTTGAGATTTTGTGAACAAATATTGTTATAACTTGGTTAGATTACCTAAAACCATCATAGAAAATGTTTGAGATAATCTGTGGTTGCAAAATTTCAAGTTATGATAAATTTTGATAAATCTGAGAAACTGTTCATCTTCAGTCGTTATCAGAAACTCTTGTACAATAGTTTATTGAAAATTGCCAAATAATTATCGCAAATGCCATAATTATCGCAAATGCAATATTTATCGCAAATGCTATGATTATCGCAAATGCCATATTATCGCAAATGTGATTTCTATAGAAATTGATCAATGTCCTTAGATAGTTCAATGTCTATCGAAATGGAACAAATTCTATAGAAATTGGTAATTTTTGATTAAGGATGATAACCTCTGTGGTCAAACATGTAAAACACCAATCATAACTACAAAAGGATTTCATGTGTTGCATCAAGTCTTAACATCTGCTAACAATTATGTATCCTTCATATTTGAACTTGATTGATGTTTCAGAAATCTTCAATGGCTGCACCTCAACAACATCCACTCCCAGTACTCACTAAAGCCGATGTTCTTCCTCAAGGGTATTCATTAGAGATTGGCAGCAACAATGCACGGGTTGTACTTGAGAAGATCAAGTGCTCTGAACCAAGTTTCCAAATTGCTGTGGAAATTCTCAAAGTACACGAGTACAGAAATCTTCTAGACAGCTCAGATAGCATTCCGGAATTATACATTCACCAATTATGGAATACTTTCGAGCTGAACAATTATGACAAATACTTCACATGCACTTTGGATCACAAGAAGGTCAGAGTCACACCAAGTCACCTTCGCAGAGCCTTGGGTCTTCCAAATGCACCAGAACCTGCCAACCGATTCTACCCGACCCCATATGAATCTGAAGTCATGCAGTTCCTTATAGATATTGGTTATGATGTTCAACCTGATACACCATTAACAAAAATATCAAAAGTCAATGCCAAATTCATCCCACAACCATGGAGAACCCTCTTCTACATCGTGACTCGTTTAATATCAGGAAGAGATAGTGGCTTTGAACATCCACGGTTACCTCATCTTCAAGTCTTCTGGGGGTTCATGAATGAAGCAAAGATTGTTTTGCTGCACTTATTTGGGAAGATATGATATTTCAAATGCGCAAAGCCTTCACAAAGATCCCTTTCGTTTGTTACACCAAACTACTCATTAGTCTTCTGATTGACGAACACAGGGACATTAATCCATGTCCTAATGATAGAGAAATGCATCTATGCAAGATGGACAAGACTTTCAGTAATGTCTACTTTCCCAAAGAAAGCACACATAAACAAGGAGGTAGGCTGCCAGAATTTCTGATGACTGAAGAGGTGAAGGAAACACAAGCCTATCATGACTATGACAAGGTATTCAGTGAAGATCGAGTGGGGCTCTCTAAACTTGTAGAAGGGTCAGGATCTACAAGGACCCGTTCTAGAAGCAGCAAAAGTAAAGCAGGAAGTTCATCAAGTGCCTCAAAACAACCAAAGAAACATCCCAGAACACTCAAAAGAAGAGTGTCAACTGAACCCAAGCCCAAAGTTGAAGCCGTTGGAATATATGATGAAAAAACCGACTAAGAAGAAACAGAATCAGAAGAAGAAGTAACAGTTAAAATGACTGATGCAGAAATTGAACTTCAAAATGAGCTCGATTTGCTGAATGCAAAGAAAGCTAGCATGAAGTCAAGAAAGGAGGATGAAGCGAGAAGGGCAAAATTGATGGTAGAAAAGATGAGGTAGATGGATGAAAAGAAAGAAGCAGGAGGATCTGGAAATGCAAAAGAAGCCACTCCGTCCACACTGATCCGGTTAATCAACCCGGAGGGTCTGGAGCAGCTACATCCACAGTTTAGCATGATACGGTTAATCAACCCGATATGGCTGAATCTGTTAATCCTCCTCCATCAAGCTCGATGAATCAACCCGACTTGGAAACTCAAACATCAGAGGGAGAGAAAATAGTTCTTACAGAAGAAGACATTCCTGTTGAAATGCATAACAGTGACAAGGAGAAAGAACAACAATATGATGATGGTATAGACTGGAACCCTGAAGAAGAACGAGAAATAGTTGGACAGAAATCTCTGGAAGCTGCTGCAGAACTTGAGGCTGAGCTTAAGGCAGAATTAGAAGGAAAGGATGAAGAAATGCAAGAAAAGGAAGATGAAGAAGCAAACAAAGAAGTTGATAGCTACATTCACACTTCTCCATAAAATGCTCTCATCGTCTTTAATCCTCAACAATCACCTCAAACAGCTCAATCACCAAAGCATCCAACACCTCCTGACCCTCATACCTCACAAAACCTACCAACCTCCTCACCTCCAAGAATCCAACACCACCACCTCATCCTGGTTCTACCCTCCCAAAATCCAATCACCACATCCACCATCACTCTCCAAAGGACAAACTAGAACTAACCCTAAATCATCATCAATCCCCTCACTTACTCCAACACCAACAAGATCACCCATCACCAAAAGCATAAGCCAACAGTGGAAAGAATAGCATCAAAACAGCCGTAAAGGTAAGAATGTGAGAAAATGCCCGAGTAAACAGAGTGGAAGTTGTCTCACATACTGCGAGAAACTAAAAAGCATGAATACCGGCATTAAGCAAGAAGGATAATCAAATCCAGATACAATTTGACGAGATGCAAACCTTAGTCAAAGAATTATTGAACAAGTGGAGAAATGCAACAATATAAAGCAGAAAATGGATGAGTTCTAGCCTCTAATAACGATGATTAAACGAAAGCAAACAAGGCATTACCAAAAGTATCTTCCTGATTCCAGAAAAATATTGAGACACGTTGACACTCAAATAAAAGAGAAGATCCAAGAGTATGCAATCAATCAGAAACATCTTCTTGAGTACTCCGTTGAAGAGCTCCAAGACGCCCTCCTCACAAAACTGATTGCACAATTCGAAATGTCATACACTCAAATACCAATTGTTGATGCAATCCGTGCAAACATGGACTCATGTAAGGCTGCAGCAGACTAGGGCAAGCGTAAACGTGATAATGATGACCAAGATCCAGACACCACTACAAAGAAACAAAGGCCTGGTAGCGGATCTGGATTCACATTACAGAGCCCACAGGAACAACAACTCACCTCCACCTAAAAGAATCCGAATCTGTCCGACTGCAACAGAACATCATTATGAGCACTTTCACGAAGAAAATGTTGAATTTCAACCACAAGATGATCAGCCACACTCACCAACATCGTCACCACCAAAATCAAAACCCTCAAAATCAAAGCCCTCAAGCGGCAAGAAATCTTCTAAAGAACCAGCTGTCGTGACATGGCTTGATGAAGATGAAGATGAGCAAGGAAATGAATGGTTTGATCAACTTGTGAATGCTCAGATCCAAACAGACGAAGATTATAAAGTTGAAGATAGCACGTTTGCGATCACACAACAAATAAAAAGTTCTCTGAATATCAAAAGAATGACCAAACAGGAGCTTCGAAGGATCAAGAATGATGCTTTAAATCTTCTGAAAGACAAATCTCACAGTGCTGCTGAACTTGAGTATCATCTTGAAAACATTGCTCGCGCAATGTCAAGTGAATTTGACTGGACTAATCCAGACATCTTCAGGGTTGGTGGTCGTGATAGCAAAAACCGTCCATACATCACAGATTGGACCAAACCACTCCCCGTGATACGCAAGCATCATGTTTCAGAAATCTCGTTCCAATTCTTCTTCAATAATGATCTTGAACTTCTCAGACTCGGAGCAAAAGGAAAGACTAAGTATGCTACTTCAATCACCTTCACACCAGCAACAGATTACACACAACCTGCAATCGACGAAACTGCCAGTCATCATCACCTATACGTCAAACAATTGGTCGACTATGATCGTGATGCTGAGTTGGGGATATTTCACCGGTTCGAGAAAAAAAGAACTTGGTACAAAAGCAAACCTACTGAGAAGTCTCGCGAACCAGTATACAGTGACCTCAGGATTTTGGCTGTATCAAGTGTGACTGGGGCAAAACGGTATGACTACACCTACTTGTCTGAGATCACAGTCCGACGACACGACCAAAAACTCTACACATTCTCTGAGGCAGATTTCCCTGATCTAAGTCTGAATGATATTGAAGACATGTACCTCATCAAGGTATAAGGAAAACTTACTCATCTCATACCCGAACTTCAATATGCATTCAGTACCGCAATCTGCCACTTCATCCGAAGAATTGTCATCAAAGAACGAGTGGAAGATATTCAACTAGGGGTAGAGAGTTATCAGAAGGAGTTAAATCTGGAACAACCCATGCTCTATCCTGACGGCATATCTTCTGAAACTCAATACAACATGAAGCACCGAACAACGCTCGGATTTGTCTACAAAAGTGAACTGACATAACTATGCTTCATGTCATTTCACGAAATCCACAAGTTTTGTGATGACACATTGAAGAATGTTCGAGACGGGTTGGTTAGTCGGATTCGGGATCAAGAATTGGGGATAACAAGGAGATGGAACAGTGATCAACTGAGACAAGTGAAGCAGTTTATCTTAAAGATTGAAAGAAGATTGTTCCGCAGGGATCAGATGCGGAGATTGGAAACTTATGTTGGAGGTCGTCCACCCTTCTCAATCAGAACATTTCAAAGGAAGGATCCAACATTCACCACATTTGCAAAAGGGGGCTGATGTAAGAATTTGATTTGCAATATTTTCATAATTCTTATTCATTATTCTTATCCTATGCCTGTGACATTACGGCTTGTGTACACATAACAGTGCACAACCCGGACCCAAAAGAAAGGACCCTGAGGTAAGTTTCAGTGCCTCAATCCTGATCAAAGGAGCGAAAGCTTCTTTCTTATGAGTAGAATTAAACCGGAATGTTTTCTAAGTTTTTCAAACATTCTGCTCATAAGGACAAGTATTCCCTCGTCAAGGGGGAGTATTTGAAAATATAATCTTTGTTCGAAAACACAAACGTTCTTGAAATTCTTCCCTAAAACTCAAAAACAACATATTTTAATCATAAAGTTTTCAAAAACATCATAAGTATGCTATTTTTGAGGGGGAGAAGTAAAATATGATTAAAAAATGATGTCTCAATGCTGGAATCTCATTAGTGCTCGACTCAGAATTGACCCTCGAATTGATGATAGGAAAAGTCAGTAGTCGAAAGGACATGTCTCGGACGGGTAATAATTTCAAGCCAGTTTATCTGGTGATGTAAACGTGTCTCGCAAAGGACGTGTCTAAGTAGAATGTACCGATTTCGAGCGATTTTCCTTGAATGTGATCTGGACGGGTAATAATTTCAAGCTAGTTTACTAGTGATGTAAGCGTGTCTCACGATGATCATATTCATTGAAAATCAATCAATTCAAAAGTGCCAACTCTTCTCGACATGTGCAAATTTCAAATTAATTACTTATGAGTACATGTTAAGGGGGAGTCCTTCTGAAAAACACAAAACTCTCAAGGTGTCAATAAAATGTTTTTACAATCATCGACACTTTGAGAGATTTTCAAAGGTTTTGGTAAATGGCATCAACATAGGATAGTCATGGAGAAATAACGTGACTAAGGTTTAGGAAAACCGTCCTATGATCCGCCAGAGCCGGAGGGATCTACCCAAGGACAAATCCCATAGTTTAGAACTAGAAAGTCCTAGGTATGATATAAAAAAGGAGAAATGAAATGAAAGGAGAAAGAAGGGGTTGAAGAATTAAAAAGAAAAGCAAAGAAAAGGGTGAAAAGAAATAGCCCTCCATTTGTTCAACCTTAGGGCAAACACCGGGTTCAATACATAATCTACTGGTTGACTGAGCATCACCAGTATTGAAGACAAAAGACGTCATGGACCCAGTGACGCACTGCACTAAACCTTCTAGCCACTCAAGTGTCTCTCAAAAGATACTTGTTTCATTTCACACGGAGAACCTTCATCATCTATCGACCTCTCACTACGAGATGTGTTGATATTGAAAAGGAGGCACTCTGCTCCACGCCTCCGACGACCAAACAAATGTGCACTAATTGAGTCTAGAGCCATGAGATTCATCAAAGATCTCTTAGGAACACTTAGTATTACTCTGCTGTTCTACATCATGGGCAGCAGTTGTAAAATTAAGAAAGAGTCCTTCGCGATCTTAGCAATCTGCCTAGAACATTCATGAGAAAAGTCACAATTGTGATTATCAATATTGAATGGAAATCCTGCCAGGGTCAACATCAAACAGCCCTGACAGCATGTCACTTCGGTAACTCCTTGTGGGTTACGCTTAGTGTTTGCTCCAAACGGTCTACAGTCGTGGGGTGATCTCCAGCGACTCACTGAATCGCGGGTGCACTTCGGTGTGTCCGTGTTAGCCCTTTCGGGGGTATCCGGTTCAGAACGGCCTGGGCGAGGATTAGAGAAAGTCTTCACACTATGCTGTTGACAATCTCGAAGTCTAAGCCTGTAAGTGCCGGTTGGTTGTCGTGCTCTGCTGCGCTGAGGATCTGGAGTTCAACCATCAAGACTCCATCATGCTCATATCCTGAAGATATGTTCTCTCAAAGACTCAGAAATAACAAAAGTTCAACAAATGATAAAGTAAAGTCAAAAGTTCAAGCACTACAACCTTTCTCAAGTTAAAGATTGAAAAGTGAGAACAAGCTACAGAACAAAAGTCAAAGATATATGAGCATGATGGAAAAGACGAGAAGACGTTGGAGATTGGCAAATCGAGACAACACCACATCATTTCACATCAAGAATAGAGAACAAAGATTATAAACACATCTGAAGCCAAAGAAGCAAAGATGACGTCGAGCAACATTGATGACCAAGACTTAGGGGGAGATTGTTAGGAACACGTTTTATTAATATTTAAAGTCTTGTTCATATCGATAAAATGTTGCTCAATATGGACTTTATATTAGTGTTTAAATGTCCGGTCCATTAGGAGTCCATGGGCCGGCCTCTTATGTATTATTCCTTCTAGAAACTTGTAAGGAAATGTTGCCCTAGTGTTGTGCCTATAAATAGAAGGCATGAGGCAACATTTCCCTTGTTGGTTTTCATTGTATTGTGCGTAAGCTATGTTCGAGTAATGTATGAATGAATTCCTTCCATCTTTCTCTTCTTCTCTTATTCTCTATTTCACCTTATTAGCTTATCTCTCATTCGTAGCTTATTGTTTAGTAGTAGTTCGTGTTTATTAGCGTTTTTACCTGTGTGTGCTTGAGTTAAATAGGACCGACAACAGGGATCCCATAGAGGTCTTCGTCCAACTTCGATCTCTCAACCATAGGAGTGTCAACAAGATCACTTGAATCAAATCCAAATTTCTTCAATATTTCATTTGCATATTTGGATTGATTAATGAAGATGCCTTTGAGACTTTGAGAGATTTGCAAACCTAAGAAGAATGACATTTGTCCCATCATAGACATTTGGAACTTATAACTCATCTCTTTAGAAAACCGCTCACATTCCATAGGATCAGAGGAGGCAAAGATAATGTCATCTACGTAGATCTGAACGTGAAGTAGATGTTTGCCCATTTTCCTAGTGAATAGCGTAGGATAAACAACGCCTTTGGAGAATCCGTTTGCCAGAATAAACTTAGACAACGTATCATACCATGCCCTAGGTGCCTGCTTTAAGCCATAGAGGGCCTTCTACAAGCGATAGACATGAGTAGGACGATTAGGGTCCACAAATCCTTCAGGTTGACTCACATAGACTTCCTCTTTCAAATCACCATTTAATAATGCTGTCTTGACATCCATTTGATAGACTGTCATATTCTGACTGGCAGCATTAGCGAGAAAGATTCTAACGACTTCAATCCGAGCAACCGGCGCAAATGATTCTTCGAAGTCTATGCCCTCTTCTTGTCGATACACCTTTGCAACAAGTCGTGCCTTATTTTTCAGAACATCACCATGCTCATCGATTTTCACTTTGAAGATCCACTTTAGAGCGATAATCATTGCACAATCTGGAGGAGGCACTAATTCCCATACTTCAAGTCGATCAGACTCATGAATTTCTTCTTGCATTGCAGTAAACCAGCAGTCTTTAGACAAAGCATCTTTGAAGTCTTTGGGTTCGAATTTCGATAGTACGAAATTAAAGAAACACCACAATGCATCAGTGGCAAGTTGCTTTCGTGTGGATACCGGACGAGAAGGATTTCTAATGATGTTGTCAATCGGATGATCATTGGTCCATTTTATGAGATGATCATGTGGTTGAGGGTAGTGAACTGATGTTGCCGTGTTAAGATCCCCTGAAGAAGATGTCTCTGTAGAAGATTCAGGAGCAAATATATTCTCGAATGGAATATCATCAGCAGGAGCAAAAGGATTCACTTCAAAAGAATTATCTACTGCAGAGCCTTGCTATACCGAAAGAGATTGAATGTTTGATGATGATGGTGAGTGACTGGCAGATGGTGCATCTTGACTGATTGAGACAGTACAGATGGACCTTCTAAATTTTATGGAATTGGAGAATCAGCAACTGGAGGTACAGGTGGAGCTTTTGTAGTAGTATCAACTGTTGGTGGCTCAAAGTATTCATCAAACATCGGATCAAACAACTTCTTCAACGCATCACTGGTAGGGGGTACGTAAGGAGCTGCAGGAGTGGGATGCTGTACAAGACCTGAACTAATTGGTCCAGGTGTCAATAAGTTAGGTGCAGGTCCAGAACTAGTTTTTCCAGGAGCTGTTTGCTCAGTCAGCTCATCGAATGTCACGTGAATAGTTTCCATGATTTGTCGGGTTCATTTGTTGTAGATTCTATATCCCTTACGACCTGGTGCATACCCAACGAAGAAACCTAAGTCTGCTTTAGCCTTTAGCTTTCCTAGATCCTGACTGTCATTTGTAGGGTAGCATAGAGCACCGAACACTCGCAGAAATGAAAGATCTGGTTTCTTGCAATGTATCAGCTCATAGGGAGTTTTGTTGTGAAGAGTATGTATCAAGGATCGGTTTTGGGTGTAACATGCTATAGCAATTGCTTCTGCCCAAAGAAACATCGGTGCCTCGAAAAATATTAGCATTGTTCGTGCAGCTTCCACAAGAGTACGATTTCGTCTTTCAACAACGCCGTTCTGCTAAGGAGTGTGTGGAACAGTTTTCTGGTGAGTTATGCCAATACTTTCATAAAATTAAATGAGTTGTTTGTTAACAAACTCAGTTCCATTGTCTGTGCGGATGATTCTGACGGTTTTATTGAGTCTCACTTGCAGCTGTTTAATCAGTTTGATGATAACTTCTGGAGTTTCTTCCTTGGTTCTCAAAAATTTCACCCATGTAAACCAAGAGTAGTCGTCGACCACCACAAGAATATATTTCTTCCCATTTATACTCTGAACTCTCGTTGGTCCGCACAGATCCATGTGAAGGGTGTGAAGAGCTTCCATAATGGTGTTGTCAGTTTTGGGTTTGTGAGTATGTTTCTTGCTTTTGCCCAGTTGACAGGCAGAACAAATATGATCTTTTTCAAACTTTAATCTGGGCATGCCTCGTACAAGATCCTTGCGAGTAAGTTCATTTATGGTACCGAAGTTTAAGTGATTTAGACGACGATGCCAAAGCCAAGATTTGGTCTTTGAGGCCTTTGATAGCAAGTAAATAGGAGAGGACGCATCATTTCTTCAATAGAGATGGTGTATAGATTAGTGCCACGACTGCCTTTAAGAAGATCAATACCATCCAATTCTCTGACGAAACATGTGTGTTTTCTAAAAGCAACTTCAAGATCGGAATCAAAAAATTGACCAACAGAGAACAAATTGTGCCCAAGTCCTTCCACGTAATATACCCTGGAAATTACACTGTCACCAAACACATAATCTCCATAACCCATAATCGCCCCAAAATGGTCGTTCCCGAATCTAACTGTCCCGATAAACTTTTTCACGAAATTCTTGAGCCGTGAGTGATCCCCGGTCATATGTTTTGAGCAGCCTGAGTCCAAATACCAAAGGACAATTTGTACGACCTGCATTTGAAAATAGACAACGATGGATAACTGGAAAAGGTGGATCCCCACGTGCAACTGGGGTCCGTTTGGTTAGCACAAACAAACTCTGGAACTACAGGATTCATAGATGTCATGGTATTCATAGTGGAAACATCACTAGTAGCAGCAATTGACCTAGTTACAGGGCATTGTGTAACTAAAGGTAAAATTCGACCAGTTGACTTCCATTCCTTAACCTTCACTACCTTATGATTAGTCATTCTAGTTAAGGGGCACTGATCTCCTAAAGTGAATTTTCTTCCAGTGGGCTTCCATTGATAACCAACATTGGCAAACATCTTTCCTGTTGCTTTCCAAATTTGCTTACTCAGTTCAGTTTTCCTAATAGTCTTAACTGGGGATCGTTTAGGAGACATAAAAAATGACAAAACACAATCATCATGATTACCAGAAATTAAGCATTCGTTACATGTTTTACAGACAACATTAGAATTTGAATTAATTACAGTACGCTTAAAGCTAATACTAGAATCAACACGATTCATTTCATTCAAACCAAACTTATTATACTAGGGTGGACTTCTACTTTCTTCTCATCAGCACTCTTAGCCGGCGCAGTCCTATCTTTCTTTGTATTGCGACTAGGCTTTGACCCGCTAGCTTTGGTGTCACTGTTTACTCCTGTAGAAGCAATGATGGGAACATTAGTTTGTTTCACTGCCATTTGTTTTTCCAGTTTTGATGTGCTGGGTTCAGATGTTTTCGGTGGTACATCAAAGGTAACATGCTTGTTCTTAGTCATTAATGAAGATGCAATAAACCTATCTCGCTTGTTATCAATCTTAGGACATGTGCCAATAACATATTCTAAGAGCTCCTGAGATCGTTTAGTGAGGAAGCATGCATCTACAACTACACTATCTTGTGGTTTCTCTATCCTATCCTCTTCTATGGTCTCACGAAGAATGTCAAGACTATTCTTAAGATGAGTGAGATAAACTTGATGAGTTGTGCTATTATTTCTAAGAGGAAGCGGGATAGTCACAACATCAATTGCATATTTTCTACAAGCAGAAACCTTTTGAACAACATTTTCACTAGTGATGATTCGCATTTTCCCTTTCACCCGAGTTTTTAGATTCTCAATCTCATTTAGCAAAGAAGTTATCTTTTCATTGTGATTGTTACGTGTGACTTTAATTGAGTCATATAACTCTTTGTAATGCAGTTTGATTTTTGAATTTTTAGCTTGAAAACACTCATTTTCATATTGTAATTTATTGATGGTGTCTTGATAGTGAAAATTCTGAGAATCTGAAGACGATGGTTTATTGGTGCCAATCACATCACTCTTATTTGATTTTAATTGGGCAATTTGGGCCCTCAATTTTCGAATCGTGTTAGTGTGGGCTTGAATTTTTTCATCGCGTTTGCTTAATTCAAAATATGCATCAAATTCAGGAGCATCCAAAGATGTCTTGGCATTTGAGATTTTGGTTCTTTCTTCTAAATGTTGATATTTTAATTGCAAATTAAGATTATCAACTTCTAGTTTAGAAAAATGCCTAAACATGTTGTCATGGTCATCGTTTTGGATTTTCTCATGCAATTTTAAATTCTCCCCCTCAAGCTCAACAACACGATTTTGAGAAACATTTAATGCAACAGACAGCTCATGAAATTGACAATCAGTTAATGCAGAATCAGTAATAGTATAAAATACATCCTGTGCAATGCATCTAGCAATCAAATTCTCATTGGTGGTGAGAATATTCTTTCTTTCAATTTCACTGCATTTAAGATCAATAGCATGTTGTTTCCCTATGTTTTCCATATCTTTGAACACTCCTTTCATCTCTTTTAATTCAGTGTCAAGGGTTTTTTGCATGCCCTCAAAATGTTCTTTGAGAAGTTTAAAAAATGGAATGACCTCATTTAAGTAGCACTGTTTTGTTAATTCAAAACCCCTTTCCCCTTCAGTAATTCATGTTGTTGTAATTCTCTTCTTGCATGTTTTTATCAAAATCAGTAAATAGTTGACAAAGAACATATATGCTAATTAGAGTTTTACATTCTGTTGGAAGAGTTAAAGGAACTAAGTGCCTGGGTGTATTAGGTGGGTACACCGTTGCAGCCGCTGTTTTCCTAAGGGATGGAGTTTTGGCCTTAAGTTCTTTGGCCTTTCTCTTTTCTACATCCAAAGACCAAAATATTTGTTCAGGTGTCAACTTAGTTTGAGGTGCAAAAACAGTCAATCGGTTCTCTTCATAGTAATCATGGGGTTTGATTATAACTCGATTGGCTATATATTTGGGATCCGTCATTTTCTTAGCCATTCTTTCTCTACTTAATACTTCTATCTCATTGCTCTCTTCAAATGATGACACATCGGGAGGGGTATGACCAGGCTTAAGCATTACATTTGCATCATACAGTGCAGGTTAGGCAATTTTAGCACTCCTAAGAAAAACTGACTTAGGTTCACCTACATCCTTTTCTCTATGTTTATCACACAACTTTTTGTCCTTCTGAATCATTTGAGCAGTTTGTCTGGTTTGGTCTTATGTGTACAACTTGTTTTCAATCTTATTCTTTAACGTTTTAAGTCTGGAAAAATCATTTAAGAGTTTTGTTTCTTTTTCTTTGAAATCTTGTTTTAGCGTATTTACACTTTCTTGAATCTCCTGGTTTTGTTTAACAGTCTGATCCAGCTGTTTTTGTAAAGAATATAACTCTTTTTTCAATGTTTCTTCCCTTAAATTATGTTCTATTATGAATGTACGCATTTGACTATCCATTTTCTGCTCACGTTCAGTTAGCTCAAATTTTGCTCGTTGTTCATATATGGCCACCTGATCTTTATAGATATTAAGTCTAGTGGTCAGTGAATCATCAGGGATAAATACAACGTTCTCATATAACTCACAAGCATTATCTACAACAGAAGATGCACTACTTGGTACAACAGACACGTCATTGTGATTCACATATTGTTCATATGGAATAATATTACTATTTCCCATATCAACCGTATCTGATTCAACAAATTCTGTCTGTTGTACTTTGTTGGGAATATTCTGTTCATCTACCATGTCATAAGTGTCATAAAGCTTTAGTACCTCAGATATGATAGATGCATTGGAAGGACCAGCTTGTTGAGGTGATGAGACTACAGAAGACAAATTAGCCATGAAGATGGTTTGAGCAGTGGGTTCATCATCAACATCAGAGTCAAAAGCATCGTAGTCATCATCTTGGAAGATGTTGGGATCATTTAGTGCCAAGTCCTGAACTGGTTGATCATCCACATCAGCATCAAACGTATTCCCCCCATCACCAGCAAGAAACAATAACTCTTCTTCATCCAAAGTTGCTCCATTCTCTTGAGCTTGCATCAACAACATCTTATCTTTTAAGTAGTCAGAGTTCTGTGGACGCTTTGGTTGATTGCAGTTCCTTGCTATGTGCCCAAGTCCACCACAGTTGTAACACTTGGGTTGCTTTCCCTGTCCCTGATTAGCATTCCCAACTCTGTTCTGTATCATACCCCGACCCATGTTCCTTTGATTCACATTTTGCCTTCCCTGAACATTCTGATCCACAACCCTTCCATCCTCCATAGTTTCTTGATTACGTAGGTTTGATGAGGTTCTAAGGTTGTTGTTGGTTTGAGGGAGTGTTGCTCTAAACTGTTGGACAAGTAAGGAAACTTGGTTGGAGAGATTATCAATCATCTTCTCAGTATAGGAGTATCCAGAATCCAGTTGGGAGTTCACAGCAGATGATGGGTGGAATGATGATTGGGCAAATGATTTCTGATTCTGTGCAGAAAAGGGCTGGTGATAACTTTGATCAAGTGAGGATTGATTGAACGGCTGAACATTTGCGACAAATGCAAGTGGGTCATTCGATGTTGTTGGATTAAGTTTTTCCCTCAATTGACGATCATAAACAACATGCTTTTCATGTTGCTGTAAGTAAGCATATAGCTGTTCATAATTGGTCTGTCTCAATCCTTTGTTGAGCTTCACGGCTGTAACAAATCTATCCCACTCAGGTAGCATGTTGTTTACAAACTTATAATTGAGTTGAATATTTGGCATTGTCATCCTGATGATTCTCATGTCATTCACGAGCTTGTGAAATCTCACATAATAGTCAGTGATATTTTCACCAGGATTCATCTTGAAATGCTCAAACTCATCATACAACTGAGATTCACGATCTTCTTTGGTTAGTTCAGATCCAGCCAGAAGCATTTTGACATTGTCCCAAACAGCTTTTGCTTCAGTGTTGAAGTTGATAAGCTTGTAAACGTCTTTGGGAAGTCCTTGAATCACAATGTTTGAAGCTCTAATGTTAGCATCATAACGCTTCTTTTCCTCCTCATTAAGATCGTTGTAGGTACGTGGCCTGTCGATTCTAAGAGTGATAGTTCCATCCTCACCGGTAGTGACAACATCTCTAGTGGTGCCCATTTGAAATGGTCCTTCATCAATGGATTTAAGAATGTTAAAACCATTCTCAATTCCCAAGCAATAAAGGCGTATTCTTTGTCCCCATGATTCATAGTCTGTCCTATCAAGCATAGGAGGATGGGTATCGGACCCGGCAGCTTGAATGTCATCAGAAGCAGTGCTTGCCATGATGTAACCTTGCATGGGATTTTACAATTCTGTGATTTAAACCGAGGAATAGATTCTTTCGCGGGATTTTACAAAAATCAAGAATAAACCGTGATTTGATTACTTGATTGTGTTACGATGAAAGTTTGGATTGATAATGATTAGTGATTGTTTGTAAGATTTGGTGAATTGTAGTTGTGGTTAAGTTAACTTGTGATTAGGTTAGGTTGTCTTGGGTTTACGTACTGATTTAGAAAAGGCACAATCAGAAGATCAGCACAAAACTCAATGAAGAAATTTGATCAAAACGCAGTCAAGTTATGAGTCAAACCGCATAAACCACATAACGCAGAAACCTCAAACCGCAGAATACCACAAATAGCAGAAGACTCAAACCGCAGAATGCCACAAACCGTAGAAGACTCAAGCCGCAGAATACCACAAACCATAGAAGACTCAAACCGCAGAATACCACAAACCGCAGACGACTCGAACCGAAATACTACAAACCACAGAAGACCAAATCGCAAAGACCCAAAACACAGAAACTACAAACCGCAGAAGTCCAAACAGCAAAGACCCAAAATGCAGACACTACAAACCGCAGAAGGTCAAACCTCAGTCACAACAAGACAAAATGCAACAGACAAAACTGTCGCTATCACTGCGCTTTGTCTTCTTTTCCCTTTTTAGTTAACAACCAAACCGCAACCTGATGTTCACCAAAACACAACCAAGGATTTCCAAAACTTCACCAAACCGCAACCAAGAATACTTCACCGAGACGCAAACCGCAAGTATGAAACAACCTTGAATCTTCCAAAAAAAACACTAAATCTACCTTAGATTACCAAGAAATGATGCAAGAGAGTTTTGTAAACTCAAAAGTACAAGATTTTGGCAAATCTAACCACAATCAAGTCACAACTCGTATGTTTCTTGTGTTTGTATTCGAACCAAAGAGAAAACAAGAGAACACAAGAAAAACTAAGCCACTAATCCGTGAACATGAAATCACTCAAACCTAACCATGGCTCTTGATACCAATTGTAGCATGTTCATAAACATATAACACAAACAAGATTGTGATTTGGGCGAAACAATAGAGAGAGAAAGAGAGGAGTTGGGAACTAGAGAGAGAAAATGAATATGTATTAGGTTGAATTGTGAGAAGTTCCAACCCTTCCCATGTGTGGGAAGGGGTATTTATACTACATGCTTAAACACACCGTGTGGGCAGTGGAGTGAGCTGACAATGGGTAAAGACTCGACCCACTCCACGATTACTATAATAACTAAACTATTACTAATAATCCTACGAGTTACTTAATGCTAATGAGTACTTGGGGTGACCGAGTGTTTATATGAATATTTATATTCCTAACAAATTTTCTAATGCACCATCCCCTCGCATTATCTTTCCACCACATCCTAATGAATCTATTGTACCAATAGATTCCTCGTCAATCACAAAAACATCTACTCGTTCATTTCCCGTCTTAGCATCAGGAATCTAATTTTTTTTTTAAATACAAAAAAACAGAAATTACTTCAACAACCTTAGAGTCAAAAAGAGCGTTCATAACTAAAAAGCAATACATACCTTAAAAATGGCTGCAGCAGTAACAAACTGTTAACAACTAACACAGACAACACTGTTGGTTACCGAAAACAACGACTATATTAGTTGACCGTGGTCTGATCCCTGTGATATGTTTTACCACAGATTTCTGTATAGTTGTTGTTACATTTTTTTCACCTAACATATCATTCAAACTCTTGAATCAATGTATAGTTGGTCACCTTAGAAAGTATCTTAAACTGTTTAACTTAGTGATGCTTCAATAAGTATTTATCATGTTGGTCATATTAAGTGTTTTTATTCTACAATTGACACATGAGCAGTTCTACCCTAAACCCTAAAAAGTGCTAATCTGTTAAAAAGTTTAAGCACATAAGCAATCCCAAACACCTCTAATGACCATAGCTATATAAAATTATAGTTTTTAAATAAAATAATACTAACAACTATACTACAAAACGTATGAACTTTACTCAAATTCTTTTGAATTGTTAACAAATGCTTGTATTTTATTATGTCAATCTTTAATTCAAACCTAGCTCGTGAAATCAATAAAAAAAATAACAACAATATTGGTTAGTTAAAATTACATCAATACCTGCAACGCCACAACCACCATACCAAGTTCTTGAGGCTATAGTAGTCTGGCACAAAAAGAAATTACCTGTCCTTTAGACAAAGAAGGGAAGAGTTTTGCGACATGATCTTGTCAACATCAGAATATTCCATAACGTATGCCTTAAAAGACACACTGTGAAACAAAAACAAAGTATGAAATCTTAATCAATCAAAAAACATTACAACACTCCTTATTAGTAAGATAAAACCCCATCAAACTCCAACATTGTCGATTAACAGACCACTTGCTTTCGAAAATAACACAAACACAGCGTTTATATAAGCATAACAACTTACTTTCGACGTAACCAAACCGCATATTGATCACCTTTAACTTTTTAACTATAATTCTGAAAGTTGTGCACGACCTACAATCACTACAAACATAGCCTAACATGTTATAAAGAACAGGCACAATAATAATATTTGAAGGTTTGAACATATTAGTAAAGCAACGAAAGATCAAACCTGAAAAAAAGATCGTTGTCGTTGCGCATGGTTAAAAAATTAGTAAACCAAAAACAAAAAATAAAAATAAAAAATTATCAGATAGTAAGAATGAAGATCTCAAGTATAGAACAAATGAAGGTAGGTCGTATGAACCTCATGGAAGGGTGATGAGACATCCGGCTTAATCATCTGCCAAGTTACATGTATACAATTAGTGAATTACTGATAACCATAAAAAGTAACAGATATTTACCTTATAAAAATAATTGATCATCATGCAGGAGGATGAATGAATGATATTAGGGTTTGAGAAAAACGTAGGTATGAAGGATATTTAGGTTAATGTTTATAATTCTGTAAAACTATAATTAAGGAATGCAGTAGTTATTAAAGCATGTCTTTATTGTTTTCAATCTTCAATCACAAAAACTCATGTGCTCCACTGGTTGACATGCTTGTGTGTGGATGCCTAGACCTAGGTTCGAATCCTACACCATACATTTTTACACAAATAAAATCCGGATTTAATTGCATGCGAATTTTATGAATAAAAGGTGCTTACGTGGAATTATGACATGGCATCAAGGCATGATTACTGGGCATTATGTGGCATTGATGACGTCATACGCATCCTGTTATTTATATATATATATATATATATATATATATATAATATATATATATATATATATATACACACACACTAGACTTCATGGCCCGCCCGATGGGCGGGCATGACTTATAAGCCCTCCGGGGCATATAAGCCCGCCCGCTGGGCAGGCATGACTTGTGATTATCGTTGAAAAAAGTAAGTTGGCACAAAATAAAGATATAGACATTCTACATTATATATTGAATGGATTAAGAACAAAAATAAATATACGTTTATCGAATAAGAGAGAAAATATGAAGCTTGACAACCTTCTTTTTTACAGACTTATTTACATGAATATTGCATTCGCTAAATCATAGATGGGCCAGGATGCCTGATTGACACCTTCATTCAAGAATATTAACAGCCGGCACATTTCATTGAAGCGCTTGACTTTGACCTGTTACTACATCATTGATAACTTCAGATAGCCAAAATAATCGAATATATTATACGTTAGACACCATAGACTCATTAATAACATACATTAATATTCTAAATGTAATGCACAAATGCGTACATTTAATTCAGCCCCATTTGGCTCATGTTCACTTATGGAAGATTAGGACCCATTTCATTGCCCAAACATACCCGTTTCAGCCCATTTCAACACCAGATTCAGCCCCCATTTCAGCACCCAAATGTACCCATCGCAGCCCCATTTCAACCCCTAATCCCACACCAATTTCAGCCCCAAAACTGACCCATTTTAGCCCCAACTTTTGTCCCGAAACACACCCATTTCAGTCCCATTTCATCACACAAACCCACCCATTTCAGCCACCACACAAACCCACTTAAGCCACCATTTCAGCACTCTAATTACTAAACCTTGATAAAATAATTCAATCCATTCTATTCTCACACTCCTACAAACACAATCAACATCATTTACAACATAATCAAGTATTCCATAAAGGGCTTATATACTTACTGTGTTTTGACATAGGACTAGATAGAATGGCATTCTCCAGTTTCGCAAAAGTCGCCATTGTCAATCGCGATCATATGGGTTTCTTCAATCGACTACAAAACAAACATATATTTATAAACTCTTATTATACAAATCATAAACAGCGTTAAGGAAAAAAAATTGAGTAACAATATATTTATAAACTCTTATTATACAAATCATAAACATGCTGTGAAACTGATCTCAACTAAGCAACTAAGCTGATATATCTTTTCCAAAAAGTTCTCTAATTCCTTGTGTCGGATCTTTCTGCTTCACAATTGACTCCCTGACCAATATCTACATAGTATACGGTACACATCATCAACATTGATCATGATATATCGTTAAAAAAAAAAAAAAAAAAAAAAAAAAAAAGGTCAAGCGAGTAGAATAAGGTACGTACAGCTTTTATACCATCAGTATCTGAAACAACTATTGGTGTCGTAAGTACTTCAACTTCCATAGACTCCACCTGATCAGAGTTGTCATAAACAGAGCCATGGCATGCTGCATCAGCTAGAAGTTCAACTATTGGTCTCGTTCAGCTTTACGTTCTCCCCTAAAGCGTGTTTACTACTCACGAGCATCTCAGAATATTCACGATGTGGAGAGGCAAGATGAAATTGAGGTGAATGAGCTTGTTCACCGCTGAAGGATGTCCTGTACGTTATTGCTTGCACCAGGCCTCCTTGGGCGCCTCGTCCTATGGCCCTTTTTCACCGTATTCCACGTCAAGTCCGAGTTGATAAACTTTAAAAGATCCACCACGTCAATTATAGTATTCACTAAAACAAATTGTACACCAATATCAGCTTCTGTAACATAAAGATTACTTATTCATCTTCCTAAATAATAAAGTCTTATCACATATTCACAAATTACAAAATATTATTCAACAACATATCAATATAAGAAACTATCTTCGCACCGTTGACTCCCTGACCAATATCTACAACATAAAGATTTAATTTCATGATAATGATGAGACATACAAAAAAAAAAAAAAAGGTTTGCATAGTTAGTAAACAACATAGAACGAATGTTGGTTAAATATAACTATTACACCATCATTGCATTAATTTGACTGAAACCACTTATATATCGACCAATATGACAGCCATTCTAACCTTCTTATTTGATGATTACATAAACAAATCGTTCATTCACACCGTTTAGCCCGTAATATTTAATTTCCCTATCTCGCCCGTTAGTTATACACTTATACTCCTACAACATAACCCAAATCAACCTATTAGTATGTTAAAGGGTTTGAATTCCCACCTCTAACAACATCAAATTTATAAAACAAATAGTGATGATAAAATACCTCAAGAGCACGTGTTTCATCTTCTAAAAGTTGTTGCGGAACTTTCATGGGTTCGGCTAGGATTTCACCATGATCTCTGGTCTCTGAACTTGTTGGTTCCCTTGACTCAAGACCGTTGCTAAGTGAGATACATTGGTAAATCATTTTGGTTTCTTATAGGCTTAGCTAGATTATTAACCTCTTGAAAGCGTAGAGCTCTAACTCTCTAAGTTGATCAAACTGTGATGTCACTGAATGAAGCTTTTCACTTATGATCCAAACCTGAAATCAAATAAACACAAATGTAATGGAATACAGATTCATGTATCAATTTAAATTAGTGGTTTGCTAATGATTCAATATATATTGTTGAGTCTCTTAAATCCATGGAGAACATTAAGGTTTCAAATACCACACACGCATTACTGGATATGCGCGATTTTGCTAACCTGATTCAAAAGTTGCTCAACAACCCATCCCCTTCCTTCCCACATTTTGTTGTAAGAGCATCTAACTGAGACAAACAAAGAAGCAGCACGTAAAGCATAAATTAGCCATTTTTTTTATAGTTTTAACTGTTAGTAAAAGTAGATATACGACCGTCAAAAGTTATTCACATGAGCTACTTACTCCAAGTCTATATGTCAATCTGGCTCCAACCGCCAAACAAAGGACGTTATTCCAATCTTTGTGCTATAAAACAGAACCTGTAATTGCAATTTGATTAGAGGCATGCATCCTAGTGTAAAAAGAATGACATTTTTGATTGCGCGTAATGATTCGACATGTAATGTAATGCCCTTAAACTTATTGCTCAGAAAAGCGTGCAACTTACCTGAATGTGGTCTCCTCAATTTAACCACTGCCCATATGAACTTTGTAATCAGAACCAAATGCCCCTTGGCCTATTGTGGATATGAAATTACTCGTTATTTTCTATATATCTCTACTGCCATTTCCAGGTCTTGTTGAAAGCTTATGGCCATGTCATTCCACAGAGTTAATGTTAGATTGATAAGAAATTCAACTATAATCAAAGAGGTTACTAAAGATGGTGGACCTCATAGGTAGTAGCATGAGAATACCAATGGGAATTACTGATGCTACATCGGTTAAAGTTCTTCGAAGAGCTTGCTTTTCTTTATCAGTCAACTCATCCCCTATAACGGCCCTTCTAAGCAGTCCTGTAGCTGCACCAACATCTATGGCTAGAAGTTGAGTACCCTGTAAGACATCCTGTTTACAGAACTATAAGATCAGTCACCAGCTCTTTTTTTTGGGGGGGGAAAAAATATTCAATAAAAAATTATTCGTTACATAAAATTGTTTACATAATCAATTGAAGAGATGTTCACAGACTAAACTTCTTGCATCAGCACTCTGAAGCACGCATGTAACATTTAGGGAATATAGCTCTTGCGGTTATCTAACCTATGTTTAGTTTTTTGGCAACAGTAAAATTTTCATTTCCACATGAGCAATACTTAATCATCCCAAAGTAGGAAGCAAAACAGCTGCGAATAGGTCAGACTACGTATTGTAATCACGAAACATGTCTATTGATACAATAACAAATGATCAAGTTCACGGTGGGAATCAGAGTAAAGTATATACCGTGGTGGTTCCTTTGAGTTTTGATGAGGGTCTGTTTACTCATCATTTTATGCCCATTTGATACGTAAAAAATGCTAAAAACAGCCAAAATACACCAAATATTACTGCAGATATCCTTGGTTTGTGTTTTTATGCATTTCAGGTACAAAGGATTGAAAACGGAGCGAAAACAGGCATTTTTGGATCGACTCGACAACAATTGTGCATTTGACCAACTGAAGTCAAAGTCAAAGTCAAAGTCAACCTCCAAAATTACCAAAATGACACAAATGGTCCTTGGAAATAATTTTCAGTTTTGGCAGCCTTAGTCCTTGGGATTTTCAGAATTTACAATTTTGGCCCTTGAACTTTAACCAAATTCCAAACCTTAAACCAAATTAACAATCCCATCCCACAACTAAAAACCTAGTTACTAGCCAAACCCATTAAGCCCAATCCCAAATAACCCATCTGTTTTTAGCTAAACAACCCAAGTTAGAAAAAGTCAACCATCTTCTTCAACCCCTTTTCCCGCTTTTCCATTTCCCCAGGCTATCACTTCACCAGACAACTTTCCCCCCCCCCCATGTCCCTCCAACATCCTTGTCCCCTCCACTGCCATAGCCACCTTCTTTCCCCCTCCTTGGGCAAAGTCAACCAATGTCCAACTGAAAATCCAAAAAGACTATTTTGGCGCCAAAAATGAGAATGAAAGGCTGAGATGATTTTAAATCAATCCAATGGTCCAGATACGATCAGAAAAAGTCAAGAAGAAAATCCCACTTTAGTTTTAGTATAAATAGGACCTCATTGTAGCCTATCAAGGCATGTAGAATTTAGCTTAAATCGTATTTTAGTGTAAGAGTTTAAAGTATTATAAATTTTAGTTTCAGTGATCAATTCAAGTTAATTTAAGTTTGTTTAATCTTAATCGTTGTACAATTTTCAAGTATTAATGAAATTTCTAAGTTTTCAAGTTGACTGTTAAGTTGAATTAAGCTAACCAGTTATTGAAAAAGCCCATTTTCTGTTTCCCTAAGTTCACATAAGCTCATTAGAGCTTTTGATAAGCTTATGTTAGTTTAGTTCAGACTTAAAAACACAAAATACCAAAAAGTCAACAAAAAGTCAAAGGTGGGTCAAATTAAGCAATTATGGAAGTTGCCTGCAATGGAGGGGCAAGATGGACTTTACCTAGCTTATCTGAGATAAGCTAGGAGCTTGTAGCTGCTCTTGAATGAGAGCCCTTGCTTAGCTAGGGTCTCAAGTAAGAAATTTCTAAAATTTTATATTTTCTTTGATTTTACTGTAGCTTAGCTTATCTATTGCATATTCCTGAGCTTATTTGCTTTTCAAGTGCTTAATTGTTCTAATTAATGTTAGTTGATGCTTGCTTGTTAGTTATAATTAGATTAATCTCATTTTTTTTTCTATAAAAGCCAAAAAAACCAAAAACAGTCAACTAGGTATCTAGCTTATTGGTGCTTATTCAAACCTTAAAAATTGTTCATCTAGTTTAGAATAAGATAGTAAATCAGTATTAACTTAGAATTATAGCTTATTTTGGGTGTTAGATAGTTAAATTCCAAAATCAGACCCATAAAGGACTGTTTGGGTCAGAACCCAAAATGGGTCAAATTAGTTAACAACCGTTCATTTGCACTCTTGGTAGTTTTAATCCTGCTTAATTTAGCTTAGATGAGCTGTTTGTAGTTAGTTGTGAGCTTATTTGAAGGGTTTTGCAAGTTTGAGTGATTTTCCAAATTTTTTGACTTTTAACTGCTCAAATCTGCTTATCTTAGAGATAAGCAGATTTTGTGCTTGATTTTTGCTTTTTCAAGTTTAATGTAGTGCATGTAGTTGATGTCCAAAAGTTGGATTGATTCCATTTAGGTTTGAAGTGTTTTGGCCATTTTGATCAAATCTGCACAGAACACACCAAAATATGCAGTCTGCTTCTTTTTTTTTCTTTAAATCCAAATTTTAAGTGCTTAATTTGCTAGTTGGGGATAGTTTGACACTTGTGCTTTGCTTATTCACCCATTTCATAATTCATTTTGGCTTATTGAAGCTTAAAAACCACCCAAGTCTGCACATCAGACTCAGAATAGCAGACTGCCATTATTTTGAGTTTTGCCTTTTTTTCAGCTTTTGTTTTGGATTTTTCATAAGCTCAAATAATCTGGAAATTGGTACACATATAGTTTGGTTGCTGATATTGTTTAATCATATTTTTCTGAATTTTTTGGAATAGCTTTTACAAGCTTTTGAGTGGCTTAAATTTGCCACATTCCTGTTCACCACAGCAGACTTTTGTCC
Source organism: Artemisia tridentata subsp. tridentata (assembly GCA_021014915.2). Taxonomy (NCBI): domain Eukaryota; kingdom Viridiplantae; phylum Streptophyta; class Magnoliopsida; order Asterales; family Asteraceae; genus Artemisia; species Artemisia tridentata. Next base: position 263,581,163 of record CP139504.1, read on the forward strand.
CACTCACCCCTTTTCTTAGCTTATTTATAAGCTGAGAATAAGCTTCTAATGGCCTGATATTGGGTTTCTGAGAACCTTGGTGGGTGTACTTTGAGTGTTATCAGATTTTTTGGTCTTTAGTTGCTTTATAAGTGCTTAAAAATAAGCCCAAAGTTGCCTTGTGGGACTGAGTTACCATATGCATCAGCCCTTTTTAGCTTATTGATTTTTCTGAGCTTAACTGCTTATCTTGTGGCTTTTTCTGCTTACCCCATTTCATTCTCATCTTATTGTTAGTCCTTAGCTTATTTTCTTGTTTCTATTTAGCTTAACTATAGCTTATCAGTTTTTGCTTTAGCCTTAGTGATGAGGCGAAAAGTGTACCGCTTTTAAGGGGTCATTTAAGCCCGAAATCGTATTTATTTGATCAAATATTGCCCTAAATCGTTCCTTTTGTCATTTTAGGTACTTTTGAGGAGAAATCTGGAAAAGGAGGCATTTTGGACGTTTTTGGAGCATAAAAGTGAAGAAAACGGCAAAGTCTCAAAATTGTGCTGAAAGTCACCTTTGACGGCGTCAAGATTAACTCCAGACGGCGTCATGCCTTGGCAAGAAAAGTTGGATGTGAAATTTACTCATGACGGGCCAGTGAGTTTGCATGAGAATTCTGACGGCGTCACGCTTTAACTAAATCAAGGGCGTCACGGCTTAAATCAAAGAGGGACGGCGTCACGTTATAGGTCCGACGGCGTCAAGCCTTGATAAGCCAGAATGGATTTTTGAAGAGCTAAAGAGGGACGGCGTCAAGAAGGTCATCCGGGAACCCTAAAAGCGGCGAGGTGACGGCGTCACAATGCATAAGGTGACGCCGTCAGATGTCAAAGTCTATATATAGTTTTCTAATTTTTTGTCATTAAAGAGAGCTTAGTGTGTGGAATTTTGGGATAAAACCCTAAGACGATTTTAGCTACTTTTTCAGGGCTTCTTGCCTTGAGATCTTCCATGTTTCATTGAAAGATAAGTTATCAATTAATCATTCAATATGTCTATGTGTTGTTTGATTCTATCTTATGCTTGTCTTTTGTTTAACATGTTAGGCTAATTTTATCTTGTGTTTGCTTAGATCTAATGAAACCTAGCTATTGATTATTGGTTGTTAGTGTGTTGTTAGTTGTATTGGATGATTGTTTATCTATGTTAGGCTTAAGAAAACTGGCTAACTTCCTATTCGGTAACTTGCTTGAACGTCTTAAGAAACATGAACCAAACGCGTACTAAAGGTTTTTATGGTTGTATTTAATGCACAAGCGAATTCTAGTGATCCCATGTTAGGAGCTTCCTAGCCGGCTCGACATAGGAGTGAAGTAGGAGCTTGTAGAGTTTGGGGAAGTAAGTACGCCACCCCACGAATGGTATTAAGGAATACACCCGTCATCCACGCGACTAATACACACTAATTAACCGGTAAAAGATAGTTAGGGAGTAAGGAAATCTAAGTAAACACATTTCTCCACACATAAGTTTCTCACCACTTTTCATTTTTGTTATTTTATTTTATTTGCATTTGTAGTAATTTGGGTTAGTTGACTAGCAACTAATTCCGCCCACTCCTTCAAAACCCGAGATTTTACTTGCTTTCATAAAAATATAAAAACATAAAAAAGAATCATCACTCACCTTTAGACCTAATTAGAGTAGTTTTTCACACCTAACGAACACTATTCCCTTTGTGGAGAACGATCAATCCCCCGTACTTACCACTACACTATACTACATCGGTCAGGTACACTGCCTGGTGGGGTTGTAAGCCTCTTGAGATCCCTTGAGAGGTAAAACCTGTTGTAAGGTTGCAAAACCCACGCATCAAGTTTTTGGCGCCGTTGCCGGGGAATAGTTATTGTTTAGGTTGAATTTTTATTTCTATTAGGTCTACTCACTAGATTCCTTTCTAGTGAGATTTTTATTTTATTTTTCTAGGTTTTCTTTAGTCTATCTTATTTCTTTGTGTGTTTGTTCGTAATTTCCATTGACTCTTCCGTTCACCATTATGGAGAACGCGAATCCACCATACTACCAACCACGTAATTCACCCACTCCATATGACATCTTGATGTTTAAACAACATAAAGATGAACCTCTCTATGATGCATGGACTCGTTTTAAATATTTACTCCAAAAAGTCCCTCATCATAACTTCGATTTTTGGTCCCTAACTCAATTCTTTTACAATCATGTCGACCGACAAGCCCAAAGGTACATTTACCATATTGCCGGCAGGGATATTAGGGAATTAAGTGCTGAGAAAGCATGGGAAGCTATTGAAGAGTGTGCCCAATATTATTATATAGTAGACAACCCAACAAACGTTAGTACAAGTCAATTGACCACAAAATTCGAGGATCATGAAACAAGTTTGTTTGGGGATGAATATGTTAGTGTTGAGATACCTAAGTGGTTGTCATGTAATGCCATAGTACAAAACAAACACATAGGTGACCTTGATGTGATGGAGGATTTAGCCAAACATGATCACATTGATCAAAAAGACCTAGGTTTTATGATCGATGATGATGAATCTCAAGAAACACATGATGAATCTTTTGGGCAATTTGAATATAGCAGTCATAATATTGAGGATGATCCTTATGATTCGGATATAGAAGTTAAGATGCCTAGAGAAGCACTTGAGATACTTGGGAAAATGTTAGGGTTGGATTATAATGAAACACATGTTGAGGATATAGGTGATCTTGATAAGATGGATGATAAAGTAGAAAATCCAAGCCCGCCAAATACCCCACAAGTCCTACCATCATTTGAGGCATACACACCGCCCGTGACTTATTCAGAAGAAGTAGAAGAGACTTTAGGAACCCCAATTGAGGTAGAACCCTTGGACCAAACACCACTAGAGCATATAGGTTTGAATACTCATAATGATAACCTTACTCTTAGTTCTAGGGAAGTTCCTAGTTTTGATGAACCGGAGCCTAAACCAAAACCGTTACCTAATCTTCCATCCTTAGATGTGAACTTAGGAATTGAATTAGGTCCCGATCCACCCATCAAACCATGTAGTCCGGGTAATGTTAAGATTAAGGAAGTAGACTCTAGGCCTTGTAGAGAGGAAGCTAACATAGGAGTGAACCATGACCTTACATACTTACATCACCCATTCATGATTGACCGCAAGAAACATTATGGGTTTAAACCGGGTTTATTAGGTCAAGATGGATTCCCAACTAGGAGTCTCTCGAAGTTGATAGAAGATGATCCCTTTTTAGGAGGAAACTCAAAATCACCCACTGACCAAAGTGAACTAGGCAAGGTTATGATGAAAGGAGCACACCCCTTTGAGCATATAATTCATCCACCACTCTTTCCTCACGTGGCATACTCCTACCGAGCTGGTGTGTATCGCTACTATCACCCGCACTTAATCCTAAGTGTAGGGAAAACCTCTCCTTTATCCATTAAATAAGGGTAGAGTCAGGCTCGTGACTCGAACAAAAACAAGCGCTCTTGGGAGGCAGCCCATGGTTTATTTGCTTTGTGTGTTTATTTATTTGTTTGTTTGATTTTATTTGTTTCCGTATGTGTGTTTAATTTTTATTCTTATTGATTCATGTTCAAAACTAAATTGTGAAAATGCTTTATTTTGTTTTTAACTTCGTCTTAACTACATATAAAGGTATTTTGCAAAAGATAAGTGTAAGGGAAATCTAAATCGGTTTATTAGAACACAAATGAACATGAATCATAATAATAATAAAGGAACATACATATTAGTATTTGTTTGAGTCAAATGCTTGTATCGAGTCATAATGATGTTTTGCAGGATTTCCAGGAAGTAAGGTATAGGTTTTTCCAAAAATTTTCCGGAAACATAACATGAGAATTCTGTCAGATTATTTCTGACGGCGTCAGGATCTACAACCTGACGGCGTCAGGTTTAATTTTCTGAAAATTTTTGAAAGTTTTGTTTTCATAAAAAGTTTTTATTAAATCTCTAACTTATAATCTCCAGGAATCTGCAAAATAATCATTCCACAAGCATTATATCCTTATATATAGATTTTATCCCGCCGATGTTATGCAGGTTTTCGTGTTTGTTTTCTCAGGTTCAACAGGTTATTTTGGACAAGGAAATGTTTTGAATCAAGCTTATGGCGATGCATTAGTCATGGAGCTTCAACATTCTCTTTGGAGGAAGATTTAACCGTGTAATTTCATTATCCAACGAGCGAATCAGGGGAGTATTTGATTTCATTCTTTTACTTTATGCTTTTACATCTTGTTATTTGAACATTGGGGACAATGTTCATCTTAAGTGTAAGGGGGGGTAAAAGTACGATTTTAGAGAATACTATTACGCTTGATTTTTGTTTGTTTAATAGTAGATGTGTAATAAAACTGAGAGAAATACTTGTTAAGGTAATTTTAGTGCCAAATTTAAAATTTTTTACAACATATAAGAGTGAAACTTTGATCTTAATGAGCGTCTCACGGATAGGAGTTATATGACTAGCACAAAAACCGTACCACTAAAAAAATTTTCCACCCCCAAATATGTGAGGTTCGCCCCTAGAATTGGTAGGAAAAGCATTTATGCTATGATGTGTGTACCGGTAGCACTTAGATTCTAGAACTTGCGTTAGGACCATTCCGAGGCCACAAGTGAGACTACATTCGTGTAGTTAGATTTACTACATGATAAGAGGCATTAGGATTAACCCATTGTTTTACACCTGTGTTTTTGTTATAATTACGTTGGCTACATTGGTCAAGTAATTCTCCCACACCCTTTGCGTTGTACTCATTTTTAGTACACGATACCCCTAGTACACCCCTCAGAGCCTATCTTTTCGTTTCGACCTTTAAGCATTTTACTTAAAGGAAGAATTTGTTACACCCCACTTAAATGTACACCCAAATCGCCTTAGCCTACCTTGTATGCACTCATCTTTAGTGCATTATTGTGACAACATTTGTTTAAACCCAAGTTAATTATCTAATTGATTACATGGTTGCTAAGTCGAGTCATATCCTTGTACATATTGTTTTGGGACGATTGGGACTCATGGGTAAAGTACTAGTGTAATGGAGTAATGGGGAAGAACATCATTTATTACCCCCATATGTGCTAAATGTTTTAAAAGTACTCCAAGTTTTTCAATTATCTTAATTCGAGTCATTAGATTAGTATTTGTAAAGTTATGTAAAAGTTCAAGTGTAAGGGGATGCAACGCCCCTTTGATGTATTATTTTGGATGGTAGGGTAAAAGTGTATGCACAAAAAAAAAAAAAAAAAAAAAAAAAAAAAAAAAAAAAAAAAAAAAAAAAAATTTCAAGAAAAATACAAAAAAATGAGAAAAAGAAAAATAGAAAAAACATACGGACTACCATCCCGTTTTATTTTATGTTTATTTTATGTTTATGTTTTGTTATTTTCTTTCATTAGCTTAAGATCGAGTCTAGTCTTGGCTTAGCAACATTGTATAGTACATGTAATTGATCAAGATCTTTAACTCGCCACCAGTAAAATATCCCGTATCCAACAAAACCGTGTTTTCCTTTTCCCTACACCTAACGTTATAACCCATTTAAAAGCCCTCTTTGATAGTTTATCTTAGGTGCTTACGCCTAGTGGAGGAGGTTTTCGATCCTTTCCCAAGCCTATGGTAATCTATTTGCTATGACAGGTAGTGAGAGATATTTTCCGTTTTCATTTATGAGATTTATTTTGATGACACTTGAGAGATGTGAGTATCTAAACACTACTTGTGAGGTGCTAGTATGTAATCTCCGTGCTTATTATGATTGAAGTGGAACGATTATTTGTTGTAATTACTTTTATGTTTGCATTAAATGACCCCTAACTTGTATTTTGATTAGAATAAAAGCGCATTTGCTTGAGGACAAGCAAATCTCAAGTGTAAGGGTATTTGATGAGGCGAAAAGTGTACCGCTTTTAAGGGGTCATTTAAGCCCGAAATCGTATTTATTTGATCAAATATTGCCCTAAATCGTTCCTTTTGTCATTTTAGGTACTTTTGAGGAGAAATCTGGAAAAGGAGGCATTTTGGACGTTTTTGGAGCATAAAAGTGAAGAAAACGGCAAAGTCTCAAAATTGTGCTGAAAGTCACCTTTGACGGCGTCAAGATTAACTCCAGACGGCGTCATGCCTTGGCAAGAAAAGTTGGATGTGAAATTTACTCATGACGGGCCAGTGAGTTTGCATGAGAATTCTGACGGCGTCACGCTTTAACTAAATCAAGGGCGTCACGGCTTAAATCAAAGAGGGACGGCGTCACGTTATAGGTCCGACGGCGTCAAGCCTTGATAAGCCAGAATGGATTTTTGAAGAGCTAAAGAGGGACGGCGTCAAGAAGGTCATCCGGGAACCCTAAAAGCGGCGAGGTGACGGCGTCACAATGCATAAGGTGACGCCGTCAGATGTCAAAGTCTATATATAGTTTTCTAATTTTTTGTCATTAAAGAGAGCTTAGTGTGTGGAATTTTGGGATAAAACCCTAAGACGATTTTAGCTACTTTTTCAGGGCTTCTTGCCTTGAGATCTTCCATGTTTCATTGAAAGATAAGTTATCAATTAATCATTCAATATGTCTATGTGTTGTTTGATTCTATCTTATGCTTGTCTTTTGTTTAACATGTTAGGCTAATTTTATCTTGTGTTTGCTTAGATCTAATGAAACCTAGCTATTGATTATTGGTTGTTAGTGTGTTGTTAGTTGTATTGGATGATTGTTTATCTATGTTAGGCTTAAGAAAACTGGCTAACTTCCTATTCGGTAACTTGCTTGAACGTCTTAAGAAACATGAACCAAACGCGTACTAAAGGTTTTTATGGTTGTATTTAATGCACAAGCGAATTCTAGTGATCCCATGTTAGGAGCTTCCTAGCCGGCTCGACATAGGAGTGAAGTAGGAGCTTGTAGAGTTTGGGGAAGTAAGTACGCCACCCCACGAATGGTATTAAGGAATACACCCGTCATCCACGCGACTAATACACACTAATTAACCGGTAAAAGATAGTTAGGGAGTAAGGAAATCTAAGTAAACACATTTCTCCACACATAAGTTTCTCACCACTTTTCATTTTTGTTATTTTATTTTATTTGCATTTGTAGTAATTTGGGTTAGTTGACTAGCAACTAATTCCGCCCACTCCTTCAAAACCCGAGATTTTACTTGCTTTCATAAAAATATAAAAACATAAAAAAGAATCATCACTCACCTTTAGACCTAATTAGAGTAGTTTTTCACACCTAACGAACACTATTCCCTGTGGAGAACGATCAATCCCCCGTACTTACCACTACACTATACTACATCGGTCAGGTACACTGCCTGGTGGGGTTGTAAGCCTCTTGAGATCCCTTGAGAGGTAAAACCTGTTGTAAGGTTGCAAAACCCACGCATCAGTTTTTGCTTTAGCCTTAGCTTATTCCATATTCTCATGTTTGTCCACTGTTCTGATTTCTAAGCTTATTTCCCAGCTTATTTGTGGTTTTTGAAAAGAAATGCTTATTGTCATGTGCTTATTAGGTTTTAGAAAAGAAAAATAAAATAAAAAATAAAAAAATAGTTAGCAAAAAAGCCAAGAGCATCGTTCAAACCCTGGTCTCTTGACTCACACACCACACACCAAACTAATTGCCCTAGGGTCTTTGTTCATTTAACCTTTGCAAAAAAATTTATTTAACCAAGCTTTTCTACTTTAGCTTATTTTCTCTGTTTGCTTTTTAACTGCTTATTCAAATCAGTAGTTAATTTGGTTTTATTTTTCCTTGATTCTGCTTATTATTAAGTAGTTTTCTTGAATTTTTCAGATTTTTCCATTTTCATTTGGTATTTTTAATTTATATTTCTTTTAAATTCAGTTTTTAATTCATAATAAAAAAATATAAAAGTCAAAAAAATATAATTCTTTTTTCTAAAATTTTCTTTTATCATTTGGGACTTAGGAAAATTAAATTTGCACTTGTAAGGTTAATTTTTAAAGATCTTTGTTTTAAGCCTCGTTTTTAGAATTCCCGATTTGCGTTTTTAGTGTAAATTGATTTGTGCTTAATTTTTCTTTGTAATTTTGCTTTCCATATCTCATTAGAATATTAAAAACACAAAAATCCAAAATCCACACTTCAAGCACTTTAATTCCAAACCGATAACGAAATCCTCGATTCACACCTCGCTGGGACACGACCCGGGTAACCACTTGCCCGGTATCTCATATCGTATTCACGGGTTTTGTAAGTTAACCTTTTTCCTAAAAGGTTGATTTGTCATTTTCCGCGTATCACGCATATCCGTCTGTATTTATTTATATACGTACTTTAGCGCGGATCAAATTTTGGCGCCGCTGCCGGGGAGGTTGTGTTGCGACAATATCGTTTAAGGTTTTAACGATTAGCGACTTGAGACCCTTCTTCCGAGAAGTTATCGTTTTCTCTCGTAAATATTTTCTTATTAAAACCCAAAAAGATTTTCTTTTCAAATTTATTTTCCCTTTTCTTTTGTTTTCTTCAAATGTTTCTAAATTTTAAAAATAAAAAAATATTCTTCTTATTCCTTTTATTCGTTTAATTATTTATCTCTCACCCTCTATCCATTTAATTCTATTTTCTTCTTATCCCTCTTTAATGATTAATTCTTATGTCGTCACCCGACTATCACTGTTTTCATTGTCAAAACATATTGGGTGATGATCATCGTTGTTACAAGTGTGCATGTGAGCGGTGTGGAAGTAAAATTAGAGACGGATTTTGTAATTGGTGCAAAGCATTCATTAATCCAAATCCAAATAATTCTCAAAGTTCTTCCGACTACCCTCCACAATACCAGCCATCTCCAATCAATCAGCAAAATTTTTTTAATTGTGGAGATCTGTTGGGAGATGATTCACTTTGTAAACGGTGTTTTTGCAAGGAATGTGGGTTTACTCACGGACTTTGTATATGTTGCACTTCTGAAATCGGAAATACATTCACTTATCCAAATTTTCAAAACGATTTCAGCCACCTTCCTCAGAATTCATTTGAGCAAGAACCGTGCTATCAAAATTTCAATGATACATTGTTTCAAAATGCTCCGAATATTCCTTGTGCAAATTGTGGGGGTCTTCATGACGATTATGAATGTCAACCGTGGAATCAAGAACCTAATTCTTGGTTTAATACTCCCGGTTTTGACAATGTCCAACCCCCACAGTATTCCATCATTCATGAAAAATCTATGGCAGAATTGCTAGCCGAAGAACGAGCAGCGGAAACGCGTGCCAAATTTCTCAAGGCTTCCATTCTTGATGAAGATGATGAGGATACTATTCAAATAAAGGAATATTATGAGAATTCGTCAGCTGCAATCACACCTGTTCAGAAAAGGCAGGAAGACAAGAGTATTACAGAATTGCTAGCAGAAGAGCAAATGGAACGTATAAAAGCCATTTATGCTAGCAATAATGATGAGGAGGACGACGAGGAGAGTGCTATTCTTATGAATAATACCATTTTTCAGCTCCCTCAGTCTATTGCAACCGCATCCATCTTACCGACTCTGGACTCCGAGGACTCTCTTATTATGGGGGATGAGCATCTTAGCACTATTCCTGAAAAGGAATCAGACGAATTTATAAAGTCTAGTGTTGAGAACCTTATCCCAATCCCAAGTGCGTCCGAGGATCTTTCCAATAATATGTGTGATATGCCTTTTGAGGATAATTCTCCTTCTTTTGAAACTTTAAAAGATCATTTTGAGATTTCATCCAATTATAACAATGATGGTACTTCAAGTGATGACGATTCTTTATCTTGTGAAGACATCGATTATGTTGAGGCATCACCTCCCCATTCTGAGCTCACCAGCTTAGAGGAAGTAAAGGATTTTGTCCCCAAAGATGTTGAGATTGACACAGATGTTCTGAAAATCAAGGACGATACACTCCATGGAAAATTATTGAATGTCAATCTTCTCATTTCCAAGATCAAATCATTAAATGACAATCCAACTCCATCCACTGACTCAGTGCTAAAATGTCCCCCCTCATTTCTCGTTGAGGATAGTGATTTTTTCTCGAGTGGCAGTCCCACTTCTCATCCCGATCTTTCTATCTCGACTTACGAGCCATTTAGCTTTGATATCAATCATACGGAAGAGACAAGTCGTGGCAGTACCACGACTCATGCTTATATCTCTCCTCCTGAGTATGATTCGTTTTCCTTTGATCAAGATCCTGAGAAGTTCTCCGGTGAACTCTCTCATGACATATCTCCTCCGGAATATGATCATTTCTATTTTGATCTTGAGGATGATATTGGCATGGAGGGAGGTGTACTCTATCATAAGAGTTTGCTTATTGATGATACTACCCTCACCCTTCCTCCTGAGATGTCTACATTTGAGGATGAAGAATGGATCTTGATTGTTATCAAAATCTTTCTTTCTTTTCTCAAATATCTTGTGACTTCTCTTCTTCTTCACTCGTTCGGGAGTGAGGATACCATTTTTGACCCCGGCATCTCCACTGATAGTTTCTATTACTTAGAGCCGGGTGTATCTCATCGGAGTGGAACTTTCAAGAAATTCAATGATTATCCAAACATCTTGAATGAAAGTCCGATGGAGATTGTTTCTTCCACTTACTTCCCCATGAACCAATGAATTCAGGGTTGAGTCAAGCTAGTGACTCGGTTAACAAAAACATTAGCATTGCATGGGTAAACGCCCATGTTTCTGTCTTCTCTCTTCTTTCTAATAACTAAGTGTGGGGGAATCCCGCTGTGCTGTGCTTTTGTGTGTTATTTGCTCTTGTTTGCAGGTTTCCCTTAGATCGTGATGATTGATGCGCCTGTTTTCAATCCAGCCGCCCAATATCCGATTTTTTTGCTAAAGATTATCTAGGGATATCTTTTTAATCCTGTTTGTGAAAAATGAGATTTCTGTCACACACTTGGCTATTAGTATTACCTTTTTACGTTCTAAGTGTCGGCATAATAGCCGGTACTTTGAATATTGAGGGCAATATTCAATTCTAAGTGTGGGGGGGGGGGGAATTCTCGCGAATTTTGTCACATGTGTACCTTCTAGTGCCCTAGTACCCCCGTTTTGGCCAAAATTTTTAAAAAAATTTCGTTTTTAGATAAGAAATTGCAATAAAAAAGAAGTGTTTAGTCTTGATTAGGTTAGAACAAGGGGAATCCCGAATCTGCCAGAGTGTTGATCTGGCTGCTTCCTTAACGATTAGGCTAAGGTTTTACGATATATGCAAATGAAAATGCTAAGAGTAGAATAGTTGGTTTTCTTTAGAGCTTATATAAGTAATCTATGGCTTTTCCTCCCAGGAGATAACTAATCTGACTTAATAAGTGCTTATTTTCAAACATTTGAACACACAAAATCATTTTTTAATACGATTTTGAAAAATACTACTTCAAAGCTTTATTTAAACTTCGGAACAAGCATATGTCATAGTAATGCAAAATGAAAGTGAGACGTTGCATGAAAGTTGCAAAAGTTAAGTAATAAATGTATGTGCTAAAAAAGCTACGGTTCAAAATCGGCCCTTGGATCCTTATTTCCGGAAGGCGTTTAGGTCTTGGCTACCCTCTTACACTGGCCCTTGGACCTCTAATTCATGAATGTGTGAGGTCTTGGTCTAACACCCTTGGATCCTCATTTCAGGAATGTTTAGAGTCTTGGAACTCTCCGTTGTAACGGCCCTTGGATCCTTTATTCCGGAAGGTGTAAGGTCTTGGTTCCTGTGAAACTCCGTTAGTTTATGTTGCACAAATAAAAAAAAATGGAATGATATTGCAAAATGCAAAAATGGAATGATATTGCAAAATACAATAAGTTTTGATGTGTTGAATTAAGTTTTGAAAGTTGCTTGTTGTAAATTTTAAATCTATCTTTCAACTAGCATTAGTCAAAATCTTATAAAAACGTCGATTTTTGTGATCAAAATTTTGAAAATAAAGCACAGTCACGTAACTTCAATAAATTGTGGGAGTGAAAAGTTAAGTTTCGGCTTACATAGATTATTAGTATAAGTAGTGTTAGCATTTTACAAAAGCATTTGCACATTGAGTTTAAGCTTAGTTGGGAGTATAAAAAAGAGGATGACGATTACAATTCCCAGGAGACACCCATTTTGTGTGAATCCCGTTCCATGATACCATTTTTGGAAATCAAGCATGTTATCTATTTTTGTTTTAGTTTAAATTTCTCGCATTTAATAAAAAGTCAAAACGGGGTATGCTTGGTATTCTTTTGATCCTTTCATTACTTCACATGATCGGATTGCTAGGGACTAGCAATAGCTTAGTGTGGGGGATTGATGAGTGTCTGTTTACTCATCATTTTATGCCCATTTGATACGTAAAAAATGCTAAAAACAGCCAAAATACACCAAATATTACTACAGATATCCTTGGTTTGTGTTTTTATGCATTTCAGGTACAAAGGATTGAAAACGGAGCGAAAACAGGCATTTTTGGATCGACTCGACAACAATTGTGCATTTGACCAACAGAAGTCAAAGTCAAAGTCAAACTCAACCTCCAAAATTACCAAAATGACACAAATGGTCCTTGGAAATAATTTTCAGTTTTGGCAGCCTTAGTCCTTGGGATTTTCAGAATTTACAATTTTGGCCCTTGAACTTTAACCAAATTCCAAACCTTAAACCAAATTAACAATCCCATTCCACAACTAAAAACCCAGTTACTAACCAAACCCATTAAGCCCAATCCCAAATAACCCATCTGTTTTAAGCTAAACAACCCAAGTCAGAAAAAGTCAACCATCTTCTTCAACCCCTTTTCCCGCTTTTCCATTTTCCTAGGCTATCACTTCACCAGACAACTTTCCACACCCCATGTCCCCCCAACATCCTTGTCCCCTCCACTGCCATAGCCACCTTCTTTCCCCCTCCTTGGGCAAAGTCAACCAATGTCTAACTGAAAATCCAAAAAGACTGTTTTCGCGCCAAAAATGAGAATGAAAGATTGAGATGATTTTAAATCAATCCAATGGTCCAGATACGATCAGAAAAAGTCAAGAAGAAAATCCCACTTTAGTTTTAGTATAAATAGGACCTCATTGTAGCCTATCAAGGCATGTAGAATTTAGCTTAAATCGTATTTTAGTGTAAGAGTTTAAAGTATTATAAATTTTAGTTTCAGTGATCAATTCAAGTTAATTTAAGTTTGTTTAATGTTAAGCATTGTACAATTTTCAAGTATTAATGAAATTTCTAAGTTTTCAAGTTGACTGTTAAGTTGAATTAAGCTAACCAGTTATTGAAAAAGCCCATTTTCTGTTTCCCTAAGTTCACATAAGCTCATTAGAGCTTTTGATAAGCTTATGTTAGTTTAGTTCAGACTTAAAAACACAAAATACCAAAAAGTCAACAAAAAGTCAAAGGTGGGTCAAATTAAGCAATTATGGAAGTTGCCTGCAATGGAGGGGCAAGATGGACTTTACCTAGCTTATCTGAGATAAGCTTGGAGCTTGTAGCTGCTCTTGAATGAGAGCCCTTGTTTAGCTAGGGTCTCAAGTAGAAATTTCTAAATTTTTATATTTTCTTTGATTTTATTGTAGCTTAGCTTATCTATTGCTTATTCCTGAGCTTATTTGCTTTTCAAGTGCTTAATTGTTCTAATTGATGTTAGTTGATGCTTGCTTGTTAGTTATAATTAGATTAATCTCATTTTTTTTTCTATAAAAGCTAAAAAAACCAAAAACAGTCAACTAGGTATCTAGCTTATTGGTGCTTATTCAAACCTTAAAAGTTGTTCACCTAGTTTAGAATAAGATAGTAAATCAGTATTAACTTAGAATTATAGCTTATTTTGGGTGTTAGATAGTTAAATTCCAAAATCAGACCCATAAAGGACTGTTTGGGTCAGAACCCAAAATGGGTCAAATTAGTTAACTACCGTTCATTTGCACTCTTGGTAGTTTTAATCCTGCTTAATTTAGCTTAGATGAGTTATTTGTAGTTAGTTGTGAGCTTATTTGAAGGGTTTTGCAAGTTTGAGTGATTTTCCAAGTTTTTTGACTTTTAACTGCTCAAATCTGCTTATCTTAGAGATAAGCAGATTTTGTGCTTGATTTTGGCTTTTTCTAGTTTAATGTAGTGCATGTAGTTGATGTCCAAAAGTTGGATTGATTCCATTTAGGTTTGAAGTGTTTTGGCCATTTTGATCAAATCTGCACAGAACACACCAAAATATGCAGTCTGCTTCTTTTTTTTTCTTTAAATCCAAATTTTAAGTGCTTAATTTGCTAGTTGGGGATAGTTTGACACTTGTGCTTTGCTTATTCACCCATTTCATAATTCATTTTGGCTTATTGAAGCTTAAAAAACCACCCAAGTCTGCACATCAGACTCAGAATAGCAGACTGCCATTATTTTGAGTTTTGCCTTTTTTTTTAGCTTTTGTTTTGGATTTTTCATAAGCTCAAATAATCTGGAAATTGGTACACATATAGTTTGGTTGCTGATATTGTTTAATCATATTTTTCTGAATTTTTTGGAATAGCTTTTACAAGCTTTTGAGTGGCTTAAATTTGCCACATTCCTGTTCACCACAGCAAACTTTTGTCCCACTCACCCCTTTTCTCAGCTTATTTATAAGCTGAGAATAAGCTTCTAATGGCCTGATATTGGGTTTCTGAGAACCTTGGTGGGTGTACTTTGAGTGTTATCAGATTTTTTGGTCTTTAGTTGCTTTATAAGTGCTTAAAAATAAGCCCAAAGTTGCCTTGTGGGACTAAGTTACCATATGCATCAGCCCATTTTAGCTTATTGATTTTTCTGAGCTTAACTGCTTATCTTGTGGCTTATTCTGCTTACCCCATTTCATTCTCATCTTATTGTTAGTCCTTAGCTTATTTTCTTGTTTCTATTTAGCTTAACTATAGCTTATCAGTTTTTGCTTTAGCCTTAGCTTATTCCATATTCTCATGTTTGTCCACTGTTCTGATTTCTAGGCTTATTTCCCAGCTTATTTGTGGTTTTTGATAAAAGTTTTAGTTTGTAGAAATGCTTATTGTCATGCGCTTATTAGGTTTTAGAAAAGAAAAAAAAAAGTTAGCAAAAAAGCCAAGAGCAGGGTTCAAACCCTGGTCACTTGACTCACGCACCACACACCAAACCAACTGCCCTAGGGTCTTTGTTCATTTAACCTTTGCAAAACTTTTTATTTAACCTAGCTTTTCTACTTTAGCTTATTTTCTCTGTTTGCTTATTAACTGCTTATTCAGATCAGTAGTTAATTTGGTTTTATTTTTCCATGATTCTGCTTATTATTAAGTAGTTTTCTGGAATTTTTCAGATTTTTCCATTTTCATTTAGTATTTTTAATTTATATTTCTTTTAAATTCAGTTTTTAATTCATAATAAAAAATACAAAATTCAAAAAAATATAATTCTTTTTTCTAAAATTTTCTTTTATCATTTGGGACATAGGAAAATTAAATTTGCACTTGTAGGGTTAATTTTTAAAGATCTTTGTTTTAAGCCTCGTTTTTAGAATTTCCGATTTGCGTTTTTAGTGTAAATTGATTTGTGCTTAATTTTTCTTTGTAATTTTGCTTTCCATATCTCATTAGAATATTAAAAATACAAAAATCCAAAATCCACACTTCAAGCACTTTAATTCCAAACCGATAACGAAATCCTCGATTCACACCTCGCTAGGACACGACCCGGGTAACCACTTTCCCGGTATCTCATATCGTATTCACGGGTTTTTATAAGTTAACCTTTTTCCTCAAAGGTTGATTTGTCATTTCCCGCATATCACGCATATCCGTCTGTATTTATTTATATACGTACTTTAGCACGGATCAAGTTTGCTTATGGACTTTCCAATGATATCCTCTTTCTCCTGCACCTTGACCAATTGAACCCCTTCAGCATCTTCGGGTATTTTAATATCATCCTAAAGACAAATACAAGGAATCATGAACGTTGATGATCATAATTTCATATTCATAACAAAGGCGGACAAAACCAGATAATTTTTAAAAAAACTGGGTTCATATTGATATAATTATGGAATACATTAAAAGGTTTTAGATAACAAAAGAACCTCTTCACTCTCAAAACGCTTTGCACTTCTTTTGACTCGCCTTTCAAGTTCTATCAACTCATTTCTTAATAATTCAAACCGCTAGATCTCATTTGATTCCAGTACACCTGTATCATCCTACACAAAAGCATTTATGTTCAACCTTTAACTTTAACAGACATACATTATAAAACATAACATTAAAAAGGTAGTACAGATTCGATTACCCGAGAAACAAAAGTTTGGAAACAATATGAGAAAGTGTTGTTCCCTTAACACGCTTAGAGTTAACTAGAAAGTTAATCTATTTGTGTTTATGACTAATACAATGTAATGATTACTTCTAACAGTTAATGAAACATTAATATAAAAACACACAGTATTTTCAACGTTTAAATTCTTATTAGAAATTAATCAAAGAATCTATTACCCAAAGTGTTTTGCGGAATAAACTCTTTGGGATTGAATAGACTAGGTATGGGTTGTCTCCTATCTAAACTCAATTCTATGCTTGAGTGGTAACATTATGCCTCACTGAGCTATCTCAGGGACTGGTTACTCTTTTTAGGAGAGAAGTTGTTTTGCAAAAGTCTAAGGCTTTCAATGTACAAAACACACTCAACTTCTCTCCTTCTGAACCTATTTATACACAAGTATAAAAGAGTAAAAGTGATTAAAATACTTCAACTTGTTAAGGAAGCGTGTCTGACAATTACAACAGTAATTGTTATTTCCAAGAACCAATAGGAATGGACAAAAAGTCTTTAGGAGTGTTTGGTCTGACACTCCATGACTTTTATCCGTCTTTGGGAAGGTTGGTATCTGACAAGATAAGAGTGTTTGGTCTGACATTCTTATCTTCTTAAATACTTCCCACTTATTCCCGCCTTTATTTCAGGCGTTGGTTTCTTCAGTCTTCAATCACTTATTGTTGTTGAGGAGACTGGGGTTCAGTGAGTTCTTGTCCAACACTCACTGAACCATCATCTTCTTCTTTGGCTTAAGTCCTACTCAGGGAGTACCGCCTACCTGAGTAGTGAATCCTTCTTCTTGAATTCGCCTTAAGTATCCTGAAGATGACTCACTAGGTGACTGTTCACTCAGTGACTTGAATTGTTCTCGGTTTAATTAACACTTAGTTAATTTGTGTCCAAATCTTGTTTTAAGTATTCTTGGGTACTGATGGACCCAACAAACTCCCCCTATTTGGATATAAATTATTCCTAAGTGTTTTGATGAGTATTGAGTGAGCTAATGACTTCTTCTCATACTGAATATACTAGAAAGTAAATAAGGACACTGATATAACAAAAACTGAGAGGAATTCGACACACAGTTAAGGTGGTTAAACCTTGTATACTTTGTGTGTAATGATATAATGAGATTATATGATTAAGTACGCGGAATTTACTTAATCACACTTAGAAGGTTATGTATGTTATGGAAATGGAAGAATTATGTTTGTTACTTAACAATGAACAAAGAAAGTTTATCACTAAACGATTCAATATTATTCAAAATAATACGAGTGATCTTGAATTTATCACTAGGGTTACAAAGACCTTGAATCTTATATTTCTAGATTTGTGATATATTTTTTTGTTTGTTCTATGTCTTAACAGATATGATTTTTTAATTGTGCACGTATGTTTACACATGTATATCACTAACTAGTCTAAGATCTCTTTTATAGTCCAAGAGATCTCTTACAATATTACTTTAAGTCTAATCAACACTTGTCTTACAAAAGATCAAGTCGAGCTAGCGTATGGAAGTTTATATCTCTCAAGTTGTTCAAATGAATTAATGCAAACACATGCATCAACTTGTTGACTGAGAATATATCTAGATATTATTTTTGCATAAGAGTGACTCATACAAAATAATATCTTCTTCGATCTTATCCTTGTAGCAGCTCTATGACTCACTGATCAGCAGTACTATATACAACTAGCAGTACCTTCTTGTTTTAGCAGTACCTTGATGTACTAGCAGTACCTTGATCATGAACTAGCAGTACCTTCTTCTTAAAGTATTTTCCTATACTTTAACTTCAGAATATTTAATTCCCAACAATCCTCCCCTAAACATGTGAATCATTTCAAACATGTTTTCTGAATTAAATGAGGACTTGAGAAGATCTTTCAAACACTTCATGAATCTGAACTATTCTTCTTATTCTGAACTGATCTGCTTTGTTCTTCTTTGACTTCAGCAATATCAAAACATTGAACCAAAAGATGGTGCAATTTCCTTGGATGGAGGAATTGTCAGAGGCAATGATTTCAACAAGTGAAATCATCTATCAGCATGCCTTTGCAAGTGATAAACAAATATAATGAACTGAATTGAAACTTTCTAGATATATGATCTATTCTTGTCATTTTCAACCTCTATGTCATCATCTTGTATGCTCTTATCTTCTCCTTCCTTTTATTGGATTATTCTTCCTTTTCTGGGCAATTATTTCCTTCCCTGAGATTGTAACCTCCCCTGAAGCAAATAACTTTTGTTTCCTCCCCTTGTTTGGAAGATCTCACTATGTACCTTTGACTGATCTATCAATGTGAACTTGTTGTCAGACAATATTGTACATGAAGCCATCAATTCCTTAAAAGTTTAAGTTGCTGTCCTCATCACTTCTAGGTGTGTTAACTCCTATGAGAGGTGAATCAGTGGACATTTTGATTCATGATCCATCAATGGATGGTTTTTGTGAATCTCTTGAAAAACCTTGTTTAAGAAATTATTTGACTTAGCAGTATGTTCATGATTTTAGAATTGAAAAATCATACTGCTTTCAACCATTTTGAAAGGATTAAGTGTGTAACAGACACTTAATCAAAATTTCGGTTTAAAGCAACCTCTGGTTGTGTGAGAACCAATGTTTTCAGTTATAAATAACTGCCTGTGTAAAGATAAATCTATTCAAAAGATTTTCTTGACAGGGTTTCCAGCTCATAGCAATTGTTGCCTCTAACACAAGTGTTAGATTCACTTTTACTAGCTGTTCTTTCTATCAGATGTCCTTAGACTTGCTCATTATACTTGAAAGTATAAAATGATAGAAAGTGAGTTGCATCAGTTACTATCTGATCAACTAAGTCATCAATTCAATGTGAAATATCATAACTAGGTTTCAAGAAAGAAGTTTTAAGGAGTTTAAATTCCTAAACTCAGTCCATCATAAACCTACTATGTTAGTGATGAAGCGAAAAGTGTACCGCTTTTAGGGGGTCATTTAAGCCCTAAATCGTATTTATTTGATCAAATATTGCCCTAAATCGTTCCTTTTGTCATTTTAGGTACTTTGGAGAAGAAATCTGGAAAAGGAAGCATTTTGGACGTTTTTGGAGCATAAAAGTGAAGAAAACGACAAAGTCTCAAAATCGGCTAGAAAAGTACCTTTGATGGCGTCAGATATTGTTCCAGACGGCGTCAAAGCTTGGCAAAAGAGGTGGATATGAAAAATACACGAGACGCGCCAGAGAGTTTTGCAATGGAAAGTCTGACGGCGTCACCCTTTAAGGTGATCAAGGCCATCACGGTTTAACTTAAAGAGAGACGGCGTCAAGCTCAATTCTGACGGTGTCAAGCCTTGATAAGCTAGGGAGGATTTTGGAGGACTAAAGATGGACGACGTCAGGAAGGCCATCCGGGAACCCTAGACACGGCGAGGTGACGGCGTCAAGATCTACAACGTGACGCCGTCAGCCCTTAAACTCTATATATAGTTTTGCAATTTTTTGTCATGAGTGTGCAACTTTGTGAGGAGAAACCCTAAGACGAATTTCTGCCATTTTTAAGGGTTTTCATACCCTTGGATCTCCTATGTTTAATTGAAGATAAGTTATCATTTAATCAATCAATATGTCTATGTGTTGTTTGATTATATCTTGTTCTTGTCTTTTAATTAACATGCTAGGCTAGATTTATCTTGTGTTTGCTTAGATCTAATGAAACCTAACTATTGATTATTGGTTATTAGTGTGTTATTAATTGTATTGGATGATTGTTTATCGATGTTAGGCTTAAGAAAACTGGCTAACCTCCTATTCGGTAACTTGCTTGAACGTCTTAAGAAACATGAACCAATGCGTACTAAGGTTTTTATTGTTGTATTTAATGCATGAGCGAATTCTAGTGATCCCATGTTAGGAGCTTCTTAGCCGGCTCGACATAGGAGTGAAGTAGGAGCTTGTAGAGTTGGGGAAGTACGTACGCCACCCCACGATTGGTATTAAGGAATACACCCGTCATCCACGCAATTAATACACACTAATCAACCGGTAAAAGATAGTTAGGGAGTAAGGAAATCTAAGTAAACAATTTCTCTCCACATAAGTTTCACAACCTTTTCATTTTCAGTTATTTTATTTTATTTGCATTTGTAGTTATTTGGGTTAGTTGACTAGCAACTAATTCCGCCCACTCCTTCAAACCCGAGATTTTACTTGCTTTCAAAAAAAATATAAAAAAATACAAAAAGAATCTTCTCTCACCCTTAGACCTATTAGAGTAGTTTTTCAATCCTAACGACACTATTCCCTGTGGAGAATGATCAATCCCCCGTACTTACCACTACACTATACTACATCGGTCAGGTACACTGCCTGGTGGGGTTGTAAGCCTCTTGAGATCCCTCGAGAGGTAAAACCTGTTGTAAGGTCGCAAAACCACGCATCAAGTTTTTGGCGCCGCAGCCCGGGGAGTAGTTATTGCTTAGGTTGAAATTTTATTTTTATTAGGTCTACTCACAAGATTCCTATCAAGTGATATTTTTTCTTTTTATTTTGTAGCTTTCTCGTAGTCTATCTTTTCTTTGTGATTTTGTTTGTAATTTGCTTCAAATGGACTTTTCACTTAGACTTCTAAGATTGCAAGATATGGTTGAGTGGCTAGAACACCAAGGAGTTCAAAATACCTCATTTAGAGACACCTATGAATCATATGAGCCTTCACCTAGGATAGATTCTTATGAACAACCTCCATGTTTAGGATCTCATCTTAGTGAGGCCAATAGGAAAAGCGACCTAGTTTGCCAAGGAATTATGGATAGAGCCGAAGCAATAAACCATAAGTTGGATGAAGCGCTAGGTTTGTTATCATCACTACCTAAGAAAACAATTGATGAGGGTATAGGTGATCTCGACACATGGAATGATGAGGTAAACACCATAAGCCCACAAAATACTCAACCATCATTTGAGGCACCCACACCGCCCGTGACTTACCGGAAGAAGTAGAAGAGACTTTAGGAATCCCGATGGAGGTAGAACCCTTGGACCAAGCACAACTAGAGGATATAGGTTTGAACACTTTTAGTGATGACCTTACTCTTAGTTCTAGGGAATTTCCTAGTGTTGATGAGCCGGAACCTCAACCTTTACACAACTTTTCATCCTTAGATTTACATCTAGGAGACAAAAGAGCAACCGACCCACCCATAAACCAATATTATCCGGGTAGTTTTAGGATGAAGGAAGCCATTCACTCACCCCCTTCACCTCACGTGGCATATTTCCACCCTAAGGGTGTGTATCGCTACTTCCACCCGCACTTAATCCTAAGTGTAGGGAAAACCTCCCCTATTTCCGTTAAATAAGGGTAGAGTCAGGCTCGTGACTCGAACAAAAACAAGCGCTTCTTGGGAGGCAACCCAAGCTTTATTTATTTGTTTGTTTGATTTTATTTGTTTCCGTATGCAAGTTTAATTGTTATTGTTTGTGCTCATGTTTCAAAATAAATTGTGAAAATGCTTTATTTTGTTTTTAACTTCGTCTTAACTACATATAAAGGTATTTTGCAAAAGATAAGTGTAAGGGAATCCAAATTTGTTTACAAGAACAAGATTGAACATGAATCACAACAATATTAAATGAGCATGCATACTAGTAATTGTTAGAGTCAAATGCTTGTATCGAGTCATAATGAATATTTTGCAGGATTTCCAGGAAGTGAGGCATAAGTTTTTCTAGAAATTTTTCGGAAACTAACCATAAAATTTCTGCAGGTCACTTCTGACGGCGTCAAGGTTAACACCTGACGGCGTCAAGTGTAAAATTCTGGAAATTTTGCAAGTTTTGTTTTTCTACCGAAGTCATAAAGTTTTTGTTAAATCTTTAGTTTTATAAACTCCAGGAAATCTGCAAATATTCATTCTACAAGCATTATATCTTTAATCGTTTTGTTTTTTTTCTAAGTCTGGAATTACATCTAGTTGTGAGTTTTCTTTGTTCAGGTTGATGCTTTGGGTTTTTTGTGTTTGTTTTCTCAGGTTTAACACGTTATATTGGACAAGAAGATGATTTATATTTCGGAAGGGAAGCTTTCAACGTTCATTTTCTTGGAGGAGGATTTAACCATGTTACCGGATTATCCACATCGAACGAATCAGGGGAGTATTTGTTTTCATTCTTTTACCTTATTTACTTTTACATCCTTTGAATGAACATTGGGGACAATGTTCAGCTTAAGTGTAAGGGGAGGGTAAATGATGATACCTTAGAGAATACAATTGCACTTGATTTTTGTTTGTTTGATGGTAGATGTGTAATAAAACTGAGATAAATACTTGTTAGGGCAATTTTAGTGCCAAATTTAAAATTTTTTTACAACATTTAGGAGTGAAACTTTGGTCTTAATGAGCGTCTCATGGATAGGAAGTTATATGACTAGCACAAAACCGTACCACTAAAAAATTTTCCACCCCCAAATATGTGAGGTTCACCCCTAGAATTGGTAGGAAAAGCATTTATGCTATGATGTGTGTACCGGTAGCACTTAGATTCTAGAACTTGCGTTAGGACCATTCTGAGGCCACAAGTGAGACTACATTCGTGTAGTTAGATTTACTACATGATAAGAGGCATTAGGATTAACCCATTGTTTTACACCTGTGTTTTTGTTATAATTACATTGGCTACATTGGTCAAGTAATTCTCCCACACCCTTTGCGTTGTACTCATTTTTAGTACACGATACCCTTAGTACACCCCTCAGAGCCTATCTTTTCGTTTCTAACTTTAAGCATTTTACTTAAAGTAAGAATTTGTTACACCCCACTTAAATGTACACCCAAATCGCCTTAGCCTACCTTGTATGCACTCATTTTTAGTGCATTATTGTGACAACATTTGTTTAAACCCAAGTTAATTATCTAATTGATTACATGGTTGCTAAGTCGAGTCATATCCTTGTACATATTGTTTTGGGACGATTGGGACTCATGGGTAAAGTACTAGTGTAATGGAGTAATGGGGAAGAAGAACATTATTACCCCCATATGTGCTAAATATTTTAAAAAGTACTCCAAGTGTTTCGATTATCTTAATTCGAGTCATTAGAATAGTTATTTGTAAAGTTATGTAAAAGTTCAAGTGTAAGGGAATGCAACGCCCCTATGATGTATTATTTTGGATGGTAGGGCAAGAGTGTATGATTAAAAAAAAAAAAAAAAAATCAAAAAAATCAAGAAAAATACAAAAAAAAAATGAGAAAAAGAAAAGTAGAAAAAACATACGGACTACCATCCCGTTTCATTTTATGTTTATTTTATGTTTTTGTTATTTTTCTTTTAGCTTAAGTCGAGTCTAGTCTTGGCTTAGCAACGTCATATTGTACATGTAATTAATCAAGATCTTTAACTCGCCACCAGTAAAATATCCCTTATCCAACAAAACCGTGTTTATCATATCCCTACACCTCACGTTATAACCCATGTAAAAGCCCTCTTTGATAGTTTATCTTAGGTGCTTACGCCTAGTGGAGAAGGTTTTTTATCCTTTCCCAAGCCTATGGTAATCTATTTGCTATGACAGGTAGTGAGAGATATTATCCGTTTTCATTTATGAGATTTATTTTGATGACACCTGAGAGATGTGAGTATCTAAACACTACTTGTGAGGTGCTAGTTTGTAATCTCCGTGCTTATTATGATTAAAGTGGAATGATTATTTATTGTAATTACTTTTATATTAGCATTAAATGACCCCTAACTTGTATTTTGATTAGAATAAAAGCGCATTTGCTTGAGGACAAGCAAATCTCAAGTGTAAGGGTATTTGATGAAGCGAAAAGTGTACCGCTTTTAGGGGGTCATTTAAGCCCTAAATCGTATTTATTTGATCACATATTGGCCTAAATCGTTCCTTTTGTCATTTTAGGTACTTTGGAGAAGAAATCTGGAAAAGGAAGCATTTTGGACGTTTTTGGAGCATAAAAGTGAAGAAAATGACAAAGTCTCAAAATCGGCTGGAAAAGTACCTTTGACGGCGTCAGATATTGTTCCAGACGGCGTCAAGGCTTGGCAAAAGAGGTGGATATGAAAAATACACGAGACGCGCCAGAGAGTTTTGCAATGAAAAGTCTGACGGCGTCACCCTTTAAGGTGATCAAGGCCATCACGGTTTAACTTAAAGAGAGACGGCGTCAAGCTCAATTCTGACGGCGTCAAGCCTTGATAAGCCAGGGAGGATTTTGGAGGACTAAAGAGGGACGGCGTCAGGAAGGCCATCCGGGAACCCTAGACACGGCGAGGTGACGGCGTCAAGATCTACAACGTGACGCCGTCAGCCCTTAAACTCTATATATAGTTTTGCAATTTTTTGTCATTAGTGTGCAACTTTGTGAGGAGAAACCCTAAGACGAATTTCTGCCATTTTTAAGGGTTTTCATACCCTTGGATCTCCCATGTTTAATTGAAGATAAGTTATCATTTAATCAATCAATATGTCTATGTGTTGTTTGATTATATCTTGTTCTTGTCTTTTAATTAACATGCTAGGCTAGATTTATCTTGTGTTTGCTTAGATCTAATGAAACCTAACTATTGATTATTGGTTATTAGTGTGTTATTAATTGTATTGGATGATTGTTTATCGATGTTAGGCTTAAGAAAACTGGCTAACCTCCTATTCGGTAACTTGCTTGAATGTCTTAAGAAACATGAACCAATGCGTACTAAGGTTTTTTTGGTTGTATTTAATGCATGAGCGAATTCTAGTGATCCCATGTTAGGAGCTTCTTAGCCGGCTCGACATAGGAGTGAAGTAGGAGCTTGTAGAGTTGGGGAAGTACGTACGCCACCCCACGATTGGTATTAAGGAATACACCCGTCATCCACGCAATTAATACACACTAATCAACGGTAAAAGATAGTTAGGGAGTAAGGAAATCTAAGTAAACACATTTCTCTCCACATAAGTTTCACAACCTTTTCATTTTCAGTTATTTTATTTTATTTTCATTTGTAGTTATTTGGGTTAGTTGACTAGCAACTAATTCCGCCCACTCCTTCAAACCCGAGATTTTACTTGCTTTCATAAAAAATATAAAAAAATACAAAAAGAATCTTCTCTCACCCTTAGACCTATTAGAGTAGTTTTTCAATCCTAATGACACTATTCCCTGTGGAGAACGATCAATCCCCCGTACTTACCACTACACTATACTACATCGATCAGGTACACTGCCTGGTGGGGTTGTAAGCCTCTTGAGATCCCTCGAGAGGTAAAACCTGTTGTAAGGTCGCAAAACCACGCATCAGTTAGCAATTAGATAAGCATTCTACTGCTTTCATTTCACTTGAAATCTCCTTTGTGTTCACATATTCATACCTGAAATAGTTAGTCTAAAACCAAAAGAACAAAGTACAAAGTACTTGTCTTACATTAAAATAATCATAGAACCAACTGTATGAATAACACAATTTACATTTTTGATATATTAGCAGTACCTTATAAATCCAGCAGTACCAACAAAAATTTATGTACATAAACACATCATTTGAAAAATTTAAAGATTAAGCATTCCAATACTTACTACTAAGTACTCAAATCTTCCAACATCAAAAGCTTTTGTAAGTAGATCTGCAAAATTATATTCTGAAGCAATTTTCATTACTTGAATTAATCTTTTCTCATTGCAATCTCTAATAAAGTGATGTCTAATTTCAATGTGTTTTGTTTTAGAATGTTGCACTGGATTTTTAATAATACAAATTGTACTACTATTATCAATATGAATAACAGTGTTTAAGAAATTGTACCCATAGTCAAGAAGTTGGTTTTGAAGCCATAAGACTTGAGCACAGCAACTTGCAGCAGCTATATATTCACCTTCAGTTGTTGAATTTGCCACACTTGTTTACTTCTTACACTGCCATGAGACAAGTCTACATCCAAGGAATTGACATCCTCCAGTTGTTGACTTTCTATCCAAGCTAGCGCCAGCATAATCACTATCCGAAAATGCTACCAAGTCAAAAGGAGAGTCTCTAGAATACCATATACCCAACCTTGGTTGTCCTTTGAGATATCTAAAAATTCTCTTGACTGCAGTTAAATGAGAAACCTTTGGAGTTACTTGAAATCTTGCACAAACACAAACAGGGAACATGATGTCAGGTCTAGATGATGTAAGATACATCAAAGACCTTATCATAGATCTGTAAGTGTGTACATCTACATTCTCTCCATCTTCATCTTTCAGAAGGTGCTTCTCAGAGTCCATTGGTGTGCTTGCCCTTTTTGAATCAGCAAATTGAAACTTTCTAAGAATTTCTGCAACATATTTATCTTGAGAGATAAAAATGCCTTCAGATGATTGTTTAATTTGCAAACCCAAAAAGAATGTGAGTTCTCCCATAGAACTCATCTGAAACTTATCATGCATAAGCTTCTCGAACTCTAAACACATTTCCTTCCTTGTAGATCCAAAGATAATGTCATCCACATACACCTGCACTAACAGAAGATCCTTCTTGTGCTGTTTGATGAAAAGTGTCTGATCAATCTTTCCTCTTTGAAATCCATTTTCTAATAAATAGGAAGCAAGTGTTGCATACCAATCTCTTGGTGCCTGATGTAGGCCATATAGAGCTTTCATTACTCTGTACACTTTGTTTGGATGGTCAGGGTCAATGAAGCCTGGAGCAAGCTACAAAATTACTAAAATACCCCTAGATTGCCAAATATAAATTATATCCTTATTATTATGGTTTTAAAGGCAATTAAAATACAATTAATATGCAATTAAGGCCCAATAAACTCCCCCAACAAAATTTTCGGTATTCCAAGCCCACCCCTCCCCCCAAGGACCGGCCTTCATTCAAAAAATACCAAACCATGATTTAATTAACCCTAAACCCTAATTATAACATCAAGCCGCCACTCTCTGAATCCCTCACCATCTCATCCGATTTTTAGAAATCAAAAAAACCCATTTTTCTGGAGTTCTTAGTGATGCAAGAGACGTGGGAAAAATAGCTACATGTCCTGGGATTTCTTGTTTTGGTCGTGACGAATTTTTAGAGCCGAAATATTGAAACCGGGTAACAATAATCCATTCAAGGTAATCCGTTCATCCTATAATTATTTTGGTAATTTTATAACACTTCTTTAATCATATATAACATGGGAAAAATAATGGAATCGAACCATGCATTGTTTTATGGTCGAATGAAAAATAATGGGTTTATAAACCCTAAAATCGAAATCGAATCCTATAAATTGATAGCGATTTTTCTGAGCTTTTTGAATATTTTTCGTGGGTCTTATATAAATCATATAATCACATAAAAATAATATCTTGAAGTGTTGAAGTCGAATTCATGATTTTTGGAATAATTGTTATAATCGGGTTTTCAATAAAATAATGAAAACGTGACCAAAAATAGCAACTAATCGAATTAGGGTTCTAAGTGAATGAAATCTAGAAATATATGGTGTACTATGATGATAGAATGAAGGTATAATGATTGGGAATTTTAGAATCGAGTTTTGATGATTTAATGTGCTTACCGATTGAATAAATAATTGTTAAGGGGGGTGTTTTGTAATTATTAAAACTTGTGGGATATTTTTGTAATATTGTATGGACCTGGGAGAATGTGTAAAAATTATAACATGAGGGTCTTATTTGTAATTTTGGCAAGATATGGATTTAATGGTAATATTTGTGTCAAATTAAAAATAAATAAAAATGAGGGACTAAATATGTAATTTCTGGAAACCTGGTGCTGTTTTGAGTAATAAATTATATTCAGGGGGTTATGTGTAATTTTGGTAATTTAATGGCTTAATATGTAATTGTTAATAATTAAGGGTTGAAATTGTAATTTAAAGGACTAAATATGTAACTTTGATAACTAGAGGGACTTGATGTGTAAATTGTGAATGTTTAAGGGTGTGTTCGTATAACATGTTAAAATAAGTGTTCATTGTGTAAAATTGAGAAATTAAGGGCTTAATATGTAATTATGGTTAATTATCTAAATCGGTTTGTAATGTAATAAAGTACAAGGACTAAATATGTAATATACCAAAAGTTTAAGGGCTGTTTGTAACATAATAATATTGAGGGTTATCTTCTGTAATTTGAAGGAATAAAAGGACTTGATGTGTAATATGAATCTTGTGAAGGTTAATTTGTAAATTATATAAGTATAAGGTTTAATTTGTAATTAATTAATTAAAAGGGTGTAAATCGTAAATTATGAAACTTGAAGGCTAAATGTGTAATTCTGGAAAGTATAAGTGTTTGAATGGTAAAATGATGATAACTTTAAGGTGGACCTTTAACTTTGGTAAATTTACACTTATAACCCTGAACTATGAAAACTTGTCATAATTAACCCTGAACTTGTGTAACTTGTTAAAATGAATGTTACTTCCAGAATAAGCTAATTAAAGACTTGACTTGAATAATATTACTTGAATCTTGTTAAATATGGTAACTTACTAATTATGGAAATCTGCTAAAAATAGAAAGTTACTAAAAATGGAAGTTACTCATAATGGGAAGATAACTGAACCCCTTTCATATTTTTGTCTTCTACTCCTTTAGGTTCGAGGAGGGAGTGATCTTGATCCCTGTCAGCTACTCTTGTGTTTTGCTTGCTATTTGAATAAGGTACAGATATTCTGCTCTTCTTGTAAAGAGCCTTCGTCTCATTTCTGATTCCTGATTCATTGTTATGTTTTCCCTTGTATTGTGAACCATAGTTTGACCTTTGCTTTAACCTTTGTCTTGAACCTTGTCATGAACCTGAACTTGAACCTTGATACACTTGATATGAACCATTTGACTTGAACCTTCGACTTGAACCCTGCTATGACTCTTGACATGACTTATTGAACCCTGATAACCTGAATAATTAAGACCTTGAGTACTTGAAGGTTCATAGGATTTTACAACTACTTTTTAGATATATATGAAGAGGTTTTGAAATATTTCTTTAAAGGACTTTTATTATGAAACTGCTCTAAGAACCATATTATTAAAATCATGTAAAAAGGATTTTTTTTATAATAAACTATTATGAACCTTCCAGTAATTGACCTTTCTGATATGATACCTGACATTGGATACCTGGACTTGAACCTTGATACACCTGATAGTATAACTGGATTGAGAAAACCTTTTTGATAAATTATGAAAATGTTTTAAGAAATTATTGGTAAGATTATCTTTATAGAAACCATTTTCAAATAACCTCTTTTATGAAACCTTTTAAAGAATACTTTTATGGAAAACGGTATTTAAGGATTTTGACACTTATGATATGAACCCTGATATGAACCCTGTTATGACACCTGATACATGATACTGAGACTTGATACTTGACCCTCACCCACAGTTTGAGACTACGAGCCATCTACTAGGCATGAGGGTTTCATGTCCATGTCGGTGATGCACCGCCGGCATGACTAGTGTGTAGCCCTAGTGATTTGGTTACGCCGTCCCCGATCTTGACTTGATTTATTACGTAGAGGAAGAACCCTGTGGCCTGCGGGGGCGTATGGATGCATCCTAGACTTGTCTTGTTCTTGTTACTTGTATTACTTGGTGACTGGCGAGTGTGTACGATACACGCCTTTCACACCCCTGGGAGCTAGCTACTCCACCCCTGGAGGTATCCCCTCAC
This sequence comes from Artemisia tridentata subsp. tridentata, assembly GCA_021014915.2. Taxonomy (NCBI): domain Eukaryota; kingdom Viridiplantae; phylum Streptophyta; class Magnoliopsida; order Asterales; family Asteraceae; genus Artemisia; species Artemisia tridentata. The sequence continues at coordinate 263,611,167 of CP139504.1, forward strand.
CCTGTACTTGGTATGCTGAGGTCACCCCTCCATACACCCTGATATGTGACTTGATATGGTTTGACTTTGAGATTGACTTTGAGTTTTGGCCTCGTAGTGGATTTCTGTTTACCTGAAACCTTGTAACCTTATGACCTGTTACTTGACCTGATACTTGACCTGACATTTGACCTGACTTGATGTGACTTGGGTTTGTGGTGGATTACTGGTTATGTTACCCTATGACTTGATACTGGACTTGACTTGATTTCGACTTGGGCTGGTGGTGGGTTCTGGTTTCATTTGCACCTACCATTGTAACCATTCTTAATTCCTGGTATGTCAGCACAACTCTTTTGTATTCCTTTTCCTGACTCTTGTTACTCCTGGTATTATTTCTTTTACTTTATTATTCCGTTACTACTGCCTTGTTTTCGTTATATCTGTTCACTGGGCTTTTTAAGCTCAGCCTCACGTTTTCTTTTCGTGTGCGGCAGGTTATTAGCAGGACGACGGGTTTGGGTATGAGTGAAGAGACTTTTGGACTTAGAAGACCTTGATAGTTATTCTGAAGTAGAAGTCATTAGAAGGAATTCATTTGCAGACTTAGTATTTAGTTTTGTTTCATTCTTAACCTTAAAATGTTAGTATTTCATTTGTAACCTTTGACATTTTATTGTATTACTATTGAAGTATGCTTTGTTTGATCTGATATGAAACCATTAACGTGACATCTTTACCCTTGCCGGGTTGGGGTGTTACATGGAGGTTGTGAAACATACACCTCTTCTCCAATTGTACCATATAAAAATGCACTCTTGACATCCATTTGATAGACTCTGAAGCCTAAAAATGAAGCATAAGCTAGAAACAGCCTAATTGCCTCAATCCTTGCTACTAGAGCATAAACTTCATCATAATCTATCCCTTCTTCTTGTGTGTACCCTTGGGCTACTAATCTAGCCTTATTTCTAATAACTATCCCTCTTTCATCCCTTTTGTTCTTAAAAACCCATCTAGTGCCAATCACCTTTTCATTCCTAGGTAAATCAACTAGCACCCAAACCTTTTGAATCTTGAACTGAAGAAGCTCTTCTTGCATAGCCTCTACCCAGCTTGAATCATCTAGGGCTGTAAGATTGTTCTTTGGTTCCTTTTGAGAGAGAAAACATACAAACAGGAAAGAGTTTGAGACCTCATGCTGTTTTGAAGCATAGAGAGCATCAAGAATCCCTTGTTGGTCTGAAGAGACCAGTTGTCTTCTTGTCTTCACACCAGATTGTACATCTCCAATCACATTATCCAGGGAGTGAACTTTGTGAATCCTTGTGTGTGGTGTAGAAGGAACTTGATAAGATGGTGGAAGATTACCCAGATCCACTTCATCTTCTTGGAACTCTGCTTCTCTTGAATTTGAAGGACCAGCAGTATCTTCAAATGAACTAGCCGTACCTCCAAATGTACTAACAGTACCTTTATAGATACTAGCAGTACCTTGCTCTGTGTCAGCAGTACCATCAATATTTGAAATATTGAGTTGTTCCTTTGTTCCATCATCCTTGTGCTCATCTTCAACATCTCCTTTAGCTTTACTAGAAGAAGATACATCATTTGTTGAAGTTGATTCCACACTTGCATTTGACCATATTGGCATTGTGCCATCATGTTGATCCTTTTCTAACTCTGCCTCATTTGTTGCTTGTGAACCTGAAAAATTATTAGTTTCTGCAACAAAAGGTATATAATTCATAGAATTTGTTAGATACTCAAGATCAAATATCCATTTTGGTCCTTGGCCTACTACATTGGATTTGTTTTCCAGAAACTCCACATGTAGTTCTTCTTGTACTTTCTCAGTTCTTAAGTTGTAAACTCTAAAAGCTTTGCTAACAAGAGAATATCCAACTAAAAAACCTTCATCTGCTTTACCATCAAATTTTCCTAAATGGTCTAAGGTATTGAGAATTGTCACATGACATCCAAAAGGTCTAAGAAATCCTATTGCAGGAGTTCTACCATTAAAGAGTTCATATGATGTCTTATTGTGAGGCTGCACAACTAAAACTCTATTTTGAACATAGCAAGCAGTGTTGATTGCCTCTGCCCAAAAGATTATAGGTAGCTTAGAATCAGCTAACATTGTTCTAGCAGCTTCAATTAGTGTTCAATTCTTTCTTTCAGCCACACCATTCTGTTTTGGTGTTCTAGCAACACTATATTCTCTCCTAATACCTTTTTCTTTGCAGAAATCATCCATAACTCTATTTTTGAATTCTGTCCCATTATCACACCTAATGACCTTTACTTTCTTGCTTACTAGGTTTTCTATTTCTGTTATGAAAGTCTTAACAGTGCTTGATGTTTCATCCTTAGACACAAAAAAGAAAACCCATGTAAATCTGCTATAGTCATCAGTTATAACAAGACAATATTTCTTATGTTGCATACTTCTTACTGAAACAGGTCCAAATAAGTCCATATGAAGCATAAACAATGACTGATTGATAGAGTTAAAAATCTTGGGCTTACAAGTGGCTTTGTGTTGTTTGCCTTTTAGACAAGCAATGCATGTTTGATCATTTTCAAATCTTTTGTGAGGTAAACCTCTTACCAAACCATTCTTAACAATTTTATTTATGGTTTTGAAATTAATATGACCAAGCCTTCTATGCCATAACATTGATTCATCCAATGTGGCCTTTGCAACAAGACAAGTTAAATCATTTTTAGGAATAATGTTCTTCATATCAACACTATACATATTGGCTTTTCTGGGAATTCTAAGAAGCACTTGACTTTCATCAGGCATCTTAAAATCCTTAGATAGAACAAGACATTCAGTGTCAGTAAAAAGGACATTGTTCTTTTTGTCACACATTTGTGAGACACTAAAAAGATTATACTTTAGCTCTTGTACATAGTACACATCTTCAAAATCTAAATTTCCGGTTTTGATTGTACCTTTACCAGAAATTTTGCCACGAAAACCGCCTCCAAAGGTAACATATCCTCCATTGAAAGCTTCAAAATCTGAGAGATAAGACATGTTGCCTGTCATGTGCCTTGAACATCCACTATCTGAGTATCCTTGATCTTCTTGTTTATCAGTTGAATGTTCCTGCACACAATTGAGAGTGTTAGTTTTCTTTGGGGATCCAAGCCATTACTGACTTGGATCTGCCTCTTGCATCAATGTAATTTAATCTTTTAAGGACAGTTGATGCAACATTGGATTTAAGAATCCAACATGCTGAGGCCTTAACAGCATTTGCCCTATTTCCCTTAGCAGCAGAGTGAATAACATGCTTAGCAGAAGTGACTGCTAGCTTTGAAGTCACACCCTTTGGTCTCCAAATTTGTTTGTGGACCACTGCTTTTGTTTGAATGGGCCTTAGAACAGTTGTAGATGCATGTATGAAAGTTGTTTTTGCATCCTTAGCTGTTGATTTTGGGTTAACAGTCATCAAAGGTCTAACAGTACCTTTTGTTCTACCCGTACCTTTTATTTGTACTGGCAGTACCTTTTTGTATGTATTAGCAGGACCTTTTTGTCTATCAGGACCTTTTGGTCCAGACTTGTTTGAGACTGTTCTGGGTTTTGTTCTATGAGTGTTAGAGTGAGTGTGAGGAGTTTGCCTTTTGTAGTTCACCCTATTGTTTTCATACCCAGTTACCCATTGGTTGCAGAAAGCTGCAAGATGGTCAAAACTACCACATGTATAACAAGCTTTGTTGTAAAAAGCAAAGTCATCACCTAATTGGTTAGACTTGAGGTTGTTCTAATTCCTTTGGTTACCTCTGGGCTTGTTTGTAGTTCTATATTGTTCACAATATCTAACTGGTTTCCTAACAGTCTTAACATTTGACTTAGGCCTGTTAGTGTTGTGATTGACTATCTTAGGAACACTTGTTCCTACTTTCTTAACCAAGACAGGTTTAGACATAACCTGTTCTTCTACATCATCATCACTATCAGTTGTACAATCTTCAACAACTATAGCATCTCCTTTCTTGACAAAGGACACCTTGTCCTGATAAGATAAAGTTTTATCTAAACTTTTACTTATCTTTTCTATCTTAGGACTCTTCGTGGCCTTAGAACCATATTCCATGATTGGTTCTTGAAACTCAGCTAATCCTGTGTGTGCTAAATCAATACCTGGAGTTGAATGAACACCTCTATATGGTGGGGGGACAGACTTAAATCCAACACCAGAATTAACCTTGTCAATTACTTGAGCTTCCCAAAGCTTATTGAATCCATCTGAGGCATGAGCCAAAACATCCACAGATATCTTAACATTTTCTCTTTCATTTTTGTGTTTAGCTAATGAATCATTCAACTCAACAATACACTCATCTCTGATCTTAATGTCATTTTTTGGTATATTGATGTCATTAGTAAAATTAGATTCATTACTTTTAAAATGTAAGACTTGTTTTTCTACAACACCTAGACCTCTTTTGTGATTTGCTAAATTAAAAAGAGTATCAATTAGCTCTGCTCTATGAGCATCAAATCTCTTACTAAGGTCTTCATAAGCTTTAAGATTAGGACATGATTCAGTACAATTTTGAATAGAATTTACCTCTGAATCAGAATGAGCCATTAGAGCAAATTCATTGGCCATAAGAGCAGCATTTGGTGGTGCTTCCTCTTCAATAGCAATAGAGCTCCAATCATAACCAATACCATCAATAGCCAACATAGCCTTTGGCTCTTCAACAGTAACTTCCTTTTTCCTATCTTGCTTATACCATGTGTTTCTATTTTCCTGCTTTCTTGGGCTTCTACACTCCTTAGCAAAGTGTCCTAACCTATGACAGTTGAAACACTCCACTTTCTTCTTGTCAAACCCAGCAGTGTCATTACCATTTATGGTAATTTGCTTCCCAGTTCTCTGCCAATGCTTCTTGGCCCTCATGTTGAGCAAAGCAACCTGCCATTTGATGTCCATCTCTTCCAAATCATCACCATCAACCTGCTCAAGGTCTTCATGATTTAGAGGAGAACCACTAGATTGACTAGACATGAATACATAGAATGCTGGATCACCAAGTCCTGCAACAGTCTTTTGTGAACTAGTAGAAGGACCACCAAAAGTAGCATTAGAAACACCTTCAACTTCTTCTACCTCTTCAGACTTACCAATACTAGGAGATGACAAAAGTGCCACATTCCCAGAACTAGTACCATAAATTCCAGACTTTCTAAGACTTTGTTCAACAATTTTGAAGTTGTTGTACAAATCATTGAGCTTCATTGTTTCAATGTCTGGTTTGTTCATCCAGACAATAACATGAGTATGGAACTTATCAGGTAGACTTCTCAAAAACTTCATGTTGAGATCTTCCTTCTCTGTCTCAACAGCCAACTGACTGACAAGCTTGTGTAGCCTTGAGAATAGCTTATCAAGAGACTCATTACTAAAAGTAGTAAAGTTTTCAAATTGTTGCTTTAGTAGTGTCTTCTGTGTCTTTTTGGTAGTTTCATTACCACCAAAATATGCACAAATCTCTTCAAAAAGAGTTTTTGCATCCAGATACTTGTTAAAAGATAACATCTGTTCACTAGGAATGGTCATAAGCAACAAATTTCTTACTTTCTGATCATTTCTCTTCAGTATCTTTTCTTCATTTGACACTGGTCCAGTATTTCTTTTCCTAATTGTTTTACCTTCTAGGACAACATCTGAATAGCTTGGTGAAAAAGAATCACCATATATAATGATATCCCAAAGAGTGTAATCTTAGACCATGAAATATTGCTCAATTCTCATCCTCCATAACTCAAACTCATTTGGTTTGATCATGGGCAACTTTGCAGCAACATTTGTTTGAGCATCATGTACATCCATTTCTGTGACTTCTAATTCAATTATATCAACCTGAGCTCTGATACCAACTGAGAGGAATTCGACACACGGTTAAGGTGGTTAAACCTTGTATACTTTGCGTGTAATGATATAATGAGATTATATGATTAAGTACGCGGAATTTACTTAATCACACTTAGAAGGTTATGTATGTTATGGAAATGGAAGAATTATGTTTGTTACTTAACAATGAACAAAGAAAGTTTATCACTAAACGATTCAATATTATTCAAAATAATACGAGTGATCTTGAATTTATCACTAGGGTTACAAAGACCTTGAATCTTATATTTCTAGATTTGTGATATATGTTTTTGTTTGTTCTATGTCTTAACAAATATGAGTTTGTAATTGTGCACGTATGTTTACACATGTATATCACTAACTAGTCTAAGATCTCTTTTATAGTCCAAGAGATCTCTTACAATATTACTTTAAGTCTAATCAACACTTGTCTTTCAAAAGATCAAGTCGAGCTAGCGTATGGAAGTTTATATCTCTCAAGTTGTTCAAATGAATTAATGCAAACACATGCATCAACTTGTTGACTGAGAATATATCTAGATATTATTTTTGCATAAGAGTGACTCATACAAAATAATATCTTCTTCGATCTTATCCTTGTAGCAGCTCTATGACTCACTGATCAGCAGTACCATATACAACTAGCAGTACCTTCTTGTTCTAGCAGTACCTTGATGTACTAGCAGTACCTTGATCATGAACTAGTAGTACCTTCTTCTTAAAGTATTTTCCTATACTCTAACTTCAGAATATTTAATTCCCAACAAAAACATTCATCAATTTATTCATAACATTACAAGTCCTAACAATCTAAATACAAAATGCTCAGGGTTCTTGAAAGTAACCCATGAGTTCAAGCTTTTCCTTCTTAGACACTAACACCTCCTTGTCAGGTCTTTCGCTCATCATCTGGTCCAGCAGCCTGACAAACTCCTCGTTTTCAGGACTCTTTACTCTTAGCGCCATCAGTTTGTAGGCGAGGAGAGTTGTCGTTTCCACTAGATAGATGTCACTTACTCTCTGAAAGGCTGCCTGATTAAATTCATTGACAAAGAAGATACCATACTCAGGATTCTTGATGACCAGGTTTGGGACGAACTTGACTCCCTGAGGGGGAATCCTGTTGCTGTGAAGAGCAGCTATGAATTGTTCAGTTTCCTGACCCACAACTTTTATTTTCCTCCCGGTCTTCTGAGTATGTTCAGGGATTGCCAGTCCCTGAGAAGCAAGCGCCTTCTCATGATCAATACCCAAACTCTTTGCTACCTTTTTGAGTTCTTCGTATTTTGAGTTCAAGGTCTTGATAAGAGATGGGGCAGTCTTGCTTTGTGTCTTCTTCCTCAGAATGGGCATCATCGTATCCCATTCCCTTAGCCCAAAGTCAGAAAATTTGAAGGGTTGGTAAACCTCTGACTTTCTTGGTCCCCTGTGTATTGTTATGCTTAGGGGCTTGGTGGGGGTAATGGTTATGTCAGTGATTGTGCCTTCTCCCTTGGTTTTTGTCATGTGACATAAGTACCTCTCATAAGTTCTCTGTCTCCTTTCTTCTTTCAGCTTGGCTTGTTGATTATGTTCCTGAAGAAGTTCATCCTGGAGCTTGAGAAACTCATCCCCTTTGATGTCTTTTTCAGACTCCTTGATTACCTCCTTAGCAACCTCAAAAATTACAGGTCTGTTGAGTTGCTGCTCCTTTTCTTTGGCCTTTCTGATGTCTTCTTGATGCAAGACTTCTGCCACTTCAGCTGGAGTCCCAAAGAAGGTCCTACCTCCTTCTAATTCAACCATAAAGGGTGCATCAGGATCTACACGCCTTTCAGTTGTGGCCTGAACCAAATGTGCTTGAGGAGGAGAACTCTCAGTCACCATGATTCCCTTCCCTTTGTCAGTGGGATGGGGTTGACTGGTGGAAGTTTCAGGGACTACCACTATAGCTGATGAAGGATCAGGAGTAGGTTCAATAGGTTTCTCCCCCTCAGCAGGTACTGGAACTTTAGTGGATGGACCTGCTGACTGAGGATCTGGGGTTGGATGAGAGGCCTGAAGAAAAGAGAGGATACTTGAGACCATTTTCTTTGTTTCAGATGTCTCATTCTTCAGTGTTTTTGATTCAGTAGCCATTGACTGTTGGGTGGTGGTGAGTTCAGTGACATGGGAGGTATAGTGGTCGATCAGTTCATTATGTTTTGTTGAGAGCTGATCAAAGGCTGAGGATATTTTTGCTAGGTGCTCCCTGAATTCAGTTACTGCCTGATGAATTGACTCCTGGTTTGCCCTAATAGTTTTGAGATCCACCTCTTGAAGAAGCTTTAGAAGCTCAGTAATGTTGGTGGAGGTGGTCGTCTGAGTAGTCATGTATTCATTCAGGTTTTTAAGCAGTGAAGGATCATCTGCAAGTTGTTCTTGAACTGATTCAATAGCCTTAAGGATGTTGGAGAGGTCCTTGTGCTGTCCAGTGGCTATTTCATCAATAGATTTGCTCAGTTCGCCCAGTTGTTTATCAGTAAGTTTTGCGGCCTGAAGAACCTTTCCCGAAGATTCTTCCACAGAAGCCCTGAAGTCGGCATAGGAGGCTGCCACTTCAGTGTGCTAAATCCATTGTTCATCCGTGAGTTCAGTGTAAAGACCCTCGTTGGCTTTGCGAAGGAATTTAACCAGTTTTCTTTCAGTCAACGGAAGAACGTTATCATATCTCACCAACCACTGAGGAGTGGCGGGAGAGGAAGCACCTGATGATGATGATGATGATGTGGGGGAGCTGGGTTGTTGATCCTCAAGGGGAGGTGAAGATTGTTGTTGTTCAGGGTGCTGAGGAGGGCTTATCTCAGTCTCCATTTCCTCCTCAACACCAAGATTTTCTTCATCTCCAAAAACCATAATTTCCTCCTCTGACTCTTCGTCTAATAATGTTTTAAGGTCAGCCAGAGAAGGAATCTTCAGGGAATCCGGCTCCCCCTCAAAAGAGGGGTACCTTTGTTGTGGCCAGGTCCTGACCATGTCATAATAACTTAGTGGGTTTGCTCAGCCTGACTTTTGGGGGCAGTTCCTGAGTGAAGGGATCCGCCTAAGGTGGTTGTGGGTTCCGTATCAACGGGTGGTTTATATCCCTCTGAGTCTTTGTCCCCCTTAGCGCCTTCAACTACTGACGGGTCTTTTTCAGTAGTATCATGAGGCACTGATTGTGATGGTTGATGGTCACCCTTCCCATCAGGGTTGTACTGCCCTTTTGGGGATTTAGGGACCTTTACTCCCTGGGACCCTGAGTGTGATTGCTCAGGGACATTAGCAGGATGTGATTATTTGTGGGTCCCCTTCCCAGTTGAGTAGTGCTGCCCAACCGAGGATTCCGAACCCTTTTCTCCCTCAGGCCCTGATTGTGATTTGTCAGTGCCTTCATCGGGATGTGAGTGGGTGGAGTTTCCTGACCCTAGTGACTTGTTTATGTCAATAGAGTCTTGAGGAAGAGGGGGTTTACCCGAGGACACTGAGGATGATTTCTCAGTGCCCTTCGTTGGCATTTGTTTTGTGGTCGAGGGGGTCTCTGTTATGGATGTCTCAGAGGTCTGGGCCACAGTAAACCCTTGTTTAAGGTTGCTTGGGGCAACAGTCTCAGTGACGAGTGGTTTAGGTCGAACCACCTTACTGGGCTGCCCCCCTTTCTTCTTCTTCTTCTCCTGTTTTTCAGGAGAAGGAATGGGTGAGATTGTCTGATCGCCCATAATGACTACCAACATGTAGTTGGTCAGGGCGATGGGTTGTACCTCTAGAATGCCAATAGTATAATTTGTCTTATGGAGGACGTCAGGTTTTGTACCTTCAACGTCAGACCTAACATAGTCAGGACCAAGTAGGTCCTGAAGCACACAGGAAATAAACCTAGGATAAGACATATGTCTTTTCCTAGATTTCCCTGAGAGCTTGGCAACAAGGTCACGGAAGATTATACCTCCGATATGTATTTTTCTACCCTCCAGGAGACTGAACAACATCAATTGTTGTGATGAATTCAACTGCTCCATGGAGTATTTATTCCCTCCAAGGACCTGAATGACAAAGGTCATCAGGATCCTCCACATAGGGTGGAACCAGGTCTTCACAATTGGAGCCTTGTCCAATAAGGCTCCTGAGGACATTTCAGGACGCTTAGGGTCATGAGGTCCTAGAAAGAGCATTTCTGCTTTAACCTCTTGGTCAGTAGGGTTGGGGTCAAAGGCCTCTGCAAAATCAAGACCAGTGGCCTTGATGAAGGTTTTGTAATCCAGGGAGAGGGGCCTTTTCCCATTCATCACTGTGAATGTGATGATGGATTCTTTGATGAAGAACAGGGTTATTTGAGATGGCAATTGCACTTGTGTTATCACAAAAGATGGGAACCATCTTGTACTGAATTCCATAGTCACTAAGTTGACTTTTCATCCAGAGTACATTTGCACAACAACTTGCTGCTGCAACATATTCAGCTTCGGCTGAGGACATGGCAACTGACTGTTGCTTCTTAGCACTCCAACAGACTAGTTTTCCACCAAGAATTTGGCAGAAGCCTGAAGTGCTTTTTCTGTCCATGTTGCATCCAGCATAGTCAGAGTCTGAGTATCCTTTAAGATCAAGGCCTGAGCATTTTGGATAGTATAATCCAAGGCTTGGAGTACCTTTCAGGTACCTGAATATCTTTTTCACAGCAGTGATATGAGATTATCTTGGGTCAGATTGATATCTGGCACACAAACAGACTGAGAATTGGATATCAGGCCTTGATGCAAGTAGATACATCAGTGATCTTATCATTCCTCTAAAAAGAGTTTGATTTACTGGTTTTCCAGTGAGATCAGGACCAAGGTTATTTGGGGGTACCATGGGAGTTTTGACTGAGGCACAGTCACTGAGCTCATACTTCTTTAGTAGACTTCTGACATACTTCTCTTGACAGATACAGGTTCGTTTATCAGTCTGCTTGATTTGAAGACCAAGGAAGTAAGTCAGTTCTCCTATCATGCTCATTTGAAATTTCTTTGCCATTAGTTTTTCAAATTGTTTGCAAAGATTGAAACTTGTTGAGCCAAAGATGATGTCATAAACATACAGTTGTACTAGTATGACATCATTATTTGTCTTTTAGATAAACAATGTGTTGTCTATCTTGCCTCTGACAAATTTGTTTTGGATCAGGAAGGCTGAAAGAGTTTCATACCATGCCCTGGGAGCTTGTTTCAGTCCATAAAGGGCTTTGTTAAGCTTGCAGACATAGTCAGACATAGTCAGGAAACTCATGGCTTTCAAATCCAGGAGGTTGCTGAACATAAACTTCTTCTTTCAGTGAACCATTTAAGAATGCACTTTTAACATCCATTTGGTACACCTTGAATTTCATGTATGTAGCAAAAGCAAGGAAGATCCTGATGGCTTCCATCCTTGCTACTGGTGCAAATGTTTCTTCATAGTCAATGCCTTCTTGTTGATTATAGCCTTTGGCTATAAGTCTGGCTTTGTTCTTAATGACTATGCCATTTTCATCAGATTTATTTTTGAATACCCATTTCATGCCAATGACTGAAACATCTTCAGGACATTTGACCAAGGTCATTACCGTGTTTCTGTCAAATTGTTCTAGTTCATCGTGCATGGCCTGAACCCAACTTGGGTGATTAAGTGCTTCCTTGACACTTTTGGGTTTAATTGTGGAAATAAAGTCCACAAATAGGCATTCATTGGCTGAGGCTGCTCTCAGTTCAGCAGCCATGCTTCTTGTGAGCATGCCTTCAGTAGGCTCACCAATTATATTGACAAGTTCTATATCCTGAGACCTAGTCCAACTGTCCTGAGGTCTTGGAAACTGATTAGAGCTTGTAGAGGCCTGATGGGTAGGATCAGGATCAGACACGTGATGATATTCAGTATTTTGAGTGTCTGAGTGGGTTGACTCATCACTGTGATTGTTTAGTTCCTGAGCACTTTGTACTGACTAAATGAATTCATCTGTACTTTGTGCTTCAATAAACTCAGTGATGGTTGGGTAAGGAAGGTTGTGGGGAATGATGTAATAGGAGATGTCAGCATTTACATGGTACTGAGTGGAAGGACCATTATCAGGATGATGTTCATCAGGAGGGTATCTTGATGATTCATCAATACCTATCTCTTCCACTGAGTTGTTAGAGACACTGATAGCATCAGTGCTCTCATCAAAGGTAACATGAAATGTTTCCTCAGTATGCTGTCTCCTAGTGTTGAACACCCTGAAGGCCTTTGAGACAAGGGAGTATCCTAGGATGTATCCATCATCAGTTTTAGCATCAAATTTTCCTAAGTGATCCTTGTTATTATGAATAAACACAGGACACCCAAAGACATTAAAGTAGCTGATGTCAGGGATTCTTCCCTTGAATAACTCATAAGGAGTTTTGCTATGTCTCTTGACAATGATGGATCTGTTTTGTGTGTAACAGGCAGTCTTTATTGCTTCAGTCCAGAAGTGTTTGGAAAGGACTGATCCAGTTAGCATTGTCCTAGCTGCTTCAATGAGTGTTCTATTTTTCCTTTCAGCCACCCCATTTTGTTCAGGTGTGTAGGGTGAGGAAAATTTTTGGGAAATTCCTTTCTCATCACAGAAACATTCAAGTTCATAATTTTTGAACTCTGTTCCATTGTCAGTCCTAATCTGTTTGACTTTGATGTCATTTTGATTTTCAATGTTCCTGACAAAAGACATAATTGTTTCAGCTGCCTGACTCTTTTTGATCAGGAAGTATACCCAAGTGTATCTTGAGTATTCATCCATAATGACCAGAGTATACTTCTCATGGTTAATGGATCTAGGACTAATTGGTCCAAATAGATCCATATGGAGAAGATGTAGGCAGTTCCTGATGGAAAAGTTGGTTTTGGTTTTAAAGGATGCTCTATGATGTTTACCTTTTTCACAAGCTGAGCATGGTTTATCCTTTGAAAACACAAGAGATGGAAAGCCAAGGACCTTGTTTTGTTTTACAAGGTTGTTTATGTTTTTGAAGTTCAGGTGGGAGAGTCTCTTATGCCAAAGCCAGTTGAGTGTATCAGTGGCCTTGGTAAAGAGACAAGTTCCATTCTGAGTCAGACTGGACATGTCCAACACAAAAACATCATGTCTTCTTGGTGCAATAAGGAAAACTTCCTGATTAGCATTGAAGATGATTCCTTGTTTATCATCAAACTGAACTATGTATTTAGCATCACATAGTTGACTGACACTGATCAAATTGTATTTAAGACCATTTACATAAGCTATCCTAGTAAAGACTATACCATTGCAGTTTACTGAACCATAACCTTCAGTGAGACATGATGAGTTATCAGCAAATATCACTTTGGGTCCTGATTCATCAACATACTTGTGCAGATACTCCTTCACACCAGTCATGCTCCTTGAACATCCACTATCTAGATGCCAAACAGGATCCCTGGCATGTTTCTGCAGAAATAGTAAACTGGGTTAGTTCTTTCTAGGACTCCACTTCTTGGAGGGTTTAGCTTTGGGGGTCCTTTTAATATTTACAATTGATTTATGGTCAGTGATGGAGTGGACTGAGCTACCACAAATTATGCTTTTGATTGCAGATGTAGACTCAGTAGACTGAGAGGCTGACTTTGTCATACCTCTTCTGGCCTGAATGGCCTTATCACCTCCTGAGGTGTCATGAGTGGAACTTCCACTATTTTCACAACAATTTTCAATTTGACAATCCTTAGGATGGTGATCATTGAACCCACAATAAGGGCAAGGTGCAAAAGGTTTTTCCTTTTGTTTCTGTTTCTGTTATCAGAAGGGTAGTTTAAAGACTGAGCTTTAAGGCTTGCCATCTTTGAAGTGACTGAGTGTGTTTTATGATCAGAGGTCCTATGATCATCTTTTTTGCAAATCATGCAATAAAGAATTCTATAGCAATCATCAGTGATATGATTGGTATAGTTACACAGTTCACATATTTTCAGGGGTTTTGAGGGTTTGGGTTTGGTATTTGAGGAAGATGGTTTTAGTTCCTTCTTGGATTGAGAAGGTTTCTCAGAAGATGCAATCTTCTCACCCAACTTCCTGACCATTTCAGCCAACTGATCAAATTTTGAGTCAGGGCTTTGGGTTATTACTTCAGAAGGGACTGAAGAAGATGAGTCATCAGTATTTACTTAGACTTCAAATGTTGGTCTTTTCAGGATTGTTTTTCCCAATCCTTACCTCTCCTTTGGAGAGTGTTGAGAGTAGACCATTGGTGGGAGGCCTAAGTTGGGTGCAGCACCCTGAAGGGTATTCAGTGGTGGGAGTGGTGGATATGATTCTGATTCAGACTCATTCATTGACTCTGTATTACTGAGTTGTTCAGTGAGTTTAAGCTTACTGAGTTGTTCAGTAAGTCCAAGCATATTTTTCAAAGCCTGACTTTCAGGAAGCAAGGTCTTTCCAGTCTCAAAGTTTGGTAACTTACTGACTGGGTTGTCCCTGACAATCCAGTCATTTGACTTGGGAAGCATTTCTTGCTCAAATGATATGCCAGCTGGAACAAAGGTAAATTCACTGGGACTTACATAGGGGTTAACCATGTGATGGTCAATTCCTATTGTTTTTCTAGGGATCAAACCCACAGTATCAAAGACCTTGGGGTTCTTTTTGGTCCAGCCTTGGATGACAGCTTTTTCTTTGTTAAGTTCAGTTTGTAGGGCTTGGTTTTGTTTCAAAATTTCAGTGTTCTGAATTTGTAGAGTAATTGTTTCTAATTTGGTTTGCTTCAGTACAAGCAATTCATCTCTACATTTATTCAATTCTGACACTATATTGTTATATTTTGAAAACATGTTAAGCCTTTGTTCCTCAACAAATTTAAGATCTACACAAATATAATTCATGTAAGACTGCCAATCAGAATCATCATCCATAGAAAGTAAAGTGTTTACCTTCTTCATGGTGATGTTTACCCACTCTCCATTCCTTGCATGGCTTTTCCCAACAGCCACTTGATCACCTTCAGAGAGTGCCACCAGTTCACTCACTCTAATTTCCTCATCTGAGGATACCTCTTCTTCATCCCAATCATAAGCTTCAGCTACTAAGACCTTGTTCTTTGCCTGAACAGGTTTGGATGTTTGAGTAGCCTGAGACATAGTTCGTTTATCAAGGTCTTGTATCTGGTATAAGTCTGAGAGAGACTTTCAGAGTCTTTTGCTCTGAAAGTATTATGCTCAAGTTTCAGGTCCATGACCCTGTTTTCCTTGGTATCTGAGGGACCCTCAAAGCTATTGACCAAGTCATCCCAAGTTTGCTTGGCTGTTGAACAGTTGATGACTGATTCCATTATATCATCAGGAAGACATGATATAATGATGCTTTTCAGGCGTTGGTCTTGATTGACCACCCTCCTCTCATAAATGGTCCATTGAGCCTCAGGCTTGTTTAGCCCTGCAGCAGTCTTTAGGACATAAGGACCATCTTTGACACAAGTGATGTAGTATGGTTCCATACCAGTCAAGTAGCAAAGCATTCGCTTTTTCCACTTGCTAAATTTACCAGCTTCAAGTCGTGGGGAAACAGCTGAAAAGCTTCCACCCTTTTTGTCAACTAGCTGGGGCACATTTGCATCAGTCATAGTAGGATCTTGGTTTTAAAAACCTTGAGCACTCTTGGTTAATTTTGAAAGATTTTATAAACCAGAGGCTCTGATACCACTTGTTGTTCCCTTAACACGCTTAGAGTTAACTAGAAAGTTAATCTATTTGTCTTTATGAATAATACAATGTAATGATTACTTCTAACAGTTAATGAAACGTTAATATAAAAACACGCAGTATTTTCAACGTTTAAATTCTTATTAGAAATGAATCAAAGAATCTATTACCCAAAGTGTTTTGCGGAATAAACTCTTTGGGATCGAATAGACAAGGTATGGGTTGTCTCCTATCTAAACTCAATGCTATGCTTGAGTGGTAACAATATGCCTCACTGAGCTATCTCAGGGACTGGTTACTCTTTGTAGGAGAGAAGTTGTTTTGCAAAAGTCTAAGGCTTTCAATGTACAAAACACACTCAACTTCTCTCCTTCTGAACCTATTTATACACAAGTATAAAAGAGTAAAAGTGATTAAAATACTTCAACTTGTTGAGGAAGCGTGTCTACAATTACAACAGTAATTGTTATTTCCAAGAACCAATAGGAATGGACAAAAAGTCTTTAGGAGTGTTTGTTCTGACACTCCATGACTTTTAGCCGTCTTTGGGAAGGTTGGTATCTGACAAGATAAGAGTATTTGGTCTGACATTCTTATCTTCTTAAATACTTCCCACTTATTCTCGCCATTATTTCAGGCGTTGGTTTCTTCAGTCTTCAATCACTTATTGTTGTTGAGGAGACTGGGGTTCAGTGAGTTCTTGTCCAACACTCACTGAACCATCATCTTCTTCTTTGGCTTAAGTCCTACTCAGGGAGTACCGCCTACCTGAGTAGTGAATCATTCTTCTTGAATTCGCCTTAAGTATCCTGAAGATGACTCACTGAGTGACTGTTCACTCAGTGACTTGAATTGTTCTCGGTTTAATTAACACTTAGTTAATTTGTGTCCAAATCTTGTTTTTAAGTATTCTTGGGTACTGATGGACCCAGCAGAAAGAAAATTTATGTTTAGACATATAACCATTTATGTAACATCTAGGCACATATATCTAAATCAGAAACCTAGGCTTCTAACTGTAACAGGTACTCTATAGAACATATTATCAGTAGTTGTCTTAAAGGACCGGCCTTTCCATCCACTGTCAATAATGATCCTAAAATGTCTCTAAAATGCAAGTCATAAAGGCTTTTATCGATATATTGTATTGAAAAAGTAATTCTGAGGCATACACTTCTGTAGGCAGTTTCTGATTGGAGGTCAGCCGCGCTCGATCGAGGTGCCAAAAAGGTCCACAAGCCATCAGGTTTACTATTAAACACATAAGAAATTAAATTAGCAATCAAACAAGCGAGGCCAAAGGTAAAAATTGGTATGATATGATGACCTTATGCTAAATATACCTGCTGGATGCATTTGTGTCTATCTTAGAACTCTCGCGGTTTTTTCCTTTAACAGATTGCCTCTTATTCCGAAAAGAAGACGCGTCATCACCTCAAATATCAATTGGCATGGAAGTTTTTCAATCCACCAAACCAAAACGACACCAACGGCTTGAGTAGCATCTTTTATTACCTGGATTTCAGTGGAATTGATAAAATGGAAAATAAAGTCAGCTAGTCACCAATGAAATTGATTTAGGTACAGAGAGCGAATTTTTGAGAATAGCAATGCACATACCGTATCTAAAATCGATTGTTCTTCTTTTCTTGTTAGAATCCCCCATTCTACTCCGTAAGAAAATGAATTTTTATGAGTGTTTTGAGCAAAAGTTATCATGAATAACCTACAAAGCAGAAAAAAATGTTTATAAAATAAATAAGAATGTAACTGACCTCTATAACCAAAAATTTATAACTTCATTGCTTCCACATCAGATGCATGGATAACAACCTGCACATGAAATCAAAGAAGAAAAAAGAATATCGTGTGTGTGATAATGAGATGAATGAGTGATATTAGGGTTTTGGGAAAAAAATTCTCCCCATAATGAATGGACAAATATTATAAACAACATACGAATGAGCCATTTAAAAACTGAGGGAAAAAACCTTGAACATCAATGTTTACTTGCAAACCTGTGATGAAGAAAACACAAAAAACCATAAACCGATCATTAGAGGAGATTATGAGGAAAAAGGACATTAGGGTTTTTGAGAAAATGTATATTATGAATGAGGTGTGATTTTTTTTACTTATATGTTTTGATTAGGGTTGCCTAACTTGCAGGGATTCTCCTAATTATCTCATATAATTGTTTGCATAGGTTTATAGATTTGGGCTTGCAAGATATAATCAAAAAAATGTGTTGGTCTAGTGGTAATCAATACATGTAAACCTTATAAACAACCCAAGTTCGAATCCTCTAGTGTCATTTTTTAAAATTTCGGATTTAAAGGTCAAACATGCGAATTTTATTTGGTCAAACATTGCTTAGGTGGCATTATTGCGCTTATTTGGCATTATGACATGGCATTACAGCTTTAAGCATTTGATGACGTCATACGCATCTTTTTTATATATAATATGTAGATATATATATAAATTTTATTTAAGTATGTTTATTTAAATATAAATAATATAATAATTAAAATGTTTACAAATAATAATTATAAAATGTTACAAAAATATTATAAAATTTGTAAAAATTATATTAAAATATTATAAAAATATTATAAATATAATATAAAAATTTATAAAAATAATATAAAAATGTTATAAAAATAATATCAAAAATGTTATAAAGTAATATTAAAACAATATTAAAAAAATAATATAATATATAAATTATTATTTAAAATAATATAAAATTGTTATTTAAAATAATATAAAAATATTATTTAAAATAATATAAACATATTATATAAATTTGTATATAAATATTTCAAAACGTATCTTCTCTTTATAATATCGTACTAACATTCCGGCTATCATATTTAAGAGGTCATGTAGTAGACGTATGAGGTGCTAAGATACTTTGAATCGTAAATTCAACAAGTCGTCGATACGATACCCCGGAGAGGCCTCTCATATGAAATTCACTATTAATATAGTACTTAGTTTAAAAATGTATAATTTGTACGTATACATGTATATATGGAAATGTTTATAAGATGTATACCTTTGATATGTATTTTTATGGGATAAGTTTATAAGTATTTAGAGTTGTAAATACTTACCTTTATATAGAATGTTTATTTTATAAAAAGAAAAAGCATATAAGCAGAGCTTCGACGTGAAATTGGAAATATTCGTAAACCCGAGGCTACTTGAAGAGTATAAAAATGTCTCTTTGAAAACTTGAAGCTATTTGAAGATAATAACAATGACTCTTTGAAAACTTGAAGCTATATGAAGATAATAACAACGTCTTCTTGAAAATATGAAGAAAAGACAATCAAACACTAGTTTCTCATTAAGAACATGTTGATGCAAATAATGTTCTAAAAACGTTATTTATATCTTTCGATAACTTCACGTTTTGAGGATGACAAAATGTGAAAACACTTTACGTTAAAATTAACGTAAACAAGTTTTTAGTCAAAAGATCTCATTTCTAAACTAATCACTCTAGGTATGAACAAACAAATTTACAACTTGACAAATGATCAAAGAAGTGAATTTGTGTTTAAAACTTCACATTTTTAATGTGACAAAACATTTTTACAAAAATATACTTTACAAGTTATTTTCGTATAATTAAGAAATGTTTTAATGGAAAAATAAGTTGAAATAACATAACAGCTATTTACCACCCCCCCCCCCCCAAAATCAGCTCTAAACTTCCCCAAATAAGTATTCAAAACAAAAGACAAAAAGATGAGCGTTTTTGTCTGGCACGGTACCACTAAATTTAGTGGTACCATGTGTGATTTAGTGGAGCCGTGCCTTCATAACGGCCAGATTTTTTCTGCCTATAAATACCAGCCCACTTCACAGTTTTTGGGCATCCTTTTTCACACAGAACTTTCTGAGTTTAATACTCTCGCCACATCTTTTCTTCTTGATCATTTAGTTTAGTTTTCTTTTGTTTAAAGAGTGATCCAATCATCCAACCAAGTGATCAACTTCATTCCTCTACTAGTGCAAGAGAAGAACACAAGGTATCTGTAACACCCCCAAAATATCGCAGCGAAAGATTGTATCACTGGGGTGCTACTTCATAATACAAAGTACAAGTTATAGAAAACGACCTCTAAATGAGACGTTTTGAAAAGTTACCATTCAATTAATGAAATCAGAGTTACAAACAATGAGGTCCCAAAGTATAATATATAAATGTTTACAAAATGTACTATCGAATGGTAAATACGAATGTATAAAGTCTTCAAAACATGACGTGCGACTCTACATTCCATGAACCTGCTATCGCCTTACTAACCTGAGATAAACATGCTAAAGTGTCAACACAATAGTTGGTGAGTTAATAGAGTTTGTTTTAAAGCAGTTGAAAATCCTTTAAAGAATGTTTTCCATAGCAAAGGCATTGTAAATCCACTCAGTTACAGATCTCGCCCATACAAGACTTGCAACCTGTGTGTTTACAACCCACTGCTAATAATATAGTATGATTAAAACATATATGTATACGATAGATGCACACTTAATGTAAAGTATAATAGCCTACTGAACCTCATGACAAGAATAAGCAAGAATGCTTCATAGCTGGATTATATTCACCCAAGGCCATGAATCTCGGGCAAAGGGTGGGGGTGTCAACCCGATAGTACTATCAATACCTCTCCGTCGGCTCCATCCAGGAGTTAAACAGTGGTTAAAGAATATAGCGTATAGAATAGTTTTCACACATTAAGTCACATATCGTAATAAAACTACACATCCTGTTTAAGAGTATGAAAGTATAACATAGCATATAAGTAAAATTGTCTCGCGTAATAGCAAATAGTTTAAGCATGTATCTCCCCCAAAGAGTTTAAAAACAAGTATTAAAGAGTAAGAGTGGGGCTATGACTCACGGTAATCATTAAAAGTTTAGAGTACTTGTGAAAGTAAATGAAAATAGTTGAGCATGTATCTCCCCCAAAAGTAATTCAAAACGTATAAAAGTAGGGGCTATGAAACTCACCTTGAACTAATGATATCACAACGCATAACGGAATCGATGGATTAAGCCAGGAAGTCTCTACGTACAACCTAGAAATATGATATCGTGTCTTAGGTTCTAAAACAACGAAGTGAATATTTAAACATGCCTTATATAGTTTATATATCTCGTACTACTGTTCAGGACATCATAATCCAGAGGTCATGCAGTAAACGTTCGAGGAGCTAGGAAACTTTAATTCGTAAATCCAGCAACTCGTCGATACGTTCACCCAAATGAAACCCCTCACATGAAGCTCCCTACTAACATAGTATGAAACATATATTTTGCTTACTTGATTATATGATATAAAGAGTTTATAAATACAATAAATAAACTAACAAAGTTTATAAGTATTTAAATAATTTTGAATCTTATAATTACTTACCTTTGTTTAGAATGCTTGAGTATTATAGAAAAAGGGAATATAAGCGGAGCTTCGACATGAAATTTGTAATCTTCGTAAACCCGAGGCTACTTGAAGATTATAACATCGCCTTCTTGAAAACCCGAAGCTATTTGAAGATAATAACAATGTCTTTTTGGAGACTTGAAGTTATTTGAAGATTATAACGACTCTTTCTTGAAAGCTTGGAGAAAATAAAATCAAATGCTAGCTTTTCTCAAGAAAATATGAACTTTCTTACAAAATATAAGAGAAGTGCCTTTGGTTTTAGGTCTTTGAAGATATAAGAAGGTGTGGTGCAAGAATTTATGAAGTTTTTAGCTTGGTATTTATAGGAAAAATTTAGGAGCTAACTATATATTAGGTTAATATTTAACCATAGTTAAGTTTACACTTGTAAACATCCTAGAGATCAATGGTCAAGATCAAGCCAAGTGTCCTTGGTGGCTTCCTTGATAAGCCTCATGAGGCTTTCATGAGAAGCTTGATAAGTTTCTTGCATTATCTTGCTTTTACGGAGTCAGTTTTGTGCCGGTAATCGCTAACTGTAAGTCGTAATGTCACGAAACTTAAAATCGGGTATCCTAAAAATATGAAAATTATAAAAATGATTAAAACTTATTAATATACTCTATATTAACATATAAAATGAGTGATAGGTTCTATCGGGATGCTTAAAGTCGTGAAAACCTAGAAACATAGGCTTAAATCGCGTAAAACGCAAAACCGGAAAATGTAAAATTCTAAAATTCTTGAAAATGTCACGGAAGGTGGAAAACCTATATTTCTCTTGTTGATAATGTTGTGTGGACATATCGGGATGCCTAAATGATGTTTAAACCTTAAAGTAAATCTCGGACACGGTTTCGTGATTCTTGCATAAATGATCCGACGAGTGTCAAAATCTCGGATTATCATTAAAATAGTTTAACTTACGAGAATATGAAATAAAAATTTCGGGAATGAATAGTGAAAATGAATAGTAAAAAATGAATAGTAAAAATGAATAGTAAGCCGAAAATGCGAATTGTTACAGTATCCAAGAAGATACAAAGTGTTATAGTTGTAGTTAGAGCACTTGTAACATTTGTTACACACTTGTTGTATCTTTGTATACATCAAGTTCATTTTTCTTTTGAGAGTTTGTGAGAGAAGATCATTGTGATCTTATAGAGATATTGAATATCTCTTGTAGCTTGTGAGCTAGTGTGTTGATCAAGATTGATCAAGGGTAGATCGGGTAGATCGAGTCTAGTGTGTTGAGTGTGTGAAGTAGAAATGATCAAGTGTATCGTGGTAGATTGGTGCTAGGTAAGATTAGCACTCGACATCTAGCTTAGTGTCGGAAATAGGATAAGCGACGTTGTACGGTTTTCTCCGCCTGAAGGGAGGTTTGTTGACATAGTGCTTGAAACTCTCGAGTGTGGTACTCGGGGAGTGGAGTAGGGCGAAGAAGAGCTTCGTGACCGAACCACTATAAATCTTTGTGTCCTAGTTTGATCTTTCAATGTCTTCTCTTTATAATTATTGTTTATATTAGTTAGTATAGTTTATAGTTCATATTGGTGTTGATTGATTACACTTAAGATTCGAATCAAAGTTTTTCAAAAGTAAAGTTTTGAAACAAATTAAAACCGGTAAAACTATTCAACCCCCCCTTCTATTTTTCCACAACTGGTATCAGAAGCCACGTCAGTCAAGATTTTAAAGTAAATTGTATTTTAAAACTTGAATCGATCAATGGATTCCGACAAATATCTAGAAGGGCAATCTATGTAAAGACCACCACTTTTCGAAACCGATTGCTTTATATATTGGAAAACAAGATTCGAAACATATGTGAAATAAAAAGACATTGATCTTTGGCGTATTATTACCGAGGGTGACTTTCAACCGATTCAAAAGAATCCGGAAACTAAAAGGGATGAAATAGTTCCTTATAATAAACAAAATGATGAACTTAAACGAAAATTAGCCAAAAATGATGAGGCTAAAATGATGATTTATAATGTTTTGCCAAAAAAGGAATTTGAAAGAATTTTCATGTGTAATACGGCAAAATATATTTGGAAAACTTTGTTAGTCATGCACCAAGGTAATAATCAAGTCAAAGAGAACAAGATAGATCTTCTTGTTCAACGATATGAACAATTTTCCATTTCGGAAGATGAATCTATTGATAATACTTTTGCTAGATTTAATACTATTACTACTAGTCTTAAAGCTCTTGATGAAGGTTACTCTAGCAAGAATTATGTTAGGAAGTTTCTTAGGGCTCTACATCCTAAATGGAGAGCAAAGGTCACCGCCATTGAAGAGTGAAAGGAATTGGCGACATTATCTCTTGATGAACCAATAGGAAACTTGAAGGTTCATGAGATGATAATTAAGAAAGACTCCGATATAGTCAAAGGCAAAAGCGAGAGAGTTAGATCTCTAGCATTAAAAGCCAAAAAGGAGTCTAGTGATGAGGAATGTTCGGATAACGATAGTGAAGATGAAGAGTATGCATTAGCCGTTAGAGACTTTAAAAAGTTCTTTAGGAGAAGAGGTAGGTTCGTTAGGCAACCTCGTGATGACAAGAAGCCGTCACAAAAGAACCGAATTGAGAAGAAAGGAACGAGTGATAGGAGATGCTTTAAATGTGGAGATCCTAGTCATCTCATAGGAGAATGTCCCAAACCACCGAAAACCAACAACCAAAGAGCTTTCATAGGAGGCTCTTAGAGTGATAGCGGTGAAGAAGAAGAGAATAAGCCCAATGATGAAACATGCCTAATGGCTCAGGCTTCAAATGAGGTACATTCCGACTCTTTTTATTATAGTGATGATAATTCGTCAATAGATGACAATAGATTACATGACGAATATAATAAACTATGCGACGTAAGTTCTAAAATTTTAGGTAGAAA
Organism: Artemisia tridentata subsp. tridentata; assembly: GCA_021014915.2. Classification (NCBI taxonomy): domain Eukaryota; kingdom Viridiplantae; phylum Streptophyta; class Magnoliopsida; order Asterales; family Asteraceae; genus Artemisia; species Artemisia tridentata. The sequence goes on from CP139504.1 coordinate 263,635,092, forward strand.
CAAAACACTAAAATTAAAATTGCATGAACTCGAAGTGCAAGTTTTAGAACTAAAGGATCAAGTTAAAAGACTTAAGAAAAATAAAGAGATAGATGTAGGATGTAGGCCATGCATAAGTCTTCGAATAGAGAATGAGAAACTCAAATAAAATGCTTTGAGGATCATTAAGTTTGAAAAAGGAACAAAGACACTTAATGATATACTTGAAAACATTAGGTGTGGTCAACATACCGAAGCGGGCTTAGGATTTGACCCAAATAAAGCTTCGACAAGTAAAACGAAACAAGTAAAATTTGTCAAGCCCACAAGTTCTGTCAAAACAGTAGACGACACCACTAAAGGTACAGACGACACCATTAGATTTAATGGTACCGTGGTACCGTCTGGTGCTGGAGACAGAACTGAGTCAAATTTAAAAAATAATTCAAGTCCTAAACCAAGTCACATAGTTGTAAATGGTACCAAAGTACCTATTGCTAGTATAAAGGAAGTCAAAAGCTTTTACAAACCTCTGTCAACCCCCGGGCTTGGCTTTGTAAAACTCGACACTAGGTCAAAGACTCCTCCATGTAGAAAAACAAATGTTCCTAAACCTCAGTCAAGAACTCCTCTACCGAGAGGTAACTCTAGAAGACAAAGTTATCCAAGTAACTATTCCGAAACTTGGAATCACCATCAACTACACAGTTACTTACCATGGGAAATTTGTCCTCCGTTCCAACATCCTAACCAAATGCAACTAATGCATGGGATGTTTAACACTAGCAACTTTGGACCCATGAGATATTAGGGACCAAATGTTTGAATGTTTGTCTTATTCAATAGATATGCTTGGGAATCGACTTGGAGCCTGATGAATGGGTCAAGGATAGTGGATGCACTAATCATATGACGGGTAACCGAAGTCTATTCTCATCATACAAGGCATACAACGGAGGTAATGTCACTTTCGGTAGCAAACTTAAGGGCAACATAATAGGCAAAGGTACGATTACTCAAAACTCCCTCACTATTAAAGATGTTGAGCATGTAGATAACTTAGGATTTAACTTGCTTAGCAATAGTCAAATGGTAGACAATAAGTGTAGAGTTATATTCTCCGAAGAGGGTAGTGAGATCATTAAGAATGGTAAAACTATAGGCAAAGGAGTTAGGAGGAATGGCTTATTTGTTATGAAAATAGGAAATAAGCCTCAGGATAAGATTTGCTTAGCAACCATATATGATAATTCAACTCTATGGCATAGGAGATTAGGTCACGCCAATATACGCTTGATACAATCATTGGCGTCTAAGGAACTAGTTAGAAACCTACCCAAGATTAGGTTTGATAAACACCTTTGTGACGCTAGTAAAGTTGGAAAACAAACTCATTCAAGTCACAAAACTAAGAATATGGTCTCGATCTCTAGATGCCTAGAACTCCTTCACATGGACTTATTTGGTCCATCCGCCGTACGGAGCTACGGAGGAAATTACTATACCTTAGTAATAGTTGATGACTACTCTAGGTATACTTGGACTAGATTTCTTAAGAATAAGACACAAGCCTTCGAGGAATTCGAAATCCTTAGTAAGAAAGTCCAAAATCAACTAGGGTGTACAATAGTCTCAATTAGGACGGATCATGGTCGGGAATTTGATAATGAAGTGCAATTTGGAGTATATTGTGATGCTAATGGTATTACATACAATTTCTCGGCTCCACGCACTCCACAATCAAATGGGGTAGTTGAGCGGAAAAATCGTACTCTACAAGGGATGAATAGAACGATGTTGAATGAACAATCAATTTCGCAAAAGTTTTGGTGTAATGCGGTGGACACCTCAACTTAAATTCTTAATATGATTCTAATTAGACCTATCTTAGGAAAAACACCATATGAAATCATGAAAGGTAGAAAACATACTCTTGATTACTTTAGAGTGTTTGGAAGCAAGTGCTTCATTCTCAACACTAAAGATTACCTCACCAAGTTTGACCCAAAGTCTTACGAAGGTGTTTTCCTAGGTTACTCCCAAAATAGTAAAGCCTATGTTGTCCTAAACAAGGAAACAATGAAATTCGAAGAGTCACTCAACATGACATTCGATGAAAGTCCTCCACCAACTAAGACATCACCCTTGGTGGATGATGACTTAGATAAGGATGAAGCCATTAAGGTTAATGGCAAGAAAACCTTAGAAGATGACATTGAGGATGAAATAGTTGAAGTTGACGAAGTTGTCAACATTAAGGAATCCAAGAACCATCCTATTGAAAATGTCATAGGAAACCTAAACCAAAGAACCCTTAGGTCACAAGCTCAAAAAAAAGTAATTTCTTTTGTTTTATATCAACCGTAGAACCTAAGAATGCTGGTGAAGCGATTAAGGATGAAAGCTGGGTAGTTGCCATGCAAGAAGAGCTTAATCAATTCACCGCAAACCAAGTTTGGGATTTAGCACCTCCACCTAAGAATCAAACCATCATAGGAACTAAGTGGGTGTTTGTAACACCCCCAAAATTTACAATGGTCGCGGAAGCATACAGAAATTTGAGGGTGCTACAGTTGCGGGTGCAACAATTGGAAATCACAACACAAGATAACAAAGAAAGGAATACATACTCCGTTTTTAATTAAAATCATCAAATTATCTTTACAAAGGATAAGTCATAGTTTAGATAGAATTTAGGCCCATTAAACATTGTGGTCCCAAACAAAAACAAGTCTCTAATAACAATTTGCCAATTTGACAGAAAAAGAAGGCTCCATGACCTTTTGCCTTGCCATATCTTGCCTTACCAAATCAATTCACACACCTGAGAAAAACGTGCTTAAAAAGTCAGCAAAAAGATGGTGAGTTCATAGGTTTAAATAAAGTCATCAAATAATTAGTTTGGACCAGCATGATCATTATAACACATATAATGTCATACAAAAGTATCTATCACGCAAGCACTAAGTTCATGCAACCGAAGCTCGACAGTCCAGTGTGCTAATCTCTAACACATAAATAATAGTCAAGGGCCCTTAGCGAGTGTTTAACCTAATACACTCGAAGTCCGACTTGCTATATGCTCGTTTGCCTATCCGGTCTAACCGAACGGGGGAGTCACCCCAATAGATCTATCTAAAGCAATCGCGCTTCCCAAAGGAAATTAACGGCTCATGAAAATGGGCATAACAGTGGGTTCTAGGGCTTAGGCTAACTGCGCAGTTGGTTTGAGTAAAAGTAATAACATTATGGTCCCTAAAAGATTTGCATGTTTCTCACCCCAAATTGGTAAAACAAGTAAAAGTAAAAATGGGGCTATAAACTCACCTTATTGGCCTGAACAGTGAATGCTGGGAAATTAGAGAGTGCACGGCACCAACACGCAACCTAAATTAAATAACCATGTCTTAGTTTCAAGTATTATATTCAAGTCTCTTCATATTTTAATTCCAATGTTTTAGTATACCTATGTTATTGTCAATTGCGTGACAGCAAGTGTGGTTACTAGGGTCTCTCCTAAGGGATGGTGAGGTGTAATTCTACTATTGTCCTAAAAGTATGGTAACGAGGGGTCGGCAATGTCTAACGATCTAAGGTATGGATGAATTGAACCTAATTGTGATATGTATATATTTTATATAGTGTTTGTTAGGTTTGCCTAAGTTGGTTTTAAATGTATGACTTAATTTATGTGAATTTCATCACCTAATGTTTATACCCGTTATCTTGAGTAATTTAACTAGTTTCCTTATTATGGTCCGTTTACACAACATGAGTTTAAAGTTTTATGTTCATTCAAGTTAAATGACGTATATATATTTTTAGTGACGTCCACTATTGTTGTAATTGATGGACAATATAACGAATACAAGTGCTATCATATTGTTACCTACCTTGACAAGTGTTATGGTTTACAACTATCATGAGATTTATTTTGACGTAACTAACTTTACTACACATTTAATCTAGTTTCTATATATATATATATATATATATATATATATATATATATATATATATATATATATATATATATATAAAATATATAATTTATCACTAATTTCCAAATGTAAGTAAAATTAATTGTTTAACAATGTGTGTGTGTGTGTGTATATATATATATATATATATATATATATATATATATATATATATATATATATATATATATATTAGTCAAGTCGTTTAATTGTTTACACCATGTTCCTCATTTTGGTCATTCAAGCTTATAAGTACATATGTCTTCATGTAAATAAAGTTACACTTTTATTTTCCGCTATAATTGTTTTTTCGTAGCTATATGTTGAACAATTTTTATTCCAGTGATTATATTTTTGACTATACAAGTCTTATGTATCTTAATGAACTTTCATGTTTGTTTTGGGTTTCGGCTATTACCACTTTAGAATTAGTCGATATAATTTAGTTTGGATGGCTATTGTTTCATTTTAGTTGCTCTTGACAATATTTGTGTAACTGTGATCCGATCTTGGTATTAACACTAATGGTACTAATGGGCTGCGGCCCATGGGGTTCGAAGAGAGGGGGAAAAACTAGTTGCTAATGGGCTGTTTTTAAAGTTAAATCTTGGTGGGCTGTAAGGTTATACGCAGGCCCATCAGTGGGTTAGGTTATGGTCTGCTAAGTGGAGATGTAATGGGCTTCATTGGTGGGCTTTGTGACTTGGGTTGTTTGGCCTGGTATTTTCACTATGGTAAAGACAGACTTGCACCAAGTAACCAACTTGGTGAAGTCTTCCTGGAGTTCTCTGTCTCGCCATTGTGATGGGTTTCTCATCATGGTCTCGGCCTTATCTTGTGACCAACGTCGAGTACTACTCGACTTCAAACCTTTGGGGTCTAAGTGGTGGCTACACATTGAGCTCTTAACCCATCTTTAGGTCGACATAGTGGAACCTAAGGTCTTAAACTTAGATTTCTTGTACTCTAATCATTCTCCACTTTTGAGTCTTCCTTGGGGTGTATCTTGACAAGTTACTAGTGTTTCTATTCGACCTCAAATCTTACCTATTGGGTTTGCTTTGAGAAAATGATGCTATCCCTTGTTGAGGTTTCAGGTTCGGGGTCAAATGATGGTTATCATCTTGGTTCTATTGTCCCCTAGATGAGATGTTTTTCACTTGCCCATTCGACCACCCTTGGCTCCCAGCCTTGGCAGTCAATGGCGTGGTTAAACCTTTGGTTGGTTACAATGTTTATCGACCTCAATCATATCAACACAAGAGATGCCATTCGAGCTATCTTAATCAAAGTCTTCCACAGGTTCAAACCATGAACCTGTGGTTTCCTAAAGCCCTCGAATACATCACAACAGGGTGTGTAACAGCCTATTTGACTCACAGTGTTTCCAGGTTCATGAACCCATTTCTCTTGGTAGGTTCGAACACAACCCAATTATGACTAATCTAATTCTTCCTTGCTGCTTTAATGACAACAACAACCAATACTAACTAAATCAAAATTTCTCTATTCCTGGAACTTCTTATTCGACATAACTACAAATCAACACTAAGTTTTCTCATCAAACTAATGGTGGTTCTAAGTATAAATTTGACAGAAACAATAACATCATCACCAATCTTACTTCCCATTCGATCTAAACTTCCTTACTTATAAACGATTCTAAAAAAAAATATAATAACATAACTAGTTGAATCTAAGATCAAAATTAACCTGACAAAGATTTCTTGGTGAATGAACACTGGTTAAACCTTCCAATCCGAGACCCAACTGCTCCAATATCAACCGATCCTAACCTCCAATCGAATCACAACTCAACCCTTTTCTTGAGAACTTCTCAGATTTTCAGTGTGTTTTGATGATTGTGTGCTTCGAATCCCTCTTGGAGGCGCGGATTTAAGGAGTATATTGGAGAGTAACTCCATATGGTCTTTCGGATTTGGGGTGAATAATCCTACCCTTTTCGTGTGATATCTCTATTTCTATGGTTCCTTAACCTATGTTGGCTCGTGATCTATGAAGAAGACAAAGGTTCTAAGTCAACGGAATTAATGTTTTTGCCTGTGTTTGAGATGGTGATGGTTCGTTGCTTATGGGGAAGAGATGGAGGCGACAAAATAATAAAGATAGGGTAGCAGATGTATTGGGTTGTGTGTTAGTGGAAGGAAGGAATTAAATTTAAGTATTGGATTGATTATTAGTTATGGTGGGGTAAATTAATTCCCACGTCTCGATAAACTGTGTCAAATTCGGATCCGTCCTGGAACCGTTACAAATATACGAGTTTATATTTTTAGAGTAGTTATGTATTACTTTAATATCTTTCTGAGTCCTTAATTACTCACTAACATTTTTCTGAATCTAAGATTTGTTCCTTGTTTGCGTGTGGTCAATCCGTGTGAAACTGGGATAACCTCCCGTTTTCAATACAATAATCATGAGTAAATCATGAGATGTGATAATTTCACTGTTCCTTGGTGAGATTTCCGGGTGACAATATGTGCAGGTCTGTTATCTGTTTTAACACATAATGGTCTAGTCAGGTGTCCTAGTCACAGAAATGAATTGTCAATAATATAAATATTTGGGAAATTTTACAGTTGTCACATCCTCCCGTCTAGGAACGAAAACGTCCTTGGTTTTCACTTAGGGTTTCCCTTTGGTGTGTAAAGAGGTGTGGGTATTTTCGTTTGATTCATCTTCCCGTTCCAAATGTGTACTCGGGACTCTACGGGTTTCCAACGAACTTTGACGATAGGGATACGCCTCTGATTTAACCGTTAATCTCTCAGCCCGTTATTCAATGGTTCTCACGAAATTCAATCTTTCATCAACTTGAATTTCTTCTAAAGGAATGACGTGGTTTTCGTCGGAAGGACACTTCTTTAAATTGCTCACATGGAACACGTTGTGCACGGAACTGAGTTCTTGAGGTAACTCAAGTCGGTAAGCTACTGGTCCTATTCTCGTGAGAATTTTGAAAGGACCTATATATCGAGGGTTTAGCTTTCCACGTTTCCCGAAACGGATCACGCCCTTCCATGGCGATACCTTTAGCATGACACGATCTCCAACTTGAAACTCAAGTGGTTTTCGTCTTTTGTCAGCATAGCTTTTCTGCCGAACTTGGGCCGCTTGCATTCGGTTCTTGATCTGCATGATCTTTTCGGTAGTCTCTTGTACTAACTTTGGACGGTGAGTTGGCTCTCTCCAACTTCAGCAGCAGATCGGGATCTGCATTTTCTGCCGTATAGTGCCTCATTGGTGCAGCTTTATGCTGGTGTGATAACTTTATTGTAAGAAAATTCAGCTAATGGTAGGTGTCTATCCCAACTGTTACGAAGTCTATCACACATGCTCTAGCATTATCTTCTAAGGTTTGGATGGTCCCTCTCAGTTTGACCATCTGTTTGTGGGTGATATGCTGTGCTCATATATAGGTCAGTTCCCAAAGCATCTTGCATAGATCTCCAAAAATTCGACGTAAAACTACTATCTCTGTCGGATATAATTGAAAGTGGAACTCCATGTCGAGCAACTATTTCTTTCACATACAGCTGTGCAAGCTTGTCCATACTAGCGTTTTCCTTAATTGGTAGAAAGTGAGCGGACTTGGTAAGACGGTCGACAATCACCCAAATTGTGTCATACCACTTGACTTCTGGCAATTTGGTGATAAAATCATGGTTATACGTTCCCATTTCATTCGGGAATTTCAGGTTGTACGAGCAAACCTGACGGTCTCTGGTGTTCAGCCTTTACCTTGGAACACGTTAGCATTTACTGACATAAGTCAATATCAGCTTTCATATTGGGCACCAATACAGCTTTTCAAATCAAGATACATCTTGTCGGCTCCCGGATAGATGGAATACTTTGTCTTATGGATTCGTGCATAATGAGGTCTCGTATACCTCCGTAGAGTGGAATCCAACTCCTGTCCTTGAAATAAAAAGCTCCATCCGCTTTCCTTACGAACCCATTTTTGCGTTTGGCCATTCCGTCTATTCTCTCATTAGGTATATTCTCTTCCTTCAGAGCCTTAATCTGAGCTTCCCGAATTGTCGAGGGAAGTGGTGAGACAATGGTCATACCTGATGATCTTACTCTTAGGGTTTCGGTCTCTCCTTCCGGCTAAGTGCATCCGCTACCACGTTTGCTCTTGCCGGATGGTATCGAATTTCACAGTCATAGTCACTGAGCAATTCTAACCATCGACGTTGCCTCATATTGAGTTCCTTCTGATCCAAATATGTGCAAACTTTGTGGTCGTATATACTACGCACTTGGTGCCGTAAAGGTAATGTCTCAATTCTGAGGGCAACACTACTGTCCTAACTCTAGGTCATGGGTAGTGTAGTTTTTCTCGTGTGTCTTTAATTGTCATGAGCGTAAGCTATCACCTTTTCTCGCTGCATCAGTACAGCTCTAACCCTTTATGAAGTGTCACAGTAGACTACAAAGTCCCACTGCCTTCAGGTAGGGTTAAGATAGGTGTGCTACACAACTTTTCCTTGAGAAGTTGAAAGCTTCCTCCGCTTTCTCTCCCCAGTCAAATTTCTCATTTTCCTGGGTCAACTTCGTCAAAGGCTTTGCTATTTTCCAGAATCCCTCAATAAATCTTCTGTAGTATCCTTCGAGTCCTAAGAATTGGCGTATTTCCGTAGGAGTTGTAGGTGTTTCCCAATCCTTTATTGACTCAATCTTCGCGGGATCTACATGAATACCTTGTTTATCAATTACGTGACCTAAGAATTGGACTGTTGGTATCCAAAACTCGCACTTGGAAAATTTGGCGTATAGTTCCTCTCCCCTTAATAATTCTAGGATTAACCTAAGATGCTCTTCATGCTCCTTTTCACTCCGAGAATATATCAAGACGTCGTCAATGAAGACGATCACAAACTTGTCCAAGTACGGCTTACACACCCGGTTCATGAGATCCATGAATACCGCTGGTGCGTTGGTTAAGCGAAAAGGCATAACCTGGAACTCATAGTGGCCATATCGAGTTCTAAAAGCCGTTTTTGAGATATCTTCTTCCCATACTCTCAGCTGATGATAACTGTATCTTAAGTCGATTTTTGATTAGACGCACGATTCTTGGAGTTGATCGAACAAATCGTTGATTCTGGGAAGTGGGTATCGGTTCTTGACGGTCAGCTTATTGAGCTCCCTATAGTCGATGCACATTCGGAACGATCCGTCTTTCTTCTTGACGAACAGTACTGGAGCTCCCCAAGGCGAGGAACTTGGTCTGATAAATTCTTTGTCAGAGAGTTCTGACAATTGTTCAGACAGCTCTTGTAGTTCTGTTGGGGCTAGTCGGTAAGGCGCTCGTGCTACAGGTGCGGCACCTGGTACTAGATCAATCCGAAATTTGACCTGTCGTTTCGGTGGAAGTCCGGGTAAGTCTTCAGGGAAGACTTCTGGGAAATCTCTACGATCGACACCTCTTTCAATCGTTTTCCCTCCGGCTCCTTTTCTTCCTTTCCAGAAACCTCTCTAGACCTTCGCGTAAGAGATAACGTTTAATCTCGAGGCGCTTCGTCGGCCTTTCCTATCACCCTCAATGACTAACACTTCGTTCCCGTAAGGTAGTCGGACGATCTTCTCATCATAGAGAATATTGGCATGGTATTTTGACAACCAATCCATTTCGACGATGACGTCAAAGCTTCCTAGTTCTACAGGCATTAGGTCAATATCGAATGGGCGGTTGGATAGGTTTAAGGTGCAACCTCTTACAATGGTATCTACTTTTTCTACTTTTCCATTAGCCAGCTCTATATTATATACGTTGCCTAAGGTAGTCGGAGAAATACCAAGTAATAGGCTAAAAGAAGTGGAAACAAAACTCCTATCTGCTCCCGTATCAAATAGTATAGATGCATAGCGATTATTTAAAAGGAACGTACCCGTTACCACATTCTGGTCCTCCTGGGCTTCCACTTTGCCCATCGCGTAGACCCTGCCACGGGCTACCGCATCATTTCCCCGATTCCCTTGGGGCACAACAGCTAATTGGTTCATGCCAGCTCCTGGGTTTCTCGGATTACCCTGAATTCTTAGTTGGCCTATGTTGCCATCGTTTCCCTGATTCTTAATCTTTTGGCATTCGCTCTTATATTGCCCTTTTTCACCACAGCCATAACACGTGACTTCGGCCCTTGCCGGTGCAACCTGTGCTGCCGCTAGAGGTCTTACTCTGCAATCGCGGGTCATGTGTCCTATTTTCTGATACTTGTTGCATTTGACTGTGCACTGACCCTTGTGATGCAACTTGCATCGATTACAAAATGGCAAGCTTCCAACGTAGTCCTTCCTCTCTGTAGGTCCGGCAGCATACACCTTGGCAATCTCATGCCTCTTGTTCGGGTGGTTATTGTTTCGGGGATGGTCATCCCATTTCCTTTTATTGTTCACACCCGCTTCGATCGAATCTTCGATCACCTGATCCATCAGCTTGTTGGCTACCTCCATTGTCTCGTGGAGATCCGTAGCCTTATACGTAGTGACGTTTTCCTTAATAGAATGAGGTTATCCTCCGATGTACCTCTCCAATAAGCGAGTCTTAGTTTGAACCATATCAGGACAAAATAGAGCTAGTTCCTGAAAGCGTTGGTTATATACTGCCATGTTAGTGCCTTGCACCTTAAGATTCTAAAATTCTACTTCTAGCTTCTTCACTTCATTCCTAGGGAAGTATTTCTTGAGAACCATCTCTTTAAAGCGCTCCCATGACATTGTATACGCAGCGTCATAGCCAGATGATTTCAAGTAGTTATTCCACCAAGTTAGAGCTGCATCCAGAAATGTAAACGATGCAAACTTAACTCGATCCTCCTCCAAACATCCGCTAATCCTAAACACTGTCTCCAATCTCTCTATCCATCGGACCAATACAACGGCTCCTTCAGTACCTCCAAAACCTCCAGTCATTATTTTACAAAAGTCTTGGTATGTACAACCTCGAGCATTGTTAGTCGCAGGTATCGAATTGCCAACATCTGTTGTAGAGTTGTTTGCTGCAGCCAGTGCTGCTGCCACTCATTCTTCCATGAGCTGATCGAGCATGGCTCGATTTACATGTGGGGTTGTTGCAGCTCCAGCGGGGCCTTGGTTTGTTGTTTGTGTACGGGTGGCTCTAGTTACTTTCTTTAGAGGCATGTTGCTGTATAAGAAGGATGGAGAAAATCAAGATTTGAAGAATCGGCACAAGTGTAATGCATATGGGTAAGGTAAATTTCCTAAAGATGGTAACATAATAAAATAGTCGATCAAGCTCGTCATATATATTAAAATAAGGTTGGCTGTACAAAATTTCGAACTCGAACATCTAAGAAATAACATAAGTTCCTCGACTACTACTAAGACTACAAACTACTACCACTAACTGGCAACTACCCAGTTTAGTGTAGATACATCTCAACTCCTAACTCTCAAACTCATCCTGTCTGATACGTAGCTGTGTCAGCTCTCGTGCCATCTGAGCTATGATGGTCTCCAAATTTCCTACCCTAGTCTCAAGCTGTGCATCGCGCCTCCTTAACGCTAATACCTCCCTACGATCCTCATGCTCAGCTCTTGTGACTCTAGCCATAACCGACTTCAGCTCATGTATACGATGCCAATTCGTCCATTTGGCATCCTAAGCTCTGGCTTGGTCACTTCTTATATCTCCCAACCTCCGTCGGACTTCAGCAATCTCTCTGCCGACCTGTTCATCCCGTCTCCCTAATCTCTCCAACTGATCGGAATGAATGTCCAACAAATTTCCCTAAGTACCCAACTGATCTACAAACCCAGTAACATCATCTTCCTCCTCTTCTGCCAATGGTGATACAGCTGGTGGAGGGGAAATCGGTAGTGATGGAGATAGCGGCACAAAAGTAGGTGAAGATGGCTCATAAGTGGGACTACCTGCCTGGAGAGGAGTGCTATGAATACACTCAATATCCCTCAACACTATGCCATTAATCTCACAGGTGACCGGAGCCTCATCCCTGGCTCGCAAGCTAGCAGCTCTCAAACCTAACCCGAGAGACATATCTTTGTCCTCTCCCATAATCTGAGCTGCCCTGGAGCTCTGCCCCAACTCGAATGTACTAGGAACTTCTTCCAATAACCCTTTCCCGTGTCGTGGCTCAGCTGGTGTAACATTTTCAGGAATAGGGTCTTCCACTGGTTCTTCTTCAGGATCCTCTTCTTCCTCTTCTTCTGAATAAGGATCATCAGCCCTTCTGAGCCGTTGGTGAGGTGGTGAATGCTCTGGAGATGATGATGGTGAAACTGACAATGGGGTGGTAGAAGTCCCTGTATAGATAACTCGAGGTCTCTTCTGGGATGCTGACAGAAAATCTGAGTACCTCATCCGATAACCAGGAACTCTCATGCGAGCTGTACGTCTGATTGGAAGAGTATGGTGAAACAGGCTGTGTATCATGACCAGTAGGCTGACTGGGAGTAGGCAGTGTTGCTGTGAGTGTGGGCTCGAGTAGGTCAGGATCCGGTGCATTATAGGCTTGCAGCACTTGCATGTACGGGTCTTCTGAATTTGGTGAAATCGGCAGGATAGGATGGGAAGACATGGTCTGTGACAAAATGGTATAAGTGTGTAAGTATATCGGTAATAATAACTAGTGTGGGTTAAGTGTATATAAATATATACATATAATACTTATAGTAACAAGTCATAATCATAACAGACAGTCAAATCAAATAATCATCAAGCAAAATGGCAAGCAAGGAAAATGGCGGTCATAGGGACTTGTTTTTATAAAAATGGTTATAGTTTAGGGTTTATATATACCTAGTTCTCTATAACCTAGGCCCTGATGCCAATCTGTAACACCTCCAAAATTTACAACGGTCGCGGAAGCATACAGAACTATGAGGGTGTTACGGTTGCGGGTGCAACAATTGGAAATCACAACACAAGATAACAAAGAAAGGAATACATACTCCGTTTTTAATTAAAATCATCAAATTAGCTTAACAAAGGATAAGTCATAGTTTAGATAGAATTTAGGCCCATTAAACATTATGGTCCCACATAAAAACAAGTCTCCAATAACAATTTGCCAATTTGACAGAAAAAGAAGGCTCCATAACCCTTTGCCTTGCCATATCTTGCCTTACCAAATCAAATCACACACCTGAGAAAAACATGCTTAAAAAGTCAGCAAAAAGATGGTGAGTTCATAGGTTTAAATAAAGTCATCAAATAATTAGTTTGGACCAGCATGATCATTATAACACATATAATGTCATACAAAAGTATCTATCGCGCAAGCACTAAGTTCATGCAACCGAAGCTCGACAGTCCAGTGTGCTAATCTCTAACACATAAATAATAGTCAAGGGCCCTTAGCGAGTGTTTAACTCAATACATTCGAAGTCCGACTTTCTATACGCTCGTTTGCCTATCCGGTCAAACCAAACGGGGGAGTCACCCCAATAGATCTATCTAAAGCAATCGCGCTTCCGAAAGGAAATTAATGGCTCATGAAAATGGGCATAACAATGGGTTCTAGGGCTTAGGCTAACTGCGCAATAGGTTTGAGTAAAAGTAATAACATTATGGTCCATAAAAGATTTGCATGTTTCTCACCCCAAATTGGTAAAACAAGTAAAAGTAAAAATGGGGCTATAAACTCACCTTTATTGGCTTGAACAATGAATGTTGTGAAATTATAGAGTGCACGGCACCAACACGCAACCTAAATTAAATAACCATGTCTTAGTTTCAAGTATTATATTCAAGTCTCTTCAGATTTTAATTCCAATGTTTTAGTATACCTATGTTATTGTCAATTGCGTGACAGCAAGTGTGGTTACTAGGGTCTCTCCTAAGAGATGGTGAGGTGTAATTCTACTATTTTCCTAAAAGTATGGTAACGAGGGGTCGGGAATGTCTAACGATCTAAGGTATGGATGAATTGATCCTAATTGTGATATATATATATATATATTTTATATAGTGTTTGTTAGGTTTGCCTAAGTTGGTTTTAAATGTATGACTTAATTTATGTGAAGTTCATCACCTAATGTTTATACCCGTTATCTTGAGTAATTTAACTTGTTTCCTTATTATGGTCCATTTACACAACATAAGTTTAAAGTTTTATGTTCATTCAAGTTAAATGACGTATATATATTTTTAGTGACGTCCACTATTGTTTTAATTGATGGTCAATATAACGAATACAAGTGCTATCATATTGTTACCTACCTTGACAAGTGTTATGGTTTACAACTATCATGAGATTTATTTTGACGTAACTACCTTTACTACACATTTAATCTAGTTATATATATATATATATATATATATATATATATATATATATATATATAATATATATATATATATATATATATCACTATTTTCCAAAGTGTAAGTAAAATTAATTGTTTGACAATGTGTGTGTGTGTATATATATATATATATATTAGTCTAGTCGTTTAATTGATTACACCATGTTCATCATTTCGGTCATTCAAGCTTTTAAGTACAAAAGTCTTAATGTAAATAAAGTTACACTTTTATTTTCGGCTATAATTGTTTTTACGTAGCTATATGTTGAACAATTTTTATTCCAGTGATTATATTTTTGACTATACAAGCCTTATGTATCTTAATGAACTTTCATGTTTGTTTTGGGTTTCGGCTATTACCACTTTAGAATTAGTCGATATAATTTAGTTTGGATGGCTATTGTTTCATTTTAGTTGCTCTTGACAATATTTGTGTAACTGTGATCCGATCTTGGTATTAACACTAATGGTACTAATGGGCTGCGGCCCATGGGGTTCGAAGAGAGGGGGAAAAACTAGTTGCTAATGGGCTGTTTTTAAAGTTAAATCTTGGTGGGCTGTAAGGTTATACGCAGGCCCATTAGTGGGCTTTGTGACTTGGGTTGTTTGGCCTGGTATTTTCACTATGGTAAAGACAGACTTACACCAAGTAACCAACTTGGTGAAGTCTTCCTGGAGTTCTCTGTCTTGCCATTGTGATGGGTTTCTCATCATGGTCTCGGCCTTATCTTGTGACCAACGTCGAGTACTACTCGACTTCAAACCTTTGGGGTCTAAGTGGTGGCTACACATTGAGCTCTTAACCTATCTTTAGGTCGACATAGTGGAACCTAAGGTCTCAAACTTAGTTTTCTTGTACTCTAATCATTCACCACTTTTGATTCTTTCTTGGGGTGTATCTTGACAAGTCACTAGTGTTTCTATTCGACCTCAAATCTTACCTATTGGGTTTGCTTTGAGCAAATGATGCTATCCCTTGTTGAGGTTTCAGGTTCAGGGTCAAATGATGGCTATCATCTTGGTTCTATTGTCCCCTAGATGAGATGTTTTTCACTTACCCATTCGACTACTCCCAGCCTTGGCAGTCAATGGCGTGGTTAAACCTTTGGTTGGTTACAATGTTTATCGACCTCAATCATATCAACACAAGAGATGCCATTCGAGCTATCTTAATCAAAGTCTTCCACAGGTTCGAACCATGAACCTGTGGTTTCCTAAAGCCCTCGAATACATCACAACAGGGTGTGTAACAGCCTATTTGACTCACAGTGTTTCCAGGTTCATGAACCCATTTCTCTTGGTAGGTTCGAACACAACCCAATTATGACTAATCTAATTCTTCCTTGCCGCTTTAATGACAACAACAACCAATACTAACTAAATCAAAATTTCTCTATTCCTGGAACTTCTTATTCGACATAACTACAAATCAACACCAAGTTTTCTCATCAAACTAATGGTAGTTCTAAGTATAAATTCGACAGAAACAATAACATCATCACCAATCTTACTTACCCATTCGATCTAAACTTCCTTACTTATAAACGATTCTAAAAAAAATATAATAACATAACTAGTTGAATCTAAGATAAAAATTAACCTGACAAAGATTTCTTGGTGAATGAACACTGGTTAAACCTTCCAATCCAAGACCCAACTGCTCCAATATCAACCGATCCTAACCTCCAATCGAATCACAACTCAACCCTTTTCTTGAGAACTTCTCAGATTTTCAGTGTGTTTTGATGATTGTGTGATTCGAATCCCTCTTGGAGGCGCGGATTTAAGTTGTATATTGGAGAGTAACTCCATATGGTCTTTCGGATTTGGGGTGAATAATCCTACCCTTTTCGTGTGTTATCTCTATTTCTATGGTTCCTTAACCTATGTTGACTCGTGATCTATGAAGAAGACAAAGGTTCTAAGTCAATGGAATTAATGTTTTTGCCTGTGTTTGAGATGGTGATGGTTCGTTGCTTATGGGGAAGAGATGGAGGCGACAAAATAATAAAGATAGGGTAGCAGATGTATTGGGTTGTGTGTTAGTGGAAGGAAGGAATTAAATTTAAGTATTGGATAGATTATTAGTTATGGTGGGGTAAATTAATACCCACGTCTCAATAAACTGTGTCAAATTCGGATCCGTCCTGGAACCGTTACAAATATACGAGTTTATATTTTTAGAGTAGTTATGTATTACTTGAATATCTTTCTGAGTCCTTAATTACTCACTAACATTTTTCTGAATCTAAGATTTGTTCCTGGTTTGCGTGTGGTGTCAATCCGTGTGAAACTGGGATAACCTCACGTTTTCAATAAAATAATCATGAGTAAATCATGAGATGTGATAATTTCACTGTTCCTTGGTGAGATTTCCGGGTGACAATATGTGCAGGTCTGTTATCTGTTTTAACATATAATGGTCTAGTCAGGTGTCCTAGTCACAGAAATGAATTGTCAATAATATAAATATTTGGGAAATTTTACTAGTTGTCACAGTGTTTAGAAATAAACTCGACGAAAATGGCGTCGTAACTAGGAATAAGGCAAGGTTGGTAGCACAAGGCTATAACCAACAAGAAGGAATAGATTACGATGAAACCTATGCACCCGTAGCTAGATTAGAGTCTATAGGATACTCCTTGCCTATGCTTGCACCTTAGACTTTAAGTTATAACAAATGGATGTGAAAAGTGCATTCCTAAATGGTTATATCAACGAGGAGGTATATGTTGCACAACCTCTGAGATCCGTTGATTTCAAGAAACCGAATCATGTTTATAAACTCAAGAAAGCACTCTATGGTCTCAAACAAGCTCCTAAAGCTTGGTACGATAGACTAAAGGCCTTCTTGATTGAACATGAATATACCATGGGAGTGGTTGACAACACACTTTTCACAAAGAAACCTAATTCACATCTCATCATTGTTCAAATATATGTCGACGATATTATATTTGGCTCAACTTGTCCGGAACTGTGCGAAGATTTCTATAAGATCATGCATGACGAGTTTGAGATGAGCATGATGGGCGAATTAAATTTCTTCCTTGGTCTACAAATAAAACAAATAGAAGATGGTATCTTCTTTAATCAATCTAAGTATAGTAAGGAGATGCTTAAGAAATTTAGTTTAGAAGAGTCTAAGCCCATGAAAACTCCCATGTCCATGGAAATTAAACTCACAAAAGATGAAGAAGGTGAGTCTGTGGATAGCACTAACTATAGAGGTATGATAGGAAGTTTATTATACCTCACGGCAAGTAGGCCCGATATCATGTTTAGTGTCTGCCTTTGTGCTCGCTTCCAAGAGGATCCCAAAACCTCTCACCTTGAAGTGGTTAAGCGTATCTTCCGATACATTAAAGGCACCATACACTTGGGATTATTCTATCCCAAGGGGACCGGTATAGAAATTGTTGTCTATGCCGACTCTGATCATGCGGGAGATTATGTGGATCGAAAAAGTACGAGTGGTGTTTATACCTTCATGGGTTGTTGTCTAACTTCTTGGTTCTCCAAGAAACAAACGGCTCTTGCTATCTCCACGACTGAAGCCGAGTACGTAAGCGCCGAAAAGGCATGTCAACAAGCACTATGGATGAAACAAGCTCTTAATGACTATGACATCCATCTAGATGACGTTCCCATTATGTGCGATAATAAAGGTGCTATTGACTTGAGCAAAAACCCCGTTCAACACTCTCATACTAAACACATTGAAATTCGTCACCATTTCCTTCGAGATAACGTTCAGAAAGGAAACATTTTTATTGAGAAAGTTCCTTCTCAAGACAATATCGCCGACATCTTGACCAAACCTCTCAAACGAGAATCCTTCAACTATCTTCGTCTAGGTCTAGGAATGATGGAACATATTCCATAAATCTCATGACTATTAAAGGCATCTCGCGTATCCCTCTCATGACTATTTAAATATTTCACTGGAAATATTGAAGTCATCTCGTGTGTCTCGTCTCATGACTCTTTAGAGTCATCTCCTTTCGTTTAGCCTAGGTTCTTCTCGTCAAAAGAATTTATTCGGTATAAATTCTTTCCTCGTGTCAAAAAGTCTCACTAAAACAGCGAGACTTTTTCGTCAAAAATCAAAATGGGGCAAAAATTCATCCCAGCAGATCACGGCACCACTAAAGTGGCACGGCACCGTTAAATTTGCAAAACCAATGAACTCACCAACTTTATGTTGACACTTTAGCGTGTATTTCTCTGGTTTGTAAAGCGATAGCTTGCATTTGGAGCATTTGAGTCGCATGGCATTTTGAAGACTTTGAAGCGTATATTACCATTCGATAATGTTTTAAAAATGTTTACGTAACTTAACTCTTCGGGACCTCCCGTTGTAACTCTAATTTCATGTATCGGTTAGAGTTTGTTTTCTATAACTTGAACTTTGTACTATGAATTAGAACCCCAGTGAAATTATCTTTCGTTGCGATATTTTAGGGGTGTTACAATTTATCTCACTGATCTCTTAGACCAGTAATTCTTTTCCACTTAACCTTGCAGTCAAAGGAATAAAAACTATTACAACCGTTCGATAGCTTACATTTGATAAACAATATACCATTAGTGGATCGTCAACCATTAGATTAAAATAAAATGTCAAGATTTAATACAAAGATGTGGATTCTTAACCTTTGATTTTAATCTAATGGTTGAGGATCCTCTACCTTGACTCAAGTTGTCCCAACAACTTGAGAGGATCCTCACCCGGTTATATATGCCTTTTTTACCATCTCTGTAAGAAAGGCTGGGGGCTACGATTCTTAAAAAAGGATGAGGATCCTCTCAAGTTGTTGGGACAACTTTAGTCAAGTTAGAGGATCGTCAACCATTAGATTAAAATAAAAGGTCAAGATTTACTACAAAGACGTGGATTCTTAACCTTTGATTTTAATCTAATGGTTGAGGATCCTCTAACTTAACTCAAGTTGTCCCAACAACTTGAGAGGATCCTTATCATATATAACCAAGCATTTAGAGGCCGGTCTTTCTTAATGTTAAGGAATTTTTAAGGAAAAATAAAATCCGTGCATCCACGAGCCAAGATGCCTAGTATCAATAGATAATTTACTGTTGTCATATTTATTGAAATAATATGTCAACAGATGGATTTGATCGAGTTCGTATTAACATAAACTTTTAACTAAAATTTATTTCTTAGTTCGTAACTGATGAACTCAAATAAGTACATTTTATTACCATCATTTATCCTAATAATTTGACTTGTTTTATTATATTATGTATGAGGATTGATACTTAATCGTTTACTTTTGTAATTCTCAGGTAAAAACAAGCATTTGGTGAAACTTGGCGATTTTAGACTAATTATGGAGCAAAACATGCAAGAAGTTAAGAGTCTACTGAAATGCATAAGATCAAGACTATTCTGCTCCAGATGCGCCGCATCTCACTTATTACATACGACGCATCACTATCAAGATTTCACCAGATACGATCCAAGATACAAGAGGACATGCGCCGCATCTATTTATGGAGTTACGCCGCATCTTCTGGCGGTGTACGAATATTCCTGAATATATTAATCTTGGACCCCACGCGAAGTTAAGTCAATGCGCCGCATCTACTTATTAGATGCGCCGCATCTTACCCTCAGACAGAAACTATAAATACCCCAAGACCAGACGAATTTCGAGGAGCATATATTATATACGAAGTACGAAGACCAGAGAAACCTAAGGCCGAATTCAGACGAATAGGCAGCACAAGACACACCCGAACGAAGATACAAGAGCTGTAAGAAGGTGTTGCATGTGTTTAATTCATTAAGTAGTTTTGTTTTATTGTGTTAGTAAACTTTAATTCATCAGGATTGATGGCTTGTGTAATGTGACAACGGAAAGATTGCACTCCCTTAAAACTGCTTTCCCATTAATTAAAGTTTATATGTTGATGTCTTTGGTTACTACTTATTAGTGCATTGATAACCTCTGTGTTTATTAGTGGCATGCGCATTTGACTACGGAAGAGAATGTGGCTCCCACGGTTGTTACTAAATTGATCACTTAGGAATAACTTTTAGACATAAGTAATCATTAAGGGTTTACTCGCCGATAAGAATAGGACCAACGAGAAAGGGTTAACTACATACACTTCATATAAAACTATCAATAAAACAAGTGACAATCTACTTAATCATCAGGACAGATCTTCTTATTGTCTCAAGTATTTATCTGTGTACGTGCATGCCTATCGCTGATTCGTGCTTATTGGTTTAGTTTATTATTTAATTGCAACCAAATCGTGTCAGTCTCCAGGCTGAACCCCCTTGCGTTAGACTAGGTTGTATAGCTAACTTAGAATATTAAAATACTGATTAGAATAACGAGATAATACGTTCCACTCTTAGTGATCGACACTCTACTTACCATTATATTCATACTGACCGGGTACACTGCTCGTTAAGTGTGTGTGTTATTGATAAGTCGGCTAAATATAAATTTAAAACTTGAGTAGGCATTAATACTGCTAAACCGCAACGACACATCGCACGCATCAAGTTTTTGGCGCCGTTGCCGGGGAGTGAATTGTTATTATCTGTTAATTTGATTAGTATTTTAATTAGGTTTTTAATTTTTAATCTAACCGCTAACTGTGTTGTGTATTAGTTAATTTGCATTCATTTTATTATTTTGCATATTTTTTGTTTTGTGTGTTATTTGTTTGCTTTTATTTGCGTTTATTTTGGTTTGTTTTTATTTGTTTTTATTTTTCGTATTTTCTGTGTTCTGCTATCGTTGTACTGATCTTATTCAAACGATACGGCGCATCTGATTTCTCAGATACGGCGTATTGCGTTTAATTTTTATAAAATACAACGCGTTTAATTAATTCGAGTGCGACGCATCTATCCCCTAGATACGACGTGTTTTGTTTTTAATCAGAAATTTTTTTCAAAACCCTAACGAGATATGCCGCATCTATTTTTACAGATACGGCGCATTAATTATTAAAAACAGTTTTCGAATTCGTTAAATAACGAGAAGCGGCGCATCGATTTTGTCGATACGGCGCATCTTTACTGATAATCAAAAATCTTATATTTTGAAACATAACGAAGTAACGGCGTATTAGTTTTTGCTGATACGGCGCATTAAAATTTTTATAAGTATAACTAATTTTTGATTACTTAAACATACGGCGCATTTGATTTATCAAACGCGACGTATTGCTTTTCTGAATAAAATTCTGATTTATTTTTAACGGATTAAGATACGGCGTATCCCATTTATAGGATACGGCGCATCAACAGCTGATATCAGCAACTTTTATTTTACTTTGATTGTTTCACTCTTCTTTTGCACGAGTAAGTTTTATTTCAGGAAGATGGACGATCCAGATATTACAATGGAAGAATATCTCAAGCTTATAAAGGAAAGAGCCTTGAGCAATAATCAGGTGTATGATTGGAAAAGAGCAAGATATGGTGAGCAAGTCATTAATACGAAAGAAATCACTATGGAAGAATACTTGATTTTAGGACAAGATAAGTCAAGGAAAGAAAGAAACAAATTGCCATTTAAACACACTTGGACTTTATCAAATGATGAAGATGAAGAAGAATCATACGATTTTGGTGCAATTAGGTTTCCGGCAATAGTTATTGATGATGTTATTTCACCGGAAGTTGCCCAAGATGAAGAAGAGTCACAAGTGTTTGATTTGAATGAAAATCCGGCAATTGTTTACAAAGAAGCTTATTCATCCGAAAGTGCTTATGATGAAAATGAAGATGAATGTGGGACAATGGTGTACAGTGCTATTACTTGTGATTTTCCACCCGAGGTGGAAGATATATTCTCATCATATCAAAAACACCATGATAATATTCCCTCGGATGAAGATAATGAGTATTCTGATATTGTAAAGTTTGATGCTATTGCGTACGATAGCATACCGCAGTTACCACAACAAACGGAAGTATTTAGGTGTGGAACGGATAAGCCAGATTTTGACCCAACGAGGGATTTTGAAGAAATCTGGTATTACTTATTTAAGGATGAAATTCGGGACGATGCTGAAATTGCAAGACCACTAGTTGAAGATGGAGATTCACAAGATGAATTGGAGTCACTTACAACACAAAGTGGTATAAATTTATTTAATATTATTAATCCCGTTACTAATAATCTTGCTAGTTTTCCTAAACAGGTTGCAAAACAAAAAGATGATGAGGTGAAATTTATTACACTACCTATTGAAGCACCTGTGATCAACCCGTATCTGGTGGAGCTCGAGGAAGAATTTGGTGATGAGCTCTTAAACATGGCTGTGATTGGTGAAGATGATGATTCCGACCCTATGAAGGTTATTGAGGAACTCGAACTTCTACTTGCTAAAGACCCTTTCTCATCTTCTGCGGAAGTCAGGGGACGCCTTACTACCAAAGAGACTAACCAAGAAGAAAGGAGACTCATTTTTCCTCAACATACTACTCTTTCAGATGAAGTGGTCAAGTCATCCAATTTATCAACCAAACCGGGTAAAAATAAGAATGATGTGCATATATTGCCAAGGTATAATCTTTATTTATTTCTTCCATATTTACTAGCAAATTTACACTCTTTTCATGTTTATTGCTACTATCACCCGCACTTGATCCCAAGTGGGGGGAACAACACCCTATTACACAGTAAATAAGGGTGGAGTCAGGCTCGTGACTCGAACAAAAACAAGCGCTTCGTGGGAGGCAACCCATGCTTATCTTTTATTTTATTTTCTGATTTTGTATTGAGTCAGTCAGGCCCGCAGAGGATACGGCGCATCTCAATCCTGAGATGCGACGCATCTCCTGCAAAGGTCATATCTTACTTTATTTTCTGCATTTTTTATATTTATACTTTAAAACTTTTTATCAGTTTATTTTAATGCGGCGCATCTTCTATTCTGATCCGTATTTATTCCAGGCTCGATACGGCGTATCTTCTTCCATAAGATACGGCGCATCGACTGACCTGATGATTTTCAGTTTTAATTTTTATGTTTTATTTTTTTTTTTCTAACTACTAATGTATTATGCAAGTTGAACCTTTCTTAACTTAGGTGTGTTTTAAGTCTTGGTGGTATTATAGATTCCTGCATTTCCTGTGGATACATTGATTATGAAGCTTAAACGTTCTCATCCACAAGAAGATGATTTTTGCTCTTATGCAAATGGAGGATCATACCGAGCAAATCTCAGGGGAGTTTTTCTGTTCTAATTCTTTTATTTTCCAGTTTTTAACCTTTGATATAAACAACGAGGACGTTGTTTAACTTAAGTGGGGGGATTGGAGAATTAGAACACTTAACACTTACTTGTCCTAAACTTTTCAAAATATGCTTAAAATGTGCTTAATATATCAAAAATTAAAATTTTTAGCATGTTTTTGTTTAAAGTCTAAGTTGCATTGCTGCACACATGACGTTATTTTCAAAAATTGTGATTTTTCAAAATTCACAAATCTATGAGTGTGCCGGTGACTTGTAAACTTTAGAACTTGGCTTGTATACTATTCGAGACCACCATAATAAGTATTATTTATATAATTGGAATGACTTGTCTAAATTGGTAAAATTCTAGGATTACACCCAAATAGCCTTTATATGTTATGTGTTATTAGCTAACTACACTGGTTAGTTAACCCCCGTATAAACCCTTTTGTTACTCTCATTTTTAGAGTAAGATACCCCTAGAAAAACACTCAGAGCCATTCCTTTCGTTTCTTACACCTTTGTTAAAATGTTTCGTTACACCCTTACACCTTAGCCTACCCTGTAGATTAAAATCCGTGGTTGGTTAATTGCTTTAGGCAAAGTGTGTTTCCTTACATTACCTGTGTTCGTGTGCGTAATTCATTATCTATAGTTAGGTCGGGAAATTGCACAATGCAATTGGAGTGAAAGTAAATATTGTATATCTTTGAGTTTATTTTTCGTGTGTTTACTACTTTCACTATTACCGTTATTTCTGAAGTCATGAAAAGTATGGAAAAATTATCCAGAATTATCATTATAGTGATGTGGTGAAATTTTACACACCTATGTCTATGTTTCTAGTTAAAAAAAAAAAAAAAAAAAAAAAAAAAAAAAAAAAAAAAAAAAAATTTCGAAAAAATAGAAAAGAAAAAGAAAAAGGAAAAGTTGGATGTTTGTTTTAACCAACTTATGTAAAGTTTTGTATTAAGTGGTCGATATCACCACTAGTTGTTGTATATTATATTTATGGATTGAATGGGAGTTGGCAGTTATGGGAACGCCAACTAAGGTTTATTCTTTGATTAAGATCTTGTTGAGTATAATTCGTGTCTACCTAAAGCGTGTGTTTCAAGTGTTAAAGCGTGAGTTATTCTATGATATGAGTCTTATTCATGGGATGGTTGGGATAGTGATTAACCACACTTAGGATTTTAATTTATTTGTTTTGTTTATTTTTCATTTTTACACCAATTTATATCCCAAATATTATCCATACCCTGTATTATTCTTTATCCAACCAAACCTTTGATTTATTGAGATTAGGGATTTGAGCAATCTTAAGTATCGTAGTCGTGGATTCGGCTATGTATTTATGATTTTGTCGCCCTTTTTGATATAATATTATTGGTAAAGTTTGGACCTATCTTTAGCCTATTCGAGTTAAGGATTTGAGCAATTGCAAGTATCGTGTTCGTGGATTCGATCATGTATTTGTGATTTTGTCGCCTTTTCTGGAATTTGAGATCGATAGAGATTAAAGAGAATGATTAACCCTTAAGCCTAAAAACCCTTTTTACCGCTTTAGACTTGTTATTCCTTGGCTTTAGTGGGGGAGATGTGTATACTTGCCAAGCTTATGATAGAATATTCGTCACGACTGGACAGTTAAACGATTAGATTTGCTTTTATCAAATTATTTTATTTTACTTCTAATTCGTTAAGTGTTTGGTTGTGTGATTATGACAAAAATGAATACATGCTTAAATATAAAAATAAATCCTAATATCTTTTAGGATACATTTTCATAAGATTTATTCTAAGGTTTACTTGGTGACAAGTAAAGTTCAAGTGGGGGGATATTTGATGAACTCAAATAAGTACATTTTATTACCATTATTTATCCTAATAATTTGACTTGTTTTATTATATTATATATGAGGATTGATACTTAATCGTTTACTTTTGTAATTCTCAGGTAAAAACAAGCATTTGGTGAAACTTGGCGATTTTAGACTAATTATGGAGCAAAACATGTAAGAAGTTAAGAGTCTACTGAAATGCACAAGATCAAGACTATTCTGCTCCAGATGCGCCGCATCTCACTTATTACATACGGCGCATCACTATCAATATTTCACCAGATACGATCCAAGATACAAGAGGACATGCGCCGCATCTATTTATGGAGTTACGCCGCATCTTCTGGCGGTGTACGAATATTCCTGAATATATTAATCTTGGACCCCACGCGAAGTTAAGTCAATGCGCCGCATCTACTTATTAGATGCGCCGCATCTTACCCTCAGACAGAAACTATAAATACCCCAAGACCAGACGAATTTCAAGGAGCATATATTATATACGAAGTACGAAGACCAGAGAAACCTAAGGCTGAATTCAGACGAATAGGCAGCACAAGACACACCCGAACGAAGATACAAGAGCTGTAAGAAGGTGTTGCATGTGTTTAATTCATTAAGTAGTTTTGTTTTATTGTGTTAGTAAACTTTAATTCATCAGGATTGATGGCTTGTGTAATGTGACAACGGAAAGATTGCACTCCCTTAAAACTGCTTTCCCATCAATTAAAGTTTATATGTTGATGTCTTTGGTTACTACTTATTAGTGCATTGATAACCTCTGTGTTTATTAGTGGCCTGCGCATTTGACTACGGAAGAGAATGTGGCTCCCACGGTTTTTACTAAATTGATCACTTAGGAATAACTTTTAGACATAAGTAATCATTAAGGGTTTACTCGCCGATAAGAATAGGACCAACGAGAAAGGGTTAACTACATACACTTCATATAAAACTATCAATAAAACAAGTGACAATCTACTTAATCATCAGGACAGATCTTCTTATTGTCTCAAGTATTTATCTGTGTACGTGCATGCCTATCGCTGATTCGTGCTTATTGGTTTAGTTTATTATTTAATTGCAACCAAATCGTGCCAGTCTCTCAGGCTGAACCCCCTTGTGTTAGACTAGGTTGTATAGCTAACTTAGAATATTAAAATACTGATTAGAATAACGAGATAATACGTTCCACTCTTAGTGATCGACACTCTACTTACCATTATATTCATACTGATCGGGCACACTGCTCGTTAAGTGTGTGTGTTATTGATAAGTCGGCTAAATATAAATTTAAAACTTGAGTAGGCATTAATACTGCTAAACCGCAACGACACATCGCACGCAAATTTATTTCTTAGTCAGTAACTTTTCATTTTAAAAAGTATTAATTTTGAACACTTCAAACCAGTGTTGGAAAAAAAAAAGCTAAAGGCCGATTAATCGCTGCGCAGGTGCTAATAGGATACCAATTTTTTTTATTTGTGTAAATTGGTGAAACAAATTGGTCAACCGTGGTCAACAACAGTCAGGGTTGGTCGACAAACTTACCGGAAACCTGCAAATCTTGCTGAAAATACGCAAAACTCGCCGTAAACTTGTTTTAATCACTTACGGTCGCTGTTTATATCTATTATACATTTTCCCTTAAAGAAATTTTGTCAGGGATACCCAAAACTCACCGAAAATACCAAAAACTTGCCGAAAATGTCAATCCGATTAATCCCGCCTAAACCGATTATAAGCGACAAGGAGGTCGACCGACCAATTATCGATTCACGAATTTCGCAATGTTGCTTCAAACAATCACTTTTAATTCTTCACTTAAAAGGTTATAACGGTAATTACTCTATTCTGACACTTTTTTCAGCATACAAAACAAACAGCTAGTATTCATTTGATACATCATATATTACAACACCCCCAAAATATCACAGCGAAAGATAGTGTCACTGGGGTGTACTTCATAGTACAAGGTAGGGATGAGCATCGGGCCGCTCCCGACCCGTCCTGACACGATCCCGACTATCCCGAATCCCGACAAGCCGGAAAACAAAAACCGAGTCCCAACCCGATTAAGCTCAGTTCGGTTTCAGGACAGTCGGGACGGGACGGGATCGGTCGGTTTGATCGGTTTTGCTTGTTGGTTTTTGGTTTTTGGCCCGTCCCGACCCGGTCCCGACTATCCCGAATCCCGACAAAACGGAAAACACAAACCGAGTCCCGACCCGTTTGAGATCGGTTCGGTTTCGGGATAGGATTCGGGACTCGGGACTCGGGATCGGGACGGGATTCGGGATTCGGTCGGTTTTGCTCACCCCTAGTACAAGGTTCAAGTCATAGAAAATGCCCTCTAAATGAGACGTTTTAAAAAATTACCAATCGATAAAAGAAATCAGAATTACAACAAGAGGCCCCAAGTGTTAAGTATATAAACATTTTCAAAATATCATCGAATGGTAAATATGAATGCATCAAGTCTTCAAAAATGCCATGCGACTCAAATGCTCCATGCCAAAGTTATGCCTTACGGACCTGAGAAAAGACATGCTAAAAGTGTCAACACAAAAGTTGGTAAGTTCATAGGTTTACTGTAAATAAGATGGAAACCTTTTTATGTAAGTCCTCATGACAAGTATATATCAACCTAATCCTGTTACATGTCCCGCCCACACAAGGCTTGTAACATCTTAGGTCCACATATAAATTCATGATGATAAATATAAGTGTAAAAGTCAAGTACGGACTATAAGATTTTAGAGTTTGTTTGACCGGTTCATTCAGTTATGTGACCGGTTCATTCGGTCATGTGACCAGTTTATTCGGTTATGTGACCAGTTCATTCGGTTATGTGACTAGTTCATTCGGTCCGGTAGATCAAGATTGTAAAGATTTGTAATGACAATAATGATAACTTAGGCGGTACGTAAATATTTAAGTAAAAATGAGCATGCATTTTCACCCCAAACGTAGTTCAAAACAAGTAAAAGTGGGGGCCATCGACTCACCGTATGCAAAGATGATAGAAAATGAGTAAGTAAAATGATGAATAAGCCGAGAAGACCCCTTAGAAGCAACCTAAAATAATACGTTGCGTCTTAGGTTTATGAATGATAATGTAAATATGCAAATGAGTTTTATAAGGTTTTTACATATAGATTATACATTATACTTAGCGTTTATAAATTTTATAAAAAAATTGGGACAATTTTTATGGCGGTTTAGTAAGTTTAATAAACCTGTTGTTCAAGTGTAGTTTGGTATTAAAGTATTGACTCAATGTTATAAATTCCGTTTCTCCTAAACCGTAAAGAGTTATGACTTGGTTTTTATGTTCTCGGAGAGGTATTTGAGTGTATTTATCAAATTGGTGGGTCCCACTATCTTAATAATTACAAAATCAGTGTCAAATTACCAAAATACCCTTGTGGAAAACTATTTATTTTCAGTTTACAACAGCCTCATGAAAATGGATTTATCTTACAAATTACAACTCCGTTTGATTCCGTTCAAGCGGCCACGTTTAAGTTAAAGAGTTTGCTACAACTTTTATTTGAACCCCAAAAGCAGGTTATGTAAAACTTTTAAGAGTTTTGGCCATTGAAATCTGGTTACCAAATTTGGCATAGTTTTGCCGTTTATTTTCTATTTAAATCATCAGGTGGAGTTACGGGTCGAGCCACTCGGCAAAACGAAGCTAATACATAGATCTATAACCCTATATGTTTTTTCCAAGTCTCTAGACCTACGGATTTTTCTCAGTAATTCAATCTATGTCATTGATCAAAACTGTCCCAATGAATTAAGGTTCAAACATGTTTTTCAAGTGTTTTTAAGCATGTACAATGTATAACCATGCCATAATAATGAATATTACTTATGATATACATAAAATACAGGAGTAAACATGAAAAATAATTGGTTTCCTTACTAAGTTTTGTGTTGAAAAAGACAAGAACAAAGAACATGAATACCAAAATCACTAACAATTCACCCAAAGCTTCCAAATCTTTTTACCAACCCTTTCAAAACCTTTAAAAACTTGTATGAAATGATGAGTTTGATGTGTGGGCTGAGGTGAAATAAGTTCTTGATAAGGCTTCTTTGGTGGTTTCTTGTTGGTGAAAATGATAGTAGATACTTAGGGGTTTGTAGAGATGATTTTTTTTTAAAGTTTATATGATTTCATGTGGTGTTCTTGTGGTGATCTTGATGTTGCACATCCAAATCAAGAGAGAAGTGAGAGTGTTTAGATACTTTTGTGTGTGAAAAATGAATGATGAAATTGTGTTGTGAGTTTTATATATGTGTTAGGATATTAGGAAAAGTGTATCTAAGTTTAACAAGTGTATGTGATGTGTAAAAGATGTAAGTATGAGGTGTTGGCTATTTAGTTTAAGCTAAGTGTCACTTAGTTAGCTAGGGGCTGATTATAGTGAGGGTAAAATGGGTATAATGTGTAGTTTGATCCCGATAATTGAAAATGTAAAGCTTTAAAATGCGAAACGTAAAATGCGAAAAGTTTACGTAAAAATGAAATGGTGAAAATAAGACATAAAATATGAATGTTAGAAAACCAAACTGCATAAAATATGTAGACTGATCATAGTATAGTGTCGGTTGAAATTAAATGTATGTGTAACAATGTACGCGAGTGAACCTAACCGGTTACTCGTAAAAGTTAATTTTCGCAAAATTAAAATAATAAGTAAAAGTAATTGATTAAATAATGATTTGAAAAATGCGATTTGTTACATATATTTAGGCAGACACTTAATTTATTAAAGACTTGATAAAAATGTTAACCAAACAGGACCTAAAACAGCTCAAACCTTTTGTTTCAGTATTCCAATTTGTAGTTTTTTTCCCGTAAGCAAATTCTTTGAAAAGCTAGTGGTTAATGATGTAACTATTCCTAATATACCATAGCATTTACGGCTGAGAGCCGTCGGGTCAAAACTAAACCGCACTGATAAAAAACGAACTAAACCAACCAATTTTGTAGAAGACATGAACCGAGAGCCGAACCGAAGGTTCGGTTCGGTTCGTTCAGTTTAGTTCGATTCATATGGTTTTAGTGTGTTTTTCTCGATTTTGGCTCGAACCAAACCCCATGCTTTAAGATGTTTTATATGCAACGATACACTGTTAAAACAATATGATAGAATTATCTTAACAGATATTCCATCATAACCATTTAATGAACAACTAACATGGTACCCGCGTGTTACAACGACGGGTACTTTGTAAGTAAATCCTTTGGCGGTTGTTTTTCTAATTATACATTCATAACAATAACTTTACGTTTGACAAAAATTCCAGGCTGAAATAATTGTGATAAACTTAATTACATTTTATATAGTTAAAAATTCTAGTTAAAAGACTGTGTGATAAACTTAATTACATTTTATAAGGTTAAAAGTTTACGCCTTTTAATCACGAAATATGATATTATAATTTTTTGAAGTGGAACTACAAGAACTTGAGGTATTGTCTAACCTTATTTCTCAACTACACGTTAATGTGAATTAAGATTGTGCCACTAGAAAGTTTTCTGTTATAGCATTTTGACGTCTAATCTCATCTCCACATCCAAATGAATTTTTTTCCCAAATAAGATGGAACAAGTTGGTGCCAATTAAATGTTGGTATTTTAGTGTAATGTAAATGGTGTTTAATATGCAAATACGTGTCGACACTTAGTTGCAAATGAGGGTCGATACTTAGTTGCATATTAACGGACTAACGGGTGATCAAAAGGGCTAGTGTGTGATCCCTGCTATGGTTAACTGATGCTGCTGATAGCATTAGTTTGATGCTGCTGATAGCATTAGTTTGATGCTGCTGATAGTGTTGTTGGTTAACCTGATGGTGCAGAATTTGTGTAACTATTTTACAGTTATTTTGTCCCTTGTTAAAACCGTTTCTATAACTGTTTTGTGAACTTATAAATGATCTCATATTTTCTCATTTGAAGAGAGGAGATACAGAATCGAGATAGAAAACCAATAGGCTGATCAAAAAATTTCGATACAACTTTATGCAAACATAAAATCTACACAAATCATGAATCAATTAATTTTATCGTCGTTAATTGGTATCCATCAATTTAATCGATCTAAAGCGTTCATACTCGCGACTTCTAATTTGCTATCAGGATAAACCCTATTACCCACTATACAACATTAAATTAATATACATCATTGGAGAATAGTAACAAAAAATTATACAACGAATTATCTAGTCAAAAGTGATATTGATATTCACTTGATTCGTTGCTCAATTTGTGATGAAGAAGATCCAGAATTAAGTGGTGGGATCTTCACAACATGCACTCATCGAACCTCTTAGAGACTATCATAATGGCGGACCGTGCAAATCTTTATTATTATCTTGTTTCTTTGTTTGATGGGTTGTGCAAACTACTCTTTAGGTCTTTTGGAAGACAAAAACGAGCTTGTCTTCAAAACAAAAAGATGCAACAAAGACGTCATCCTGAATGACATTAACCTATTTTTTACTACAATTGGGATCTTTGTTAGAGCTAAAAAAACATTTTTGTAATTGGGTAGTGGTTTTCTGACGTTCGTAACAGCTCTTCTTCTCATGTAACTTTATACTAGTTTAATTTCTTACTAGTTTTCTTAATGAAAATGCCGTTAAAAAAATCACAAATTTTTCACCATATCAAATTAAAAAAAAAGTATTTGTATCTTTTGAATAGATGAATTTACTTATACAGTTATTTGTATGTATCTTGTTATTATTATCAAACATCTCTTATTTATATTTTTCTCACATAGGTAAATATATAAGTAAAACATCGTTTATTGATGAAAAAAAAAACTGTAATGTTAAATCATGTATTGATAACTATAAGATTTAAGATCATTTGAGAACCAAACTTTTTTTACATACTAAGGGACCAATCTCAATCATCCATCTTTATTTGATCTAATGGATGAGATTAATCCCAATAATTTAAAAAACCCACTTTCATCCTTTTTTTTCAAATATTAATATCTTTCAAACCGTTAATCATTAAGTGAAAAAAAATATACCGTTACGACGAGCATTTAATTATCTTTCTATAGATATGCACTTTGATATACTTTCGACAAATTTTTTTTTCTTGCTTTTTTACGGTTTTTTTTTCGTTACTAAATTTGCATGAAAATATCACATGTGAAAATGTAATATATATCACATGTGATTTATCACTAATATCACATGTGATATTACATATCATATATAATATTACATGTGATTTTTTCATGCAAATTTAGTAAAGAAAAAAAAAATGTCGAAAGTATATCAAAATGCCTGTCTATAGAAAGATAATTAAATGCTCGTCGCGATGGTGTAATTATTTTCGCTTAACGATTAACGGTTTAAGAGATATTTAAATTATAAAAAATAGGTGAAATATTAAAATGTTTTTAATCTCAAACATTGATTTCTTTTTAGATGAATGGGTGGGGATAAGTCCCTTGGTATGTAGGAAAAGTTTCGTATGTAAAATAACTCTCCTCTAACTATAAAACTAATTATTAATATTATACAGTATAATATTAAATCATAGACTTATTACTTAGCATTTTACACATTTCCGGCATTTGCTATTAATAAATTTGTACGAGTATATATAAATTTTTTTAATTAGTTTTTTGCTTTTGCAGATTTTTTTTTTTTTTTTTTAAACGGCAACTTTTATAAAGGAAAACTAGCAAGGAGCTAGAAAAGTTACAAAGAAAGCGAGTAAGGGTGTTGAAGCCAACTATCCCAACTAAAATTACTTTTACATCTATCTTGAATCCAAATAAATGAACGAGTAACTATGTCATCGAAAAGGACATTCCTTCGAGGCTTCTGAGTCGAAAAAATAAATTGATTACGAAAATTCCATATACTCCACCAGGCGACCAAGAAAATACCTTCAAGAAGACTTTTAAGTTTGGACTCCAATCGAATCGAATTAAACCAAGCTAGCCATTCCGCATAAGAACCAACTTGCATCCAAGAAATATTCCACCACCGACAAATAAGACGACTAACATCCCGGGCAACTTCACATAGGAAAAACAGGTGGGATAAATCTTCAATCTTCGTCTCACAAACTGGGCAACAATTATGATGAATAAAAATACCTCTTCGAGCCAGATTATCCCTAGTAGGAAGACGGTCATGACGAAGTTTCCATGCAAAAATGTTAACTTTGATAGGAATTAGTTTTACCCATCTGGTAGCAACTAGATCTTTAGGAAGGAACACCTCGTCAATGAGGTTTCGAGCATCTTTCACGCGAAACCTCCCTTCTCCATTTAAATCCCATATCCAACGATCATCGACATTAGAAAGCATAACCATCTCAACTAACGATTGAAGCTGCTCAAGTTGTTGAGTTTCCGCACCACTGCAAACAACACACCTAAAAGTAAAAGAAATAGATCCTTGGATTTTCTCGGCTACCGTACACTCTTTACAAGTCTCCAAAGCAAATAAACGAGGGAAAAGCAAACATAGTCGAGACTCTCCTAACCAAACGTCACTCCAAAACCGAGTGTTACTACCAGATCCAATACGAATTTTACAATGTCCAAGAAGATCAACACCTTGAGATTTCAAAACACTAACCTCCTTAAGAATAACACTCCAAGGCGAAGAAGGGCATGAAGAAAGAACCTGCATATTGCTACCATGCAAAGCCTTAATGATACGAAACCAAAGCGAACCATCATGTGATATAAATCTCCACACCCATTTAAAGAGAAGAGCCCTATTCAACGCATAGAAACTGTTCACTCCCAACCCTCCATGTTTTTTAGAAGCAAGAACCTTAGACCACTTAATCCAAGTAACCTTCCTCTCCTGACCTTGGACACCATTAAAGAAATTTCGACGTAAAGATTCCATTATATTTAACACGGATTTTGGAACCTTATACATCGACATGCTGTAAATAGGTGTAGAGCCCAAGACCGACTTTAAGAGCGTGAGACGGCCTCCAATAGAAAGAGTATTAAGTTTCCATTTAGACAACCTTGCCTTAATTTTACCAATAGGATCATTCCACGCATTAACTTTCGACATACTACCTCCAACAGTGACTCCTAAGTACTTAAATGGAAGTTTTAAAACCCCACAACCCAGGAAACCAGCCGCATGGGATATCATATCATTAGGAACACCAACTCCAAGTAAGTGACTTTTCTTAAGATTAATCCCTAAACCAGATGCCATCGAGAAACATTTGAGCATATGCATGATACTTCGTAAATTATCATTAGACCATTCTCCAATGAAAATGGCATCGTCCGCATAGAAAAGGTGAGAGAGAGTAAGAGAGGATTCAACCTTTATACCTTTAAAGAACCCTTCATCAGCAGCCTTCGAAAAAGAAAGATGAAGCGACTCCATTATCAGGATGAAAAGGTATGGAGCAAGTGGATCGCCTTGTTTTAATCCACAATGAAAATGAAATTCAGAAGTGGGACTTCCGTTAACTAAAATAGACGCCATACCAGAAGACAGAATCCCTTTGATCCAAGCCCTCCATTTAACTCCAAAACCAATTGCATCGGGAACGTCATCCAAATAATCCCATCGGATGGAATCATATGCTTTAGCAAATTCAGCTTTAAAAACCATCGCATTATGTTTTTTCCGTTTACACCAAGAAAGAATCTCCTCAATAATGAAAGGCCCATCAAGAATCTGCCTATTTGGAAGAAAAGCCGTTTGCACATCCGAAATAATGTCGGAAATAATAACTGAAAGTCGTCTGGCTAAGATTTTAGTCACAACCTTATAGAGGCTCCCAATTAGGCTGATAGGACGATAATCACTCACAAATTTAGGATCTTGAACCTTCGGAATGAGAGAAATAAAAGCAGAGTTACATCCTCTAGTAAACGTGTTGTGAGAAAAGAACCATTCCACCGCAATACACATATCCGGCCCAACTATATCCCAAAATTTTCGAAAGAATTCAAAAGAAAAACCATCAGGCCCAGGTGATTTATTTGTACCACAATCCCATACCGCTTCACGAATTTCATCACAGGAAACCGGCTTCTCTAAATCTAAAATCTGATCCGAAGTAAGGCGATTAGGAAAAGTGAAATTTAAACGACATTGACTCGAACTTGGATCTTGAAACCTAGAGGAAAAATGAGTACGAAATTCCTCTTTGACACGACTTGGATCATCTACCCATTCTCCATTAACCTTGAGACCCTTAATTGACATACTAGCACGTTTCCGATTAATGGTACCATGAAAGAACTTAGAGTTCTCGTCCCCCTCTATAGCCCATTTAATCTTGGCCTTTTGAATATGATCACGAGCTTCACTATATTTGGAATCAAGAAGTTGTTTCATCAAATCCATTCGAGCTAGGAGAAGATCATTGATGCGTGGTTTTGCGACCTTACAACAGGTTTTACCTCTCGAGGGATCTCAAGAGGCTTACAACCCCACCAGGCAGTGTACCTGACCGATGTAGTATAGTGTAGTGGTAAGTACGGGGGATTGATCGTTCTCCACAGGGAATAGTGTCGTTAGGATTGAAAAACTACTCTAATAGGTCTAAGGGTGAGAGAAGATTCTTTTTGTATTTTTTTTATATTTTTTTATGAAAGCAAGTAAAATCTCGGGTTTGAAGGAGTGGGCGGAATTAGTTGCTAGTCAACTAACCCAAATTACTACAAATGCAAATAAAATAAAATAATGAAAATGAAAAGGTTGTGAAACTTATGTGGAGAGAAATGTGTTTACTTAGATTTCCTTACTCCCTAACTATCTTTTACCGGTTGATTAGTGTGTATTAATTGCGTGAATGACGGGTGTATTCCTTAATACCAATCGTGGGGTGGCGTACGTACTTCCCCAACTCTACAAGCTCCTACTTCACTCCTATGTCGAGCCGGCTAAGAAGCTCCTAACATGGGATCACTAGAATTCGCTCATGCATTAAATACAACCATAAAAACCTTAGTACGCATTGGTTCATGTTTCTTAAGACGTTCAAGCAAGTTACCGAATAGGAGGTTAGCCAGTTTTCTTAAGCCTAACATCGATAAACAATCATCCAATACAATTAATAATACACTAATAACCAATAATCAATAGTTAGGTTTCATTAGATCTAAGCAAACACAAGATAAATCTAGCCTAGCATGTTAATTAAAAGACAAGAACAAGATATAATCAAACAACACATAGACATATTGATTGATTAAATGATAACTTATCTTCAATTAAACATGGGAGATCCAAGGGTATGAAAACCCTTAAAAATGGCAGAAATTCGTCTTAGGGTTTCTCCTCACAAAGTTGCACACTAATGACAAAAAATTGCAAAACTATATATAGAGTCTAAGGTCTGACGGCGTCACGTTGTAGATCTTGACGCCGTCACCTCGCCGTGTCTAGGGTTCCCGGATGGCCTTCCTGACGCCGTCCCTCTTTAATCCTCCAAAATCCTCCCTGGCTTATCAAGGCTTGACGCCGTCAGAAATGAGCTTGACGCCGTCTCTCTTTAAGTTAAACCGTGATGGCCTTGATCACCTTAAAGGGTGACGCCGTCAGACTTTCCATTGCAAAACTCTCTGGCGCATCACGTGTATTTTTCATATCCACCTCTTTTGCCAAGTCATGACGCCGTCTAGAACAATCCTTGACGCCGTCAAAGGTACTTTTCCAGCCGATTTTGAGATTTTGTCGTTTTCTTCACTTTTATGCTCCAAAAACGTCCAAAATGCTTCCTTTTCCAGATTTCTTCTCCAAAGTACCTAAAATGACAAAAGGAACGATTTAGGGCAATATTTGATCAAATAAATACGATTTAGGGCTTAAATGACCCTCTAAAAGCGGTACACTTTTCGCTTCATCAAATACCCTTACACTTGAGATTTGCTTGTCCTCAAGCAAATGCGCTTTTATTCTAATCAAAATACAAGTTAGGGGTCATTTAATGCTAATATAAAAGTAATTACAATAAATAATCGTTCCACTTTAATCATAATAAGCACGGAGATTACAAACTAGCACCTCACAAGTAGTGTTTAGATACTCACATCTCTCAGGTGTCATCAAAATAAATCTCATAAATGAAAACGGATAATATCTCTCACTACCTGTCATAGCAAATAGATTACCATAGGCTTGGGAAAGGATCAAAAACCTTCTCCACTAGGCGTAAGCACCTAAGATAAACTATCAAAGAGGGCTTTTTAATGGGTTATAACGTGAGGTGTAGGGATATGATAAACACGGTTTTGTTGGATAAAGGATATTTTACTAGTGGCAAGTCAATCATCTTGGTCAATTACATGTAGAATGAGGTGTTGCTAAGCCAAGACTCGACTCAACTTAAACTAATCACGAACTAATAAACATAAAACAAAACAAAACATAAATAAAAGATAGAGGCGGATGGTAGTCCGTATGCTTTTTCTTCACTTTTCTTTTTCTCATTTTTTTTTCTTGATTTTTTTTTTTTTTTTTTTTTTTTTTTTTTTGCATATACTCTTGCCCAACCATCCAAAACGATACATCACTAGGGATTCTTTGTACCATCCCTACACTTGAACTTTTACATACTTTACATAAAATTATTCTAATGACTCGAATCAAGATAATTGAAACATTTGGAGTACTTAAAAATATTAACGTACATATGAGGGTAATACATGATGTTCTTCCCCATTACTCCATTACACTAGTACTTTACCCATAAGTCCCAATCGTCCCAAAACAATATGTACAAGGATATGACTCGACTTAGCAACCATGTAATCAATTAGATAATTAACTAAGGGTTTAAACAAATGTTGTCACAATAATGCACTAAAGATGAGTGCACACAAGGTAGGCTAAGGCGATTTGGGTGTACATTTAAGTGGGGTGTAAACAAATTCTTCCTTTAAGTAAAATGCTTAAAGGTCGAAACGAAAAGATAGGCTCTGAGGGGTGTACTAGGGGTATCGTGTACCAAAAATGGGTACAACGCAAAGGGTGTGGGAGAATTACTTGACCAATGTAGCCAAAGTAATTATAACAAAAACACAGGTGTAAAACAATGGGTTAATCCTAATGCCTCTTATCATGTAGTAAATCTAACTACACGAATGTAGTCTCACTTGTGGCCTCAGAATGGTCCTAACGCAAGTTCTAGAATCTAAGTGCTATCGGTACACACATCATAGCATAAATGCTTTTCCTACCAATTCTAGGGGCGAACCTCACATATTTGGGGGTGGAAAATTTTTTAGTGGTACGGTTTTGTGCTAGTCATATAACTCCTATCCGTGAGACGCTCATTAAGATCAAAGTTTCACTCCTATATGTTGTAAAAAATTTTAAATTTGGCACTAAAATTGCCCTAACAGGTATTTCTCTCAGTTTTATTACACATCTACTATTAAACAAACAAAAATCAAGTGCAATTGTATTCTCTAAAGTATCGTACTTTTACCCCCCCCCCCCCTTATACTTAAGATGAACATTGTCCCCAATGTTCAAATAACAAGATGTAAAAGTAAATAAGGTAAAAGAATGAAAACAAATACTCCCCTGATTCGCTCGGTGGATAATGTGGTAACATGGTTAGATCTTCTTTCAAGAGAATGTAGAAGCTCCAAGACTAATGCAACGTCATAAGCTTGATTCCACATACGTCTCCTTGTCCAAAATAACCTGTTAAACCTGAGAAAACAAACACGAAAACCTGCATAACATCGGCGGGATAAATTCTATATAAGGATATAATGCTTGTGGAATGATTATTTTGCAGATTCCTGGAGTTTATAAGTTAGAGATTTAATAAAAACTTTTTATGAAAACAAAACTTTCAAAAATTTCAGAAAATTAAATCCTGACGCCGTCAGGTTGTAAATCCTGACGCCGTCAGAAGTGATCTGACATAATTCTCATGTTAAGTTTCCGGAAAATTTCTGGAAAAACCTATACCTTACTTCCTGGAATTCCTGCAAAATATCATTATGACTCGATACAAGCATTTGACTCAAACAAATACTAATATGTATGTTAATTTAATATTATTACGATTCATGTTCATTTGTGTTCTAATAAACCGATTTGGATTTCCCTTACACTTAACTTTTGCAAAATACCTTTATATGTAGTTAAGACGAAGTTAAAAACAAAATAAAGCATTTTCACAATTTAGTTTTGAACATGAATCAATAATAATAAAAACTAAACATACATACGGAAACAAATAAAATTAAACAAACAAATAAATAAACACACAAAAAGCAAATAAAGCTTGGGTTGCCTCCCAAGAAGCGCTTTTCTTTATTAACGAGTCTTGTAGCTAGACTCAAAGTCACGTACATTACGTGATTCCATCATTGGTCACGGTTCCTAGGCCATCCTCATTTCCGGTTTTATATTCCGGTCCTAATTTCAGACAATCCTTGTAGAAACCGGATATCCTTTCCATAACATAGTTTACTCCTTTACTTCTATCCTCATCATTCCTATAGTAGACCGCTTGCTTAAGCTCCTTCTCAACATTTGACAAGTGTTGGAATTGCTCTATCTTATATGGCATTTGGTAGTTTACCTCATCGGTCTCATCCTTAAATCTAACTATCCCTAAGGAAGGTTCATAAGTCATTCTAGAGACCTCAACAAATGGTTTTCCAAAAACAACTTGAGTTAAGGATGCATCGACTATTGGGCGGATATCTTCTATAATTACAAAGTCGGTGACATAGGTGAAGTTTCCTACATAAACCGGTAATCCCTTAACTCTTCCCGTGAAGTTACTCATCCAACCCTTATCAGGGAACATCCGATACCCAAGTTGATTTTTCATTATTAAGTTGTAGTGGGCTCTAGTCATGATGTTTATGGGCGATCTAAGGTCGATGTAAGCTTTCCACACATGCAAATGTCCGATGTTGCATGGTATGTTGAGATTAGAAGGGTCGCCTATTTTTATAATTGGTCTACCTAGGAAGTATGGTGTCTCGGGGTCATCGAATAAGTCTGTATGATATGCGCGCTCTTCCTTAGTGGGTAGCCTATTGAAGTAGTCCTCATCATCATCTACTTCTTCAATCTCACTTTTCCTAACTTCCTTATCAACCTCGACTTTCTCAACCTCATCCTCAGGTTCACTATTATCTTCATTCCTATCAATTGGTTTAATAGTGACAATGTTGACGAAGTGGACATGTTTGGATGAAGAGGGGTCTTTTACTTGGGGTCCGCTATTTGTGTTCCTAGCGTCCTTATGTGGAGGTGATAGCACTTGGTTATTGAGGGCTTTCAATAAGTTGTCAATTTTATTGGTCATCTCCATTTGTTGTTGATTGAATTCGGATTCAAACTTGGCCAAACGAGCTTCTTGAGATGCCATAAATTGAGACATCAATCCTTCAAAGTTATTGGTACTACCATTGCTGGAAGGATTGTTGTTGAAAGTTCGGTTCGAGTTGGAACCGCTTGATTGGAAACGATTAGGTGGGTTGGAAGAATTGTTTTGTTGTGCGTTTTGGTTTTGTTTCCACTTAATGTTTGGGTGATTTTTCCATGAGGGGTTGTATGTATCACCGTAGGGGTTTTGCTCGGGTTTGAAAGTGTACCACTTGACTCCTGCTCCGTCGGTACGCGAGGATGCGTAGTCCGCAAAAGCTTGTTCGGGGAGTTTCATGCAATCACGAGTGTCGTGGGGACCACTACAAAATTCACATGAAGAAGTGATTTTGTTCACTTGGCTTGAAGGTTTAGGAGCCTCGTAGGATTTCATAAGAAACATGACTTGGTCTTCAAGTTCTATGATCCTACGATCGGAAGTGCTTGAATTATTCGAAGGCAAAGATATTGCCTTGACCGTTTTATTCAAATCACGGGGATCACTCCAACTTTCGTTGTCATAAAGAGCAAGATCTTCTAGGAGAGCCCATGATTGTTCCGCACTTAGATCACGTAGCTTACCACCAGCCGATTGGTCAATGGTTTGCCTCGTGGAGAGATTGATATGGTCATAGAAGATTTGGACTTGGAGCCAAAGTTCTATGCCATGGTGAGGGACTTTTTGGAGTAAGTCCTTGAATCGAGTCCATGCCTCGTAGAGGGTTTCGCCTTGACGTTGTTGGAACATCAAGATATCATTCCTTAGCTTGGTAGTTCTTCCCGGTGGGAAAAACTGAGCGAGGAAACGAGTGGTGAGATCATCCCAAGAGGTGATGGATCCTGCGGGTAGACGCTCTAGCCATTGACTAGCTTGGTCCCGCAGAGAGAATTGAAAGAGACGCAGTCGGGTCGTCTCTCGAGTGGCAACATCAAGGTCTATGGAATCAACAATTTTGAGAAAGTCCTTGAGATGTTGGTTAGGATCTTCGGAACGAAGTCCATGGAATGCGCATCCGCTTTGCACCAACCGGATGGTGTCGGATCGCAAGGGTGTGACATTGGCTCCTTGAGTGAGCTCAATGGTGTTTCGATAGCCATGGTGGCTAGGACGAGAGTAGTCTCCTAAGGTACGGGCTCTAGGAGGTGGGTGTTGTTGTGGTGGTGGGTTGTTGGGATCAAGGATATTACCACCTTCCATGATGTCGGATGGTAATGGTTACGAACAAAGAAACGAAGAAAAAAGATAGACTAAAGAAATCCTAGAAAAATAAAATAAAAATCTCACTAGAAAGGAATCTAGTGAGTAGACCTAATAAAATAAAAATTCAACCTAAACAATAATTATTCCCCGGCAGCGGCGCCAAAAACTTGATGCGTGGTTTTGCGACCTTACAACAGGTTTTACCTCTCGAGGGATCTCAAGAGGCTTACAACCCCACCAGGCAGTGTACCTGACCGATGTAGTATAGTGTATTGGTAAGTACGGGGGATTGATCGTTCTCCACAGGGAATAGTGTCGTTAGGATTGAAAAACTACTCTAATAGGTCTAAGGGTGAGAGAAGATTTTTTTGTATTTTTTTATATTTTTTTATGAAAGCAAGTAAAATCTCGGGTTTGAAGGAGTGGGCGGAATTAGTTGCTAGTCAACTAACCCAAATTACTACAAATGCAAATAAAATAAAATAACGAAAATGAAAAGGTTGTGAAACTTATGTGGAGAGAAATGTGTTTACTTAGATTTCCTTACTCCCTAACTATCTTTTACCGGTTGATTAGTGTGTATTAATTGCGTGGATGACGGGTGTATTCCTTAATACCAATCGTGGGGTGGCGTACGTACTTCCCCAACTCTACAAGCTCCTACTTCACTCCTATGTCGAGCCGGCTAGGAAGCTCCTAACATGGGATCACTAGAATTCGCTCATGCATTAAATACAACCATAAAAACCTAGTACGCATTGGTTCATGTTTCTTAAGACGTTCAAGCAAGTTACCGAATAGGAAGTTAGCCAGTTTTCAAGCAACTTACCAATAATGAATAGTTAGGTTTCATTAGATCTAAGCAAAC
Organism: Artemisia tridentata subsp. tridentata; assembly: GCA_021014915.2. Classification (NCBI taxonomy): domain Eukaryota; kingdom Viridiplantae; phylum Streptophyta; class Magnoliopsida; order Asterales; family Asteraceae; genus Artemisia; species Artemisia tridentata. Next base: position 263,677,905 of record CP139504.1, read on the forward strand.
ACAAGATAAATCTAGCCTAGCATGTTAATCAAAAGACAAGAACAAGATATAATCAAACAACACATAGACATATTGATTGATTAAATGATTACTTATCTTCAATTAAACATGGGAGATCCAAGGGTATGAAAACCCTTAAAAATGGCAGAAATTCGTCTTAGGGTTTCTCCTCACAAAGTTGCACACTAATGACAAAAAATTGCAAAACTATATATAGAGTTTAAGGGCTGACGGCGTCACGTTGTAGATCTTGACGCCGTCACCTCGCCGTGTCTAGGGTTCCCGGATGGCCTTCCTGACGCCGTCCCTCTTTAATCCTCCAAAATCCTCCCTGGCTTATCAAGGCTTGACGCCGTCAGAAATGAGCTTGACGCCGTCTCTCTTTAAGTTAAACCGTGATGGCCTTGATCACCTTAAAGGGTGACGCCGTCAGACTTTCCATTGCAAAACTCTCTGGCGCGTCACGTGTATTTTTCATATCCACCTCTTTTGCCAAGCCATGACGCCGTCTAGAACAATCCTTGACGCCGTCAAAGGTACTTTTCCAGCCGATTTTGAGATTTTGTCGTTTTCTTCACTTTTATGCTCCAAAAACGTCCAAAATGCTTCCTTTTCCAGATTTCTTCTCCAAAGTACCTAAAATGCCAAAAGGAACGATTTAGGGCAATATTTGATCAAATAAATACGATTTAGGGCTTAAATAACCCCCTAAAAGCGGTACACTTTTCGCTTCATCAATCATCATTTACTCCTCCTTGATCTAAGATAGCATCAATAGTTTTCAACTTAGAATTGATGTCATTTATGTGGCCTGATTTTTTTTTGTTTCATAGACATAGTCCACGATCGAATCTCTTCTTCAAAATTTGTAACTTCTTAACAAACCGAACCATCCCATTATGATCAGTAAGAATCGTTGACTTCCAAATATTAGATACCAATGGCCCAAAACCGTCCCAATCAAGCCAAGAGTGATATAACTTTAAAGGAATAACACCATAGTCGGAAATCACATCCCGAAGAAAAATGGGGCGATGATCTGAAAGATGCCGATCAAGGCAAATAGCAGACATATGTGGGAAAATAGAAATTAAGCCTTCACTTACTAAAAAATGATCCAATTTGCTCATCTTGGAAGCCGACGGATGTGACCAAGTAAAATCATAACCTTCTAACTGAACCTCAACAAGATTCGAATTCAAGATAAACGAGTTAAAGATATTCGCCCCGTGTTGATTAAAAACCGGCCCCATACGCTCTCTTTCAAAACGAACTTCATTAAAATCCCCAAAAACCATATATTCACCATTCCAACAAGATACAAGAGACGAGATAAAACTCCATAAGTTTCGCTTCTCCACAAGAGGTTGAGGAGCGGAAACTGATATCATAAGCAAATCCATATTATTAGGAATCCAATTCCCGTATACCGCAACAAAATTGTCCGAAATAACATGATTAGATTTAGAAAACACGTTGGGATCCCAAACACAAAGGATACCCCCCGAGTTGCCTACAGCTTCACTCATCGAATACTCAAACAAACTGTTCCCCCATAAGAATTTTATCTCCATATCAGAAACTCACCTTGTGCTTAATATTTAACTCCCGAATCCATGATTTTTTAGCCTTGGATGTTCAAGAAAAGACAATTCATCGATCACCCTCGTGACCTCCTCGTGAACTAATAATACCCTCCATATCTTTCAAACATCCCCCCATAGAAAAACCCATTGCTTGGCCTACTTTGATCATATCATCAAGGACTTCCAAAATCGAGCCTCCTGTATGTAACTCTTTCACCTTAAACTTACCATCTAATACACCAGTATCATCACTATGCGACGCATCTTGCATAATTTTAGAGTTCAACCCGACATAATGCTTTTGCAGATTAATTTGGTGAAAATTTCTACTTAGCATTTTACACATTTCCAGCATTTGCTATTAATAAATTTGTACAAGTATATAAATTTTTTTAAATAGTTTTTTGCTTTTGCAGATTAATTTGGTGAAAATTTCAATAGGTGTCTTGGTTGGATGTGGAGACATTTTTTAGGTAAACATGATTTCTGATCTTTTGGCCGACTAATCCACGGGGTTTAAACCTACCACCACACAGACTCAAACCAGGTAAAGCCCTCCTTTTTCAGGAGGTTGGCGTGACCACTTAAGGTTGTTTGCACCTAGCAGGAATTGAACTTGAGACCTCACACATTTTAGAGTGATAGTCGCAAGCCCTTTCGCCACTAGACCACCCTTAAGATTTTGAAATATGAATAGTGTAATACATTGTTAATAAGGTAATAAAATTATACTATGAGAATAACAAAGAAACAATATAAGTTTTAGAGGTTGAAATATTAGCTAAGATACACAAGTATAATTTATATTTAATAAGAGTATGAAGTTATAACTATAATGAGTAAATTCAATTAATTGCATTAAATTATTATATTACATAAGTTTAAACTAAATAAATGTATTTTTCTTTATTATTTTCTATTAATAAAATGACATAAATGTTTTATACTCGTTAAAGATTATTTCGATACAGAACTTGATAAACTTTTTACAACAATTATTAATCCATATTTGATGACGCGTGATAAGGTCATAGATCATCTATATATAGCCACATTAGTTTCTAACAATTCCACATAACATAAACGCTCAGTTCCACCAAGTAACCTTCTCAGGATCTTTGCTCCCAACATACAACAACCAAAACTAGATCGACTTAGAAAATATGTTGTCTAAGAAAGCTTCATTTGGCTCTCATGGAGAAAACTCGTCGTATTTTGTTGGGTTACAAGAGTATGAGAAGAACCCTTACGATTCTGTTCATAACCCTTCCGGGATCATCCAAATGGGTCTTGCCGAAAACCAGGTTTCGTTAATCAAGTCTTACGTTTTTATATAGTTCTAGTTGGTTTCATGTAGACTGACATGCGTGTTTATGTATGTACATACAAGACATGATAGTATTATATAAGTATTGTATGAAGGTGGTAATAGGCATGCATGATTGTCATCTACCCATTTTTATTAGAGATAATTCTCAAAAAAAGATAAAAATTTGACTTTTTAAAAAAAAAGGTACAAAAATAACACCCATTCTCTAAATAATCATGTGCGAATGTGCGACTCCATTATTTTTTGGACACGTGTCCAGACAAAATGTACAATCCCAATCATTTGCAAATACAATCACTATCAATTGTACCCCACGTGTTGTTTGACTTTTATAAACAAATGTGTGAATGATGGATGTGCGAATATGCGAATGGCGGCTACCCCATGTGCTACTTTATTCTTTCCCAATAAAGTAAGATCTTTGTTCTTTCCCAATAAAGTAGCACATGAGGTAGCCACCATTCGCAAATGATTGGGATTGTACTTCTTATCTGGACACGTGTCAAAAAAATAATGGAGTTGCACGTTCGCACATGACCATTTAGGGAATGAGTGTTATTTTTAGACATTTTTTTTGAAAAAAGTTAACTTTTTCTCGCTTTTCGAGAATTTTCTCTTTTTATTATCTTTGATAGTTCATCATAATTATTCAATATTATTCTATCTCAATAAATAGATTTACATGGTTGAGTTTGCTCACCCCTAGTTGAGACTAAGCTAAGTAACATGGGCTAAGCCCGAATTCACATAATAATTAAATATAACTGGGCTTATAATTCGACTAGGCTAATAGTTTTACGGTACGTAGTAAATCTTCATACTCGATAATTTATGCTTAGATAACGAAAGTTAATTGACGTGTATATCTCAGTAATGGTTGTGCTTCATTCCATTAGCCTGTTTGTGTGGTAGTGTCATGCATCATGAATGTGTTTATTAATATTATTACTGTCACTATCATTTTTAAAATTTACTGTAGTTAATTGATAGAAATTCGTATTTATTAAGTTTGCTGATTATACAGTTATCCATGGATCTTCTTGAATCATGGCTTGCAAAGAACTCAGATGTAACCGGATTTAAAGAAGACGGGGGTTCAATGTTTAAGGATTTGGCTCTTTTTCAAGACTATCATGGCTTGCCATCTTTGAAGAAAGTATGAGTTCTTCACTTCTTAAGTTTGCTAACTATACATATAGCTCTTTGTTAAGACAATTTTTTTGATTCTCACGTCACATATTTTGAAACAGTTGATCAAACAAAAAGTTAATTACTTGCCATAAGCATAGAACAATTTTACTTTTTTTTTCTTCTTCATTTAATAAACGTTAACTAACCGTACCGTTTTATGTATGAAGAACTGTTACTATGTTTCGTCTAATAATAAGAAAATAGAGAGCTTACAATACATTATATTGCAAAGTATATATTGTACTTTTATTTTGGCATTTGAACAAGAACGTGCAAAAACAAATATTTTTATAACAATTTTCATATTCAATAGAAAAATCTCATTAACTCAACTTTTGAAATGTGCAGTTATATATAACACAACACCGAACATCGATCATTTCTGTTTATAAGATATTTTGGTCTAAGACCATAAGTTTTTTGCTTCAGGAATTAGCTGAATTCATGGAAGAAGTTAGAGGAAAAAGAGTAAGAATAGATCCAAATAAGATTGTTCTTACGGCTGGGTCGACTTCTGCCAATGAAACTCTCATGTTTTGCCTTGCTGAACCTGGTGATGCTTTCCTCATACCGACACCTTACTATCCAGGGTACTCATAATTATACCGTAATAATTTATAAGCCGTTGTTAACATTCTTTAATTAAATGGTTGTTTTCTTGTTAATTAGAAAATCCGTTAACATTGTTACATGCATTCTTTATAGATATGATAGAGATTTGAAGTGGCGAACGGGGGTTGAAATTGTTCCAATCCAGTGCGCAAGCTCAAACCAGTTTCAGATAACTAATTCTACTTTAGAAGAAGCATACAAACACGCCCAAAAGCTTAACCTTGACGTTAAAGGAGTTTTGATCACAAACCCGTCAAACCCGTTGGGCACAACCATGAGTCAAAGAGAAATAAATATTGTTATCAACTTTTGCATGGAGAAAGTTATCCATATAGTGAGTGATGAAATATATTCCGCAACAGTTTTTGGTTCTCCAAACTTCATAAGTGTACTTGAAACAATACATCAAAGAAACCTCCAAGATTCCATTATTATGAATCTTGTTCATGTTGTGTATAGCCTCTCAAAAGATTTAGGACTTTCAGGTTTCAGAGTAGGGATGATTTATTCAAACAACGAAATGGTCATATCTGCAGCTACCAAAATGTCTAGCTTTGTGCTCGTATCATCTCAAACTCAACACCTTGTGTCCAACATCCTTGGTGACAAGATGTTTATGAAATACTACATGAAAGAGAACTTAAGAAGACTCAGAAAGAGGCATGGAATGCTTGTTTCTAAGTTAAAGAGGATAGGGATCCCATGTCTAAGAAGCAATGGTGGATTGTTCTGTTGGGTCGATATGAGGCATTTGCTAAGTTCCAAAACATTTGAGTGTGAACTCGAGCTGTGGAACAAAATTCTTTATGATATTAAGATAAATACATCTCCAGGATCTTCTTGTCATTGCAGTGAACCAGGGTGGTTTCGAATGTGCTTTGCAAATATATCTGAGGAAATGTTGCATGTTTCGATGCAAAGGATGAAGGTATTTGTGGAGAGCTTTCCTGGTGAACAAATTAAGGAGAAACGTCAACAAAACAAGATTAGCATTTTACGAAAGCCTTTGGTGCTAAAATGGGTGTTAAAGTTATCATTGTTTGAGTCTCAAATGGATCGTTAGACGTCTAAGACATGACAACTACACAAGTTTTATCATTTATTATGCAATACCACGTTTGTACATTTTTATGTAAAAAATGAATTGCTGTATGATTTTAGAGGGTGTTTAATGTATCTACATCAAACGTACGTGATGCCATATTTTAATTAGTTACTTTGCTTGTCACCCAATTTTTAAGAGCTAATAATAATTGAAATCACTACAAGAATATAAGAATGGGATATAACGTAACAAAATCATCAACTACATTACACTACTTCGGGATTTAATTAGAGACAATCAATTGAAACTATCAAACATATAAATTAGAATGTACATTATGAACTTGTGACTAACCTTTAACCATCTCGAATTAGGGCTCTTCATGAAATGGGGGTTCTTGGCGAAATGGAAATTTGGTTGTCGGGTTCTTGAAGTGTTTAGATGAAGTGTTTATTTGGTTGTTGGGCTCTTGAAGTGTTGAAAACGCCCAAAAGGACCAACAGTGTAATTTTGTTTGGTTTAAAAGGACGGAAATACCCATGTTGAAAAGTCAACTAACGAGGAAAAGTAACTGGCGTTACGTATAACGGAGGTATTAAGACCAAACAGGAGTGAAAATCAAAATCTGTGGACTAAAACGAAGGACCAGACGGGGAAATGGGGCCAACTTGGAGGACCAACAGTGTAATTTACCCTAATCTTTATGAAAGAACCTACAAATTTTGTTCGCATACACTTTTTTTTGGCATATGAGACATTAGAAAGGATGTGCATAGGTGATGAATTATCGAACCAAAAATATATTGCACACATTTTTGTGATAAACTTGAGTACACCCATTTACAATATTATGAAGAAATGTGGATAGAATAGCTAATAGCCTAACGGTGTTTTTTGTTCTCTTAGTGCGTAGGTCTCAAGCATTAAGATCTAATTGATACGGGAATAGGAATCCAAGCAAGGAACGCCCAACTTTTGTATCAACAAGTGGCGCCATCCGTGGGACCAGACACTAAGAACTCTACGAAGAACTAGAATGACAAAGCACGGAAACCTAAATCAGCGGACTCCGCAGGCGAAGAAAACGCATGGTGACCTACAGGGGCAGAAACATCAAACTGATTCAGCCCCTAAGCAGGCCTCTGGAACAACCAGTGCGCCCAAAAACCTAGGATCATACTCAGATCTGGTCTTTACTGCAGTAGAACCGCTCACAAGGACTACCCATGCTACTACAACAACCACTAGCGCGGAAGATCTACAGCGCACTCCTTTCACCATGTTAGCTTTAAAGTTTTGTCATATGTGGGAATTGCAATAGCATTCAAAGTACAAGGACTAGTTTAGTCATATTGCTAAGTTAGAACTTGTAGCTTGTAATAAATACCCTCCTATGTCAATACTAGGAGGGTTGAGGATTCATTTGTAACACACGAGGTGTGTGTGTGTTCTAGACTTCTCTCTCTAGAATACATACACACCTCGGCAATCAATAAACCGAAAATTCAAAGTTAATCTTTAGTTCGAGTTTATGGTGTTTCCTCCACCTCCGAACGTGTTTCTTGGTCGTAATAATTGGTATCAGAGCTAACCGGGGGCGAATCGTGGTGTGTTTGAGGTAAACAATGTGATTTTTTGGTGTGTTCTTGATTGTTACTGTTCATCAGTAGCAGTTTTGATGCTTTGTGTTCGATTTATGTTTAAATGAACCCAACTGTTGCGTTTTTTTTCTTAAAAAACGTGGATGTTTTGGTGTTTATCTTGAAATCGTACACAAAATAAAGATCAAAGGTTGTGTTAGTTAGTGATTTAAAGAGTTGGTTTGCAAAAATCTTGTTGTGGAAGGTTGAATTTTTTGGTGTTCTAAGTCTCTAGATCGACCAAAAGTATTGAAGATTATGCAAGATTTGTTTGTGAATATTTTACTGACTTTCTTTGGCGTGTAATTCTTTCCAAAAGAATTATTGCTCAAGTTGGTGAAAGATTGTCAGTAGCAATATCTTACAAGATATGGTCTGGGCATGTGACACAACAAAGTCAACAAAAGTGGGCAAAAGTTGCGTTTTATCGCAATTGAAGAAAAGCAGCGAGGTTATCGCAATTCGTAGTGATTATCGCATTTCTTGTATGAGAATTGCGATAGGTGTCGCATTTGGCCTTATCGCATTTGGCATCGCTGTTTAGCTCTATCGCATTTGACCATATCGCAGTTGCAACTCAGAGACTTATCGCAGTTGAGGTTTATCGCATTTGAGATTTATCGCAGTTGACCATCTTCACTGTTATCGCGATTGGACAACCTTATCGCATTTGCAAAAAAAAAAAAAAAAAAAAAAAGTTTTTTGGCGGGAAAATTTGAGTAAAATTTATTTTTCACAGGAGACTTTACGGTCCATTTTTACGCGAGATTCAAATTCTGGTACAAGAGTGAAAATTTTGGCCCAAAATTCAAATTTTTTGGCCAAAATTCGAATTTTTCGGGGAATTTTCGGCGTAAAAATTTCTTAAACTCAAATTTTTCCAGCATCATTATAATGTCATTTTATGGCATATTTCACACCAACATCACAAATAATATTATCGGACTGCACCTACAACATCACCACGTATAGCCGAAAAGATCCTGATCAAGATTCACAATCAGATGACAATGGTCAAATTATCAGCTGTGGCTACAAGGATGATGATTCATTATTACTTATTTGAAGTTGAAGTGGAATATCTCGGGTACGTGTACTTAGTATCTTGAAGATATCGAGGTTGGTTGGATGCATGATTCTTCGAGATCCTTGTTTGGGCACTCATGGGAATAGTGATTAAGTCTTGGGTTATCTAGTTTTCATAGGTCAAGGGGAGGATGGACGAAGACCTAGTTAACTATCACTTAAAGGAGATACGTTGTAGTACTCAGTGTCACACAAAGATGTGGATAATTCAAGAGGTTCATATACAGTTAAGGAAGGTTGGATGGGTATATGAAACGACCTATGCTTTAAGGAGTTACGTTGTAGTGCTCAGTATAGGTACTTAGTCATACAACAGTGCAAGTTTAAGTCACAAGTTTGGGTTATTCTACTTCAGTCTCAAGTTCGTTATAGTGGGTTTTCTCCATCAGTAGTCACTACATAAAGCCGTTGTTGTTGATACAGGAGGTTAGATTGGGTATATCGACATCTTCTCACGGGCTGATATGATTCCTGATAAAGGGCTTCCAGTTTGTATTTCACGTACACATCAGTATGCTGATTCCGATAAATCGCAACCAGCAAGGGAGAGAAATGTACGGGCTGATCTCTCATGGGAAAAATAACTGGGATGCATTTGGTGAGATAAAGATGTTGATACCATATTCCCCCGAACTGCAGGGCACTCAGGGCATTCAAAATATGAGGTTGTCAGTTTGGGGGAGAGCACTAATTAGGGGAGAGCACTCAGGGCACGCTGTATTAAACCCTAATTAGATTTGCTCAAATAGTTCTTCTGCAAGTAAAGAAATGAATGCTGAGAAGATTCTCCAAGCTGAACGAAGTAATGACGTTTGAAGACTATTCTCTGTACTTACTGTTTATATTTTACTTGTAGGGAACATTGTAAGCAATTCCCATATGACTTCACTTTGGGGAGAGATTGTTAGCTTTAAAGTTTTGTCATATGTGGGAATTGCAATAGCATTCAAAGTACAAGGACTAGTTTAGTCATATTGCTAAGTTAGAACTTGTAGCTTGTAATAAATACCCTCCTATGTCAACACTAGGAGGGTTGAGGATTCATTTGTATCAAAGGGGTGTGTGTGTTTTCTCTAGCTTCTCTCTAGAAAAACATACACACCCCGCCAGTCAATAAACCGAAAATTCAAAGTTTAATCTTATGTTCGTGTTTATCATGTTTCCTCCACCTCCTAACGTGATTCTTAATCTTATGTCCTTGTACTTTGAATGCTATTGCAATTCCCACATATGACAAAACTTTAATGCTAACAATCTCTCCCCAAAGTGAAGTCATATGAGAATTGCTTACAATGTTCCCTACAAGTAAAATATAAACAGTAAGTACAGAGAATAGTCTTCAAACGTCATTACTTCGTTCAGCTTGGAGAATCTTCTCAGCATTCATTTCTTTACTTGCAGAAGAACTATTTGAGCAAATCTAATTAGGGTTTAATACAGCGTGCCCTGAGTGCTCTCCCCTAATTAGTGCTCTCCCCCAAACTGACAACCTCATATTTTGAATGCCCTGAGTGCCCTGCAGTTCGGGGGAATATGGTATCAACATCTTTATCTCACCAAATGCATCCCAGTTATTTTTCCCATGAGAGATCAGCCCGTACATTTTATTGATTGCCGAGGTGTGTATGTATTCTAGAGAGAGAAGTCTAGAACACACACACACCTCGTATGTTACAAATGAATCCTCAACCCTCCTAGTATTGACATAGGAGGGTATTTATTACAAGCTACAAGTTCTAACTTAGCAATATGACTAAACTAGTCCTTGTACTTTGAATGCTATTGCAATTCCCACATATGACAAAACTTTAAAGCTAACAATCTCTCCCCAAAGTGAAGTCATATGGGAATTGCTTACAATGTTCCCTACAAGTAAAATATAAACCATAAGCACAAAGAATAGTCTTCAAACGTCATTACTTCGTTCAGCTTGGAGAATCTTCTCAGCATTCATTTCTTTACTTGCAGAAGAACTATTTGAGCAAATCTAATTAGGGTTTAATACAGAGTGCCCTGAGTGCTCTCCCCTAATTAGTGCTCTTCCCCAAACTGACAACCTCATATTTTGAATGCCCTGAGTGCCCTGCAGTTCGGGGGAATATGGTATCAACATCTTTATCTCACCAAATGCATCCCAGTTATTTTTCCCATGAGAGATCAGCCCGTACATTTAAACCGAAAATTCAAAGTTTAATCTTATGTTCGTGTTTATCATGTTTCCTCCACCTCCTAACGTGATTCTTGGTCATATCACTCCTTTCACCATGCCAGAATTAGACCTCACTGAGCCGCCAAATGCGCCTATCCGAAACAAGGGTCCTGACTTGGAAAGAAACATCCTCGCGCTAGAAGGAGTCACGCCTGAACTAGCGCCAAGTGATTTCGTGTCTCAAAACTATGAAACCTTGGCTGCGCTTATCCGAGAGGAAGCGAAAAAAAAGGTCAAGCTAGAGTCTGCAAGCCCGGCTCAACTTCGACCTTGAACATAAAGCATCCCCACCGCGCTACCGAAAGGAAAGGCGCGAGAAGGATAGCCGCCGACACCCAGTGTTTACTAGGATCGGAAGGAAAGTTGTGGATGATGAAGCAGCTGACTTACAGTACCCGGAGGAGCATGAAGATGATCGACGGCACACCAATGTCCACGCTAGGCTTGGCAGTCGCAGGATTCACGATAGGCTTGGGCGACGGTGCTCCCCAAGTGAAAGCCCTTCAAGCTCGGATTCCGAGGATTGTCGGCGCAAGCGCCGCAAAAGAGTAAGCTCATCCTCAAGTGACTCCTCGGACAACGAGGACGAAGAAACAGGACACTGGAAGTCCAGGGGAAGATACCGCGACCAGGAGGACGAAGATATGTCTCGTCCTTGGCGCCGCCAAAAGGTTGACGCATTCACTCGGCGCATCAGTGATTTTTCAGAAGATAAGAGAAGGCGCATGCCCGCTAATGTTAAAACTTATGATGGGACAGGTGATCCTGACGACCACCTAAAAAATTTCGAATCAGCAGCAACCATCGAAAATTGGCCACAACCTGTGTGATACCACATGTTTAATTCTACGTTAGTAGGGAATGCGCGAAACTGGTTCAGTAAGCTTCCACGTAGAAGCATTGATGGGTTTGAAGAGTTGCGGAAGGCGTTTCGTTTGAACTTTACTCAGAGGAAGAAGTGCGCCAAGAACCCTGTCGAACTCGCTAGGGTAAAACAGCGCCAAGGGGAATCCACAAGCGCTTTTATGGAGCGCTATAAAGACGAATGCATACATGTCAAGGCATGCCCCGAAATACTAAAGATCTCAGGGTCTATGAACGGAATCAATAACCCAGAACTTATCAAAAAGTTAAATGATAGGGTTCCCCAAACCTTTGATGAACTTATGAAGCGCACGAGGTCCTTCATCCAAGGAGAAGCCGCCGCTGCGGATAGTAAGAAAGGCTACTCAAACTATAGGTCACAAGAACAGCCAAGGAGACAATCCAATGACCAGAGTAACAATCGTAACAAAAGCTACCGCAATCAGGGGGGCGGACGAGAGAATGACAAGTATACCCCACTAACGAAGACTCCAAAGGAGATATTTGCGACGGAAGGCGCGAACTTTCCGAGACCCCCACCGATGCACACCCCAGAAGATCAGCGCGTAGGGAACGGATACTGCGAGTATCATGGATAGAAGGGCCACACCACCAATGAGTGTGTCCAATTGCGCCAACTAATTGATAAATTAGTAAAAGAAGGCAGATTGGACCATCTAGTTAAAAACATCAAGGATGGGAAGGACAAACAGAAGACCGGAGGCAAGAAAGAAGCACCTAAGGACAAGGCTGACACAATCTACATGATACAATCATGGCAGCGAAAGACTAGGCAAAAGGTCAGCCAGAAATTTTCTCATGGAAGCGAAATCTTTTTCCCCACCTTGGCTGCGGACAACGCAGTGGCGGAATCACTCACCATCGAGATAAATGCGGGGGGTCACGATATCCACCGCATGTATGTTGATGGAGGGGCGTCAGCAGACATAATGTATGAGCATTGTTTCAAAAAATTGGGACCTGAGATACAAAGACAGTTAAGCCCGGCCACGACGTCGTTGACTGGCTTCACGGGAGAAAAGATATGGCCCATGGGGCAACTACGACTGCTAGTCGTTGTTGGTAATAAGGAACATTCCACGACAGCCTGGATGAATTTTATGGTGATCAAATCTCCTTCGCCATACAATGGCATTATCGGAAGACCAGGAATTTTGGCAATACGCGCAGTACCGTCCACAGCATATGGGATGCTCAAATTCCCGGTAGAAGGCGGCATTGTCACCATCTACAATAACGCCGCGCCACCTAGAGAGTGTAACACGATTACATGTGAGACGACGCACAACCCAGAACAGAGCGCAGCTAAAGTATCAAACCTGAAGGTGGCAATTTATCCTGATTACCCGGAGCAAGAAGTATCGATCGGGGGATCGCTGTCTTATAAAGGCAGAGCTGCCGTGTGCGCACTCTTGCAAAAGAATCTGGATATCTTCGCATGGGAACCAAAGCACATGACTGGTGTGCCACGCTCGATTGCAGAACACAAGTTGCAAATCCGACAAGGATACTCCCCAGTACGGCAAAAAAAGCGCGGCCAGGCTCCAGAGCGCGCAAAAGCCATTCTAGAGGAAGTACACAAACTTGTTGACGCAGGTATCATACGAGAGGTCTATTACCATGACTGGCTCTCCAATCCAGTGATGGTCAAGAAGAGTGATGGTAGTTGGCGGATGTGCGTGGATTTCACTGATCTCAACAAAGCATGCCCACAAGACTGCTACCCACTACCAGAGATAGACTGGAAGGTAGAATCTTTATGCGGATACCCCTTTAAATGTTTTTTAGACGCATATAAAGGGTACCACCAAATCCAAATGGCTAAAGAAGACGAGGAAAAAACACTCTTCCACACAAGCCAAGGTGTCTACTATTATACAAAGATGCCTTTTGGCCTAAAGAATGCGGGCGCCACCTACCAGCGATTGGTAGATAATGCATTTGAAAAGCAAGTGGGCCGCAACCTAGAGGTCTATGTTGACGACCTTGTCATAAAAAGCCATACCGAAGGCGAATTGGTCCGCGACATTGAAGAAACATTTAGAACACTACGAAAGATCAACATGAAGTTAAATCCTAAGAAATGCACTTTTGGCGCTACAGAAGGCATGTTCCTTGGATACTTGATAGAACCTGATGGCATTAAACCATGCCCAGAAAAAACAGAGGCTGTCATCCAACTCCCTTCACCACGCACGTTGAAAGAAGTCCAGTCTCTGAATGGAAAACTAGCCGGGTTGAACAGATTCCTGTCCAAATCAGCAGATAAGTCACTCCCCCTCTTTAAAACACTCAAGAAGTGTACAAAAAAGGGAGACTTTCGTTGGACTACAGAAGCGGAAGAAGCTTTTACACAGCTTAAGCAACATATAGCAGCGCTTCCCAAGCTAGTCGCACCCCGACCAGGGGAGGAGTTAATTGTGTACTTGTCTGCGACTCATGGAGCAGTTAGCGCGGTGCTACTGACAGATAGGAATTCCGTACAAACACCGGTATATTTTGTAAGTAAAGCGCTCAAGAAGACAGAGATTAACTATAGCCCAATGGAAAAGTTGATCTTGGCATTAGTATTCGCCGCCAAAAGATTGCGCAGGTACTTTCAAGCACACCCAATAGCGGTGATGACAGACCAACCAATCAAGCAAGTTATCTCCAAACCCGACGCATCGGGGCGATTACAAAAGTGGAGTGTATTGCTAGGCGAGTATAACATCTCTTATAGACCACGCACTGCGGTTAAGGGGCAAATACTAGCAGACTTCATCATCGAAAAACCAGACACCGATGCTGCACCTCCACTGAGCGAGGTAGAACTACAAGAGCCATGGGTCCTGTTCACGGATGGATCTTCATGCGTGGATGGGTCGGGCGCAGGCCTTATCCTCACCAGTCCAGAAGGAATGGAATTCACTTACGCACTGCGCTTTGAATTCACAGCTACGAATAACGAGGCAGAGTATGAAGCCCTAATTGCTGGATTACGCATTGCAACTCGAATGGGTGTACGCAACCTAGAAGCAAATGTGGATTCCCGATTAGTAGCCAATATATGTATTCAAATTATTTCATCGTATACCTCTTTTGTATATCATTAGGAACTATGGAATATTCCAGATGAAGATGATGATGCGAAGAAGGTATTGCGTAAGAAAGCTAACGAGGCACACAGGAGATTCAAATCCAAGCTCACTAAACAGTTTGTCGAAAAGAAAAATAATGACCCTAAAGCAAGATACAGTGTCGTGGACATGAGACATTGGGACGAGTTCGTTGTTAGCCGTGAGTCGGAAGAATTCAAGGTGAATATATAACTTTATGTATGATCATAGTAATTTTATAAATGTTGCTGATTGTATTTTTTTTTACTAATGTGTGAAGCTCAAAAGTACTAAAGCTAAAGCAAGTGCACTTCAAAATACAAATCCTTCCCGACTAGGATGCACTTGTTTTGCAGATATGGAAGGCACTTGGAGAATGGAGTGGGACCAGCTAGTATTACAACACCCATGGTTAAGTGTGATACAGAATGATCGTTCCAAGATATATGCTTTGGCACACTTAACAAAAAACAAAACATTGGGCACAAGACAGCTAACAGAATCTATGGAAGGAACACTTCGGCAATTGGTAAAATTAGATATGCCAATATAATGATATATATATCACTAACATAACGGTGTAATTTCTAACGATTATATTGTTTACGTGGACAATAGGCACAAAAAGAGCAAGACATGCTGGAAAATGGTACATACCATATATTAGGAAGAGATCCGATTACAGAAGTGTTTGGAAAAGAGCACGGGGGACGAACTAAGGGGGTATCTACCGTTCTTGGAGTAAGGGTAGCCTTAGGGTGGTTGAAGGGAGATAGGGAGAGACATCATGTTGTTGACATTGAGGCCATTGAGGAGAAGGTAACAAAAACAGTTACGTCCGCGTTACAAGATAAACTTGATCTTCAAGCAAAGGAGATTGAAGCGTTAAAGGCTATCGTGGCACATATACCAAGGACAGAGAGCCCGACTTGTCTTGGTTCTAGTTGTGTGTCTGATGGATTTGACGACCTTGAGGTAATTTTTATAAATCCCAACAATAAATACTTTTAACAGTAGCAGGATGGTACTGCAGATAAAAAAATTAATCATATTGTAAACAATTTTTAGTGGCAGATGATTAGAGTTTGGTGCTAAAATCAGAAGTTATCTAAATTCTAAAATATTAATGAAGTCTTCATAAATTATAAATCGAAGTCTTTATAATTTTTAATGAAGCAGTTCTGCTGTCTTCTGCATTGTTTTCTATCTCTTTTCTTTATTTGTTTTGTAGATGTAGACAAAAAAAGTTAACATGGACTAAAAAATTATTAAATTTAATATCTTATATTAAGAACTTTACACATGTGTATTAATTATAAACATGATGCAGGGCAATCTTATAATAGTGATTAGTGACTCTGGGGGTGTCTATAATTGGTTATTTCAAATTGCAGCAAATATGAATCCAAACACTCAGAACTGTTAAGCAGATAAGTACTTAAATAGGCAATTCCAAACGCCTTAACTTCGTCACTAGGCATACTGTTTCATCAACAATGTTTTCCAAATCACCCGGGAATTTTCCAGTAAATGTTGTTGGTATTTAACAGCTTAATGTATCTTGTAATCAGTAAATGACGAAATGACTATTCTAATTCATTATAGGAATAATGCATTACTGAGATCTTTTATGTCAGATGATGTTACTGAAATTAAAAAGCAACGACAAATTATATAAAATTTATTGTTATATACTAAAATCTAAAATGTCAATGTTGTGTAGGTTCCCACTCCATGTGATTTGCTATGGCCCTATCCTGCATCTGAGTGTCGTCGAGTAGCTATAGGGAAGGTTTATCCGACTAGGGGTGCGACACCACATGGATCTTCTATGTCCGAGGGTTACATTAAGGTGCAAGTAGATATGGTTGAAGAGGCTTTTAAAGCAATACCTGTGCCTAAAGCGACAGAGAAAGTTCATCACTTAGAAGATTCAGTCTTGGAATTTATTGAATGGCCTCGGGAAAAAATCAAGGTTAGTATTTTTTAATTAAATGTTTTCTGTTAGTATTGTTTAATAAAAAGTTTTGTTAGTATTTTTTAATAAAATGTTTTCTGTTATTCATTACTTAGAGACATTGTGTTATAGGTTAGTATTGTTTAATAAAATGTTTTTTGTGTTAAATGCAGATTCACCAAACAACATCACCGCGCCACACCATGAGTCGCTCTTCTCCCAGTCCAACTATGCCATGCCAAACCCCGATTAGTGATTTAAGTTCGAGTTCATGTTATCGCCCTCAAATGGTAGTCGCACAATCATTCTACTTAATATATATATGTCTACACAGTAAGTAATTCCAAACATACATATGCTGATATAATAAGTTGTGATAATGCAGGAAGAGGACGAGGAAGAAGACCTAATCACATTCCAACACCAAATGCCATCTGGGGGTTATATGAGTTTGGTACTCTTTAATTATTAAACTTGATAATTATATATGCGTATGTTCGTGTGTGTGTATAACGAGTTAATATATCCATTTTTTTATCTAGTTGAAAAGTCAAGTGGCGGCATTGCATCCTCAAAGTGGTTATCCGCCAACGAGTTGGCCTCAAATGGTAGTTATTTAATTATTTAACGAACTTCATATATATATATATTATATATATATTTACTTGCCGAGTTGCTAAAATTTAATAATTTGTTAAATGTAGGTTGAACAAACAATGCCATCTCATTCTGCAGCAAGTGAACGTGTTAAGCCTAAGCAAACCCAGGAGGAAAGAGTTCAAGAGCGGATTGATAAATTAAAAGATCGGCCGAAAGCTTTTAAAGATTCATTGAGACGATTCATGAAATGCAAGAATCAAAATATTTCAATTGTTGCACCTCAAGAGATGTATGCCAAACCTTGGGAAGAGTGGATTGAGTACGAGGCAATTGTAGACTTGCACGTCGAAGGGAAGGTTGATATTAGTTTTATACATTGGTGGGCGATGTAAGTTAACTTCTATTTCTTTTTATTTTTATTTTTAAAAGAAAGGCACTTTTATTGTAGCAACCAAACACCCTCTTAAAAAGCCAAAAACAGTTAGTTTAGGTCTTAGCTTAATTAGAGCTTAATATGATTTGAAAAGTTGTTTAATAGAGTTAATTAAGTTAGTTATCAGAATCACTTTTGATTCATAGCTTGTTCAGATTTATTCTAGCTTTAAAATACTTAAAACAGTTTCATCAGGGGTGTTTGGTTGATGCTTTTCTGAGTATAATAAGCCCTTGCCACTGTTCATTGACCATTTGTTTAAGTTTGATTTAACTTATTTGATGATAGTGAAGCTGATTTAGTCATGTGAAAAGCTGTTTTGAGGTGATTTGTTGTTTTGAGTTTGTAGGGTCATTATTAGAACTTTTTCTGCATTAATAAGCTTCTAATAAGCTTAGGCTTATTTGATCTTTATTTTTGGTATTTCTAAGCTCCTATTAGTTGTTAAAGTGAGATTAGAAAGTTTGGCACTATTTCATCTAGGATTGAAAGTGTTGAGATCCATAATCCTAGACTGCTGCAACAGAGATCTATGTGCAGACCTGCACATAAGTTTGCCATTCTCAGCTTTTTCTTGCCTTGTATCTGCTGATCTAGTTGATCTCATTGATTGATAGTTGGTTTCTAAGTAGTTTGTTATATAATTTTTTAGGTTCTTTGATTAGATTTCACTTTATAGCTTATCCTTTAGCAACTAACTTGTATTTCATTTTCTTGATAATAGGCATTTACATTCAATTGTAAAAGGTCTTCGTGAAAACAGATGTACTTTCCTCAACCCACATCTCATCTCATCGACTGAATGTTTAAGAAATGGTAAACAAGTCGTGAATCACATTCTTGATACTAAGCGACTAAACCCGGGAAAAGAAATATACGTGGCACCTTATTTGAAAGGGTATTGTCTTTGCTTGTTATACGTATAATATTACATGTGCTTTATATCTATAATAAATGATTGAAACTTTTGTGTAGTGAGCGTCACTGGCTTCTTTTTGTGGTTTGCCCAAACTTGCGGATGGGTTATATTGTGGATTCTGCTAAAGAGGATAATGAGAAAAATTATTATTTCCCAGAGATAGTAGAGAGGTAAATTTTCTAATATTGACTTTGAGTTGACATGTAATTTTTGAGAAAATAGTTGAAGTTAATGAAATGCCATTACATTTCAATATAGGGCGTTCGAGATCAAATTTGATTGGATGATGACCAAGGTAAATAATCTAAAATTGTTGTGTATATATAATTGATTTGGTTGTTGCATTTGTGTAACTATGTTTGTTTATTTAATTTTAGTGTTTCCAACAAAAGGGTAGATGGGAATGCGGATACTATTTGATGAAGTTCATGCATGACCTTGTTGTAAAAAAACAAGCCGACTTTCCAAAAAGTGTAAGTATTTCCTTTTATGCTCGAGATTATAGTGGGTTAGCTGGGATTGCAGCGGGTAGGCTGCTAATGCAGCGGGTAGGCTGCTGTTGCAGCGGGCCGGCTGCTGTTGCAGCGGGTCGGCTGCTATTGCAGCTAAGGGGCTGTTTGGTTTTAGCTTATTTTTTTGGTCATATAGCCTTGTACTGTTCATCTGTCATTTCTTTAACTTTGATTGAGCTTATTTGAGTCCACATAAGCTGAATTTGGGAGGTATAAGCAGTTTTGACATGTTTTGAGGTATTTGTATCAGTAGGGTAAAAAACTTAAGAAGTGAACTGCACTAGTTAGCTTATATATAAGCTGAGCTTATTTAGGCATTACTTTTGGCTTCTTGGTGTTCATTTTAGTAAGTTTAAGTAAGATCCTAGGTTTGGTTTAGTTTCCACTAGTATTGAGGTCATTGAGGCTCAGATTCCAAGTCTGCAACCACAAACTGCAATTTGCAGCCTAGATGGCCCAACAGCCTTAAGTTTTCCAATTATAAAAGCTTAATTATAAGCCCTTATCAGCTAAAAAATATGACTAATATATATCTATATTTGTTTTTATAGCTTTGGAATGATACACGCTGTTTACAACCGCAGGAGATCGACCAAGTGGCTTTTCTAACACTGAACGAGTTTTATAGGGATGTTGTACTTACTCCTTTAGATACAACGGCTCCTCAGTAGTCCAGGTTTTATATTTTGGTGATGATGACTTTTAACGATTGTAATGGATAACACTTTTATATTTTGGTGATGATGACGTTTAAACGATGATAACACTTTTGTCTAACTCAGATGGTTACGTTGGTTGATGTTAATATAAAATGTTAATTTTGTTAAGTGTTGTTTGTGTATGTTGAAATGTCGGGTCTGCTGCGGAAACGATTATGGTACAGGTTTATGGTAGTGTTTGGATACAGGTTTTGGAAAATAAATTTTTTTTTGAAAAAACAGCTTTTTAGTGCGGTTTATTAAGAAACCGTACCAGAAAAGAAAATATTTGCTGGGTACTTTATTGAAGACATTTGGTACGGTTATTAAAAAAAACCGCACCAAATAATCAGTTTTTACTACGGTTTAAGAACCGCACCAAACCACATTTTATTTTTTGGTACGCTAGTATTTGGTACGGTTTTAAAACCGTACTAAAAGGCTTTAAAAACCGTACCAAATAATATTTTTGTGTAGTAGTGATAAAATGACTAAATAAAAAATGTGTTTACATATTCCCTAATTGTCATGTTATCCACGGCTGCTGCTAGGTCCACGTCTGCTCCTGGGTAATTGCTTTTGACCGTGGCCATTCTTGACTTTGTTGGGAATTGAACATGTGACCGAATCTTGGACACCTCCGCATACAGTTGTTGTATCAGTTTTCTTCCAAACAAGATGTTGTATTTGGAATTTGATTTGACGACAAAAATTTCCATGATAATTGTTCGTAACAATGGTTGAGTTCCTAAAAAAAATGATCCTTTAGATGAGAATCCGATGAGAGGAATAGTTCCGGGACGTATTCGTTTCCTGATTTTTCAGGTAGTTTCCTGAAAAATGATCGTACATGATGTTGACTGAGCTGGCGAAGGTATGAATCTAACGAAGCAATTATGTGAAGGAATTATGGCTGTGATAACTACTTGATCTAATGAAGGTATGAATCCTTCCCAAGGAAATTGTTCCTTGGTTGTCGGAACCCATTCTTCCAGTACCTCACTGTTTCATTTCTTACCCGGTAGCAAGTTTGAGTCATGTGTACACGAGGCAGTTGTTTGGTGTTTGGTTTGCTTTTGAGATTATTATGGTTTTGTATATCTATCATGTAAGTGAAACGGAGCTTTTTCTCTGAAAGTTAAATGGAAAATTCGATTGTGCTTGTAACAAAAATGTGAAAAACTAGAAGGGGGTTTAAATAGTTTTACCGTTTTTAACTTTGTTTTAAATTTTACTTAATGAAAAACTTTGATTTGGAGTTTTGTGAAATCAATCAATTGCAATATGAACACTATATGACTATACTATAATAAACAAACTACAACCACTAACATGTAAATTGCAAGATAAAGAGTAAGAGATGGAAAGATCAAACCGAGACATAGAGATTTATAGTGGTTCGGTAACGAAGCTCCTCTTCGCCCTACTCCACTTCTCGAGTACCCAACTCGAGAGTTCTAAACACTATGTCAACAAACTCCCTTCATGCGGAGAAAACTGGACAACATCGCTTATCACTATTTCCGACACTAAGCTAAATGTCGAGTACTAATCTAGCTAGTACCAATCTCACTCACGATCTACCCGATCCTCACAATTCACACAATCTAAAAGATCCACACGATCTACCCTCGATCCACTCGATCTACACACTATCTTCACAATCTACACACTATCAACAAAAGCTACACAAGATCTCCACGATCTCTACATGATCACAATGATACACAGAAGCTAACTAAACAAGACAATGGACAACTTGATGTATATCTAGATACAACAAGTATGTAACAAGTGTTACAAGTGCACTACACTATCACTACAACACTTTTTATCTTTTTGATACTATGTGTTCTTCTCTTGCACTAGTAGAGGAATAAAGGTGATCACTTGGTTGAATGATTTGATCACTGTTAAACAAAAACAACCTAACTAAATAATCAAAGAAAGAATACTAGAGAGTATGGATGTAACTCAGAAAGTTTTCTGTGAAAGTGGGTGAGTAAAACTATAAACTGATCTAGTATTTATAGGCAAACAAAAACTGGCCGTTACAGAGGGGACGATACCGTTAAAGTGTAGACGACACCACTAAATTTAATGGTGCCGTCGGTCCTTTAGTGGTACCGTGGGGGACAAAAATGCTCCTCCCTTTGTTTTAGTGGTGAAGGTTTATTTGGGAATGTTTGGAGCTGTTTTTGGGGGAAAATAGCTGTTGGGATTGTTAAACTTATTTTTCCAAATAAAACATTTCTTTTTAGTTCAAAAATAATTTTTAAAATGTATTTTTGAAAAAATGTTTGTCACAATAAAAATGTGAAGTTTAGAACAAAATTTAATCCTTTGATCATTTGTCAGATTGTAGATTTGTTTCTTCATACCTTGGGTGATTTGTGTTTAAATAGAATATTACGAGTAAAACTTGTTTACGTTAATTTTGACGTAAGACGTTTTTACATTTTGTTATTATCAAAACGTAGAGATGTCGAAAAATATGAATAACTTTTTTAGACATTATTTGTATCAACAATCTCCCATTTTTTGATGATGACAAAATATAAACTCATTTTATGAAAAAAATTTAGTGACAAGTTTTTAGTTGAGTTTATTCCCATTTCTCCCCCTTTTGTCGAAACAAAAAGGTTTTTGAGATGAAATTGACGACTCTAAGGTTCCCCCTTGATGTATGCTCCCCCTTGTTTGGAGGGCACAAAGGAATCGAGCAATGGTTTCTTGCTACAAAAACAACTTAGACAACAAATATACGATATCCAACTAGTAGCAAACATCCAACAATAAAAGAAAATGTGGCTTCAATAACAATAGCAAAAACTAAAATAAAAAAATAATCAACCATAAAAGCAACCAACCATGAAAATTAAACTAAAGCCCATTCATTCATTAAATCTAAAAGATCATACATAAAGTATGATTACATCACAAACATAAAAATAAACTACAAGAAGCACATGAACATCTTTAGTGACTTGAGAGGCCCTAAGATTTGATTCTATACCAAAAGGGATCCTAGACATTTATTTTTGAAAACTAAACATGTAGATGTTTAGCTGGTTGTGCTATTGGTTGGTTCGGGTGGTAATGTCAAGAGTTGCTCCACATAGGAGAACATGAAATAAAGTTCATCTCTCAAAGAGAAGATGAGGTTACGGTTGTGAAGAGAACATAGGCAACTAGCACTATGAAAATCAACCGGATGGAGTTGGATAGGGTGGCCCATGATAGGAGATGGAGGAGGTGGGGTAAGTGATGGTGATGATGGTGTAGGCATGGCATAATCCAAAGGAGTTATTGGTGAAAGTGTGAGGGTGATATCCGTGGATGATGGCCTAGTGCCAAAGGAAGAGGATGAGGATGAAGTAGTCCTAGTTGATGGAGTCTTGGATGGAGCATTTGGAGGTGATGGTGAGCTAGGAGTGCTTTGGGAAGGTGGTGTTGATGAACCAATTTCATAGTCATTTTTGGTGTGGTCAATGAAGATGGTTTCATGTGGTGGCCTAACGATAATTCTAGGTTTCTTGGAGATGTAAGTTGTGGAAGCTTGAGTGGAAGACATAGTGGATATGTTGTTTGAGGTTGAAGATGAAGTGCAAGAAATGCTTGCATGGTTGCATGCTTAAATAGGCAAGAATGGTGAAATTTGAATTCAAGTGAGTGGAAATGTCCTATGGGTAATAGAATGAAAGGAATATTAGGATTAGGGTCATGAAAGTTTGCAAAACATTGCAGGATTTGAGGGGAGGAATGCAGGAAGCTAGAGCAAATAGTAAAAATTCTTTAAACCAGGGGACGGTACCGTTAGATGCCCGACGGTTCCATTAACTTTAATGTTACCATGGTATATTTAGTAGTACCGTGACCTGGTAATTGATAACATCAAATAGTCCTGATTATTTAGTGTCAATTTTCCCTTAAAATGCTCATCATTTATATAAGTTTTGCATGGATATATACCCTTATTACTTTTTGTTTCATTTCAGGGTATAGATGAGCATTGGAATATGGAAACGCGGATTTGGAAGGAAAACTATGAAGTTATTCAAGAGGTTGCTGATCAGGAGAAGGTTACTGCATAGACTCATTTTCAAACCTACGTCGTAACGTGTTTTATCGTTAGAAGACTAAGTCAACGACTGCTGAAGGTTATGGCGTAACTCCATCGACATGGTTACACGGTAGGTATCCAAGGACTTAGACAAATTCAGAGATCAACATGGTTACGCCATAACTCATTCATAGGGTTACGACGTAGAAACGCGATAAAATGTTAACGAGGGTTCTACTGTCGTAACCTCTTCTTGAGGTTACGCCGTAGGTATTATTATGAAGATAAGATCGTCAGTGATAGGGGGTTACGACGTAACCCACTACTAAAGGTTACGCCGTAACCATGTCGAGGTTATAAATATAAGCCATAAATCTGCATTTACATAATCTCTTGCAACCACAACTTTGAAGGGACAAATTAGGGCTTCGCCAAGGAGGAATCTCAGCAACTCTTAGCCATATTCCAAGGGAGAAATCGAATCATATACTCATTAGCTTTAGCATCAAATCTTGTAACTGTATCGGATCTAATGTTTACTTTCGTTATGACATTTTACATTGTTTTTGTTGCACTTTATAATATGAGAGGCTAAATGTAACACCGCACTCTGAAAGGGGTCAAATGCCACAGATTATGGTGTCACACAAAGCATAATACACAAGCGGAAGACTTAATAAATAATGCAAAGTCAAGAAACATCATGACTTCCAAATCTTAGCAAATCCCAACAAGTCTAAACAGAACTGAAATGAAATGAAATATCCGAAACATAAGTCTAACATAATCCAAAACAAATGGGGAATCTAAATCAAGGTAGGAATTCTAAGCTCCTACTCTCATCACTCATGCCCAGCATCCCGCTTATTACCTGCCAGAGAGAAAAGAAAATGCGGCTGAGCTTAAAAAGCCCAGTGAACAGATATATACAAAACAGATAGGTAATAAGCATAAGTAAACGAAAAGGAATCATGCGAATCAGCTGAACAAATATCATAAGTCAATGAGTCAAACGAAATGAGAGATCAAAAGATAATACGGAATCAGATAATCATTAAGAATCAGAGAAACACATAAGAATGCCCACGAGCTCAAAACAAATGTCCAAACATGATACTTGAATAGACCACATAATCACATATATGTTGGAGTATGCTCGTGTCATAATTAATAATTATATGGCTAGTCATATGTGAGCCTATGGGGTCACACACTTATACACAGAGATACCATTTTATAGATTGTATTTATCGTATTTACAATATATAAACGACTACATAACTTGGGATCGATAACGGGCTACTAATAACTAAGCTAGTACTTAGTTTATTGGATTGGACCAACAAATGGACAAGCCCATTTGAAGCTTCATAAGGCCGGCCATGGTTAAGAGAACAAGAGAGAAAGATCAAGGGGTTAAGTGTAACTTTTCCTTGATTATCTCCTTATTGATTTGTCATTAAGGAGATGGATGAATAATTAATGACTAACCAACTATCTCTCCTCTTCCTCTCCTCAATAACCATGAAATAAAACACACCCATATTAGGGTTTGTGTTTTTAGATCTCATCTAACCTTATTCTAATGTAGTTCAAGGCTAGATCGCGTGTTATGTGATCAAGACTAGCATCGGGTGGTTATCCGTGACGTGTAGTGTGTTTCTTTCATAGAGGTGATCTATTTTGGTCACTTGGTTTCAAGGGTAGAATGGTGAGAAGAAGGTCTCCATTGATTTCTACCGATCACGCTACAAAGGTATAAATCTTGTTTGTTTTACATTGATTGATCATATGACTCTATGGATCCGTTGTTGGTGATGTATTCCGCTGCGTTCATATATTTAATTTGTTGGTTTATATTTTACATCACCTATAGTGGTATCAGAGAGCCATCATATGATGTCATATGATCATCAAGTATGCGTAAAAATGGCTAAAAATGCGTGTTTTTAATGGATTTAAAGGTTTAATTTCAAAACAGCCTCGGAGGCTTATTTTTTTGAATATATGTCGACCCATATGGGGTCTAATAATCTGGACTTTTTGATCCTATGGCCATTTGTTATGCATACATTAATTTTTTACTTGTTCGGTACCCGTAAAATGGCCTAAAAACGTGTTTTTTGATAGATTTATAACCCGATTTCAAATCAGCCAATGAGGCTTAATTTTATGTGGTAAGATGATGTTAAGAAGGTCCTAATATCAGTGGGTTTTGATTCTATGGCCATTTGTCACGCGTACCATTCGAGGTTTTAATTATTGTTAATTAATTTCTTCGATTCGTTGGCTAACAATTTAATTCTTGTTATTTATTTTGTTATCCATGGCAAATACATGAATGTTTGTCCATGGAGTTAGCCAACACCTTGTTATGATCATAATTCTATTGTATTATTATGTGTATATGCAAAGCCGATGAAAACCTAGACCACTTATGCATTGTGATGTTGTGATTGTTGGTTGTTTTGTTTGTTTTTGGGGTTTGCCATTGTTTCGGCACTTTTGCAATGTATTTCATTTTGGGTTTTGCCATTGTTTGGACATTTTTATAGTAGATAAAAATTAGATTAGATGTACTTTACTTTTTATATCATGTAACCGAAAGCTTGGAAGCAAATGGCAAAAGAATGAAGGATTTTGGACCAAAAGTAGCTGCTGGACACCTGATGGGAAAACGCGATTTCCAGGAGATTGGTAAGGTATTTTGGGCTGAATTTTTTGGTGCAGGTTCATAAGACATAGGCCTACAAATTTGTCAACTGGGCCGAATAATGAGGTGTAGGTCACGTAAATATCTCAAACACACACTCGTTAATGACTAATAACGCACGTACTACTTATCTAGATTAAGCTACATATGAAGAGAAATAAGCTAATACGATAATTAAATAAGAGAAGAGAATAAGAAGAGAATAAGAAGAATGGAAGGCTTTCACTTAATCCAATTACACACTAGCATAGCTTTCGCACATACATGAAACACCAACATGAAATGAGGCACCCCATGCCTTCCATTTATAGGCAACAATCTAGGGTGAGCACATGGGGTGATTCTTCTAGAAACTAATTACACTTAATTCATTATAAACCGGCCCATGGGCTACTAATAGGCCGGATCATTAATAACAAACAAATATAGCCCTTAACACTTAGCAACATTTAACACAAATGATCGAGACTTGAAATATGAATAAAAACAACTTCATAACAGTCTCCCCCTAAGTCTCGGTCATCAATGTTGCTCGACGTCTTCTTTGCTTCTTAGGCTTCCAACGTCTTTATAATCTTTGTATCTTTGTTCTTGTTCTAAGATGATATGATGTTGTCTCGATCTGCCAATCTCCAACGTCTTCATGTTTTCTCCATCATGCTCATATGTCTTAGATTTGTTTTTTCTGCAACACGTTCTCACTTTTCAATCTTAAATGTTGAGGTGCTTGAACTTTTTGACTTTACTAAATCATATGTTGAACTTTTGTAGTTACTGAGTCATTGATAGAACATTTCTTCAAGATATAAGCATGATGGAGTCTTGATGGTCGAACTCCAGCTCCTCAACAGCAGCAGCAGCAGCAACAGCAAGAACCAACCGGTACTTACAGGCTCAGACTTGAGATCATTAACAGCATAGTGTGAAGACTTTCTCAAATCCTAACCCAGACCGTTCTGAACCGGATTCCCCCGAAGGGGATTACACGGACACACCGAAGTGCACCCACGATTCAGTGAGTCGCTGGAGATCACCCTACGACTGTAGACCGTTTGGAGCAAACACTAAGCGTAACCCACAAGGAGTTACCGAAGTGACCTGCTGTCAGAGTTGTTTGATGTTGTTCTGGCAGGATTTCCATTCAATCATTGATAATCATGATGAAGCGAAAAGTGTACCGCTTTTAAGGGGTCATTTAAGCCCTAAATCGTATTTATTTGATCAAATATTGCCCTAAATCGTTCCTTTTGTCATTTTAGGTACTTTTGAGGAGAAATCTGGAAAAGGAGGCATTTTGGACGTTTTTGGAGCATAAAAGTGAAGAAAACGACAAAGTCTCAAAATTGTGCCTAAAGTTACCTTTGACGGCGTCACATTTTACACTGGACGGCGTCATGGCTTGGCAAGAAAAGGTGGACGTGAAATTTACTCATGATAAGCCAGTGAAAATAGCATGTGAATTCTGACGGCGTCACGCTTTAACCTGATCAAGGGCGTCACGGCTTAAATCAAAGAGGGACGGTGTCATGTTCAATAGCTGACGGCGTCAAGCCTTGATAAGCCAGAACGGATTTTGGAGAGCTAAAGAGGGACGGCGTCAAGAAGGTCATCCGGGAACCCTAGAAGCGGCGAGGTGACGGCGTCACACTCCATAAGGTGACGCCGTCAGATGTAAAAATCTATATATAGTTTTCTAATTTTTTGTCATTAAGAGAGAGCTTAGTGTGGAATTTTTGGGAGAAAACCCTAAGACGATTTTAGCATCTTTTTCAAGGCTTTTTGCCTTGAGATCTTCCATGTTACATTGAAAGATAAGTTATCAATTAATCATTCAATATGTCTATGTGTTGTTTGATTTTATCTTGTTCTTGTCTTTTGTTTAACATGTTAGGCTAGATTTATCTTGTGTTTGCTTAGATCTAATGAAACCTAGCTATTGATTATTGGTTATTAGTGTGTTATTAGTTGTATTGGATGATTGTTTATCTATGTTAGGCTTAAGAAAACTGGCTAACTTCCTATTCGGTAACTTGCTTGAACGTCTTAAGAAACATGAACCAAATGCGTACTAAAGGTTTTTATGGTTGTATTTAATGCACAAGCGAATTCTAGTGATCCCATGTTAGGAGCTTCCTAGCCGGCTCGACATAGGAGTGAAGTAGGAGCTTGTAGAGTTGGGGAAGTACGTACGCCACCCCACAATTGGTATTAAGGAATACACCCGTCATCCACGCGACTAATACACACTAATCAACCGGTAAAAGATAGTTAGGGAGTAAGGAAATCTAAGTAAACACATTTCTCTACACATAAGTTTCTCACCAACATTTTATTTTCAGTTATTTATTTTATTTGTATTTGTAGTTATTTGGGTTAGTTGACTAGCAACTAATTCCGCCCACTCCTTCAAAACCGAGATTTTACTTGCTTTCATAAAAATATAAAAACATAAAAAAAGAATCTTCCTCAACCTTTAGACCTATTAGAGTAGTTTTTCATACCTAACGAACACTATTCCCTGTGGAGAACGATCAATCCCCCGTACTTACCACTACACTATACTACATCGGTCAGGTACACTGCCTGGTGGGGTTGTAAGCCTCTTGAGATCCCTCGAGAGGTAAAACCTGTTGTAAGGTTACAAAACCACGCATCAAGTTTTTGGCGCCGTTGCCGGGGAATAGTTATTGTTTAGGTTGAATTTTTATTTTATAGGTCTACTCACTAGATTCCTTTCTAGTGAGATTTTTATTTTATTTTTCTAGGTTTTCTTTAGTCTATCTTGTTTCTTTGTACTTTTGTTTGTGATACCTTCCACTTACCTCATGAGTAACATTGGTCATTTGATCCCTGTTATTCGTGTTTTTCGCCGTGCAAATTTTCAACTACCCGTTCCCGCCCCCATCATAGAAAACAACAACCTTTCACCCAACCATCACTTTGGTAACAATTCTGAGATGGAGGAGTCTGACCATGAGAATGACTATGTTAGTCCGTTTTACTACTCAGACTCCGATGAGGATACCGGTAATGGAGAAGTAGTTAACGAGGAATGGGGAAAAGAGGAAATTGATCCCTTTAAGTATGTTGACCCTAGGACTAAGATCAAAAAGGATAGCCTCTTTAACATGCAATTCCCGTGTAAGATTGGTTATCATGATTTTTATGCTTATCTTAACTCATCTTTGCCTATGAACATTATCTCTCGCGCTAATTATAATAAAATCATGGTAGATGAGCTAGAATATCAAGGTGATAACATCGTTGCTAGGACTAAGCCACTACACGTATTCGTTGGAAGTTTTGTGTATTTGGTGGATTTTATGGTTATGGAGAGCTTAGGAGAATTCATTGATAACAAATTAACCCAAGTCATTTTTGGAGAACCCTTCAAAAGGTTGACCAACCTTGACGAAAAACTTGTGGACGGGTTAATTACATTCTCGGATGGGGATCAAGATTTTGTCTATCAAATGCCCTGAGCACATCCTAGGTTTAAGAACTACCCCATTGAATCTTGCAATAGAATTATGCCTATCGACTTGTTAAGTGAGAATGATAAGGGGAAGGGGCTCAAATATCCACATGAGAAAAATAAGAGATATTATCATGGATGTTTGGGGCTAAATGATGAATACAAGAAAGATGAGGCAACAATTAGATGGCTCACACTCGGGTACGTGAGCATAAGCGACACTAGATAGAGTGACTTTGAGTCTAGCTACAAGACTCGTTAATAAAGAAAAGCGCTTCTTGGGAGGCAACCCAAGCTTTATTTGTTTTATTTGCTTTGTGTGTTTATTTATTTGTTTGTTTGTTTGTTTTTATTTGTTTCCGTATGTATGTTTAATTTTTATTATTATTGATTCATGTTCAAAACTAAAATTGTGAAAATGCTTTATTTTGTTTTTAACTTCGTCTTAACTACATATAAAGGTATTTTGCAAAAGTTAAGTGTAAGGGAAATCTAAATCGGTTTATTAGAACACAAATTAACATGAATCGTAATAATAATAAATTAACATACATATTAGTATGTGTTTGAGTCAAATGCTTGTATCGAGTCATAATGATGTTTTGCAGGATTTCCAGGAAGTAAGGTGAAGGTTTTTCCAGAAATTTTCTGGAAACTTAAAATGAAAATTTTTGTCAGGTCATTTCTGACGGCGTCAGGGTTTATAACCTGACGGCGTCAGATTTAATTTTCAGAAATTTTTGAAAGTTTTGTTTTTAAAAAAAGTTTTTATTAAAATCTCCAACTTATAATCTCCAGGAATCTGCAAAGTTATCATTCCACAAGCATTATATCCTTATATATAGATTTTATCCCGCCGATGTTATGCAGGTTTTCGTGTTTGTTTTCTCAGGTTTAACAGGTTATTTTGGACAAGGAAATGTTTTTGGATCAAGCTTTTGGCGATGCATTAGTCATGGAGCTTCAACATTACTTTGGAAGAAGATTTAACCGTGTTATTTCATTATCCACCGAGCG
Source organism: Artemisia tridentata subsp. tridentata (assembly GCA_021014915.2). NCBI lineage: Eukaryota > Viridiplantae > Streptophyta > Magnoliopsida > Asterales > Asteraceae > Artemisia > Artemisia tridentata. The sequence continues at coordinate 263,708,974 of CP139504.1, forward strand.
AATCAGGGGAGTATTTGATTTCATTCTTTTACTTTATGCTTTTACATCTTGTTATTTGAACATTGGGGACAATGTTCATCTTAAGTGTAAGGGGAGGGTAAAAGTACGATTTTAGAGAATACTATTACGCTTGATTTTTTGTTTGTTTGATAGTAGATGTGTAATAAAACTGAGATAAATACCTGTTAGGGCAATTTTAGTGCCAAATTTAAATTTTTTTACAACATATAGGAGTGAAACTTTGATCTTAATGAGCGTCTCATGGATAGGAGTTATATGACTAGCACAAAAACCGTACCACTAAAAATTTTTCCACCCCCAAATATGTGAGGTTCACCCCTAGAATTGGTAGGAAAAGCATTTATGCTATGATGTGTGTACCGGTAGCACTTAGATTCTAGAACTTGCGTTAGGACCATTCCAAGGCCACAAGTGAGACTACATTCGTGTAGTTAGATTTACTACATGATAAGAGGCATTAGGATTAACCCATTGTTTTACACCTGTGTTTTTTTGTTATAATTACATTGGCTACATTGGTCAAGTAATTCTCCCACACCCTTTGCATTGTACTCATTTTTAGTACACGATACCCCTAGTACACCCCTCAGAGCCTATCTTTTCGTTTCGACCTTTAAGCATTTTACTTAAAGGAAGAATTTGTTACACCCCACTTAAATGTACACCCAAATCGCCTTAGCCTACCTTGTATGCACTCATTTTTAGTGCATTATTGTGTCAACATTTGTTTAAACCCAAGTTAATTATCTAGTTGATTACATGGTTGCTAAGTCGAGTCATATCCTTGTACATATTGTTTTGGGACGATTGGGACTCATGGGTAAAGTACTAGTGTAATGGAGTAACGGGGAAGAACATCATTTATTACCCCCATATGTGCTAATAATTTTAAAAGTACTCCAAGTTTTTCGATTATCTTAATTCGAGTCATTAGAATAGTTATTTGTAAAGTTATGTAAAAGTTCAAGTGTAAGGGGGATGCAATGCCCCTATGATGTATTATTTTGGATGGTAGGGCAAGAGTGTATGCAAAAAAAAAAAAAAAAAAAAAAAAAAAAAAAAAAAAAAAAAAAAAATTGAGAAAAAGAAAAATAGAAAAAACATACGGACTACCATCCCGTTTCATTTTATGTTTGTTTTATGTTTTTGTTATTTTATTTTTAGCTTAAGATTGAGTCGAGTCTTGGCTTAGCAACATTGTATAGTACATGTAATTGATCAAGATCTTTAACTCGCCACCAGTAAAATATCCTTTGTCCAACAAAACCGTGTTTTCCTTTTCCCTACACCTAACGTTATAACCCATTTAAAAGCCCTCTTTGATAGTTTATCTTAGGTGCTTACGCCTAGTGGAGGAGGTTTTCGATCCTTTCCCAAGCCTATGGTAATCTATTTGCTATGACAGGTAGTGAGAGATATTATCCATTTTCATTTATGAGATTTATTTTGATGACACTTGAGAGATGTGGGTATCTAAACACTACTTGTGAGGTGCTAGTTTATAATCTCCGTGCTTATTATGATTGAAGTGGAACGATTATTTGTTGTAATTACTTTTATGTTTGCATTAAATGACCCCTAACTTGTATTTTGATTAGAATAAAAGCACATTTGCTTGAGGACAAGCAAATCTCAAGTGTAAGGGTATTTGATGAAGCGAAAAGTGTACCGCTTTTAAGGGGTCATTTAAGCCCTAAATCGTATTTATTTGATCAAATATTGCCCTAAATCGTTCCTTTTGTCATTTTAGGTACTTTTGAGGAGAAATCTGGAAAAGGAGGCATTTTGGACGTTTTTGGAGCATAAAAGTGAAGAAAAGACACAAAGTCTCAAAATTGTGCTGAAAGTTACCTTTGACGGCGTCACATTTTACTCTGGACGGCGTCATGGCTTGGCAAGAAAAGGTGGACGTGAAATTTACTCATGATAAGCCAGTGAAAATAGCATGTGAATTCTGACGGCGTCACGCTTTAACCTGATCAAGGGCGTCACGGCTTAAATCAAAGAGGGACGGCGTCACGTTCAATAGCTGACGGCGTCAAGCCTTGATAAGCCAGAACGGATTTTGGAGAGCTAAAGAGGGACGGCGTCAAGAAGGTCATCCGGGAACCCTAGAAGCGGCGAGGTGACGGCGTCACACTCCATAAGGTGACGCCGTCAGATGTAAAAATCTATATATAGTTTTCTAATTTTTTGTCATTAAGAGAGAGCTTAGTGTGGAATTTTTGGGAGAAAACCCTAAGACGATTTTAGCATCTTTTTCAAGGCTTTTTGCCTTGAGATCTTCCATGTTACATTGAAAGATAAGTTATCAATTAATCATTCAATATGTCTATGTGTTGTTTGATTTTATCTTGTTCTTGTCTTTTGTTTAACATGTTAGGCTAGATTTATCTTGTGTTTGCTTAGATCTAATGAAACCTAGCTATTGATTATTGGTTATTAGTGTGTTATTAGTTGTATTGGATGATTGTTTATCTATGTTAGGCTTAAGAAAACTGGCTAACTTCCTATTCGGTAACTTGCTTGAACGTCTTAAGAAACATGAACCAAATGAGTACTAAAGGTTTTTATGGTTGTATTTAATGCACAAGCGAATTCTAGTGATCCCATGTTAGGAGCTTCCTAGCCGGCTCGACATAGGAGTGAAGTAGGAGCTTGTAGAGTTGGGGAAGTACGTACGCCACCCCACAATTGGTATTAAGGAATACACCCGTCATCCACGCGACTAATACACACTAATCAACCGGTAAAAGATAGTTAGGGAGTAAGGAAATCTAAGTAAACACATTTCTCTACACATAAGTTTCTCACCAACATTTTATTATCAGTTATTTATTTTATTTGTATTTGTAGTTATTTGGGTTAGTTGACTAGCAACTAATTCCGCCCACTCCTTCAAAACTGAGATTTTACTTGCTTTCATAAAAATATAAAAACATAAAAAAAGAATCTTCCTCAACCTTTTGACCTATTAGAGTAGTTTTTCATACCTAACGAACACTATTCCCTATGGAGAACGATCAATCCCCCGTACTTACCACTACACTATACTACATCGGTCAGGTACACTGCCTGGTGGGGTTGTAAGCCTCTTGAGATCCCTCGAGAGGTAAAACCTATTGTAAGGTTACAAAACCACGCATCAAATCACAAATGTGACTTTTCTCATGAATGTTCTCGGCAGATTGCTAAGATCTGCGAAGGATACTTTTCTAAGTTACAACTGATGCTCATGATGTAGAATCACCAGAGTAATTCTAAGTGTACCTAAGAGATCTTTTTATGAATCTCATGGCTCTAGACTCAATTAGTGCACATTTGTTTAGTCATCGGAGGCGTGGAGCAGATTGCCTCCTTTTCAATATCAACACTCTCGTAATGAGAGGTCGATAGATTATGAAGGGTTCTCCATGTGAATGAAACAAATGTCTTTTGAGAGACACTTGAGTGGCTTAGAAGGTTTATTAGTGCGTCACTGGGTCCATGACGTCTTTAGTCTTCAATACCGGTGATGCTCATCAACCAGTAGATTATGAATTGAACCCGGTGTCTGCCCTAAGGTTGAACAAATGGAGGGCTATTTCTTTTCACCCTTTTCTTTGCTTTTCTTTTTAATTCTTCAACCCCTTCTTTCTCCGTTCATTCATTATCTCCTTTTTATATCATACCTAGGACTTTCTAGTTCTAAACTATTGGTATTGTCCTTGGGTAGATCCCTCCGGCTCTGGCGGATCATAGGACGGTTTTCCCTAACCTTAGTCACCTTATGACTCCATGACTATCCTAATGATGCCATAAGACCAAAACCATTGAAAATCTCTCAAAGTGTCGATAATTGTAAAAACATTTTGTTGACACCTTGAGAGTTTGATGATTTACAGAAATACTCCCCCTTAACATGTGCGCATAAGTAATAAATTTTGAAATTTGCACATGCCGGAAAGAGTTGGCACTTTTGAATTGATTGAATTTCAATGAACCTGATCGTTGCGAGACACGCTTACATCACCAGTTAAACTGGCTTGAAATTATTACCCATCCAGATCAGATTCAAAGATTATCGCTCGAAATCGGTACATTCTACTCAGACACGTCCTTTGCGAGACACGCTTACATCACCAGATAAACTGGCTTGAAATTATTACCCGTCCGGGACATGTCCTTTCGACTACTGACTTTCCTATTCGTCTATTCGAGGGTCAATTCTGAGTTTGAGCACACGATATTCCAGCAAATGAGACATCATATTTTAATCATCTTTTACTTCTCCCCCTCAAAAATAGCATACTCATGATGTTTTTGGAAAACGTTTATGATTAAAATATGCTGTTTTTGAGTTTTAGGGAAGAATTTTCAAGAACATTGATAATTCTTTGAACAAAGATTATATTTTTCAAATACTCCCCCTTAACAAGGGAATACTTGTCCTTATGAGCAGAATGTTGGAAAAAACTTTAGAAAACATTCTGGTTTTAATTCTGCTCATAAGTAAGAAGCTTTCGCTCCTTTTTCAGGATTGAGGCACGGAAGCGTACCTCAGGGTCCTTTCTTTGGGGTCCCGGTTGTACACTGTTATGTGTGCACAAGCCGTAGTCATATAACAGTCATATATAAGTAAGAATTTTGAATGAATAATGAATATTGAAATCAAATTCTTACAATTTAACCGCCTTTGCCAAAAGTGGTGAATTGTGGATCTGTTCTCTGAAATAATCTGATGGCAAATGGAGGACGACCACCAACATATGTTTCCAATCTCCTCATCTGATCCCTTCGGTAGAGCCTTTCTTCGATCGACCAGATAAAATTCTTAACTTGCCTAAGCTGATGATGATTCCATTTCTTGTGCTTCTTCAATATTTGATCCTGAACCCGTGTGACTAACCCATCTCGAACATTCTTTAGAGTGTCATCACAGAACTTGTGAATCTCTTTATGTGGCATGAAATGGTTAGTGTTTGTGGCACTTCTGTAGACGAATCCGAAGACAGGGTCGTTTTTGAGTAAGTACTGAGGCTCCTTGTTGTCAGTAAGGGTAAACATGGGTTCCTCAAGATTCAGCTTCCTCTGATAACTTTCAACCCCAAGCTGAAGATCCTCTACATGTTCTTTGATAACCGTTCTTCTGATGAAGTGACAGATAGCCGTGCTAAACGCATACAGAAGAGTAGGATTAAGATGATTCAGCTTCCCTTGTACTTTCATCAAATACAAATCTTCAATGTCGTTGAGATTGAGTGAGGGAAAATCTGCTTCATTGAACGTGTAAATAAGATCATCTTGTCTGCGAACAGAGATCTCAGAAATGAATGTGTAGCCAAGCTTTTGTGATCCCTTAGCATCAAGCACCGCCTTGATACGGAGATCACTGAACACTTTTTCACGAGATGCCATGAGGCCAAGCTTGTACTTGTACCACGACTTACGTTTGTCAAACCAGTGGTGAATTCCAAGTTCAGCGTCACGATCATATTTTGCAAGTTTGTTGATGAAGAGTTTACGGTGTCTAGCTTCTTCCTCAATGGCAGGATTGGTGTAGTTCGTAGCAGGAGTGAATGTGATTGAGGTAGCATATTTGACTTTACTGGAAGCCCCATGTACGAGTAGTTCCAGATCTTGATTGAAGAAGAATGTGAATGGAATTTCTGACATTCCATGGTATGGTCGTATCACAGGAAGTGGTTTTGTCCAGTCAGTGATGTATGGTCGTTTCTTACTGTCAAGACCACCTTCCCTGAATACATCTGGATTTGTCCAATCGAAGTCTTTGGATAATTCCCTAGCAATGTTCTCCAGATGATATTCCAACTCAGCAGCACTTGCAGATTTATCCTTTAAAAGAGTGAAGGCATCATTTTTTACTCTACGAAGCTCTCTTTTTGTCATCTTCTTAATGTTGAATGCATGTTTGACTTTCTGAGTGTATTCAAACGTGCTATCTTCTATTTTTGAAGCTTCGTCGTCGTTGATTTGAGCCTTTGCAAGATTGTCGAACCAGTCGTTTCCTTGTAAGTCTTCGTCAGTATCTAACCATGTAATCACAGCTGGTTCTTCAGAAGATTTCTTACTGCTGGAAGGTTTAGATTTTGCTGGTTTTGGAGGTGATTGGGGTGGATCATCTTGAGGTTGAAACTCAATATCTTCATTAATGAAATGTTCAAAGTGATGCTCAGTTTCCTTAGGACCAGATTCTTGATGATTTGGAGATGGTGAAGAAGTTTTCTATTCTGTTGGTTCCTGAATGTGAATGCCAGATCCACTCCCATTCTTTTGTTTCTTCTGTGTGGGATTTGGATCTTGGTCCTCATTGTCGTCATCACGAATCCTTTTACCTTTATCAGCAGCAACCTTGCAAGAAACCTTCTCAATGTGTGCTTCAATAGACTTTATGAGACTGATATCTTCAGGAGAAGGAGATGTCATAGCATGGAGTCTGTTGAGAAGTTCAAGTTTGAGTTCTTCAGTGGTGAAGTCTTTGAGTTGCTTGAAGCCAGAATTTGAGATGATTGCTTCTTTGACCTTGACATCAAGTTGAGTGTTGACATTCTCGTTAATATTTTTCTGAAGATCAGCAGTGAAGCGTTTGACATAATGTCTTGTTTTACTTTTGATATGATCTTCAATATCAAAAGTAAGAAACTCATCCATATTCTGCTTTGTTTCCTGCATCTCCTTGACTTGATCAGACAGATCCTTGATAAGGTTTTTCATTTCTGACATTTATTCTTGCAACTTGCCCTCTTTTCTTGCTTGAGCAAGTTTGGCTGCTTTCTTAATTTGCCTTGATAAAGGTGAGAGAACTTCAACTCTTGTGACTTTGGCAATTTTACTGACATGTTTGCCTTTCATGACTGTTCTTATTCTTTCTGCTATTGTTGCTTTGCCTTTGTGTGATGGTGACTTTGATGGTGATGGAGTGAGTGAGGGTATAGATGATGAAGAATTAGGAGGTGTAGGATCCTTGTGAGATGAAGGTGAAGGTTTTGGAGATTTCCTCGGTGATATGCTTGGGAGGTGAATTAGGAGGTGTGAAAGGTTTGGGAGAAGGAATGGGAGGAGTCTGATCTCGTGGTTGTTGTTGAGGAGACTTATTAAATGGATCATTCAATGGAGAGATAATGTAGTTATCTGCTTCCTCATCCTCCTTTTGTTTCCTTTCCATTTCTTCCTTCCTTTTCCTTTCTGTTTCAGCAAGTGCCTCCAGCTCATTTGTAGCTTCTATAGCCTTTGATCCAGTAATTTCCTTTTCTTCATCAGAATTTCCCCATTCACCAGTGTCATCATGGTGATGTACCTCCTCTTGATGTGGGATGTCATCAAACATTGAATCAGAAATTTCATTTTCTGTGAAGACTATCTTTTCTGACTCAGATTGTGTTTGATTCTCCAAGTCGGGTTGATTAACCGAGCTTGATTGAGGAGGGGGAACCGTAGATGTAGCCATATCGGGTTGATTAACCGTATCTGGCTGAACTGTGGAAGGTTGTGAGACACCGGGTTGATTAACCGGATTAGGGGATAAGACTGGTGCTGGAGTGACTCCTGATCCTCCTGCTCCCTTAGCAATTTCTTCCTTCTTCTTTTCTTCCAATTCCCTCATTATTCTCACTTGTAGATCTGACCTTCTCTCTTCATCAATCTTCTTTTGTATAATACTTGCCTTGGCAGCATTCTCCATGTCAAGCTTTGTTTGAAACTTGGCTTCTTGCTCATTAAGTATTTCTAATTCTGGTTCAGTGTCTTCAGAGGCTTCAGAGGATTCATCACGAATACCAATGTCTTCAACTTTTGGTTTTGGAGCAGTCTTAATAATTCTCCTCTTGCTTGTGGGTTGTTTCTTTGAAGCACTTGTAGCACTTCCAGTTTTACTAGCTCTACTACTTTTGGAACGAGTCTTGGAGGAACCTGTTCCCTCAGTCATTTTAGTGATGCCGACAAGCTTCTTTTCATAAGCCTGAATGTAATCTTCGTAAGCAGGAGTTTCCTTGACCTCATCAGTAAGTAGAACATCAAACAGCTTAAGACCTTGTTTGTGAGTGCTATCCTTTGGAAAGTATACTGATTTGAAATCCGTGTCCATCTTTATCACATGTCTTTCTCTGTCTTCGGGTCGTTAGAAATATCATGATGCTTATCAAGGAGAAGACTGATCAGCAATTTAGTGTAACGGACAAATGGAATTTTAGTCAATGGTTTTCTGTGCTGAGCATGCATTTGAAACATAAGATCTTCCCATATAATAGCAGCAAAATCAAGGTTGTGTTTGGTAACAATTCCCCAGAAGAGTTGAGCATGAGAAAGTCTTGGATGTTCGTGTCCACTGTCTCTTCCAGACACTGATCGAATCAGAATGTAGTACATTGCTCTCCATTGTTGAGGAATGGACTTGGCATTGATATTTGAGAGAATGTTGAGTGGAAGATCTGGATCTACATCATATCCAATGCCAATGAGAAAGTAGAGAATGTCTTGTTCAGTGGGTGAAGGCCAGTATTTTCGTGAGATATCCGGTGGATTAGGTAGAGATAAAGCTTCACGTAGATGTGCTGGTGTGACTTTGACTTGTTTTCTGTCAAGAGTGCATGTGAAGAATTTGTTACTGTCATCAGGTTTGATAGTGCTCCACATCTGATGGATATATAACTCAGGAATACTATCTGAATCCTCCAAAATACTACGGCATTCATGTCTTTTGAGGATTTCAATAACAATGCGACAACTTGGTTCAGCACACTTGATGTTATCAAAGACAACTCTTGAATTGTTCTTGCCATACTTAGCCGTAAATCCTTGTGGGAATAATTCAGCTTTGGTGATCAATGGAAGAGGTTGATGTTGTTGTTGTGAAGACATTGTGGATAATCTGAAACAGCATTATGAAACCAATTTGCAGGATATATGTGTTAGCATTAGTTGAGACTAAGTGTTTGCACATAACATCCTTTATTAACATGACTTTTGCAATCGTTAATCTATGACTTGATCATTTTAATTTGCATAATAAACCTTCTCTTTAATTTGACAAGACTTAAGGAAATTTGTAATTTCTTTGGAAATTTGTAATTTCGAAGGCAGTTGTCAAATGCGAGAAATTTTGACAAATGCGAGAGAAATTACCAATTGCGAGAGAAAATACCAATTGCGAGAAAAATTGTCAAATGCGAGAGAAAGTCCAATTGCGAGAAAAATTGTCAAATGCGAGAGAAATTCCAATTGCGAGAAAAATTTTCAAATGCGAGAGAAATTTCAATTGCGAGAAAATTTTTTTCAATTGCGAGAGCATTTACCATTTGCGATAGCAACCACCAATTGCGAGAGCAATGGCAATTGCGAAAGCAAATGACAATTGCGAAAGCAATTGCAAATTCGAGAATATCTTATACAAGAAATTCCGAAACCCTTTTGACGACGATTTTTTCACCAAGATTTTGCATTTCATTTTAACACAGATTAATGATCTCACGCTAATTGCAATGGGTTCACATAGCTATTTTTCGCATTTCGTCCAAGTTATAACAATATTTAACCACAAAATCACTAGAATCAAACTGCTTGTGCATCGTGTTCTTCATAAACCCTAAATTTCAATTAAAGACTAATGATGTTTCTGGGCTTAATCTGAGGCAACACATGTTCAATTCATATCATAACAACAACATAACAACTCTTTGATCATACCAAAACATTCGCATCCGATTTTCCCCAAATTATGAACATAAACCCTAAAATCACGAATAAACATTCATATAGATTTCTGGTATGATTAAGCATGCATTTATGTTACACAATCATGTTCTAAGCACAGAAGTACAATCAAAATCACTCATAACACATAGGATTGATAATCCCCAAATCTACGCAAAACCTAGAATTTCGACTAATCATTATACACAAAATCCACCGTTGGATCTCTAATTCCTTGAAAACCGTATGTTATAATCACTTAATAATCATGAAAACACTCACAGATTAGTTAAAACTTGAACGGATGATCAGAATTAATAATAGCCGTCGATTGGGTTGTTGAGTGGAAGTAAATGCGAGAGACAAGAATAGCAGAGAAAGTAAATGAATTGCGCAGTTAATTCAGATTGCATTTAATTCTTTACTTATAACTTTTATCCTTTTTCCACAATTAGTCCCTTAACCTCAATATTTAGCACAATTAATCCTAGCCAAACGATTTTCACTATTTAGCACTTATGGTCCACTAAACTTATGTTGTTACCATCAACGTCCTAATCATTAAGCAAATAAGCCTTAGGATATAACATCGTAACCAATACAAAGCAACAGTGTTACAGAAAATATGCAAGTACAAATTTTAAAAAATTTGTGAAATTTTGTGTCTCCCCCTCAACATTTGTTCAGAAATGAATAAAGTCAGTTTAATAAGAACAAAATGTTGAATAAGGATTTGTACTTGCACACACACATTTTTTTTTATTTTATTTTTATTTTTATTATTTTTTTTATAAATAATAATTATGTACAAGATAGTTTGGATGTTTGACTCATTTATTTGTTTTTGAGAAAGGTTGTTAATTCTTGGGGAGTCAAACATCTCATGCCAATTTGGTGAACCAGTTTCACAAAACGATCATGAGGTAAGGCTTTCGTGAAAAGATCCGCCAATTGGTGTTCCGTTCCCACGAAATACAACTCAACGGTACCCTGCTCCACATGCTCCTTGATGAAGTGATATCTGAGAGCGATGTGTTTGGACTTGGAATGTTGCACTGTGTTGCACGAGATAGCGATAGCACTTTTGGAGTCACAGTACATCGGGATTTTGTTGAATATGTAACCATAATCCATCAGTTGTGATCGCATCCAAATGATTTGAGCACAACATGAAGACATAGCTACGTATTCTGATTCCGTGGATGATAGAGACATACAATCTTGCTTCTTTGACTGCCAGGACACCAGCTTATCACCTAGGAATTGAACACCACCGGATGTGCTCTTTCTTGTATCAATACATCCCGCATGATCCGCATCTGAAAAAGCAGTTAGTGCAAAACCAGAATCCTTTGGATACCAGATCCCCAAATGAATGGTTCCCTTGATGTATCGAAGGATTCTTTTAATAGCAGATAAATGTCTTTCTGTTGGGTTAGACTGATAGCGTGAACATAGGTATGTGGCAAATACAACATCTGGTCTGCTAGCGGTGAGATACATGAGAGACCCAATTATACTACGATAATTTGTAGGATCAGTGGGTTTCCCATGTATGTCAGCATCTAGCTTCGGGGATGAGGAGGACATAGGGGTGTTATAGGTGTCACTAGTTTTCATGCCATGCTTTTTTAATATCTCTTGTGCATATTTAGACTGACTCAAGAATATACCACGAGGTGATTGGTGAATTTGTAATCCGAGGAAAAAATTTAGTTCACCGATCATGGACATCTCAAAGTTTTGTTTCATAAGTTTTGCAAAAGCGTTTGAGTACTTTTTATGGGTAGACCCAAAAATGATGTCATCCACATAAATTTGTACGATGAGAATGTCCTCCCCGTGTTTTTGTATAAACAGAGTCGGGTCCACAGATCCTTTAGTGAAATGATTAGCAAGCAAGAATGCAGCAAGTTTATCGTACCATGCCCTCGGGGCTTGTTTAAGGCCGTAGAGAGAGCTTTCTTAAGCCTGTAAATGTGTTGTGGATGTTCTGGATCGACGAAGCCCTCTGGTTGTGAAACATACAACTCTTCACGAAGTTGTCCATTCAGGAATGCTGTCTTCACGTCCATTTGGTAAACTGTGATGTTCTTATGAGCCGCGTATGCCAGGAACATTCTCACTGCCTCAAGCCTAGCCACTGGAGCAAAAGATTCCTCGAAGTCAATTCCTTCTTTTTGGCTATACCCTTTAGCAACCAATCGTGACTTGTTACGAATAACCGTGCCTTCTGCATCCAGCTTATTTTTCCAAATCCATTTTAAACCTACAACATAAACTCCATCTGGTTTTTCAACGAGTTCCCAGACTTCCAATCTTTTGAACTGATCCAACTCCTCTTGCATTGATTCAATCCAATTGTCGTAAGTCATGGCCTCTTTGATATTTTTCGGTTCAGCTTGACAAACGGTGAGAGCGTATATGCAGGTTTCACCATCTGTGTGGAGTTTCTGTCGTGTCATAACTGGTTTATCTGGATTGCCAATCACATTAACTAACGGATGATCCCTTGTCCATTTATGAGTAGATGGGTAGTGTTGAATGTTGTTGTGATGATATGACGGGTCTATATTGCTCGAGGATGATTCTCCGGTATCTAGAATGGGTAGTGGTGGAGCAAATGGATTAAAGAAGGCGTTCCCGTCATATCCTGATGGTGTTGGAACATTGTTAGAAATGGGGGATGAATCTTCAACTGCTGGTAGAGGTGTTTTATCCATTGATGATGATGGTTCAGGTTGTGGTGCATCGTCAGCAACTACTGTAGAGGTAGATGCTGATGGATCTGGTGCTTGATGTGGGAGTTGTTGAGCAGCGGAACTGGTGGAAGCATCTGATGCACTAGTAACACGAACGTCATCGAACATTGGTGCAAACAAATCTTCCAGATCCTTCTTGTTGAAAGGTAGGGGTGCAGCTGAAGATTCAGGGAAGTTTAGACGGTTGTGAGCGGGTTCTAATCGGTCTTGCTCAGAAGCCATTTCTGTGAGTTCATCAAAATTAGCGTGTATGGTTTCTTGAATATCCCCAGTCCGACGATTCCAAATTCGATATCCCTTGGAGTTCTCACAGTATCCAACAAATATCCCAATATCTGCTTTAGCTTTAAGTTTACCAAGATCATCTTTATCATTCTTCGGATAACACAATGCTCCAAAGACGTGAAAATAGTTGATGTTTGGTTTTCTTCCTTGTATAAGCTCATATGGTGTTTTGCTGTGTCTTTTGGTGATCATGGCACAGTTCTGAGTATAACAAGCAGTATTGACAGCTTCAGCCCAAAGATAATCCGGTAATTGAGCATTGATCAACATTGTTCGAGCTGCTTCCACGAGCGTACGGTTTCGTCTTTCAACTACACCATTTTATTCAGGAGTGCGAGCTATTGAAGTCTGATGAACAATCCCATGTTTCTCAGTGAATTCCCGAATGATTTGATTCTTAAATTCAGTCCCGTTGTCTGTTCTGATGATTCGGACGGTGTTGCGGACTTGAACTTGAATCTTTGTGAGAAACGTGATGAGTATAGAAGGAACTTGATCTTTAGTCCGAAGAAAATAGACCCAAGTCCATCTTGAGTAGTCATCCACTATTACCAGAATGTACTTCTTCCCGTTAATACTCTGAACGCGCATCGGACCACACAAATCCATATGAAGCAGTTGTAGGACATGGTCTATGCTGTGTTCTGTTTTGGGAGGAAAATGAGCACGATGACTTTTCCCTTGTTCACAAGCAGAACACAAGTGATCCTTGGCATATCTGAATTTTGGTAAACCGTCAACAATTTCTTCTTGGCAAGGTCAGTCATGGTTTTAAAATTGAGATGAGACAATCTTTTGTGCCATAACCAAGCCTTTGTGGGATGAGCCTTGGAGAGTAAACAAATAGGAGTGGAAGCTGTCATGCCTTCAAAGGAGATAGAATAAAGACTGGTTCCGCGTTTCCCTTTCATGAGGTCGTTTCCTTGAAGATCACGAATAAAGCATGTTTTCTCCCTGAATGCTACTTCCAAGTCTCCATCGCAGAATTGTCCACGAGATAAATTATGACCAGGCCTTCAACATATTACACACGGCTTATTTCGATGTTCCATTAATGTAATCCCATAGCCCATAATTGCAGCGAAGTGATCATTCCCGAATCTGACCGTTCCGATAAACTTTGCAACAAAGTTCTGAAGAAGTTTGAGATTGCCGGTCATATGTCGGGAGCACCCGCTATCAACAATCCAAAGGACGATTTGAATCACCTGCATCACAAACATTGGAAACAGGTGGAGAATTGATAACGGTTGGATCCGCTGGGTTAGTTACACAAGAGGTTAGTACTTTAGGTAACCATTTAAAATCAAAAGTGTTCTGTAACCAACGTTGCCAGGTCCAACTAGTCTCTGCCTTTTTCCTAATGTATGCACTAGGTGACTTTGTAGTCTTGGATTTGGGCTTTTCCATTTTTTCTCAGAAACATCTAGTGGGGGCATTCCTAAAATGGACTTTGCAATGGTTTTAAGCCTAGAGGAAGCGCCACTAGTTCGTTTCTTTCTCTTAGTCAGCAAAGTTTTAGCAACACACTTTGTATGATCACCAGATAGTATGCTATGACGACAAAAAACACAAGTAGCATCAACCAAAACATCTTCATTAATATTTAAAGATTTAGCATCTGTTACATCAATCTTAGAACTAGACTCAGATAAGTGCAATTCTATTCCTGATGTTACATTTGTCTTATTCAAACTACTAGCTGGAACTTCTTCAGACTTAGATAAATCCTGCCTAGGTTTCTTGACTCTATTCTTCCTCTGTTTCTTGTGAGTCTTGGAATGGTTGACCTTAGAGGTGGTTTCTAGTCCTGTGGAAGTACAAGTAGCTGAATTAGTGGGTAGGTCAGATGCTTGGGTATGTTCTTTGTCCACTACATACATCGCTGGGGCAATCTTATGAATGTTTGTTTTGCCTGTGTCTAAAACTCTGATTTTCTTCTTCAAATCAATAATGATGTGTTGGAACTCTTGATTTTGGGAATCTATTTTTCTGTTGAGGCGGACTGTGTCATTTCGATTTTGAAGAATTTCATCCAGTTCCTTTTCATTTTGAAACAGTTTAAGTTTTAAGAAAGCCTTTGTTTCCTTAAAACGTTCAGGAACATGACTATTTTGAAATGATAAAGATCCCATGAGATGTTGAAATTTTAGTTCAAATTCAACGCTTTGTTTTTTACACCAGTCAAGCCTTTTTTGAAGATAAAAAACTTTGTTTTCCACATCACTATTGATCTGTCGAAGATTCTCATTCTCATGTACCAGATTATCAATCTCCAGATGCAACATCTTAATATCCACAGCATGATCATTCACAATTAAAGCATTACCAGATTCATAGAGCGAATTCATAATCACAGAGACCACGTCATAACACAAGACTTTTTCCAAGAGTCGATCATTTTCTTTTGCTAAAAATTTCTTTTGAAGTTTTTGACGTTGAACCTTGTCATTTTTAGCTTTGAAAATGGATTTCATAGATGCTACTTCCGTGTATAACTCATCTTCCCATTTTGTTGCACATTTCTTCAGATTTCTGACATGAGGAAGAATTTTCTTTTGAAGAATCTCTTTCTTTTCTTTCTGAACAGGAGAAAGAAAAGACGAGACAGGAATTTGAGAACTGAACTCAATTTCATTCTCCAAACGAGAAATGTCATCCATAAATGTCTGAAAATATCGAAGAACCCGACATTCTTTAGGCATTTGTGGATCAACAAGATCCTCTATCAAACAATCTTTGAATTGTACATCATTTGTGGGAACAGGAGTTGTAGACGACGGAGCATTTATGTTTGTGTATGTTAACGTTTGTTCTGGATGATCCTTAGGAGGGACAAATGATTTGCTCAAACGAGGTCGTGCATTATAATCATAATGTATTTTTGAAAATTTTGTTTGTGAATTTGATCGACCCTCAATCTTGTTAGCAAGAAAATCAGTTTCTTCATCAACAGAATACATAACAACACGTTGAAAGGTATCATCTAACAGAAATGTTGCATTGTACAACTTAGGATTATCTTTGAGTGCTATGTGTTAATTACGGGGTGTGTCACTTCCAAGTGCGAAACTTACTCCTTTAGGACTCAGTTTCACAACATTTTTTTGAATTTGTGTTACAGAATTACCCGTTTTATACACAACATTTTGAAATTCTTTGAGTTTGGTTTCCAAATCCAGAATTTGATCAAGATATGAGTCAACACGTTTCCTAGTGGCTTGCTTTTCTTCAAGAAGATCCTTCTGAGATGCAGAAAGCTCAGATTGAGTTTTAACAACTCAGAATTTAAGGCATCAATTTGTTTTTTAAATTTAAATTGATTCTTTTCTTTTTGAGAGAAAAGCTCAGCTTTGGCAACGGTTAGCTCACGAACTTGACTTTCTAAATTTTGAACTTTTACATATTCTTGTTGGAAAGCTATTTCAAAACCTTTTTCACGTTTATCTTGTTTTAGATATCCGGAAAGTTATAGTTTGTAGCACTCGTTATCCTTTGTTAACAATGCAATTTTCTCTTTGAGCTTCTGATTGATGTCATTGCATTTTTCTATTTGTGACTGGGTGGTCAATAATAAGGCCTGTAATTCCGAATCTTGATTATCCAAATGATCTTTTTGTTCAAGATGATCACCATTGTCATCATCAATGAGATCATCAAATGAAACAACGGTTTTATCATCATCAAATGATACAACCGTGTTTACTTGATCATCAGATGGTGATGAAAATGACTCATTTTGAATAAAAGTTTCGTTTGTAGATGAAGATGCAGAAGGTGAAGCAATTTCATGAATAATACATGTAGGATCAGGTACCTGAGAAAGACCATCGGTATCATATACGGGCCTGACTCGGACATGTTCATTTCGTGCATATTAGCCATAAGCATGACTGCAGCGTTTGCCTCAAGATCTTCCATTTCATCATCTGATTCTACATTAGCAATAAAACTTTGATCATTCTGAGTCATCATTCCAGCAGCTCTTTCATCTTTGAGTGCCATCATAAGAGCCTCTTTGTGATAAGCACTGCCCATTGTTCTTGGCTTCGGACAAACATTAGCCATGTGACCGTTCCCCCCACAATTGTAGCATGTGATAGACGTATTTGCAATGCCTTTCTGAACATTCCCAGCATTCGAATTTTCTCTCTGAACATTCCCCATATTATTTCTGTTTGCCCCTGCAGTATTGAACCTATTTCCTCCTGACTGAACCCGTTGAGTACCATATCCACGATTTCCCGAACCATATCGACTTGAAGACCTGTTCTGAATTTCTACTCTGCCATCATTAACAACTGTCTGATTTCTGGTATTTGATGATGAACGAAGACGGTTGTTGGATTTGGTGAATCTGCCAAAGGCTTTAGCAATCAATCCAAATGCTTCATTAAGAGAGTTAAAAGCATCCTCTTCTTCATCATAATCTGCATTTGAGTACATCATTGAATCGGTGTTGTTGTATGGAACCATCTGGTTATCAGAGTATTGTTGTGGTGCTTCATAGGAAATGATTTGGTTATGAGGTTGGGGTGGAATGCTTGGTTGAAAAGATGATTGTCCAAATTCCTGTTGTGGTAAAGAGAAGTTAGATTGAGCAACGAGAGCAAGTGAGTTTGTTGTTGGTGCTAGTGTGAAGCCTCCTCGTGCTGCAATTTCTTTATCCACTTCTGATTGATGTTGTCTGAGGTAATCATACATGAGACCATATTTGACATCACCAATTTTCTTTGTCTGTCTTACAAAAGTCGCATATTTCTGCCATTCAGGACCAAGACATCCAAGGAATTTGGAGTTGACAGCAATCTTTGGTAACTTTATATCATGACGATCAAGGTCATTGATAATGTTGGTGAAACGGTGGTAGTAAGATTCAATGGTTTCCCCTGGTTCCATGATGAAGTGAGTGTACTCCATATACAACTTTGACTCAAGATCTTCTTGATTTAACTCTGTGCCTTCCATGAGAAGATGAACATGTTCCCACATATCTTTGGCTGTCTTTTGAGCATCAATACTTCGATAGATAGGATTGGGAATCCCTTGAAGTATGAAAGACATTGCCAATTGGTTTGCTTCTTGTTGTAATGTTTGCTCAGTTGTGTAGTTGGCAACCGGAGTGGGAGTGGTTGTTTCTTCTCTCTCTGAAGTTGCTGGAACAACAGTAGCTGGAATAGGATAGGGTCCTTCTTCAATGAATTTCTTGAGGTATTGACCATGAGGTTTTTTGAGTTCAACGAATCTGAGGAATCTACTAGCCCATTGCACGTAGTTACCCGGAGTTAGCATTGGTGGAGTTTCTTGACTTCCAGCTTCATGACGTGATTGCTGACTACTAATTGCCTCACACATCTTGTTAAACCAATGAGGTTCTCTGGAGTAGGATGGATAATTCTGCAGTTGTTGATTCTGTTGCATGATTTGTTGTGGGGATACTTGTGGTGGAGAGAGAAATTGATGCTGTTGCACGAATGCTTGTTGTTGTTGATACTGAGGATGAAATTGCTGTTGTTGTGGATGTTGCTGTAGCTGATAGTAGTAATTGAAGTGAGGTGGTTGAGACATGTTGTTGGATCTTTAGATAATTAAGATGTGTTTTAAGAGTTATGATGTTTGATTTTTAAGTTTACTTAATGTTCTTAGTCCAATTGCGAGAAACACTGTTTGAATTGCGAGAGATTCTGAATTGCGAAAGAGGTTGTCCAATTGCGAAAGACCTGAGTAATTCCGAGAGATTCTCCAAATGCGAAAGAGAATTGTAATTGCGAGAAACAATTTCAATTGCGAAAGAACTTAGCAATTGCGAGAGATAACTCTGAATTGCGAAAGATCAAGCAATTTCGAAAGATTTTCAAAATTACAATTTCGATCACGTTCTCAAACTTTTATACAAAAGATGAGAAAAATTCCGAGTCGAGGTAGTTTCACAAACTTATACAAGGAAGGAAACACCGAGTACCAAATCCGAAGAAGCTGATGAATTGCGAGAAACCCTTGTTCAGTCCAATTGCGAGAAACCCTTAAACTAGCAATTCCGAGAAACCTTTTTTTTTTCAAATGCGAGAAAACCTTGAATTTTTGCAGACCAATTGCGAGAAACCCTTTTCCTTCGAATTTCAACCCAAAACGTTGTAGGATGATGAAAAACGTAAAACTAACGAATAATAACGATTAACACAACGAATTTGCACCAAATTTTACAACGTTATCCTTAAAATACGAAGATTAGATGAAAAAAGAATAAGCAACGATTTGCAAAACTCACGTTTTTCACACTTTTAACGCAAACGAACTACAAAAAACTGACGTAAACTAGTAAAACCAAATGAAATAACGATTAGATCTACTCTTAAAACACTAAACTTAACTACCTTTGGTGTATGATACCACTTGTAGGTCACGTAAATATCTCAAACACACACTCGTTAATGACTAATAACGCACGTACTACTTATCTAGATTAAGCTACGTATGAAGAGAAATAAGCTAATACGATAATTAAATAAGAGAAGAGAATAAGAAGAATGGAAGGCTTTCACTTAATCCAATTACACACTAGCAGAGCTTTCGCACATACATGAAACACCAACATGAAATGAGGCACCCCATGCCTTCTATTTATAGGCAACAATCTAGGGTGAACACATGGGGTGATTCTTCTAGAAACTAATTACACTTAATTCATTATAAACCGGCCCATGGGCTACTAATAGGCCGGATCATTAATAACAAACAAATATAGCCCTTAACACTTAGCAACATTTAACACAAATGATCGAGACTTGAAATATGAATAAAAACAAGTTCCTAACATGAGGAGGTAATCTTCTAGGCCGTTTGGGTCTCGCACGACAGAAAAACTGGGCTGACAGAATCATGTTTTCATGTGCATTATGGGCCTTTACTTGCCCATGATTGTCTTGGGGCAAGTGGGAGCCCTCCGTGTGGTTGTGCTATATGTCCCTAGGTGACTCTTGGTTCTTGTGATGGCTCACGAGACCAAGCATAGGATTTTCATCGGTTGAGGCTTTGCATATTATGGTTGTGTGTTTGTCACACCCTGAATTTACCTGTTAACGGCAGCGGATATGAATACCTTGGTGTGACTTTCATGGCGTCTCATACAATGGATATATTGAACGACCTAAAGTGTCGTTTTGAAAATACACGTTTGATCATAAATAAAATCAGAGTTTACAAAACATAGGTCCCAAATGATGTTGCAAGTTTATATAACAAAACCATAGTAGATCAAACGTTTACATAAGTGCATGAAAATAAGTGATGCAAGTCGACCCCGCGACTCCAAAATAGCCAAATGCATGTCCACACGCTAGCTAATTACCTGAAAATACATTGCTAAAAACGGTCAACATAAAGTTGGTGAGAGATCATAGGTTTAATAAAATGAAGGTATACGATAGCCACAAGTATAAAGTGTATGACATAAGTCACATAAAAATGGTGTACAATAGACTTAAGCTCATGACCCCGAAACTATGACTGAATCTATGGTGCCCCTCAGAGTGTTTTGCCAGGCACTCTAATAAAAAGACATGAAATGCATCCGCTATCGGTTGTTGGTCAAAGCCAACACGGATGGAGGCGTCACCCTCGATAGATCTATCCACTCACTCTCGCTTACAGGTAAATTAACGGTTCATGATATAGGGGACTTTCATATGGCAACAAGGTAACTTAATCTATGTACAAGGAATTTGATACTAGGGCTCGCATATAAAAATGGTTGCAATGTATTCTCCCCCGTGGGATTTGAAATGAAATAATAAATTGAAAAACGGGGCTATGAAAACTCACCTGGTATGATAGCACAATGATAATGATGAGTAGTGATGAAATGGAACTCGGTCTCTAAACAGGACCTATTATGAATGATATGACTCGTATAAGCAATGATGTAACTCAACTAATGCACATACTTATGCTAACGATACCACTTGTGGTTTTAGAAAATATCATTTAACGTCGAAAAATACATTATTGATATCTCATTATGTCATAAACGACTTTTCGTGTAATTACATTAAAATGGTACTCCATGATCCTTATTTGGTATTATATTGTCAAATATAACAGTTTCGTCGCAAAATAATACTTTATACGACTTGTGAAAATATAACCATTTTGGCCGTGTAAAACTAGTCGCGAAAATTATATACTTTGTATACATATTAGTATTCCGACTTGACGTTCTCAAAAACCTTATAACAATATTTCAATATCGTTACTTTTGACATTGAATCAACCGCGCCTCGATCGATTTGGTAAACGGCTATCAATATTTCAAGTTATGAAAATACTAGTTTTTAACACTCTATTTTCTACTAAAAAGGGTGCTGTCAAAATATATACATATCGTCGAGTCTTTAAAAGTCCATATTTTGTTCGTTATAAGCTCGTTTTCAACGTTCTATATATCCGCGGGTTCGTATAATTATGAACTAACATATTTTTAATGTCTCGGCTCATCTAGATCACGGCTAACGACTCGTTTTGCTCCTGAAAATTCGGCCAACAGCACATTTTTTCTGAAAATATAGTTTTCGTCGCGTAACTTTAAAAATTCATATCTTCTTCGTTATAATTCGGATTTTAATGATTCTTGCGCTCACGGGTTCGTTTTTGAAAGATCTTTCTGAATATGAAGGCCAAAATATTTCAAAAGTTTCTGAGTTTTCCAGATCTGTCGTTTAAAAACAGTCCCTTTTCTATTTTGTTTAAAAATCCATTTTCAAGGTTCTAACTTAATCAAATCACTTCATATCAACTCCACAAGTTCGCAAATCCTACCATACACCTTCTTAGGGTGTCATGGGGTCCTAAACATCACCATCCTTGGTGGATTTCATGAAATCATTAATGAAACTTATGGATCTAGTGTTTAAGATAGTTTATGTGCAAAAGTGGTATCTAAAACATAAATAACTTGCATGACTAATTTATATAACTTGAAAATACATAAACATATGAATCAAATGAAAGTAAAATATGAAAAATTAGTGTTCTTGAAGTTACTTACAAAGTATGATGAGATTTGAAGAGATTTGGATGAAAACCTTGAGGTTTTTATTTCAAAACCTTAACAAGGATCATGAAATGAACTAAAATAACACTTGTACTCAAAAAAATTATTGTTTCTTTCTTGGTTCTTGTGGCTGCCGTGGATATGGGAGAGGAAGAGAGAATGGATTTACTTTTACACCTTGTGAAATGAACTACTATGTGTAGTTTATGAAATTAAATCAAAAGAAATCATGTACTAGCTAATAAATGTGAAAGTATGGCATGGAAGAAAAATTAAGCAAATGTGTAAGAGGGGGGCGTGGGTTTGGATGAAAAAGTGGGCAATTGGAAGATATTTTGTAGATATTGTATGAGTTAGTTGTTTAGGTGTACACTTCGGGTGTTATCGGGTACCGAGTTGTCTTGAAATAAATATCAACGAAGTGACGTAAAATACGACGAAGTTGCAAAAATTGTAAAAATATATTCCTGACAAGAATCGGGTGTCGGAATAATTATCGGGTTAATTTTTCGTAATATGACGGAGTTATAAGCCCTTAACGAAAAATATAGCAATTGGTGTAATAACACCGGGTAAAATAATAATATAAACTTTATATTATTAAAATTAGTATAAAAATTTATTAGGATCATTGTCTGGAGTACTGGGTATAATTGTTAATAATACTGACTGAGTGGTAACGTTAATTAAATAAATAACCATACGTAAATTTAAATAATGCATAACCGTGCATGAATTAAAATACTGATGATATGCAGACTCCTCTAGTCTATATGATGTGTCCTTACTGACAATGTTATGAATTCACAGCTAAACCGAACTGGTTACGTGAATTTAAAGTCTTCTGAAAACTTGGTTTACGATTAATGGTAAATTGTCGAGGTTAGGAAAATGACCTGAAATTACGAATTGTGACAGTCACCCCTCCAAAAGGGAATTCAGTCCCTGAATTTAATTGTTGTTGGTTTCAGAAGCAGGCTCGGGAAAAAGATGCGGATACTTGCGTCGCATTTGGTCTTCTCGTTCCCAAGTAGACTCGGGTCCTCTTCGAGAATTCCAGCGAACTTTCACGATAGGAATTCGACTCTGCTTCAATAGCTTGACCTCGCGGTCCATGGTTTCTGATGTTGGATGACGTCCATTGGTTGACAATAGGCAAAACTAACGGCATGGGTATTCAACCTTACTTAAGTCCTGAAATGGTTCATCATTGAAGTTGTTACCATGATGGCAAAAATGTAGGTATCGGCTGATAATACGTCGAGGAATGCCTGTCTCGTTTTCATATGCAGATGGGGGAATTCGTTCGGGCATGTTGCTGTTCTTGACATGGAAGTGAGGTTATCCGAAATTTCTACAGGTAGTAGGGCCTTAGGAAGGATCTACATCGATATCCTTGCTTTATCTTGAATATCCATTGAGGAAGCTTGTTGTTATAAGGAAACTCGATCAATGGCAAATGGTTCGCCCAACCATTTCTAAAGTCGATCACACATGCCCTAAGCATATCTTCCAGTGTTTAAATTATTCTCTCACTCTGACCATCGATCTGAGGATGGTACGCAGTACTCATGTCTAACTTAGACCCAAAAGAATCCTGCAATGACTGTTAGAAGTTTGAAGTACGCGATTATCTCTGTCGGAAATGATGGAAATTGGTGCACTGTGCCTTAAGACTATTTCCTTGTCACAAAGTCTGGTAAGCTGCTTCATGGAATGAGTCTCTTTGATTGGAATGAAATGGGTTGATTTGGTGAGACGATCTACTATAACCCAAATAGCATCGTAACCACCTGAAATCTTGGGGAGTTTAGTAACAGAGTCCATTGTAACGTGTTCCTATTTCCATTGTGAAATTTCTGGTTGCTGAAGTAATCCTGTTGGTTTCTGGTACTCGGCTTTTACTTTAGCACAAGTATGGCATTTGCTGACATAAGTAGCTACTTCTACTTTCATGTTTGGCTACCAATAAAACCTCTTGAGGTCCTGATATATCTTATTAGAACTTGGATAAATAAAGTACTTCGACTTTGTGTGTTTCATTAGGAAAGTACTTCTTGAGGTCTGAAAGGTGAGATGAGTAGTATATATGTTGCTGAACTCTGGCGGAAACTTAGGTTTGTATGCCAACTGATCGGTTCTAACTAGAATCTGAAATGGTCCAATACTGAGAGCTCAATCTATCGGGTTACCAAAAAAAAAAATTGTATCATGCCTTTCCAAGGCAAGGCTTTCAATCATAGTTCGTGCTTCCACTTGAATCTAGGAGGTTCATTGTTCAAGGATATCAAATCCGAATGATGTGCATCATGCACCAACCTAACTTCCATTGTTTTCTCATTCCTTGTAACTGATTCTTGACTTGTGAAATTCCCTTTGTTGTTTCCCGGTTTAGTTCTAGGCCCGTGAATTTAACTTTCCAAATTCGATATGTAAATGTGTACATGGTCACTTCGGCCATAGGGTGTCTTAAATGGTGCCTTTATATATTCCCGTGATGGCTATTTTTGCTGATGATGAAATTCGTCAATAATCGAAAGGTTATCCTAATCCATTCAAAGTTGGTTATGTGGTGTTGAATACATCCTATAGTGCTCAGGTAGTTCTCTTAAGGATTCGTCGGGCTAACGATGGTAGAGCGTGTATATCTGATTAGAAAAGGAATATCTTAAAGGAATTGCTAGAAATCTGAGGGGTATCGTCTATCCTTTCGTCGTTTCTATGTCATGAAATATCCTTCATAATGTAGAGTCTCTCCTAGAGAAATCAATGGTAAAATTCAACTTAATGGCTGAGTGAGTGATGAGTGGTGTAAGTATCCGGTGGAAGTTTGTTAAAAAGGGGGTTCATGAAAGATTCCATTTGTTTACAAAGCTTTTGAATGAAGATTGTTATTAATAATTCCTGAAAATGTGACTATTTTCTTCATGGCATAATTCCTCCTGAATTATACATAGGTGATCAGGCTATGTATAATTGAGGACCAACGATGCGTTGCTTGGTTAAATTGAAACGGTATTACTTTTTCCCAAAAGTTTTAGATGGTGTTCAACGTGTTGTTTTGATAAATGGTTTTCTAGATATTTCCTTTGAAAGTAACATGAAAATTGTCTCGCGTAGCGGTAGTAAATACTTGATAAAATGACAGAAAATCCATTTATAGGGTGGTACAAAATGGCTTATTTTGAAAATTCTGAAAAACAATTCTCCCGTAGGGTAGTAAAATAACTTGCATTATATTTGTTGAATGGTTCATTGGATACATGGATGAATCTTTCGAAATGGTAATAGTCTACTAATCTGCCAAGAGTGAAATCAGTTTAATCCCTAATAGGATAGTGGTATGTTGTTGTGGAACGATTGAAAATGGAGCAATTGAAATAGAAATGGAATAACCCAAGGTTGTGAGTATCAGGGAAATAGCAAAAGATAGTTATTACATTGGATAGAAGAGTGCTTATACAACTAGGTCAGGTCAACGTACCAACGGAAAATTACAATGGATAGATACGACCCTAAGGGCTCGAAATACGGTTTATGATATAAGGCAGGAATTCCTTTCCTTAGAACCTGTGCCATCAGTTTCTGAGCCATCCTGTTTGCCTCATCACATGTTTGCGGGTCAGAAGAGATCACATCTCCACAGATGTTTTTAGGTAAACCACCAATGAAGTTTTCCAACTACTTCTCATTATTAGGAACCATAGACGGGCATAAAGCAGCCAACTCTTAAAATCTTCTGAGGTATGTCTCAATGTCATTACCCAATGTCACTAGTTCATAAAACTCGACCTCCAACTTCTTCACTTCCGTGCGTGGACGAAACTTCTTCGTCAACAAATTCTTGAATTCATCCCATGTATGCTTGTATGCATTATCCTTTCTAATGAGCTCGGTGTAGGAATTCCACCATGATATAGCTTCATCAGGGAGTGTACTAGCAACAAACTTTACCTTAGCTTCCTCGGGACAATAGCATAGGTGAAATACAGATTTGGTATGCTCAAACCAACGAATCATAGCAATGGCTTCTTCAGTACCTTTTGAATTTGATGGGATTACCACTTTTGAAGTCCTTATACGTACACTTTCTTCCATTAGTTCCATTACTAGCCTTCCCAGATGTCTCTATCTGAGAAGCAGCCTCAACGGCTCTTTCAACCACTAGTGCTTCAGCAATACTATTCTTAACAAGCTTTTGGATAGCTGCTTGTGTCATGTTCGGTGTAGCCGATGTAGTCTTAACTTTCCTTGGTACCATGTTTCTTCAAAACCATAAAAAAATACAACCATGAGTACTCGTAATAGCAACGATCATTGTTCACTATGTATACCACCACAATCATGCGTATATCCTCATAACACATGAATACAACGCTTGAAAATTTCGGTCTACATTGACCGGTGTCATAGATAGCACAACCATACCCATATAGTAAAGTCAATACTTGAGGATCTCGTTGTACAACAATCAAAATACCACAAGCTTCTTTGAACTACGCCACACTTCCCGTGGCAAGGATGATAGTAAAAGCGAGTAAAGGTAAAAGCTAGGAGGATGTCCTTTTCAATGAATCCAGGGTTGTGGCGTCATAAGATTAAGATGAGTCCTGAAGTGAGGTCCGGGGTTGTGCATCGATTCATGTCCGAGATAATGTAGATTCCAATCCATTCTTGAGGAATCTATTGATGTTCCTGTTGCGTCCGTGATCTTGGTGTTATCCACAAAATGTTATTTAATTCATGTCAAGTGAGAATGGGAAAAGGGAAATGACAATGGTCGTACTGAAAGGCAAGGTTAGGCTCCCAAATCTCGAAGGTCTCGGTGTCATATCTGATTGGTGGGGTGTTGTTACGATGACCAATGATGAAATCCAACTCATCGGCTTAGAATGTGATGTAATCAAACTTGGTAATGAGGAGGGTGTTGTGAAGAGTTCTCTTGTGGTGGTGTAATATTGCTCAAAGCATCTTGTTGGTTCATTATGTCATGGAAGTATGAGTCGGTTATACCTGAGATAGTATAGAGTCCTTGCGAGGAATGCCACTCTTTGGCGATTTGTTGTTGCTGTTGTTTGGTTTGTGGGGCATCCAAACCCTCACGTGTAGTCTCAATTAATTAGAGATCATCATCTAACGATGAAGAGTAGTAGGTTGTCTAACAGTAAGGGCTCTCGAACTCTCATCAACCTTAATCTGTAAGGTGGTGTAGTGTCCTTAGTGGTAGATGGTAATGGTGTATCAAATCATATACGCTTTTCAAGTGGTAAGTTAAGTATGTGGTTAGAGTCCCTGAGATGTGATGGTATAAATGGGGTTCCATATGATGATGATGAAGTCGATGGTGATAATACTGAAGGAATCACTACCCCTTTTACGCTATCTTGCGACGTCTAAGCGGTAAAACTGGAGTATGCACTATGGGACGACCAATAGTGGTATGAGTAGCTGATAATGGTGGTAATACATGAGTGGTGAGTGTTCTAATAGTGAGGGAATGAAGATATACTATCTTTCTTGTAATAAACATCCTAATAGGTCCATAAGTACTAAGCATGTACGTCTTATCAAATGGTATACTCTGTATGGGCTGAAGTAATAGGGACATCCCTGTTCCTAAGATACCTTAATGGTGATAATGATGGTGTAGATGCGACTTTACCCTCCTCAAGGGCTCGGTCTCGGCATCGGATGTTATCCATAGTGAGTATGATGTAAGGTCAACTGGTGAAAGAACGATGTGATGTATGAGTAATGGGCACCCTAGGAGTAGAGGCAACAAAACGTACGCTCTTCCTAGGACCCCCGATCGTCTTGCGACGTCGGAACATAAGAGTTGGATTCTGTGGAAACCGGAATAGTATGGGATGATGAATCTGTAGGTGCACGAGTAACCAAAAGTGGTGCAATAAGTGAAATCTGAGGAGTAGGTGCAACAATGGGAGTAGTAGAAGACATAGTGTCCTCGATGTAAACATCAGAAAGTATAACCATAGGGTGGGAATTGGAAGACATATCTCTGTGGCAACAATGCAAAATGAAATGAATAACCCATGTAATGAATCCTCGTAAATAATAATGTGCACTTATGATGTAATGATGAGACGCTACCGTTGGGGTAGTTATAGTCTAGGGTCCAAGATACAACCTAGTTCGCTATAACCTTTGCTCTGATGCCAATCTGTCACACCCTGAATTTACCTGTTAACGGCAGCGGATATGAATACCTTGGTGTGACTTTCATGGCGTCTCATACAATGGATATATTGAACGACCTAAAGTGTCGTTTTGAAAATACACATTTGATCATAAATAAAATCAGAGTTTACAAAACATAGGTCCCAAATGATGTTGCAAGTTTATATAACAAAACCATAGTAGATCAAACGTTTACATAAGTGCATGAAAATAAGTGATGCAAGTCGACCCCGCGACTCCAAAATAGCCAAATGCATGTCCACACGCTAGCTAATTACCTGAAAATACATTGCTAAAAACGGTCAACATAAAGTTGGTGAGAGATCATAGGTTTAATAAAATGAAGGTATACGATAGCCACAAGTATAAAGTGTATGACATAAGTCACATAAAAATGGTGTACAATAGACTTAAGCTCATGACCCCGAAACTATGACTGAATCTATGGTGCCCCTCAGAGTGTTTTGCCAGGCACTCTAATAAAAAGACATGAAATGCATCCGCTATCGGTTGTTGGTCAAAGCCAACACAGATGGAGGCGTCACCCTCGATAGATCTATCCACTCACTCTCGCTTACAGGTAAATTAACGGTTCATGATATAGGGGACTTTCATATGGCAACAAGGTAACTTAATCTATGTACAAGGAATTTGATACTAGGGCTCGCATATAAAAATGGTTGCAATGTATTCTCCCCCGTGGGATTTGAAATGAAATAATAAATTGAAAAACGGGGCTATGAAAACTCACCTGGTATGATAGCACAATGATAATGATGAGTAGTGATGAAATGGAACTCGGTCTCTAAACAGGACCTATTATGAATGATATGACTCGTATAAGCAATGATGTAACTCAACTAATGCACATACTTATGCTAACGATACCACTTGTGGTTTTAGAAAATATCATTTAACGTCGAAAAATACATTATTGATATCTCATTATGTCATAAACGACTTTTCGTGTAATTACATTAAAATGGTACTCCATGATCCTTATTTGGTATTATATTGTCAAATATAACAGTTTCGTCGCAAAATAATACTTTATACGACTTGTGAAAATATAACCATTTTGGCCGTGTAAAACTAGTCGCGAAAATTATATACTTTGTATACATATTAGTATTCCGACTTGACGTTCTCAAAAACCTTATAACAATATTTCAATATCGTTACTTTTGACATTGAATCAACCGCGCCTCGATCGATTTGGTAAACGGCTATCAATATTTCAAGTTATGAAAATACTAGTTTTTAACACTCTATTTTCTACTAAAAAGGGTGCTGTCAAAATATATACATATCGTCGAGTCTTTAAAAGTCCATATTTTGTTCGTTATAAGCTCGTTTTCAACGTTCTATATATCCGCGGGTTCGTATAATTATGAACTAACATATTTTTAATGTCTCGGCTCATCTAGATCACGGCTAACGACTCGTTTTGCTCCTGAAAATTCGGCCAACAGCACATTTTTTTCTGAAAATATAGTTTTCGTCGCGTAACTTTAAAAATTCATATCTTCTTCGTTATAATTCGGATTTTAATGATTCTTGCGCTCACGGGTTCGTTTTTGAAAGATCTTTCTGAATATGAAGGCCAAAATATTTCAAAAGTTTCTGAGTTTTCCAGATCTGTCGTTTAAAAACAGTCCCTTTTCTATTTTGTTTAAAAATCCATTTTCAAGGTTCTAACTTAATCAAATCACTTCATATCAACTCCACAAGTTCGCAAATCCTACCATACACCTTCTTAGGGTGTCATGGGGTCCTAAACATCACCATCCTTGGTGGATTTCATGAAATCATTAATGAAACTTATGGATCTAGTGTTTAAGATAGTTTATGTGCAAAAGTGGTATCTAAAACATAAATAACTTGCATGACTAATTTATATAACTTGAAAATACATAAACATATGAATCAAATGAAAGTAAAATATGAAAAATTAGTGTTCTTGAAGTTACTTACAAAGTATGATGAGATTTGAAGAGATTTGGATGAAAACCTTGAGGTTTTTATTTCAAAACCTTAACAAGGATCATGAAATGAACTAAAATAACACTTGTACTCAAAAAAATTATTGTTTCTTTCTTGGTTCTTGTGGCTGCCGTGGATATGGGAGAGGAAGAGAGAATGGATTTACTTTTACACCTTGTGAAATGAACTACTATGTGTAGTTTATGAAATTAAATCAAAAGAAATCATGTACTAGCTAATAAATGTGAAAGTATGGCATGGAAGAAAAATTAAGCAAATGTGTAAGAGGGGGGCGTGGGTTTGGATGAAAAAGTGGGCAATTGGAAGATATTTTGTAGATATTGTATGAGTTAGTTGTTTAGGTGTACACTTCGGGTGTTATCGGGTACCGAGTTGTCTTGAAATAAATATCAACGAAGTGACGTAAAATACGACGAAGTTGCAAAAATTGTAAAAATATATTCCTGACAAGAATCGGGTGTCGGAATAATTATCGGGTTAATTTTTCGTAATATGACGGAGTTATAAGCCCTTAACGAAAAATATAGCAATTGGTGTAATAACACCGGGTAAAATAATAATATAAACTTTATATTATTAAAATTAGTATAAAAATTTATTAGGATCATTGTCTGGAGTACTGGGTATAATTGTTAATAATACTGACTGAGTGGTAACGTTAATTAAATAAATAACCATACGTAAATTTAAATAATGCATAACCGTGCATGAATTAAAATACTGATGATATGCAGACTCCTCTAGTCTATATGATGTGTCCTTACTGACAATGTTATGAATTCACAGCTAAACCGAACTGGTTACGTGAATTTAAAGTCTTCTGAAAACTTGGTTTACGATTAATGGTAAATTGTCGAGGTTAGGAAAATGACCTGAAATTACGAATTGTGACACTTTGCATATTATGGTTGTGTGTTTGTTTGGTTGTTTTATATATGTTGTGACTATATGTAAAACGGAAAATGTTTTCTTAAAAGTTGAAACGAAACACAAACCATTTTTGAACTAAGTCTTATGATTTAGTTTAACTAAGTTTAAATATGATTTGAAACTTAAAATCATTGTTTTCTAAATAACACTTAAACTAGTTAAGGTTGTTTATTTATTTATTTATTGTATTGTCCAAACTTAATTATAATCCACTTAGGATTTATATTAGTCTTGAAAATGGACAACTTGACACACATAAATTAAAACAATGATTAGACTTAAGTTAAGAAAAGTTTTTAACTTGTGCTACGAAGAATGAATGCATGCTTCTTTCTTACACGTTTTTTATCCACATCAAAACACTTTACCCGTCAAAATTTAAGTCATGCCGTCCAATTATGAGAACACTTGCAATTACCTTTTGGCTATGGTCAGACCTAGGTCGAATTGTAACCCAAGGTGACTATTCTCTATGCGTCAGACCTAGGATTATTCTCACACGTTTTCAAATTGGATGACTTAATCGAGTTTAGCGGTCAGACCCTGACCCGAGGCAAAGATGGGACTAAACATGCCTACATGACACTAGTTGTTTGACACTAGATGCCATGAGTCCCATAAGGATCTAAGAGTTGTACATGTAATACAATTGGTGATCGTCGCCTACCAATTGAATCTACTATTGCTAGCAGATCAACTGATGTGATAGTAGAAGCATAATGTGGATCTTAGCCTTTTCGTAAATTAATTGTTTTAAATTCTAAACATGGGGTAGTTAAATTACAAAAGGATAATTATCGAAAATACTAAAAATGAACTTTCTAAATTCAATTAATGAATTAATGCAATACAACCGTAAACGAAAGTTTGTTCTTTTCCTGTTAAAAGTACGAACTGAGTCGCTCTTTCCTGGTAAGAAAGAGACTTGTTCCTATCCTTTTTCTTTATGAGGAAAAGCCATAATAGGAATATTTGAATTTTCCTAATTCTAATAAAACTCAAAGAACACCTACTCTAGAAATCGTTATGTCTTGTAAAAGTCAAAACGGTTAAGTATGGTTACATATCTTATTCTTTCAAGATTGTTTCATAACCCTAGTTTCGGTTTTGAAACCTTGAAGAAATATACGATATTTGGATAACTAGAGAACACGTTTTTCTATAGCTACCAAACTAAAATGAGTTCAAATAATTAGAAGACGGAAATATCAATAAACCGCAGAGTGGTAAAGGCAATTACTAGCATGATGACCTAGCAGTTTGTTATAACCCAATAAACCCACTATGGTCCTACATACCCTTGTGGTGAAGTAGACCAATTAAGGAGGAAATGCATGCCTATTTTCAAGTTAAAATAGCAATGATGGCTAGCCCATCATCTATATGTTAGAACTTGATGCACTTCCTTGAATACCTAAGTACATGTTTACTAGTCAAAGTGACTCTCATTAGCAATAATGTGTAGATATTCAAAGAAAGATGGAAAGTATCAAATCGCCACTCACTCTCCACTAGTGACGTAACACTTTTAAATGTTGTCTAATCCAGTGGGAGCTACGTGATTAAATTACTGGTGACGAAACACATGTAATGTTGTCTAATCCAGTGGGAGCTGTAAGCTTTATTACCTTGCAAGTTGCTCATCTTATTTCCAGATTGTCTTGAAATAGTACATTACTTTCCACATGTTAAGCATCATAGTTTATGTAAGAACCATTGCATAGATTTTATAAGATAACTTGTCGCGTTCCTGATGTTGCTTCCTGAAATGTTATCTATAAAATTGTTATGCATGATTTATTATTAAAACGATAAAGTTCTACATATCTATATTTTGATTTTGACTAAAAATCATATGTTATCTTTGACATTGTCATATTGCTCATACAAACAAACGAGAGTAGTGTTGTCTGTATACTCTCATGATGTTGTGCCATGCACAAGTGGGAGAAATCTTAATTGTGTGCAAGGTACAACATATAACAATATGACTAATGGTTTTTCTTGACTGCAAGGTAAGAAAACTAAGATTCTACTAGGACTTCTACACATAAAATGTATGTTGCCCTAATAGAACAAATATCAAGGTAACACGAAAAGCTACTTCAACATATTCACTGAATTGTTTAGTAAATATGATTATGTCTTCTTGTAAAGTCATAATCATGAAGTATGAAATTAACTTGAATTTGCTATTGAGGCTAAGAGTCGGCGCTCGTAATTACTTTATTTGAATATGTTTAGGTCTCTTGTAAAGACACAAACATCAATTCCATTAGTTGTTGAAAGACTTATAACGTAAAGTAAGACGTTAATTTGTTATGTCTTCTTGTTAAGACATGTACACTTACGACGTATAATAAATGTTTATGTTTTCTAGTAAAAACATACACATGAAGTAAAGTATGCAATAGGCCAAAATTACTATTGATACCATCTGGTTTGACTTGGTTGGCAGATATGTAAGCCAAAAAGTATAAGTTCATCTAATGAGTTGTGTGATAGTCTCACAACATCAGTCCTCATGGAATACCACAATTTATGGTATGTCCATCATGGGAAATCAAACTCTATTGATATTGTTTGATCTTTGATAACTTAAACTGTTTTACCTCCAAAGCTATCAAGGTTAGAAAATTGGATGTGTCATGTGTACACTCAATATGGTTCCAACCCAGAAGGAATTTAAGACACCATTGTATTATGGCATGAGATGAATCTCATTATGTCTTGATTGAAGTTCTGAATTTGTTAACTACCTAAGAGTAAGTAATTAACAAACTAGAGTCAAGAACTAACGATGTATTTTAGATATCCCACTTGAAAATAATTTATTGTTACTCAAGATGCTGAGTATCTAGAGATTAGTCTCTACATACAAAAGCAAGTGGGAGCACCTTTAGATCTTGAAGTTATTCATGAGCAACCTTCTGAGTACACTTGCTAATGTGATACTAAGGTTGAACATGCATATGTTAAACCATAGATTGATATCTCTCATTCATAAATCCGCAAGGATACCTCTTGCACCTGAATGATATAGTTTTTATATCAATGCTAAGGGATATAAGTTAGAGGATCATAGTGAACCTGCTAACTACAGAGATGCATCATCAGATCTTGAATATGATGAATAGCTCAAACTATGAATGTTAAGATGCAGTCCTTGAAAGACAATCACTCATGAAGTTTGATTGATCTCTTGCCAATCAGTTAGACTGTGAGGTTAAGAATGAGTTTCTTGATGAGAAGACTCAAAAGGACAAAATTGTACACACATTTAATGCACGCGTAGTAAAAGAAGTTTACTCGTACTCAAGAAATTGACTATGATTAAATCTTCCTACCTACAAACATTAAATGTATAAAGATGATTAATTGTCATACCTGTTTTCATGTAAATGAAATATGACAATAGGATATCAAAACACTTTTCTTGTTGATTACTTTTGCGAGGACAATGAGTAATCAAAAGGGTTTATGAATCCATATAATCTTTATTATGTATACAAGATAAAAGAATCCATGTGTGGATTAGATCATGCATCTAGGAGCAGAGATCTTGAGTTAATTATAAAATCATTAATTTGATTTTGATTAATAAGATTACTCCTAAGTACACTGAGAGCAAGTTGGAGCATTTTATTTATTTTCTTAAATCTCATATGTCATTAACATATTAGAAACCATATTCCATCTAAGCTAGACTTTAATCCTTAGCTTGGAATGAAGTTTCTCTTGAAGGATTTATAAAATAAGACATACAACCTTGTTATATATATGTTTATTAGAATAAACATAAGCGGTTATTAAGTCTAAACACAATATGACACGTTATTGAAGGGAGACTCAATGATCAGTCTCACTTGATGAGATTGAACACATGAATGGAAATCTTAAGTTCGACTAAAGGATTTATCATGTTAGTCATATTACGCATTGGGCTATACTTATCATTTGCATGAATGCAAGATGAGTTGACAACAACAAATATCTAAGTGAAAGTCATTAGATAATTGTTAAACGAACATTATAATGGACCTACGAAGGACCAAAAATATGTTTAAATGTTTACGGATATTTGAGGAACTCTGTTTGTTTGCATACGCTGATGCTTGTTTAACTGAGATGATACTCAACCCTAGTCGTGGTAGGATGCCATCGTGAATGATGACATTGTTGACTAGATGTGCTCGACTGAGAGCATTAATGAGTTATACATTAAAAGAATAAGAATACTTTACAATTTGAGAAACTGTTCAAATGACTGTCTAATGTAGGTGTTTTGCTGGCTTCAAACACCCTATGGAATGTATTGTTGCAATACTCGTCTTGTACTTGAATGCACACATACAAAGGACAATCATCATTCAAACCTTTCATGATTTTTGAAACAAGTATTCTCAAAGTTTACTCAGATGACTAATTGTTGTCTTGTACAACATGATTCGATCATGGTGGGAACATCGGATTCTGACCTATGAGTAGTCTTACGCATATCTGTTTTTAGTATTTGGATAATGGAACTGTAAGCAGTCGTATTATACAATGAATTGATATACCTGGTATGATCGTCTTCATTTATACTACTGTGTTCTATATTTGCATGTTTAATCCATGAATAATTTATTTATTCTAAAATTATCCATTGTCGTTGACGATACGGGAGTATCATCAAATTAAGACAAATGTGAGCGTGTTGGTGATTTATTTGCCACACTCACATGTTGTTCATTGTGATGAACATTGGATTGACCCAACCTACGAGTATTCACTACATGGATCGTCGTCAATAGTGAAATCTCGCTAGTGGTTATGTCTCTTATCCTTAGACTTGAGATGCAAGTAGGTCTTGCATGTGTGGAATTTCATTCCTTGATATGGTTAAATGTTGTCCTGAATAAGGTAGTTATAAAAGCCATTATCAGGAGTGATATGAAGCATGTGAATGACACGTGTAGTCAAAACGGGATTTGTTCCTCCACATGTTATGGAGTTAGATACTATTGGGCCCCTCGATGAATTGGACAGATGTTTGTATGGCCGTACCCAATTGAGATTAAGATGAATCTTAACCCACTTGGTAATCTTGTTCAATATCTATATCGAGAAACATAATAGTTGAACTATTAGAATGACATTTGATCCATGTCTAATGTTCAACACGGTATCTATAACAAAAGGATAGATGACATATAAACCATCTAAAATGAGACGTTTAAGAAACTAACCTCACATATTTCTAGGGGCATTGACGTGTTGCTAGACGCTAACCATTGCTTGTATAATTACTTGATCATTATGACGTCGCAAGTGGGAGCTGTTGGAGTATGCTCGTGTCATAATTAATAATTATATGGCTAGTCATATGTGAGCCTATGGGGTCACACACTTATACACAGAGATACCATTTTATAGATTGTATTTATCGTATTTACAATATATAAACGACTACATAACTTGGGATCGATAACGGGCTACTAATAACTAAGCTAGTACTTAGTTTATTGGATTGGACCAACAAATGGACAAGCCCATTTGAAGCTTCATAAGGCCGGCCATGGTTAAGAGAACAAGAGAGAAAGATCAAGGGGTTAAGTGTAACTTTTCCTTGATTATCTCCTTATTGATTTGTCACTAAGGAGATGGATGAATAATTAATGACTAACCAACTATCTCTCCTCTTCCTCTCCTCAATAACCACGAAATAAAACACACCCATATTAGGGTTTGTGTTTTTAGATCTCATCTAACCTTATTCTAATGTAGTTCAAGGCTATATCGATTGTTATGTGATCAAGACTAGCATTGGGTGGTTATCCGTGACGTGTAGTGTGTTTCTTTCATAGAGGTGATCTATTTTGGTCACTTGGTTTCAAGGGTAGAATGGTGTGAAGATGGTTTCCATTGATTTCTACCGATCACGCTACAAAGGTATAAATCTTGCTTGTTTTACATTGATTGATCATATGACTCTATGAATCCGTTGTTGGTGATGTATTCCGCTGCGTTCATATATTTAATTTGTTGGTTTATATTTTACATCACCTATAATATACATATCCATCAAATCATATGTTGCACAAGGAGGGGAGACCTCTAAGTACCAAAAGTGAGTGGGGTGTAAGGCACACACAAACCAATCACATCAAAACAAAACAAAGTTGTTTGGTCAGCAACTACCCAAATGTCCCTGACAAAGATTTGAACATAAAATATCCCCGACACTCACTGACGGAATATCAGTGATCATCTAACCCACTGATGATAAGTGAGAATGTCATCCCCCTGATATAGGGGGGGGGGGGAACCTCAATAGCATACTTCAAGAGTTGGCAACAAGACCAACTGAAGTTAGCACTTTATTCACTGATGCAGTCTCAGTGAGTAAGGTACTTGAGCAAACATCAGGGACACCGAGATATGAAAAATGTCTCTCTATTCCTGATGGCCTTTCTCTCGTTGACAATGACCACCTCACCGACCTTAAATATAATTGATCAAGAAGTTATGACTGATCAACATGACTCCCTGAAACAAGGCTCAAGATCAGAGACATCAAGAATCTAGGATGAACTGATTAAAGAAGACACATTCATTGAACGTCAACATCAGTAGTTCATACCTCAAATATTGTCAAAGAGTTCTTGCAAACTTACTAAGTGCTTATCAGCCAGTATGTATAACAGAACTTTAGCTCAGTAACAAGGGATCATCAAGGGCAGGAATACCTTGATGATCTATTAGCTCTTTGATCAAAGACTAAGAAGGTTAGGTGAAGACTATAGAGTTTAAGCGGGAAAACTCTTGGGAAGATAAACTTTGTTCCTTCCCAAGACACAAAAGAAGCTCATGGGAAATCGGTGCTCTGAACTCCGATAAACCTAAAGGACATCAAGGCTAGATGTCTAGGCACATGCCTATCTACGAACAGTTGGCAAGATCACTATTCCCATGTGAAGCAACAGTAATCTCACCGCTATATAAACCCTTGCAACCAAAGAAGAATGTGCGCATTCGATAGAGAGTAAGAAGTGAGAGTTCCACAACATAGTTAGAGTGTTAGAATTCTCAACACACTTAGAACCCAAGCCTAGCTTGCTTCTAAGTGTCTCTTAATTTGTCTCTCATCGTGGAAGCCATTTGCAACTATCCTCATTGAAAAGCCAACCAAGTGATTATTGTGTCTAAGTGGGTTCTTGAGTAACCTTGTAATTCCGCATATCATGAATCATAAACTCCTTATACTTTCCATGTCTAAACGGCACGTGTTTGTGTTTATTTCGTTAATTCATGAGTTGCTCAAGTTAAACCGGACCAACAAGTGGTATCAGAGCGGTTGGATCATACTTATGATCTAGATCCGTTCTTTAATGACTACTAATAACTTTTAGCCATTCTTAAATGACGGCTAATAACCTACAACCACCATCCTCTACAAAAACTCTAACATCAAAATCCCCTTCATAACATCCTCGAGCGTCTCCTCAAACAAGAAAGTAACATTAAATCTTTCTGGTGCGAGGTAATGCTCAAACTGCCTATCTACCATCATTTAATCCACTCCACCTTAGCACCACCAGTGCCTAAGGTACTGGTGGGAACTTGAAGGGAACTTAGTTCCATGCGAGTTATGACAGTGGAAACATCCTAGGATGTAATATGGTTAATCTCAGTAACAACCATATTTGGTGCGAAAAATGGTGGATTATTAGAGGCTATTAAAGGGGAACAGAGTAGGGAAGAGGATACATCATTAGGGATAGATACAAATTCTACATCAGGGATTACACAAATCCCTGATCTTCAAGAAACATTGCCTAACGACGTTAAGCGACTAAGGATGAAAAATCTCTGAGTTCTCATCCTTGTTGCTGCCCTACCCGGAAGCACAAAGGACATGGTTGCGGGCTGGGTTAAAATATGGCTGATCTATGACGAACAGGCTTCTTAGCTCTACCCGTCTATCAGGCAAGCCATTAAACATAATATTCCCCCATCTGAACAACCAAGATCAACCACTGAGGCAAGATCAGCTTGTTGATTAGGGTTGTTTGATGTCCAGGGACTGGAAAGACTAGATCAGGTGGTACTCACTTACTACCTGATCCGTCTCAAAGACTCTGGCCAGAGTGGTTGCTGGTTCATAGAGCACTGAAGTACGAAGACGCTGGACTACAGACTGAAATGGTTGTAGAACTGAAGAGAACAGAGTCAAGCTCCAGTCTCCATTCGTACTTGATCAACATCAATAGAATTAGGTATGAAAATATTGTAATTCTTTGATGTAATAATCAGTGTAAGAAGAAGCCTTTGCTCACTTACTACTAATTAAGTTTAGATAACCTATAAATTCTAGTCATGGAGAGATTATTGTGAACGAATCTTTTCTTTCATGTAAACTATAAATAAAAGGATCTAAACATCTAGAGAGCATGACTTACTGACAACTTGTTCACAGCTTATGTAAGTCACTCCCTGAGGACCTTTCAGGATAACTCCTTGAAAGGTCTCAATGTCTATTATTCTAAATTATAGACATTCAACGAAGGAACTGAGTTCCTTAGCCTGAACCATAACCATGAATGCACGAACCCCAAATGCTTTCACTGAAGTTAGAGCTGTTGAGGGGGAGAAGGTATTTATGAGAATCTGCGATAGTCATGACTGAAGATGTGTGAACCTAATGCACAAATCATCAGGAACTAAGTTCACACGAAATAATTGTTATAAAGACTTGAGCAAAACAAGAATTAGGGAACATGACCCTAAGCACACAAAAGAAGAAATGGTTCAGAGACAACAAAGAATTGTTATTACTGAATGAAATGTATATTTTTATTTCTTGTAAATCAGCTTGTAAGAAGAAGCCTTTTTGCTCACTTACAAACTGGTGATAGCGTAGGATATCTATGATAAGCAAGTTTTTGCTAAGAACTGAATCGAAGAAACCCCTAAGCAAGACCCTGAAGACAGGAGACCCTGAGGGAATACTCAGGAGACCCTGAGCAATATAGCTCAGGAGACCCTGATCATCAATGTTAAGGAGGTCATCATCCAACTATATGAAGATAGAACCAAGAATGAAGATGGTGACTGAAGATGAAGAAAATAGCCATTGTTCATCTTCAACAACAGGTATCGAAGACAAGAGCTTATATCGACATTGTTTAAAATAGATCACACTTGTAAATCAGTAGATAAGAAGAAGCCATTATGTTCACTTATCACTGATATAATCGAACACGTAGTAACTCACAGAATCAAAACAATAGTCGTACATTATACCTTGTTGTAAATCAGAGGATAAGAAGAAGCTGTTACGCTCACTTATACCTGATAAAACCTAGGCCATCTTTATGTTCAAATAGGGGGAGATAGTTGGGTCAGCAAACTACCCAAATGTCCCTGACAAAGATTTGAACATAAAATAGCCCCGACACTCACTGACAGTGTAACACCCCAACCCGACAAGGGTCTAAATGTCACATTATGGTGTCGATCAGAATATAATATACGCGAGCGAAAGACTTTTATAAATACTAAGGTTACAAAGTTCAAAGTGAAGCTATGGACATAATAAGCCTAAATAATAATGACTATCAAACTAGAATACAAATCTAAATCGAAGATAACTCCAAAGTATAATCCATATGCAAAGGGGATCTATCGCCAGGGTGGTCCACTAAGAGCTTCTATGCACACTTCATTCAATCCCCAGCTTCCAACCTAAACCTGCTGCAGGAAAAGAAATGCGGCTGAGCTTAAAAAGCCAAGTGAACAGATATAAACAAATGAAAGGTAATAAGTGTATACGAAATGAATAAGCGAATGAATTCAAGAGAACCTGCTAAACAAGATGTCAAACAAAATATGGAACATATGAAAGGAATCAAAGCATAATAATGAACATAAAGTGGATATCAATATTAAGGAAATGCCTAACAAATCATATAACAAATTGTACACGGAGTAGCTAGCTCGATGTACCAAATAGTGAAATGAGGTGTATTGCACACACACAAATCCATTCAGAAGCATATATCAAATCATAACTGAACAAATACCTAGAATGCATCCATACGCTCCCTTCAAAATAGAGATACATATGCCAGTTCTAGACTAAACATACATATAATATACACGGGCCAGGTGCGCTATATATAGCAATATAATCAAATGGGAACGCAGTGGACAAAAACCCGCCTCCACTGACAGCGTCATTACCATTGGTGCATCAATGGCACGGTCATAGACTCCCCATGACTGGCTACAAATATGGGCAACATAAATAGGCATAGCACATGCAATATAATGGTAAGGGATAATTGTAAATTATCCAGCTCAGATAATAGCTATTTAAATAGAATATGGCATGAAACGAATAATCAAATGAATACTAAACAAATATGGATCATATCAAACGTAATCATATCAAACGGATCATAGCAAATGGATCATAACATAGCAAACGAATCAAAGTCAAGGATCAAAAAGTCATGAGAAATCCCTACTGAAAAGGGATAGAATATCTGTACCTTATGCAAAGCAACTCAAACAAAATAGGAAAGTACTTGGAAATAGAGATTATTCATTCTTCACAGAACCTATACAAATTAATGATCACATACTACTTATAAGCTCATTTTACAGATTTACAACTTATAGTTATTCAGATTTCATATTTAGGGTTTCTTTCTATTTTTAGAAACTTTCCATTTTTAGTAACTTTCCATATTTAGTAACTTCCCCGAATTAGTAACTTTCCGAATTAAGCGAGTTTCCCGAATTAAGTAACTTTCCCGAATTAGTGACTTTACCTATTTAGCAAGTTTTCATAAATAGTAAGTTAGTGTCATTCATAATTAACCAAACTTAGGGATTTTAGCACTTCCAATTCATATATCACTTAGTTAGGACATATTAGTGATTCTGGACCATATTCTTATGATTTTTAAGGCCTGCCAATTAAGCTCCAAAAATTCTGAATTAATTCTCAGTGATTCCCATATCAGTTAAGTACCTTCAAATTTTTTTATAGATTCTACTACCCGTCACAATTCCTGTTTAAAAATCATCTTTCCCAGACCTGATCAGAACATTAACTGAAGATACACACAAAAAGTTTTCCTTTCATTTACCCATTGAGACACTTCAGAAAAATCCATAAAAATTCCAGGAAGTCGTACATAACCTAAATATCACTCCTGTAAAAGGAGAGCTCCCATTTCCTTGTGTTTTGAAAAATAAAATTCATAAACACCGACTGATTTTTAAGTTCCCAAAACTCAGGTTTGTCACATGATCCCATAAATTCATAAACATGACCAATACGACTCCAATTCACTCCAAACCAATTGGAAAATTTAATTATGACATTAAACTAGTTTTAAAAGCAAAGAACCAGCATTATACACTTATGTAACTCAAGCTATAGTGTTCACATATTCATCCTTCAAAACTATTTCGTTCAAAAACCCGTTTAATACCCTTATATCATATGCTACTCATACCAAACACACCCGAGACCTCTATATTTCCCACAACCTGTATTTTAATATTACTTTAACACATATTCACACACATGTTTCCAGCCCTTGATGATCACACACATACATTATACCCACAACCTAAGGTAACGAGCTAAGAAATCACATAAATAACACCAAACCGAGCCCTAGTCCCACGAATTGAATGTGTACGCCCTATCATTAATATCTTTAGGGTTTTTCCCAGGTTTTAGGTCATAAGATGAGTGGTTTATTAGGGTTAGAAGACCAGGTCTAGGGTTCATATGACAATAGATTCGAATGGCCAAAAACAGAAACATAATTCGACATAAAGGTTTATGATTTCATAATTTTATGTAGCGTGTATAAACGTGTTATCACATCACAGATTTAGCGGGGCATATGTTTATCATAACAACATGATTTATGGATTAGTATAACATGTATTAACTTCAGATTATAGATCATATAAGGTGTCAAATGGATTGAGAACAAAAGAGATCAAGAGTTACCCATTTGTCGAATCAAGGAGAGACCAAAAAGGAGAAACAAGAACACTATTGAATCAACAACACAAAACCTTCAAGAGAGCTACAAATCTTCGGCCCATAAACCTTGGCTGAAAAAACGAAGGACCAAAGGACATGAATAACACCAATTAACTAGACCCTTAATTGCCAAGATGATCACCCACGACCAGACCATGTATCAATCGATCACTAAGGCTATTACAAGGAACCATGGTTGCAAAACCCTAATCAAAAAGCGATCTAGCATCCAACCCTATCAACCTTCCTGATTCTTGGAGAGGAACAACGAGATTGAATTATTTTTTTTCTTTTTTTTAGGGTTTCGGTTTGAGGGGGAAAAGAGAAAGCCGTGTGTGTTTTGGAGAGGATTATGGAAATACCGAGTCTTTTGGAAAAAAAAATATGGGATGACCATTTCTTATCATCTATTTTCAAACTATATTTGACTATAATATGTTGGGTACAAAATACTAAAATACATTAGGTCCTATACACTTATGTACGTGTGATATATATATTGATATATAAGTTTGTGTAC
Source organism: Artemisia tridentata subsp. tridentata (assembly GCA_021014915.2). NCBI lineage: Eukaryota > Viridiplantae > Streptophyta > Magnoliopsida > Asterales > Asteraceae > Artemisia > Artemisia tridentata. Next base: position 263,752,488 of record CP139504.1, read on the forward strand.
AATTAAATAAAGAAATTGGACCTCCATAGGACTTAGAATAACGTGTGACATGAAGCTTAGGAGATGGTTTATGTCGAATGTATTTGTACATATAACATAGGTGTGTCGATTTCATATCTTCTTATGTGATAAATTTCGTATCATCTTAGGTTAGTGCATTTATTTAGTAAGCATAAGCATTGAAGTAAATAAAATGTTCAAAACAAAAATTTATAACCTATTGGTATAAATGTTCAAAAGTTATTTGGATTTTCAGGTCGTTATAATTCTTCCCCTCTAAAAAGAAAAATTTCGTCCTCAAAATTTGAAGTCGTAAAAGTTAGACGAAGAAGTATTAATCACGAAAGAAATAACAATAACTAATTATCACGCTCGGGGAGGTTCTTCCAAAAACATCTTCACAATGGAATACTTTTATTTCTCATGGCTCGATCCCGACAATTATGATAGCCCCAGGCTCTCCACAGAACACAAATCATAACAATTCTGATCCAACGAATACGAAATAAATACGTAGTAGATGACAGTTGTAATCTCACAAAGAGATACATGAAACAGATATACACACGAGGCAACTACGGAGGTAGTGCTAAACGATAAGCCTCATAAACTCCATTAAGATTCTGAACGAACTAAGGAACTTGCTAATAATCAGAGAAGTACATATCAGAGTATCAAAACGTATCCGCAAGCATATTGATTAGGTAGGATAATCATATGGATAAGAACGAATCTAAGGTCTAACGTATCGCGAACTAAATCTTCCTTATATGCTAAAACCTCTAACTCTTCTCTACAGAACATCATACGGAACACACAAATTCCCGGTCTAAAGTTTCAAAATCCCTCTCCACAATGATAACAAATCCGTTAGTCACTGTAATCAACTCCGGACCTTCTATAAATAGCTCCCTGACCCAATTTAATTAAAAGGTGCTCTTAATCTCTGTTCATACAAAACTCTGAAAGAAAAATCCTTGTCACTTGTGAGCCATCTAATCATAGTGAGCAAACACAGCCAGAACTAACATTTGTCAAGTTCCTGCTTAACACATCTTCTAAGTTCAAATAGTTGTTCTGCTTATCCATCGGTTTGGAGGTGCAAAGCATTACTAAACTCGAGTCTGGTTCCTCAAGCCTTCAGTAGCTCTTCCTAGGAATGTGAAGTAGAAACGCGAATCTCTGACACGATCACTGCAGGTGCGCCATGTAGCTTGAATAATCTTTTGCCGAAAGACATCTCTGTCAATCTTCCAAGTGACCCGACCTAGTCAAATGATCCACTACGACTCAATTCGGGTTGTCCTTCCTAAATGTGCGTGGAAATCCCGTTACAAAGTTCCTGAAAATTTAATCCCACTTCCACATACGAACATCCAAACTAAGGAAAACCACTTGTACACTGACGCTAAATCTTAACTTGTTGACACGCTAAACACTTCGCCACCAATGTAGTCACAATCATCTTTGTTGGGAATTAAACCAACAGTTGGTACTGTTCGTACATAAATTAGTACTGCTGAAGATCGTTCAAGAATGCACTAACAGTACTAAGTCAGTTAGTACTGTTCGAACAAGAAGTTAGAAGTTAGTACTGAAGAAGGTTTCTTTGTTGGTTATTCTTTGAACAGCAAAGCTTTTAGGGTGTACAATAAAAGCACCAAACATGTTGAAGAGAATCTGCACAATGAATTTCAGGAAAATATCCAAAATGTTACAGGTGTTGGTCCAGATTAGTTATTTGATCTTGATATGCTTTCAGATTCTATGAATTATGTTACTGTTACAGGTACAAATACTAACCATGATGCAGGTTCAGAAGAAGATGATGAAGAGTATATTTTGATGCCAATTTTGGAAGATGGTCCAGTGTATGATTCTTCCTCAAAGGATGCTAATGGAGAGGAGAATGATGATGCTAACAGTGGACAAGATGGAAAAGGAACAGAAAATCCTGAGAGCAGTACAAATATAGCTTATACTGCTGAGCCAAAAGAAGGTACTGATGGTTCAAATGTTCATACTGATGAACCAACAATTGATACTGGTAGTCTTTCTGATGAAGAAGTGGAGCTACATAACATGCCAATGAATTATGATTTTCCTCCTACACCTCAAACAACAATTCATAAGAAGCATCCACTTACAAATGTCATTGGAGATGTTAAGTCTGGAGTGAAGACCAGAAGACAAACACAAACACTAGATCATCATGGATTTCTCAGTATTGTGTATGAAGAGAAACACCATGAAGATGAGCATGAATGTATGTTTGTCTGTTTCCTATCCCAGATAGAACCCAAAAATATGCTCAAGGCTTTAGAAGAATCAAGTTGGGTTGAGGCAATGCAAGAAGAACTGCTTCAATTCAAAATTCAGAAGGTTTGGGTTCTGGTTGATCTACCAAAGGGAATGAGAGTGATTGGCACTAAGTGGGTATTCAGGAACAAGAAGGATGAAAGGGATATAGTTATCAAGAACAAAGCAAGACTGGTAGCTCAAGGCTATACTCAGGAAGAAGGGATTGATTATGAGGAGGTTTTTGCTCCTGTTGCTAGGCTTGAAGCAATAAGGCTATTTCTTGCTTATGCTTCCTTTATGGGGTTCATGGACTATCAAATGGATGTGAAAAGTGCCTTTCTGTATGGTACTATTGATGAGGAGGTATATGTGACTCAACCTCCAGGTTTCATAGACCCAGACCATCCTGACAAAGTTTACAAGGTGGTTAAAGCCCTTTATGGATTGCATCAAGCTCCAAGAGCTTGGTATGGAACTCTTGCAACTTATCTTTTGAAGAATGGGTTTCATAGGGGAAAGATTGATCAAACTCTGTTTATCAAGAAGAACAAGGGTGATATACTACTGGTTCAAGTTTATGTAGATGATATCATCTTTGGTTCTACAAAGAAGGAAATGTGTAAAGAATTTGAAAAGCTAATGAAAGATTAGTTTCAGATGAGCTCTATGGGTGAGCTTACTTTCTTTCTTGGACTTCAAGTACAGCAAAGACTAGATGGAATATTTATCTCTCAGGATAAATATGTTGGTGAAATCTTGAGAAAATTTCAATTCACAGATGCCAAAGTTGCTAGCACACCTGTTGATAAGGAGACACATTTGTTATTAAAAGATCACAGTGGTGAAGATGTGGATGTGCACATGTATAGATCTATGATTGGGTCTTTGATATATCTTACATCATCCAGGCCTGATATTATGTTTGCAGTTTGTGCCTGTGCAAGATTCCAAGTCAATCCTAAGGTGTCTCATCTAACAGCTGTAAAGAGAATCTTTAGATACCTTAAAGGTCAACCTAACTTAGGTCTATGGTATCTTAAAGTGTCTGCATTTGATCTGGTGGCATTCTTAGATTCTGATTATGCTGGTGCTAGCATGGATAGAAAATCTACAACAGGTGGTTGTCAGTTCTTGGGTTGTAGATTAATTTCTTGGCAGTGCAAAAAGCAGACTATGGTGGCCACTTCTACTACTGAGGCAGAATATGTGGCGGCAGCAAGTTGTTGTGCTTAGGTTCTCGGGATTCAAAATTAGATGCTTGATTATGGGTACAATTTCTTAAACACAATTATATACATAGACAATAGCAGTACAATGTGTATTATTAAAAATCCAGTTCAACATTCAAAAACTAAACACATTGAAATGAGACATCATTTTATAAGAGACTGTGCTGAAAAGAAGTTAGTTCAAGTTGTTAAAATATATACTGATGACAACTTTGCTGACTTATTAACAAAAGGTTTTGATGTAGGAAGGTTTCAGTACTTGGTAACACGTATTGGGATGCTTAATCCTTCAAAAGATTAATGTCTAAGTGTTTTTGTTTTTGTACTGCTGGTTGTGCTATTTGTATAGTTGGTACTGTTTGGTAATTTTTAGTACTGCTTATGGAAATGTGTTAGTCATTTGTGATAACTGTTAAAAATAAAATATATTGTATTTTGTTTTCTTTGGTTTTGGACTAACATTTCAGGTTAAGAAAGCATTTTAATATGGATTGTGCTTTGGAAAGTATGGTGGTTTGGAATGTCAAGGGTGAGATCATATCACACAACAAATGGTATTGGTTCACCATGTCTAACCCACATAAGAACCAACTAGTCCAGATCAAACAGGTTCTGGTAAAGACTAATCAAATCCGTTTATGGTTGACAGTTTACCAAAAACTGGATGGTCATCAACTCACCATATCTAAGTGTAAAGAGTTGACTAGTCCAAAGCAAACGGCTATTGGTAAAGACATATCAAATCCGTTGATAGCTGATAGTTTGCTAAAAACTATAAGTGGACAAAAATGTTTTCAAAGTCCACATTGATTCAAACTTGGTTGAATGTGAGCAGTTTAAAGTTTTTTTTTATCAAAAGTTTGTACTGATGGTTTAAACTTGGTTTAAGACTGAGTTTATGCTCTATGATTCACCTCTCTCAGAAGGTTACACATCTGGAAGTGATGAGAGTAGATTGATACTATAATGAATTGATGGAAACTTGTACAAATTGTCATAATGGAGGCTGCTCAAGCTCAAGTGATGGTGAAGATTCTTCCAAACAGAGGAGGAATTCAAATTTGTTCAGTTGCTGTCAAGGTGATTATGTGATTCAGGGGAGGATAACATACTCAGGGGAGGGAGATATCAATTCAGAATCAATGCATGAATGTCAATACTAGAGTGTTTGCTATTCAAGGTTTCTTCAAAGCTTAAAGTAATTCAAGATTGAAGATAAGTGTTTGAAAGAATCCACCCCATCATAGTTTAATTCAAGAAACTTATGAGTTACAGTGAAATCATAAGTTTAGGGGAGGATTGTTGGGAATTAAACCAACAGTTGGTACTGTTCGTACATAAATTAGTACTGCTAAAGGTCGTTCAAGAATGCACTAACAGTACTAAGTCAGTTAGTACTGTTGGAACAAGAAGTTAGAAGTCAGTATTGTTTATTAGATAAAGACAGAATCGTGCATGGATTAATATAGAAAAGATATGATTTATATCTTATTGATATAGTTTGATACGTATAATAGTTTTACTTGTATAGGACTCCTTGTTCTATAAAAGGAGATTCTAGTTAGGGTTTTAGATGATACACGAATATCCCTAAGTACGATTCAATTGTAAGAGCTTCAAGGTTGTCAAACCCTAGTGATAATTCTAGATCACTCGTAATATATTGAGGCTAATCGTTTGGTTAAACATTGTGTTATTACTTTACTGTTACACTCATATTATCATACACATCACCAAACGCAAAATCTTTTAAGTACTTTGTAGTAAATTCCGCGTGCTACTTAGCATATACTCAAAGTATCTATCTAACACAAGGCGTGTGTTAAGATCCGGTCAAGTGGTATCAGAGACAGGTTTCTGATACTTTGATTTAGAAGATCCAAAAGTACTTTCTCTCTTGCAACCAAGAAGATGGACATGGAGACACCACAAACCTCAATCCTTGCTAAAACAGAACGTATGATTTATGGCGACTCAGAATTGAGCAATATTTCATGGTGCAAGACTATACATTATGGGATATCATTATCAATGGTGATTCCTTCAAACCAACTACTTCTGAGGAAACACGTGCTGATGGTTCCAAGACCACAAAGCTTAACACTGAGCCTGTTACTAATGATGAAAGAGTCAAAAAGAAGAATGATCAGAAGGCTAGGAATTTGTTACTCATGGCAATTCCTAATGATCAATTGCTAAACTTTAGCCACTATGAGACTGCTTAGACACTTTTTAAAGCAGTTGTGGAGAGATTTGGTGGTAATGAAGCCACCAAGAAGGCACATAAAACCCTACTTAAGCAGAGTTATGAGAACTTTAGTGCCTCAAGTACTGAATCATTTGATCATATCTTTAATAGACTTCAAAAAATTGTCAGCCAGCTAAATGTTCTGAAAATTGTGATTCCACAAGAAGATCTTAATATGAAGTTTCTCAATAGTCTACCTACTGAGTGGAACACATATGTAGTTGTCTGGAGCAATAAGCCAGAACTGGAAAAGATGTCACTGAATGAGCTGTACAACAATCTCAAGATTGTTGAACAAAAGGTGAGGAAAGGAGGAAGCACCAGTTCTAGTTCTGGAAACACTGCATTCTTATCATCTTCCAACAATTGCAGTCCTGAAGATGAAGAAGCAGTTTGTACTGCTAGCCCTAAAGTTGGCACTGCTAGTGTAAAAACTAGTACTGCTGGCTTAACTGATGAGACCATATATGCATTTGTATCAGAACAATCTGGTGGGTCTCAAATCTTCAATGAAGACCTTCTTCAGATTGCTGAATATGATTTGGAAGCTATGGATTTAAAGTGGTAGTTGACCTTGATAAGTATTAGGGCTAAGAAGTATTATCAAAGAACTGGGAACAAGATTACCTTCAATGGAAGAGATGTTGCTGGGTATGATAAGTCCAAAGTGGAGTGCTATAATTGTCACAAGATGGGACACTTTGCCAGGGAATGTAGGAGCCCAAGACAGCAAAATAACAAGGGTAAAGGGTTCAAGAGTCAGCAAGGAACAAGGAGAACAGTGAATGTAGAAGATACCTCTTCTAAAGCAATGGTAGCTGTGGATGGAACTGGTTTTGATTGGAGCTTTATGGAAGAGGAGGAGGAACCAGCCAACTTGGGATTAATGGCTTTCTCAGACTCAGAGGTACATATTGTTAAAAAATGTTCAAATTCCTGTTCTGCTTTAAAAGATTATGAAACTCTTAAGAAACAGTATGATGATCTTAGAGTAGAATTTAATCAAGTAACTTTTAGTCTGTCTAATCATAAAAGAGGACTAGCTGTTTTGGAAGAACAACTTAACTTTTATAGAAAGAATGAGTCTAACTTTAATGATGATATAGCTGTGTTAAAGAGAGATTTGCAACTGAAAGATGACAAGATGAGTGGACTTGTATATGAATTAGAGACACTTAAGAAAGAAAAAGAAAATATAAAGTTAAGTGTTGACACTCTAGAGTACACATCAAAAGGGGTACAGAAAATAGTAGAAAGTCAAATACTTAATAAAGCTAAATCTGGTTTAGGTTACAATTCAGTTGCACCCCCAAATAGAGGAATGTTTGTCCCTCCAGGAATTGATTTGGCGCATTCAGGTTTAGAAGAGTTTAAGGATATGGATTTTCCTAGATATGGTGCTAAAATTAGTGGGAATCCTATTAAATTTGTTAAGGCTGAGGATTCTTATGTTAGTGCAAGTGATAAATCTCTCTCTGAGGAAAAGATGTCCTCTAGTAGGGACTCAAATGCACCAACCATTGAGGATTGGACATCTGATGATGAGGATGCTAAGGTCAAACCTAATGTTGTTAAGGTAGATGTTAAACATGCTCCTAAAGTGGTTAAGACTGAAAGCATAAAACCAGTTAGGAAAAGTGTTAAGTATGCTGAGATGTACAGGTCTGCCCATAGTTCTTCAATTCCTAGGGGTAACCAGAGGAACTGGAATGGTTTAAAATCTCAACAAATAGGAGATGAGTTTGTGATGCAAAACAAAGTGTGTTTTGTATGTGGAAATTTTGACCATTTGGCTGCTTATTGTGACTTAAACCCATGGAAAAAGAGGGTTTTGGGAATTCAAGGGTGAATAGGAATAACAATGCTAGGGTAACTCAAAACAGTCCAACAAGATTGACTGACCCTAATGTGAATCATAAAATGTCACCCAGAGCAGTTATGTTAAGGTCAGGCATCAAAGCAGTTTCAACTGTTAGATCAGCAGTTCCAACTGCTAGACCAAACAAATGGTTCAATAATAGACAAACTGTTACAAGTGCAAAACCATTTTTAAATCATGCACAAACAGTTAAAAGGCCCTTTTATCAAAAAACATCTTTGAGTAATCAAAAATGGGTGCCTAAAGTTAAACCAGCAGTTCCAACTGCTAGGCCAGCAATTCCAACTGCTAGGTCAGCAGCTCCTACTGCTAGGCATGTGGGTGTTAAGGGTCAAATGGGCAATGCTGTGAAGGTCTCAGCACGTTGGGTTAGGAAACCTACCAAACCCAATGGTGCATCAATGATTTTCAATAAATATTCCTATATTGATGCACGAGACAGATCCAAGTCAGTGATGGCTTGGGTCCCCAAAAGAAACTAACACCTTTATTTGGTGTGCAGGAACATCCTACAAATGGTGAAGAAGATAGAGGATACTCAGACAGTGGATGTTCAAGGCACATGACTGGCAACATGTCATACCTTTCAGACTTTATAGCCTTGGATGGTGGACCAGTTGTCTTTGGTGGTGGTGTTGGTGGTAGGATTACTAGTAAATGTGTAATTAAAACTGGTAATTTAGACTTTGAGAATGTGTATTTTGTACCAGAGCTAAAGTACAACCTTTTTAGTGTATCACAAATTTGTGATAAACAGAACAAGGTTTTATTCACTGATACTGATTGTCTTATTCTTTCTCCTGATTTCAAGCTAACTGATGAAAGTCAAGTATTGCTTAAAATCCCCTGAAAGGGTAACACATACAGTGTTGAGATGAGTAAACTTGTTCCCAAAGAAGGTCTTGCCTTGTTGCAAAAGCCACATTGGAGGAGTCAATGTTGTGGCACAGAAGGCTTGGTCATGTTAATTTCAAAACCATTAACAAAATTGCTAAAAATGGTTTGGTAAGAGGATTACCTAACAAGACTTTTCAAAATGACCAAACCTGTGTTTCTTTCCTTAAAGGTAAGCAACACAGAGCTTCTTGTAAGCCAAAGATGCATAACTCTAATAATCAAGCTTTATACTTACTTCATATGGACTTGTTTGGTCCAACTTCTGTGAATAGCTTGAATTTTAAAAGATACTATTTGGTTATCACTGATGATTATTCTAGGTTTACTTGGGTTTTCTTTTTGAAAACTAAGGATGAGACTAGTGAGATTCTTAAATCATTCATTGTTGAGGTAGAAAACCTAGCTGATAAGAAAGTTAAGATAATCAGATGTGATAATGGAACATAATTTAAGAATAGGGTTATGGATGAATTTTGCAAAGAGAAGGGTATTAAAAGGGAATTTAGTGTGGCTAGAACCCCCTAGCAAAATGGAGTAGCTGAAAGGAAGAATAGGACCTTAATAGAGGCTACTAGGACAATGTTAGCTGACTCTAAGTTGCTTATTTCATTTTGGGCTGAAACAGTTAGTACTGCTTGCTATGTTCAGAATAGGGTTCTAGTAGTGAAACCTTACAATAAGACTCCTTATGAGCTTTTTAGAGGTAGAACTCCTGCCTTAAGCTTCATGAGACCTTTTGGTTGCCATGTTACTATCCTTAATACCAAAGACCAACTAGGAAAGTTTGATGGGAAATCTGAAGAAGGTTTCTTTGTTGGTTATTCTTTGAACAGCAAAGCTTTTAGGGTGTACAGTAAAAGCACCAAACATGTCGAAGAGAATCTGCACATTGAATTTCAGGAAAATATACAAAATGTTGCAGGTGTTGGTCCAGATTGGTTATTTAATCTTGATATGCTTTCAGATTCTATGAATTATGTGCCTGTTACAGGTACAAATACCAACCATGATGCAGGTTCAGAAGAAGATGATAAAGAGTATATTTTGATGCAAATTTTGGAAGATGGTCCAGTGTATAATTCTTCCTCAAAGGATGCTAATGGAGAGGAGAATGATGATGCTAATAGTGGACAAGATGGAAAAGGAACAGAAAATCCTGAGAGCAGTACAAATGAAGCTAATATTGCTGAGCCAAAAGAAGGTACTGATGGTTCAAATCTTCATACTGATGAACCAACAGATGATACTAGTAGTCTTTCTAATGAAGAAGTGGAGCTGCATAACATGCCAATGAATTACGATGTTCCTCCTACACCTCAAACAACAATTCATAAGAATCATCCACTTACAAATGTCATTGGAGATGTTCAGTCTGGAGTGAAGACTAGAAGACAAACACAAACACAAACACCAGATCATCATGGATTTCTCAGTATTGTGTATCAAGAGAAACACCATGAAGATGAGCATGAATTTATGTTTGTCTGTTTCCTATCACAGATAGAACCCAAAAATGTGCTCAAGGCTTTAGAAAAATCAAGTTGGGTTGAGGCAATGCAAGAAGAACTGCTTCAATTCAAAATTCAGAAGGTTTGGGTTCTGGTTGATCTACCAAAGGGAATGAGAGTGATTGGCACTAAGTGGGTATTCAGGAACAAGAAGGATGAAAGGGGTATAGTTATCAAGAACAAAGCAAGACTGGTAGCTCAAGGCTATACTCTGGAAGAAGGGATTGATTATGAGGAGGTTTTTGCTCCTGTTTCTAGGCTTGAAGCAATAAGGCTATTTCTTGCTTATGCTTCCTTTATGGGGTTCATGGTCTATCAAATGTATGTGAAAAGTGCCTTTCTGTATGGTACTATTTATGAAGAGGTATATGTGACTCAACCTCCAGGTTTCATAGACCCAGACCATCCTGACAAAGTTTATAAGGTGGTTAAAGCCCTTTATGGATTGCATCAAGCTCCAAGAGCTTGGTATGGAACTCTTGCAACTTATCTTTTGAAGAATGGGTTTCATAGGGGAAAGATTGATCAAACTCTGTTTATCAAGAAGAACAAGGGTGATATACTACTGGTTCAAGTTTATGTAGATGATATCATCTTTGGTTCTACAAAGAAGGAAATGTGTAAAGAATTTGAAAAGCTAATGAAAGATCAGTTTCAGATGAGCTCTATGGGTGACCTTACTTTCTTTCTTGGACTTTAAGTACAGCAAAGACCAGATGGAATATTTATCTCTCAGGATAAATATGTTGGTGAAATCTTGAGAAAATTTCAATTCACAGATGCCAAAGTTGCTAGCACACCTGTTGATAAGGAGACACATTTGTTATTACAAGATCATAGTGGTGAAGATGTGGATGTGCACATGTATAGATCTATGATTGGGTCTTTGATGTATCTTACATCATCCAGGCCTGATATTATGTTTGCAGTTTGTGCCTGTGCAAGATTCCAAGTCAATCCTAAGGTATCTCATCTAACAGCTGTAAAGAGAATCTTTAGATACCTTAATGGTCAACCTAACTTAGGTCTATGGTATCCTAAAGAGTCTGCATTTGATCTGGTGGCATTCTCAGATTCTGATTATGCTGGTGCTAGCATGGATAGAAAATCTACAACCGTTGGTTGTCAGTTCTTGGGTTGTAGATTAATTTCTTGGCAGTGCAAAAAGCAGACTATGGTGGCCACTTCTACTACTGAGGCAGAATATGTGGCGGCAGCAAGTTGTTGTGCTCAGGTTCTCTGGATTCAAAATCAGATGCTTGATTATGGGTACAATTTCTTAAACACAATAGCAGTACAATGTGTATCATTAAAAATCCAGTTCAACATTAAAAAACTAAACACATTGAAATTAGACATCATTTTATAAGAGACTGTGCTGAAAAGAAGTTAGTTCAAGTTGTTAAAATACGCATTGATGACAACTTTGCCGACTTATTAACAAAAGGTTTTGATTTAGGAAGGTTTCAGTACTTGGTAACAGGTATTGGGATGCTTAATCCTTCAAAAGATTAATGTCTAAGTGTTTTTGTTTTTGTATTGCTAGTTGTGCTATTTGTATAGTTGGTACTATTTGGTAATTTTTAGTACTGCATATGGAAATGTATTAGTCATTTGTTATTACTGTTAAAAAGAAAATATTTTGTATTGTGTTTTCTTTGGTTTTGGACTAACATTTCAGGTTAAGAAAGCATTTTAATATGGATTGTGCTTTGGAAAGTATGGTGGTTTGGAATGTCAAGTGTGAGATCATATCACACAACAAATGGTAATTGGTTCACCATGTCTAACCCACATAAGAACTAACTAGTCCAGATCAAACAGGTTCTGGTAAAGACTAATCAAATCCGTTTATGGTTGACAGTTTACCAAAAACTGGATGGTCATCAACTCACCATATCTAAGTGTAAAGAGTTGACTAGTCCAAAGCAAACGGCTATTGGTAAAGACATATCAAATCCGTTGATAGCTGATAGTTTGCTAAAAACTATAAGTGGACAAAAATGTTTTCAAAGTCCACATTGATTCAAACTTGGTTGAATGTGAGCAGTTTAAAGTTTTTTTTTTTTTTATCAAAAATTTGTACTGATGGTTTAAACTTGGTTTAAGACTGAGTTTATGCTCTATGATTCACCTCTCTCAGAAGGTTACACATCTGGAAGTGATGAGAGTAGATTGATACTATAATGAATTGATGGAAACTTGTACAAATTGTCATAATGGAGGCTGCTCAAGCTCAAGTGATGGTGAAGATTCTTCCAAACAGGGGAGGAATTCAAATTTGTTCAGTTGCTGTCAAGGTGATTATGTGATTCAGGGGAGGATAACATACTCAGGGGAGGGAGATATCAATTCAGAGTCAATGCATGAATGTCAATACTAGAGTGCTTGCTATTCAAGGTTTCTTCAAAGCTTAAAGTAATTCAAGATTGAAGATAAGTGTTTGAAAGAATCCACCCCATCATAGTTTAATTCAAGAAACTTATGAGTTACAGTGAAATCATAAGTTTAGGGGAGGATTGTTGGGAATTAAACCAACAGTTGGTACTGTTCGTACATAAATTAGTACTGCTGAAGATCTTTCAAGAATGCACTAACAGTACTAAGTCAGTTAGTACTGTTGGAACAAGAAGTTAGAAGTTAGTACTGTTTATTAGATAAAGACAGAATCGTGCATTGATTAATATAGAAAAGATATGATGTATATCTTATTGATATAGTTTGATACGTATAATAGTTTTACTTGTATAGGACTCCTTGTTCTATAAAAGGAGATTCTAATTAGGGTTTTAGATGACACACGAATATCCCGAAGTACGATTCAATTGTGAGAGCTTCAAGGTTGTCAAACCCTAGTGATAATTCTAGATCACTCGTAATATATTGAGGCTAATCGTTTGGTTAAACATTGTGTTATTACTTTACTGTTACACTCATATTATCATACACATCACCAAACGCAAAATCTTCTAAGTGCTTTGTAGTAAATTCCGCGTGCTACTTAGCATATACTCAAAGTATCTATCTAACACAAGGCGTGTGTTAAGATCCAGTCAATCTTCGTACCCTTCCGTCAAAATTTTTCTTCAAGTCTCTATGCATAATAGTACAACTAATATGAATAGGGCAAATAGAACTGTGTGCTACAATCAAAACCGCTTCCTTCAATTCTCCTCATATAGATCATATCCCACCGTCTTGTTCCTATGCTTCTTTATGTCTGTCACAAATCATTCCCAAGTCATGCGTCGGATGGTTCATTTCCTTTGATTCCAGCTGTATTGATGCAAGACCATTAATCTTCTCGTGTTGCACAAGGACCTAACTAAGTCTTCTTCTTGAGTAGAAACAATTCTCTTTTCAGCTTTCCAAAATTCTCCTCTCATTCTTCATCCCAACTCAAAATTTTCTCATCTAGAATATTACATAGAGCTTCTTCTAATGTAGAAATTTCAATGCAAATATGAAGATGATCCTTGCGTTTCTTTTTCATCTCTGAATATACCAATATTTCATACTATGACAAATTGTCCCAGTATTCATGAAAGACACGATTTAACAAGTCCATAGGAACAATCAGAGCAGTAGCCAATACAATTGGCATCACAACACTCATAGAGATCATAACGAATACGGAAAGCAATTATAGGAACATCTCGCTCCTTTAAACGTAATTGATATAATCGGATCCAAACTCAATCACTGAGAAAAACTTCACACCCTAAAGTTGATTAATCAAATCGTCGATTCGAGGCATCGGTTAACGGTTCAAACTGTAATATGATTCAGCTTCCGGAAATCAACACACAACCTCATGCTATCATCATTATTCTTCACAAACACACACGGAGACACACTTAGAAAATAAACCACTTCCTAGAAGTTGGTCCTTCAATTCTTTCCATTCAAATGGTGTCGTTCAATACAGAGTTTCAGAATTAGGCAAAACGTCGTTCAATACAGATACAATTCTGAATCAACCAACTTACTATTCTCAGGCACTACTCAAGACATCCTGCGACCCCAGTAAGTTCAAGTTATATGATATAACTATTATCACGTTGTCCAGGCGTCATAATACTTGCATCATATACACATGCCATTATTGCAATCACATTCTACCTCGAGTCGTGACTAAACAAGCTCTCATCACCAGATCAAAAAAAAATCACACTCAGATGGAAATCTTGGTAGTTCATTAAGGAGTACATCGTGATCATTTCAAACAACCGAATTAACTCTCGAGGAGAGTTTCATCAAACGATATATCTTCACAACCGCGAGGGATTATCGTATGAGTTTTCAAAGCAAAGGTGATCATATTTGTTTACCAGGTTGGGGGCCATGGTACGGAATTGTGAGTTTCTCAAATCGCCAAAGACAACAAATCTAATATGACCGTTGTTAGCATCTTGATGCTCAGTCAACAAATCCATATCCAGAATAATATCGAATCAAATATTCCAGAGAAAGACAGATCAACAGAGTGGATCTTATCATTCAGAAGTGAGGGAAACATTCCCATACTCGTGGTTAATCATCACAAGATTTCTCATATGAATAAGAAATGGTAAGATGAATCTAATAGTGTAGGGAGGCTTAAATATGCTTAGCAAAAGCGAGAGAAGTCACAGAATGTGTCAAAGACATCATGGTCACAAGAATTCTCAGAATGATCAAAGAGGCATCTAAATGATTAACAAACGAATCAGAGGTTAAGGTCGGAATCAGAAAATAAGGCTTGTATAGTGTCAGGAATTACTACAGAATTCTCAATGAGTTCTAAACATACTCGGTCACAAATCTTAGGTTGTGCAAAATAATAAGTTTCGAATCTCCGGAAAAAGTGATCTTAAAAGGTTTTAACTAAAAGTATGGCACGAATCAGAGTGATGCGGAAGCAATGATACTTAAACAAATGTCTTATAGTCTACCCAATCCTCACCGGTTATAATTTAAGTTTCTTTAGAGTGGAAATCCTAAGGAAAATTCTCAAAGGTTGTTTCATAAGCTCGTATAGTGCAAACCTAAGGGCCAAATCTTTCACAAGTCATAACTTAAAGTACTATAGGTCGAAGCCTAAGCTCTGATACCATAATTGTAACACTCCAACCCGAAAAGGGTCAAAATGTCACATTATGGTGTCGATCAGAACATGATATACGCAAGCGAAAGACTTTTATAAATACTAAGGTTACAAAAGTTCAAAGTGAAACTAAGGACATAATAAGTCTAAATAATAATGACTATCAAAATAGAATACAAATCTAAATGGAAGATAAGTCTAATCCATATGTAAAGGGGATCTATCGCCAGGGTGGTCCACTACGAGCATCTATGCACACTTCACTTAATCCCCAGCTTCCAACCCAAACCTGCCGCAAGAAAAGTAATGCGGCTGAGCTTTAAAAGCCCAGTGAACAGATATAAACAAATGAAAGGTAATAAGTGTATAAGAAATGAATAAGCGAATGAATCCAAGAGAACCTGCTAAACAAGATGTCAAACAGAATATGGAACATATGAAAGGAATCAAAGCATAATAATGAACATAAAGTGGATATCAATATTAAGAAAATGACCAACAAATCATATAACAAATTGTACACGGAGTAGCTAGCTCGATGGACCAAATAGTGAAATGGGTTGTATTGCACACACACAAATCCATTCAAAAGCATATATCAAATCATAACTGAACAAATACCTAGGATGCATCCATACGCTCCCTTCAAAACAGAGATACATATGCCAGTTCAAGACTAAACATACATATAATATACACGGGCCAGGTGCGCTATATAGAGCAATATAATCAAATGGGAATGCTGTGGACAAAAACCCACCTCCACTGACAGCGGCATTAACATTGGTGCATCAATGGCATGGTCATGGACTCCCCATGACTGGCTACAAATTTGGGCAACATAAATAGGCATAGCACATGCAATATAATGATAAAGGATAATTATAAATTATCCAGCTCAGATAATAGCTATGTTAATAGAATATGGCATGAAACGAATAATCAAATGAATACTAAACAAATATGGATCATATCAAACGGATCATAGCAAATGGATCATAACATGGCAAACGAATCAAAGTCAAGGATCAAGAAGTTATGAGAAATCCCTACTGAAAAGGGATAGAATATCTGTACCTTATGCAAAGCAACTCAAACAAAATAGGAAAGCACTCGGAAATAGAGATTACTCCTTCTTCACAGAACCTATACAAATTAATGATCAGATATTACTTATAAGCTCATTTTACAAGTTTACAGCTTATAGTTATTCATATTCCATATTTAGGGTTTCTTTCTATTTTTAGAAACTTTCCATTTTTAGTAACTTTTCATATTTAGTAACTTCCCTGAATTAGAAACTTTCCGAATTAAGCGAGTTTCCCGAATTAGTGACTTTACCTATTTAGCAAGTTTCCATAAATAGTAAGTTAGTGTCTCATTCATAATTAACCAAACTTAGGGATTTTAGCATTTCCAATTCATATATCACTTAGTTAGGACATATTAGTGAATCTGGACCATATTTTTATGATTTTTAAGGCCTACCAATTAAGCTCCAAAAATTCTGAATTAATTCTCAGTGATTCCCATATCAGTTAAGTACCCTCAAAATTTTTTATAGATTCTACTACCCAACACAAGTATTGTTTAAAAATCATCTTTCTCAGACCTGATCAGAAGATTAACTGTAGATACACACAGAAATTTGCCTTTTATTTACCCACTGAGACACTTCAGAAAAATCCATAAAATTTCTAGGAAGTCACACATAACCTAAGAATCACTGCTGTAAAAACTAAAATTCAAACTAATTTTTAAGTTCCCAAAACTCAGGTTTGACACATGATCCCATAAATTCATAAACATGACCAATACGACTCCAATTCACTCCAAACCAATTGGAAAACTTAATTATGACATTAAACTAGTTTTAAAAGCAAATAACTAGTATTATACACTTATGTAACTCAAGCTATAGTGTTCACATATTCAGCCTTCAAAACTGTTCCGTTCAAAATCCCGTTTAAGACCCTTATATCATATGCTACTCATACCAAACACACCCGAGACCTCTATATTTCCCACAACCTGTATTTTAACATTAATTTAACACATATTCACACACATGTTTCCAGCCCTTGATGATCACACACATACATTATACCCCCAACCTAAGGTAACTAGCCAAGAAATCACATAAATAACACCAAATCGAGCCCTAGTCCCACGAATTGAATGTGTACGCCTCATCATTAATATCTTTAGGGTTTTTCCCAGGTTTTAGGTTATACGATGAGTGGTTTATTATTGTTAGAAGACCAGGTCAAGGGTTCATATGACAACAGATTCGAATGGCCAAAAATAGAAACTTAATTCGACATAAAGGTTTATGATTTTATGATTTTATGTAGCATGTATAAACGTGTTATCGCATCACAGATTTAGCATGGCATATGTTTATCATAACAACATGATTTATGGATTAGTATAACATGTATTAGCTTCAGATTATAGAACATATAAGGTGTGAAATGGATTGAGAACAAAAGAGATCAAGAGTTACCCATTTATCGAATCAAGGAGAGACCAAAAAGGAGAAACAAGAACACTATTGAATCAACAACACAAAACCTTCAAGAGAGCTACAAATCTTCGGCCCATAAACCTTGGCTGGAAAAATGAAGGACCAAAGAACATGAATAACACCAATTAACTAGACCCTTAACTGCCAAGATGATCACCCACGACCAGACCATGTATCAACCGATCACAAAGGCTGTTACAAGGAACCATGGTTGCAAAACCCTAATCACAAAGCGATCTACCATCCAACCCTATCAACCTTCCTGATTCTTGGAGAGGAACAACGAGATTGAATTTTTTTTTTTCTTTTTTTTAGGGTTTCGGTTTGAGGGGGAAAAGAGAAAGCCGAGTATGTTTTGGAGAGGATTATGGAAATACCGAGTCTTTTGGAAAAAAAATATGGGATGACCATTTCTTATCATCTATTTTCAAACTATATTTGGCTATAATATGTTGGGTACAAAATACTAAAATACATTAGGTCCTATACACTTATGTACGCGTGATATATATATTGATATATAAGTTTGTGTACAATTAAATAAAGAAATCGGACCTCCATAGGACTTAGAATAACGTGTGGCATGAAGCTTAGGAGATGGTTTATGTCGAATGTATTTGTACATATAACATAGGTGTGTCGATTGCATATCTTCTTATGTGATAAATTTTGTATCATCTTAGGTTAGTGCATTTATTTAGTAAGCATAAGCATTGAAGTAATTAAAATGTTCAAAACAAAAATTTATAACCTATTGGTATAAATTTTCAAAAGTTATTCGGATTTTCAGGTCGTTTTAGACAGAATATCAGTGATCATCTAACCTACCGATGATCAGTGAGAATGTCATCCCCCTGATATAGTGGAGAATCTCAATAGCATACTTCAAGAGTTGGCAACAAGACCAACTGAAGTTAGCGCTTTATTCACTGATGCAGTCTCAGTGAGTAAGGTACTTGAGCAAACCTCAGGGACACTGAGATCTGACAAATGTCTCTCTATTCCTAATGGCCTTTCTCTCATTGAAAATGACCACCTCACCGACCTTAAATATAAATGATCAATAAGTTATGACTGATCAACATGACTCCCTGAAACAAGGCTCAAGATCAAAGACATCAAGAATCTAGGATGAACTGATTAAAGAAGACACATTCACTGAACATCAATAGCAATAGTTCATGCCTTAGATATTGTCAAAGAATTATTGCAAACTTACTAAGGGCTCATCAGCAAGTATGTACAACAGAACTTTAGCTCAGTAACAAGGGATCATCAAGGGCAGGAATACCTTGTTGATCTATTAGCTCTTTGATCAATGACCAAGAAGGTTAGGTGAAGACTATAGAGTTTATGCGGGAAAACTCTAGGGAAGATAAACTTTGTTCCTTCCTGATTGTATAATAAATTGCACGACCAGGCCTTCGATGATGATCAAAGGATATATGTGGTGTTGAGGTTGCGCCAAGCTTGTTTTTAACCTGAAATAAGAAATACTAAGATACTATGTTAAGTGATTGCGCAAGGTTTGGCCCCTACGAACCACCTCCGGCGTGCGAATAAGTATGTGTTATGATAAATTGGTAGTTAATTGAGAGAGTCGAGTTAGCATACCATTGTTCTTGCCCATCTAAGCTATTTATAGGGGAGGAAATAGGCCTTAAAGAGCTCTTGCACATAATTTGGAGATCATGGGGGTGTCTCATGATTTGTGGTAACCGCTAAGGCTTTGTGACCCATGATCTCATCCTTGGCGGGAAAGCCTAAGGGAAGAGGGAACGTGGGTGTGACCAGGTCAAGATGGTTCTCCGTTCTAGTTCCTTCGAAGGAGATACCCCGAAGGGCTTAAGGCTTCAATTGGCGGCATCCCACATGGTAACCACTTCATAGATGAATGGTTTTATGCCAATGAAACATTTTAGGAGATTGACCTGGGCCTTCGAAGAGAAGGCTTCGTACAGGCTAGATGGGGTGTCCTTCGACCCGTTCAGAGAGTACATCATCAAGCCCCCCCAGTCGAAAGTGATATATACGGACGAGTATATATTGCTTTCGACTAAAAAATAAATCTGCACTCTTTCTCCTTCGTCACAAGACCGTACAAAATAGATAAGCATGTACAACTAACTGCGCATTAATTAAGCCTAATGATGACTGATCCACTTGCACCATAAGCCATAACGGCTAGGATTTCGGTATCCGCAGCCGTCCTTTCAAAATTTGAAATGCCTTTGAAATCCGCTTATGTGTCAGTTTCAGATGGCACGTGTATGCTAGGATTAAAAATACAACGGGTATTTAAACCCCTTGGTATGGTAAACCCTAGCTTATTTTTACCTCCGCCCCAAAATACACATACACATTACTGTGCTCTTGTGCTTCCATTGATTCGAAAGGTAAAATTCCATCATCCACTTTTGATTTCTTTCTTTTATTATTTCAATATGAGTATGGCAGCGAAAAGAATCATTAGACAACAAAAATGCACTTTAACAAAAGAAGCACTGTCTGTTTTTCTGGATCAATATCCCATACCCAAAGAGTTCAAGGTTATGCTTCCAAGCAAAAACCAGAATGTCTTTGATGCTCCCGCAGGGTATGTGGGCTTATATGTTCATGCATTTACCCAATCGAACTTTAGGATACCCATCCACCCATTAATTTTGGAATTTTTGCAATACTACAAAGTTCACATCTCTAGGTTAAACCCTTTTTGCTTAACCAAATTAACCACCTACATTGTCATGTGCAAAGCGTACGGTTATGAGCCCACACTAACTGTGCTTAGGGGTTTTGTTAACCTGTATCCTGCTGGTGATTGGATAACCATAGCAAAGAGAGGTGAACATGATGTGCCCTACCTAGTGACCAAAACCTTTTCGAATATCAGGAATTGGAAAGGGTAATTTTTCTATGTTGAAAACACAATCGTACCTCCGGAGTACCCTGCTTTGTTGGACGAACCATATATGATGGATGAAAAAAGGTTCAATGACCCCTTGCCTTATGACATAAGAATCAGTCACATGTATCAGCGTCTTGCACGCCATCCAGTTGACGTCCAAACTTTCCCTGAGCCAATTTTGTTCATGGCGGAAATTGTTGACCGTTGTTAAGGGTCTCCATCAAAGCCTGAAATTATTTGTGAAGGAAAAAGTATGTACAATTCCTTTTTAAATAAAATAAATAACTTATCTGCTGATACTTATCTCTCTTTTTTTTTTTTTTTTGCTGGAATGGCTTTTTTTTTTTTTTTTTTTTTTTTTGCTGGAATGGCTTTCAGGAACTTTGTTGTGTCAGGAGGTGCTAAAGAAGTCAGCTTCATTCCCAAGGACCCAAAAGAAGTGAGCTACAGAGTTGGATCTCCGTCTGTATCTGTGAATAACAATGATGTTGATGCCTCACCAGTTGAACCGTTGGCAGTGCTTCCACTTCTCAAACCTGTGAGTACTAAGGAAGCCCCCCAGTTTGTTGAAAGCATAGTTGATTCTGATGATCCCCCTTAGGAGGGTGACCAACTAAAGATCGTAGGGTCCTCCGTCATCGCAGACAGAGTGCGAAGTAGGAAAGGAACAAGTTCAAGGCCTTCGAAGGCCACCCCTAAGAGGAAGTTAAACATCCCTACTCCTACATCAAGGACCACCAAGCAAAAGACAGAGAAGTCTCATGGGAAGGCAATCATGTATTCGATTGAAGAAGTCGCTGATGATGATGACATCCATGGTAAGTAAAAATTTCTTTAATTCCCCCTTCCTTAATGTGTTCAGTATCTGATGGATATGTTTTATGCAGGATTGCCGAACACCAAGGAGCTACCAAACGCACTCACCTGCCATCTACTTGTTGACAATGTTACTTTTGCTCCGTGGAGGAGAACCCTGAGTGACATGTCCATTGAGAAGCTCTGTGAGTTGCACGACAAGAGCTATACAAGACAAGTCATGCTGGATAATCATCTCAACACCTAAACAAGGGAGTTGATTCGTATGTTGAAGGATGCCAAGGAAGAGGTAGCTGTGATTGTTGCTAGGGAGAAGAAGTCTCAGATGTGATGCGGCCATGTTGGATTTCGAGAAGAATCCTCGGTATGATGCCCTTCGGGCCAAGATTGATGACCTTGAAAAGCAATTGAAGGAGTCTCAAGCGGAGTGTGGTAGACTGAGGATGGAGGAGGCTAAAGTTTCTGGTTATAAGACACAAGTTACTATACTTGAGTCTAAATGTGCAGGTCTCGAATCCGAAAGGGCTAGGTTGGTGGAGCAGGAGATCAAGCTTTGTGAGGAGATGGACGGACTAAAACTCCAATGCAAGAGCTTGAAGAAGAACAGAGCTGAGGTGGTGTCGAAGGTTGTTCCTTATGTTGCAATGGAATTGTATCACAGTGATGAGGTGGGGGAGATAGTTGGGAAGCTGGTGAACGCGGCCATATTCTATGTTAAATGCACGACGTTGGAGGAGATTGCAGAAACCAAGGAACCAATGGTTTTGTCGGAGGTTCCTTACTACCGTCCAACGTCCGAGCAGAAGTATAACGATGCTGGCAATGCGTACACTTCAGCAGAGTACCCTTTCCTCACCGAAGCAACCAAGGATCCCTCAGCCTCAATAGAAGATCTCCTGTCCAAGAAGCCAAGGAAAATTCAGCCTCCATCTCCAACCAAGAAGACCGCCTATGTGAAGCCTCCGTCTCCAACACACCAAGAGGATCCAAACTCCTCAAAAAATGCATGAAGGCTGCTGTGTTGGCAGTAATTTGGTCTTAAGGGTGGCATGTACCCGTTAAACAATGTCCTATGATGTTTTGTTAGGCCTGTGCCTATGTGTTTGAACAATTTATGTTTTTCTTTCTGGGCTTCGACCCATACTTCAGAAAATTGCTTGGATTTTTGTTGGCTTTGACCAAGTTTAGTCTTATGGACGCCAATTAGGAGACAATGTCCTGCTTTTTTTATCATGCTTGTCTTCTCTTACGCTTATGTATAAACGTAAATATACAACCTAAGGTTATGACCTTATTGTGTGTATTTTGGGCCAAGATTTTAAGCAATCGTATAGTTTGACTACGACAGAGGATCGCGACCCACTCCATCTTTATCCTTAAGATACAAAAGGCTTAGAATACCCTAAGTCTTTTAGGAAAGTTAATGTGAATTGTAATGGATGTTATGTGTATACAAGACATGTGTCTTGAATCATCCTTCGACATTGAAACTTGTAAAGTACTTGGCTGAGAAAATCTTTGCTGTATATAACGAAACAAGAGAGTTTGAGGGAAAATTGTTATATCATTAATTGGGTAGGGAGGATTACATCATTTTAAGAAATGAACACTAAGATACCTACCATTAATGCTTCTTTTCCAAGTGAGAAGAGTGCGTTACATGAATTTAAAAAACAAGCTAAATGTTTTAAAAGTAGTAAGTCTTAGACGTAAAACTTACGAAGGTTGGTACCATTCCAAATCATATTCATGACATTTCTGTCCAGCATGTCGAGCTTGTATGCTTTGTAGCCGCAGCCTTTCGATATGACCGAAGGGTCCTTCTCATGTAGGCCTTAGCTTTGCTTGTGCTATTTTAGCCGAAGGACATATTCCTATGTGCCTGCAATATTTGGGGTAGTTCGTCTACCCACTCACGCAGGAATCGCCCTAACCTTATCTCAATTTCATTCATAATGTCCCTGTTGATGACGTCGACGGAAGTGAACATTTTTTTTATATTTAGGCCTTCGCAGAAAGATGGGAATACCCCTTCGGCGAATTGCTTCCCATTGTTGGAGGTGACGATGTGAGGGACTCCAAATCGGTAGATTATGTGTTCCCAAATAAACTTTTCCACATTTCTTCCCGTTACTGATGCCAAAGGCTTGGCTTCGACCCATTTGGTGAAGTAGTCTATGGCTACTACCAAGAATTGTACCCCTCCTAGAGCTACTGGTAGAGGTCCGACTATGTCGAATCCCCATTGGCAAAAAGGCCTTGCAGAGGTTACGTCATGCTTAGGTAGTATTGGATTTTTTAAATGTATCTGACATGCATCAAACATTTGTGTTATCTCAGTTGCGTCTTCTAGTATCGACGGCCAATAATATCCCAACTTCGTTACTTTTGAGACAATGGAGCGAAGCCCTGCTTGCAATCCACAAGATCCTTCATGAACCTCATAGATGATGCTCGAAGCCTGTTTTCGTCCCACACAATGAAGCCATGGAGATAAGAAGGACCTCCTGTAGAGATTATCCCCAATAAGTCTATATTGGGGAGCCTTGACCCTGACCTTTCATGCAAGCTTCAGATCTTCTGGCAGAATACCGCTTATCAAGTATTCCCTTATTGGAGTCATCCAATTGGATCCTTCTTTGGTTACGATGTCAGACACTTGATTTCGTTTGATTGACCTTTCGGCCAATACTTCGACCAAAACCTCCTTTGTTAGGTGAGCAAACGCCATTGAAGCCAGCTTGCTTAATGCATCTGCTTTCTTGTCTTGGTTCCTTCGAACGTGCTCTATATTGTAGGACTCGAATCCATGCAGGATCTCTTTAGCTTTATCCATATATTGCTTGATGGCGGGCTGCCTTGCTTCGTAAGAACCCTTGATTTGGTTAGCTACTAGTTGCGAGTCCACAAAAACGGAGAGATTCCGAACCTCCATGTCCTTTGCAAGTCGAAGACCGGCTAACAAAGCTTCATACTCATTGTTGGTAGCTTCGAACTTAAAACGTAATGCATAAGTGTACTCTTTTCCTTCCAAACTGACCAGCATTAGACCTGCTCCCGAACCATCAGAGCTTGAGGCTCCGTCTGTGCACAATTTCCTCCCCTCCTTCGTCTTTGGGGGCTTTTCCTTAGGGATTTCTTTGTCTTGACTAGGTCTGGAAGGCGTTTCAGCGAGAAAGTCTGCAAGTATCTGACCTTTGACGGAGTTTCGAACCTTGTACTCTATCTCATGTTCTCCCAGTTCAATGGCCCATTTGGCCACTCTACCTGATTTCTCAAGCTTCGACAGTATCTGCTTAATTGGATTTTCAGTCAATACCGTGATGGGAGGACCTTGAAAGTACCTTCGAAGGCGCCTTGCAGCATAAACCAAGGCTAGGATTAGCTTTTCCAACTCCGAATAGTTTAATTCAGCTCCTTGCAGGACCCTGCTAACGAAATAGATTGGGACTTGTTTCTTTTCCGTTTCGGCTAAGAGCACCGCACTGATGCTTTTGAAGGATGCCTCAATGTACATGAATAACACTTCTCCTTTGATTGGGGCTGTAAGTGTTGGTAAAATTTCCATGAACTCTTTCAGCTTCTGGAAAGCGGCTTCTGCATCACAACTCCATTGAAAAGTATTTTTATCTGTACACCCCTTGAGTGTTTTGAAAAATGGTAAAGATCGATCCGCGCCTTTCGACAGGAACCTGCTAAGTGCTGCAAGCTTCCCATTTAGGCTTTGTAATGACTTCGGAGCTTGTAGATCAGTGATGGCTTTAACCTTCGAAGGTTTAACTTTAATCCCTTGATTCGTTATAAAATGTCCCAAGAACTGTCCTTTTTCCATGCCAAATGAACACTTCTTAGGATTAAGCTTCATGTTGATTGCCCTCAAGTGATCGAAGGTTTCTTGAATGTCGGAGAGTAAGTCTTCCTCAGTCCTACTTTTTATCACCATATCATCAACGTAGGCTTCCAAGTTCCTCCCTATCTGCTTGTGGAAGGCCTTGTCTACCAACCGTTGATAAGTTGCCCCTGCGTTCTTCAGACCGAAACGCATTTTCTTGTAGCAATAGACACCCTTTCTTGTGTAGAAGGATGTCTTTTCTTCATCTTCCTCCGCCATTTGTATCTGGTGATACCCTTTGTAGGCACCTAAAAAGCATTTCAAACAGAACCCCGAGATGGATTCGACCTTCCAATCAATTTCTGGCAGAGGGTAGCAGTCCTTCGGGCAAGCTTTGTTGATGTCGGTGAAGTCGACATACGTACGCCACCCTCCGTCAATCTTCTTTACCATAACTAGATTGGCCACCCAGGTTTGGTATTTCACTTCTCTGAGAATTCCTGCTCCTACAAGTTAATCAACCTCTTTGCAAGCGGCTGCATTTCTTTCAGGTGCCAGGCTTCGTCGCTTCTGCTTAATTGGTTCAATGTGTTTGAACTCATTAAGCTTATGCTCTGTGCCGAAAGGCTTGCCATCGATCGTCAGTGTCCTAGGAACCCTAGTCATGTCAGATTATGTCCATGCGAAGACATCCTTGTTAGCTTTGAGTAGCTTCTCCAAGTTTGCCTTGAAGTTAGCAGGGAGTTGCTTTACGATTACCACCGTTTGCTCTGGATAGAGTTCATTTACCACAATTCGTTCTTCGGCATCTGTACAACTTAGAATGACCTTCGGGGGTTCCTGAGGGCTTTCTTTGATCTTCTTGCCAACATCTCCTGCTTTTCCCTGGTTGTAACTAGAAAATACGGTTCCTATCCCATATGGTGTATGGAATTTTACCGCTGCGTGTATGGTGGAGACTACAATACCCATCTTCTACATGGCGGTCCTTCCTATCAGCAAGTTGTAGGGGGAATCAGACCTTACGATTGTGAAAGTGAGGGTTTCTGTTCTTGCGAGCCTTCCTTCTCCAATCGTTATATCCAATGGTACTTCTCCCAGAGGCCACGAATGTTCACCTAAGAATCCTACCAAAGGTATCTTTGAATCAACCCGTTGTGACCTGATCGAAGGCTTGAGCTTTAGAAAGCAATGCTCGTATATGATTTTGCAAGAGCTTCCGCAGTCCATATAGGCTCTGTTCACTTCCCGTTTGGAAATGAGGAGTTTGATGACCACTAGGTCGTTAGAAGGGACTTGGCCTGTAATAGAGGGAAACGTTACTTCCCCCACCTTGTTTATCTCCTTCTCCGTCACCTTTCTCTTTAAGCTGGTTTCGCCCCAATGAACCATGAGTATTGGGGCTTCGGGAGGAGTAGTGTCTTTAGCCAACTGAGTATCGGACATTTTCTCCTTGCCCTTCTTTATACCCTTCACCAAATGTACCAATTGCACGAACATCACAAATTCCTCAATCTGTTTCTTTAGCTCCCTACAACTGTTCGTATCGTGGCCATAATCTTCGTGAAAGTGACAATACTTGCTTGTATCCCTGTTTTTACCCTTGCTTGTCATGCGAGGGGGTGCTTCAAAACCCTTAGCAACCCTTTCCATTGCAAGTATTTCCTTCGAAGACTTAGTTAAGCCTCCTAACAAACCGTGGTTAGGACCTTTGTTGTACGGAGAAAACCTGTCTCTGTTTTTGTTCTTGTTCTTTGATCCTTCCCACGTAGGATGCTTCGAGAACCTTTCTCTATCGATCGGAGCACCATTAGTAGATACTTCCTTTGCTTCGATCAAAGTATATGTCTTTTCCATTAAGCCCTTGTAAGTTGTCGGAAGGTCAGTGGACAAGAATTCAACCAAGCTTCGATTTCGCAGGCCATGTATGAAACCAGAGATGCGCTAATCTTCATGTAGACCCAAAATCTGTAGAGTCTCATCGGTGTACCTAGTGACGAAAGCCCTTTTGCTTTCGTTCTCCTTCTGCTTAATGTTGTGCACCGTCAGATGAGTCCTGGTAAACTTCTTTTGCTGACTGAAGTGTGATCGGAACTTAGCCTTGAGATCATCGAGATTGACAATGCTACCAGGCTTTTGCCCATTCCACCAAATACGGGCAGAATCCCGTAGGGTATATGTAAACATGTGACAGGCTACAGACATGACCCACTTTTGCATCTTAATGGCTCCTTCGAACAAATGTAGGAAATTGTCAAGATCCCCCTTCCCATCATAAGTCCCAATATGCGAAGGCATTTTCAACCCATCAGGCAATGGGTAGTCTTCAACCCATAGGGTCCGAGTATAGACAATTATAGGGTGGTGCTATAACACCCCCGTTTTTGATATTCGCAGCGGAATATAAGTTTGGGGTGCTACTTCAAGGTTCACAGTCACGATAATAGAAAACGACTCAAAAAGAGACGTTTTAAATAAATTGTTATCATTCATTTATTAAATCAGAGTTTACATATAGAGGTCCCAGCGGGAGGTTTTGAAATACGTTATAAAAGATACATTATTCGTTTGAATGATAACAAAATGGACACCCTTTTTATAAAAAGAAAGTCCATTGCCACTCCGTGCCAAATCGTACTTCCAGTTACCTGAGATAAACATGCTTAAAAAGTCAACACAAAGGTTGAGTGAATCCATAGCGTTTAAAGTTAAATCAGTTTGAATACATGCTAAATAGAGAGTAAATCAGTTATATCAAAGTTTGGTATAGTGCACTAAGCCTCATGACACACAAAACATTAACAGGTTTATATAAATTACCCCATAATTAAATGTAGGTAACCTTGCCCCCGAGTAGGAGTCTGCCTGAAACTCTTTATTTAACGTTTTCAAATAAAGTGCATTTGGTTACTTAACCAGCAACACAAATGGGGCGTCAACTGCCAATAGATCTATTCACTATATTCGCGCTCACCCGTAGGTGATTAATGGTGCATGATAAGAGAGACTTTTAAAATAAATAAGCAACAGTTAAACTTATGCAATATAAATCAGGAAAGCATACTTATAAAAAGTGGGACTATGAACTTACCTTGACAGTCTGGATGGAAAATAACGTTAAACAGAGTTGATAAACGTCTCCGGCACGCAACCTGGTTCGTTATGTCAATTTTCAGTAAACGTTTCTGAATATATAAGTTTTATTATTCGTTTCGTAACGTTTTCAGTTGATGGTTAAATGTTTAATTGAGACAACATGAAGTCTCTTCAAAAGTTGGATAAGATTTTATCTTAGTGTTCGTTTTTATGTTCTGTTCGTTCGTTTGTTCGTTGGTATATTTTGTTCGTTAAATATATCTCTCGTTTGTTCGTTTGTTATCGAAATAAACGTATCACGTTTATTAATTTCTATTAGATCGAAAAATATATATTAATAATAATAACAATTATGAAAAGTTATGCTTTTACCCCTATAGTTTCATATATTGATAGTTTATACCCCTGAACTTTTAGAAAATGACAACTTCTACCTTATAGTTCTAAAAATGACACTTTCTACCCTTATTTATTTATCGTTGACAAAATGGTCCCTGATTTAAATAACTTTGGGAAATTGACAAATTTGGCCCATAAAAACTCCAACTTATTCGTCTCGAAAAATAGTTCGCGATCACCTAGTTTTGGACACAAATAAAAGCGAGGCGAGGGCTTGGTTCTACATGGTTCTTTTTCCTACATGAAGTCAGCCAGGTGGTCTATTTACTGGCCAAGTTTCATAATTTTTGAAGCTTGTTTGATAGTCGAAATAAATACTCAAAGTTGGTCGATTAGAATAAAACTGAAAATCTGATAATAAGTATAATAGTTGGGTTTTTGATCTAGCGATAGGACAACTTTGGCCTCGAATATCTTTTTAACCGTTAAACCTTTTTACAAAATTCTTTTTTCTAAAAATAGTTAGCTAGGTGATCTTTAATTAGGCAAAAATTCAGATTTTATAAAGATGGGTTGATGATCGAAAACTAGGTCCAAAGGTGGCGACTTAAGGCTGTTACTTGACAATTTTTAAAAGAAATAAAACTTAAGGTTTTTCAGTCCAGCGATAGGACAATATTCAAGACACAATAACTTTATGATGACTTGATCATTTTACGAGATTCTTCTTCCTAAATTTAGACAGCTATGTGATCTTTAACTTGACCAAAAATCAGAATTTTTAGGGTCCGTTTGATGGGTGAAACAAAGGGTCAAAGTGGGCGAGTTGAGACTGGTTTTAAAAAAAAACTGTTCTGAATTTAAATAAAAACACCATTTGCTATGCGTTTTCAGGACTCTAGGTCTGAGGAGTTTTTGGAGGTAACGACGTTTCGGACAACTTTCATGTTTTAACTTTTCGACGAAACGGACCAGAAATGCCTCGTTTTGCGTGATTTAGCATTCTGTAAACAGAATGTTTGTTTCAGTATTTGGAAATTTTCAAATTGCCATAACTTTTGACTCGGGTATTCGTTTTAGGTGATTCAAATTGCTAAATCTTTGTTTTAATTTTGTCTAAAAGAATATGTAAACTACTAAGTCTCTATAAGGTTGTTTAGTACGAAATTTTAGTAAGAAAGCCTATTTATTTTAACACTTATAAACTTATGTAATATGTAATTACTCATAACTTGTTTTTGACCTTAGCTATCTTTTAGGGTTTATTTTATAGCATGTTTTAAGAGTATTGAAGCTTATAAAAAATATGAAAAAGAGTTAGAATACTTACTTAGCTTATATGTTTGATTACATGAATGTTTTGGCGAATGAATCTGGAAATGAGGTGCTTGTTAATTCTTCGTCCTTCTAGGCTTCCAAAAATTCTTTCTTGATCTCGTATGTGGGCTGTGGATTTAGTAGGGAACAAGTGTGGATATTTTTGTGGGAGTCGAATGGTGTGAGAAGAAAAAGAAAGGTTATATGTTGCTATATATAGAAGATGGATGTTGAGGTGTTTATATATAAACCATAGGTTAAGTAGTTTAGTTGGTTGATGGAGAAGAGGCCACAAGGCGGGGGGGGGGGGGGGGTGTGTATGGTATTATGGTGATGAGGTGATGATGTGTTTGCCTATAAACCTCACAAGTCATCAAGGGATGATGTGGAGGAGGGGGAATGTGAGGTAGGTTATATTATGGAAAATGAATTTGTTTAGTTAAGATTTGGGTTAGGATCGAACTAGGAGGGGAAATGGGATCGAATGGCTTCTTGTGGGTGTACATTAGGTTTAGAATGTTGTACTTAGGGTTTATGGAAAATAATTTAGGTTAGTTTTTAGTTTAAGTAAATATTCTTAGATATTTATTTAGGGTTTTTCACATTTACACACATATATGTGTCGAATTTTATTAAAGGAGAAGGAAATTGATCTTGTGCTTAAGGGAGTTGTACTAGAAGCTTAATAGGGTTGTAATTAGGGTTTAGAAATATAGAAATTATAGTTTTAATGTTTCCATAAGTTATATAATTTTTATGTAATTTTTATTATGTTTAAAATGTATATAAATGGGATTTTAGGATTTTTTGCATTAGGCACTTGTACACTAGGTTTAGAGACTTGTACTTATATTTAATGAGTTTAGGAAAATTAATTTTTAAGGTTTATGTATGAAAAACTTATAAATTGTGCTTTAAGATAAATATAGTTAGGGTTTTAATAGGGTTTTTATTAATATATGATTTTTATGCATAAAAGACTTGTACCTTGGCTTAAATGACTTGTACATTTATATTTTGTAAAAATCTCTTATAAATAAATTAGGGTTTTTAAATTATGTATATAAAATCATAGTTTAAATGAAGTTAGGGTTTCACCGGGAGTTATTATGGAATTAGGGTTTTTATGCTTTAGATGCTTGTACCTTTAGTTAAATGAGTTGTACTTTAGTATTATCAGGGTTCTGTTACTTACACTTGTTGTTATGATAGCTTAGGGTTTTTTAGGATCTCTATTTGATAAGGAACGTTTAGTTTAAACATACGTTAACAATTTAACATAAAATGGCAAATGAGATATCTTAAGGTTTCATATGAAAATGTTTAATTAAACATTAAATACGTTGAAGCTGGGTTGCATGCGAGCATGTTTATCGAGGATGTGATCTACGTCACATAAGATAATAGTTATGTTCAAATAAAAAAAAAATTTACACGTAGAAAAGGATAAATATTCTAAGTGTTAGTTTAGGTTAATGTGGATTTTCATAGTGGTTACAATCTTCCCCCATTGAGGGAATCTCATCCCGAGATTTAGTCCACGTTAGTTAAGAGGTTGGGAAAAGTGAAGTATAAAGATAGTCAGGCCTAGTTTCTAACCTATCCAGATAGGGAAATATGAGAATGGGAAATCGTACAACGATTTGATTTACGATGGGAGTTTTGATATGCCTAAAATGCCTCAAGTTTAAAAATAATATTATCTTATTCTTATGTCCTATGAATCCAATAATATCGCCTTACTGCTAATCCTCGATTATACCTTTAACGTAAAGAGAGTCGTCTAGGAATTTTCATTTGATACCTAAGGGAACGTAGTGTAACACCCCGACCCGACAAGGGTAAAGATGTCACAATAATGGTTTCATATCAGAACAAACACAAGCATATAACATAAATAATACAATAGAATTTCAAGGGTTACAATGGAAAAATCTGAAACTTCAAGGTTATAATACAATATTTTCTAAGTCTAAATATAAATTCTTCTATTCATCTTCAATAGCTAGTAAGGTCTTCTAAGTCCAAGGTACTCTCCGCTCATACCCAGCTTCCAAACTAAAACCTGCCGCAGGAAAAGAAATGCGGCTGAGCTACGAAAGCTCAGTGAACAGATATAAAGGTAACAAAGCAGTAATAAAGGGATAGTGAGGTAAGTGAAACAATGCAAGGTGTAACAAGAGTTAGGATAGAAAGAAAGATAAAAGGTTATGCAGATATACCAAGAGTTAAGGAATAGTTACAATAGATAAGAGTAAAGGGAAAAGTAATCCCAACCCGAGCCCAAGTCAAGTCAAGTATTAAGTCAAGTGTCAGGTCAAGTATGTATCCGGAGGGGTGACCTCGGGATACTAAGTACAAGGTTATAAGGTAAAGGGAAAAACAGTAATCCACTACGAGCCAAAATCAAATATCAAATAGCAAGGTGTACGAAGGGGAGTCCTCGGTACCAATTACAAGGTGAGGGGTTACCTCCAAGGGGTGGAGTAGCTAGCTCCCAAGATGTGAAAGACGTGTATCGCACACACCATCAGTCACCAAGTATAACAAGTAATATAAACAAGTCAATTCAAGTCTAGGATGCATCCATACGCCCCAGTAGGCCACAGGGTCTTCCTCTACGTAACAAGTCAAATCAAGTCAGGGACGGGACAGGTCATCACTCTCCTGCCCTAGAGTCAATCCATCGGTGCATCAATGACAGGTACATGAAACCCTCATGCCTAGTGGGTGGCTCGTAGTCTCAAACTGTGGGTCAAGGTCAAGTATTAAGTATCAAGTATCAAGTTCAAGTTCCAA
This sequence comes from Artemisia tridentata subsp. tridentata, assembly GCA_021014915.2. NCBI lineage: Eukaryota > Viridiplantae > Streptophyta > Magnoliopsida > Asterales > Asteraceae > Artemisia > Artemisia tridentata. The sequence continues at coordinate 263,785,267 of CP139504.1, forward strand.
GTTCAAGTTCAAGTTCCATATCAAGTTGTTCAAGTCAAGTTTCCCATTTCAAGTGGTTCAAGTCAAGTTTCCAATTCAAGTGTATCAAGGTTCAAGTCAAGTTTCCAATTCAAGTATATCAAGGTTCAAGTCAAGGTTCAAGACAAGAGATCATAGCAAAGGTTCAATTTTAAAGTTCATTTAAAAGAAATCCTTTAATAATGGTTTTAGTAAAAATGATCTTTCAAAATAGTTTTCACAACAATGGTCTTTCAAAACAGTTTTCCATAAAGATAGTCCTTAAAAGTTATTTTCATAAAACTTTAGTAGAATTACATTTAAAAGTGGTATCGCATCGTTTTAAAATAGCTTTTCTCAAAACATTTTCATATATAATTAAGAAAGTTTCCACACCCAGTTTTAATATCAAGTAAATCTTCTAGGTGTCCAAGGATTTGAATATTCAGGTCAAAGGTGATGAACGATGTATGTCAAGTATCAAGGGAACATGGCAAGGTTCAAAACAAGAAATCAAGGCAAGGGTTCAAAGCAAGGTTCAAATCAAGTGGATCATATCAAAGGTTCACAATACAAGGGGAAACATAGCAATGGCTTGGGAAATCCTAACGTATCAAGATCAGAAGTCAAGAGAACGAAAACACCCTTACTTAGAAAGGGTAGAATATCTGTACCTTATACCTTACGTGAAAATACAACTAGAAACATAAAGACCCGAAGCAAACTCCATCTTCAGCGAATCGACACGCATTCATGATTGTCTTATTATCAATACCTTATTCAAATCAGATTTCTCTTTTAAGTCGGCTTTCCATTTTTTAGTAACTTCCCATTTATAGCAGGTTTCCAAAATTAGTAAGTTTCTATTATTAGAAAGTTTCCTTATTTAGCAAGTTTCCATAATTAGCAGGTTTCCATAATTAGAAAGATTTAACTATTATAATTTTAAGTTAAGTAATTAAATAAGTATTATTATGGAAATAGGATTCATTTTAGCAAGTTATAATAGTTTAGGGCTAATTATGACAACTTTCCATATTTTATGGTTTTAAATGCAAATATGCCAAAGATAAAGGTTTAAAATGCAATTATACAAGTTATTCATTTTAATCCAATAATTTCCCATAATTACAACTCTAATCCTCCAATGTTAACAATTTTACACTTTAGACCCTCTAAATAAATTAAATTACAATTTAAACCTTATAGTTAATTAAATTACATTTTAATCCTTATAATATCCATATTTACACATTAAGCCCTCTTTTATCAAAAATTACATAATATACCCCTGAGATAAATATTTATATTAATTACCCTTAAAATTCCATAATTTACAAAACAAGTCCCTTAGTTTATAAAAAGTATAATTCGAATTATATATATTACATATCTTACCAATTAAACCCTTTAATTACAAAATTTACACATAGGACCCCCATATTATATTTTATTCGAATAGTCCCTGGTCTAATACATGTTACAAAAATATCCCATAAGTTTTAATAATTACAAAACACCCCTTTTTACTTTTATTTTTAAATCGTTAAACACTAAACCGTACAAAACCCTAACCCTAATTTATACAATCATTACCAAATCATTAATTATCCTCAAAATACATTAATTACACTCAATTGCATCACCTAAACCCTAACCCTAGCCAATTCGATCCAATATTTATTTAAAAAAAAACCATTTTTTCTATAAAATCCGATTAGAATATAAATTAACCAAGGGTGTTCTAGGCTTCTAAAAATTCAACTAGTATTTTTCTGAGGTTTTTAGACTTATATAAGATCATGTAAAAATATGTACAAGGTGTAGAAAATTCGCATAGTCGTTATAGGTTTATTTTACGTTTTTAAGGTTTTGTGATTCAAAAAATTTCTAAGAATTAAACAAGCATGCATGGGTCGTTATAACTATTTTATATAGTTCATATAGGATGTAAACAAGTTTATAAAAATACCAGAAAGTGTTTAAAACAAGTCGAATGAGCTGGGGGATTTAATTACCTCTTGGCAAAAGAAAACGAGCAAAGAAACCCAAAAGCAATCGAACCAAGCTTCTACAATTCAATCTCCTATTTTTCTAATCCTCTTTGAACTCAGTAGAAGCCAGGAAAAATATTGTACCAGCTCTAGGAATTTTATATGATCGAATGGGAGTTTTTAGAGTGTATTTTGGGTCGATTTAATGTTTTTTTAAATAAAAGGAATATAAAATTCGTGTATATAGATGAGGGGGAGATAACTTTCGGTCCAAGTATTCTAGATAAGGCCAAAAATCTGTTTTCTAATTATCTTTTATTATTTATGGTATTTATCCCTTAATTAATTAGTTTTAAATTAAGAAAATATAATATATAATGTAATAAAAATATATTCGGCCTAATAAATATTATATTAATATTACAAATATTTTTATGACATGTAAAATGTTAAAATGTTCAAGTACAAATTATTTCACTTCTTATGATATTAATTTCCAAGAGTTTGGGATTAATTTTGTAATTTTGGTAATTTTGCATGTTTTGAAATTTTAGGTATTACAACTTCTTCCCCTCTAAAAGAAAAAATTTCGTCCTCGAAATTTGAAGTCGCAAGGTTAGACGAAGTCGTAGCAAATCGCAAAAGATCGTCACAAACATTCTCACGCCCGGGACTGGTTAAGCTCATATGGAGATACGAACAAGATTTCAGATCAAATTAACTGTATCAACCGTAGAGAGCTCTAAAAGAGTTCAAGATTTATAACTGAGGTGAACAGAATGCAAAACGAGAGTCCGAACTCATCCAGATATCTAATGAACGAAGGCAAAGTATACGCACAGGTAGAACGAACCTAAGGTCTCACTAATTACGGATAACCAACGGAGATCAAATTCTAAACTTCTTAGGTACTTCCCAAGATATCCTATGGCCACAATGAGGGCACGTTATATGGTGTAAGTATTATCACGTTGGCCAGGCGTCATAATACTAGCACCACATAAATATGCCTTCATGATGATCATACTTTATCGCGAGTCGTAAGCAAAACAACCTATCTTAATCCACCTACACTACTAGAAAAAGGGCTATCCTTGACTCGCTTTTTATGACCCACGCTAAAAGATGACGCGCAATGAGCAAAGTCATAAAATAAGAGTCATAACGAGTAAATTTTCTATTGGGGATGACTCGTTTTTAGAAGCGTCATAAATAGGGGTCATCTATGTTTTTTTTTAACATCTGATTGTTTTTTTTTTGGCCAAAACACTTCCTCCCGCTCTCAAGTCCCTACAACTAATAAAAATCTTCTTCATTATCACTTAACCCTAAAAACTCACATACTCTCTTTCTCTCTTCTCTGCGCCGCCAACTGCCACCACCCAAGACACCATCACCGCCACCCGAACAAGCACACCACCATCTCCCCTTCCATTTGACGTGACTCACGCGCTCAAACACCACCTCACCGTCACTCTAGCACCACAACGCGCCACTAAAAACCTTGCTCATCACCTTGTATCATCACCACTCGTGTAGATCGAAGAAAGAAGGTAGGAAATATGCTATGTATGCGAGAGTTTACTCGGAAACGAGCTGCCACCATCATCCATTTTTGTTGAAGATCCAAGGTTGTGGTGTCATTTGGGGTTTTAAATCATGATCTTTGGCTCTCGTTTGGTTCGAGAACCACCATCGAGCCGCGCCACCATCTCCATCATCTCTCTCGTGTCCTTGGTATGATGACACTTTTAATTTATCTTTGTCACTTTCTTTTGTATAAACCGATTACATAATTGTTTTATGTGTTTTCGTGGATTAATGATTTATTAAAACCGTTTTTGTTAATCAAGTCGTGTGGTGTTGGTTTGTTTAGATTCGAATTAGAGAATAAAATAGGGGGTATTTATTTGTTTAGACTCAGCTAAAAAACGGCCCGAAGGGATGTTTATTTGTTCTGGTGTTGCAAATAATCATATTTGCAGCCATGGCAAGGCAAATTATTATATTTGCAGCCATGGCGGGGCAAATATGTAGTTTGCATTTTTATGAGGCAATGATGAATCTAAGGGTGGTAATCATATTTGCAGCCATGGCAAGGCAAATTATTATATTTGCAGCCATGGCAGGGCAAATATGTAGTTTGCAGTTTCATGAGGCCTAGTGTAACACCTTAAATCCGAAAACATGAGAAATTACCAATTTGCCCCTATAATTTAAAATTTTAATTAAAAGCTTAATAATTATCAAATAAATTCCAAACTTCTGGAAATGCACAAGTTATGATCCAAAATAATTTTTAAGAACTTCATTTGACATTATACAAGTGGCAAAATTACCATTCTACCCTTACATGTTTCGTATATAATTAAAATGTATTAATATGGTATTTAAAATTAAGTAAACATGGAAAGAAATTAAGGAAATCAATCACAACAATATTTCCAGCCATTATTCCGAAAATTATGGTCCAAGGTCTCCCCTAGGACTCGGCCAAATCTCTCCCATAATTTCCCTCACACGTTTTTATTATTCAAAACCCTAATACCGAATTTTCACACACAAAATAATTCCCATAGCCTCCATTCGGCATTCTAAAAATCCCAAGCCATTTTTCTGAGTTCAAGCATCATCCAAGGAGTACAAGAAAAATTATTGTGAAGGTGTTCATCACACGAATCGATCGTGGTACTTTTTCTCCTTTTCGCGTCATAACAAAGAGGTATAATTCGTTTTGATGCACTCGACCTTTATAAAATTCGTCTCTTATTTTTCTTGTGTTCCTCACATCATATGTGACCTGTGAAAATTGGTTTCATGATTTTTAGATCGTTTTTGAAGTCGTGGTGATTTTTGACCCGTTTTGGCTAACCGCGTACAAAGGAATTCGTACACCTCATTCCACACGTTCAAATCTTGATTTGGTATTTTTCTCAGACCCTATATATGTTAAGAACACCAAATAAAATGTTAAAGTCAATCCATGCATGATCTAACCATTATTTGTGAATTAAATCTTAAAAACGTGTATAAACCCTAAATAATTCAATCCGAATTTTTAAGGCTTCATATTTATTTTATTTGGACTCTATATGATCATACTAATCTGGGGAAAATGCTATTTCGAATTATCAAGGCCTAAAATATTTATTTTCGATTTGATTGTTTTTACCGATTTAAAGAAATTAAGAAGAAAAAGAAATAAAAATGTAATTCGATTAGGGTTTGAGGATTAGAGCTTGTTCTTGGCTATTTGATGAGTATTAAATGATGGTATAATGATGGGGTAATGATTTATATTTTTAGGGTTAGGGTTTTGGCTAATTAAAGTGTTATACGATTTGTTTAAATTGTTTTGGGTGAGTTTTGTAACTTTTAAAACTCAAGGGTTATTTTTAGAACTTATTTTGGGACATGTACTTACTGTATAAAATATAAGAGGAGGGGGTCTAGTGTCATTTTTGTATTTTAAAGGATTAAAATGTTTTTAGGGTTTAATATTGGTTCGATTTAGAAAAATAATTAAATGGAGGGACTAAACTTGTAATTTCTGGAAAGATAGTGCTGTTTTGAGTATTTTAAATATATTCAGGGGTTATGTGTCATTTTGATAATTTAATGGCTTAATATGTAATTATTGATAATTAAATGTTGAAATTGTAAATAAAAGGGTTAAAAATGTAACTTTGATAACTTGAGGGACTTAAAGTGTAAGTTATGAAATCTTGAATATCCATTCGTATAAAATATTAAAATAAGGGATCATTGTGTGAAATGGATAAGATAAGGGTTTAATGTGTAATTATGAAACTAAAAAGGTTTAAAGTGTAATTTTGGAAAGTAAAGGGCATAAAATGCAAAGTTATGAGACCCTAAGGACCAAATGTGAAAATATGTTAAAAGATACTTGTTTCCTTTAATAATGATTCAACTTACTAATTATGGAAACTTTCTAAAAGTGGAAACTTACTATTTATGGAAACCTACTAAAAATGGAAAGTTACCTTAAAATGGAAAGACACTTAATTAAGAATGAGTATAATTCCCTTCTACTCCTCTAGGTGTGAAGAAGGAGAGATCTTGAGCCATTCCCTATTTCTGTGCTTTGTTCTGTTTGTGTTTTCGTCATAAGGTATAAAATACTCTGCCCTTGTTTCAGTAAGGGTTCTTATATCCTATGCATTGATTTTGAGTTATGATTCAGTTAAGATTTCCCAAGCCATTGCTATGTTCCCTTTGAGTGAACCTTTGATATTCCTCTTGATTATGATCTGAGCTTCGTATATCTGACCTATGCCTTTGCCAAGTTGCGCTAAAGTTCTGAACTATCCTTGTGAGAAACTAAGATTTTGAAATGGTTTACTAAACTAAGGTTTTGAACTATCTTTTACGAAGACTATTTTAATGATTATCTTTATGAAACTAATTTAAAGACCATTTTAATTAAATAACTTAATTAAGCTTTCTAAAATGAATCTGTTGAATAAAGACTTTGAAGATGGATCCTTTGATACAGACGTTGAACTTTAATCTTGATTCTCTCGGTTTTTTTTTTAAAACTATGATATGAACTTTGGAAGACCTTGGTGAACCACTCTATTATGAACTATTCGATATGAACCCCTTTCTATGGACCTTGTGATATGATTTTGAGATGCACCTTTTGATATGAACCTTTTTCATATGACTTTGAGATTCACTTTTGACATGACCTTGAGATATGCTTTGATATGACTTTGAGATGAACCCGTTTGCATGACCTTGAGACCTGACTCTTAGTTTGATACCCGAGCCACCTTTTTGTTTCCTAGCCAGGAAGGTAACCTGGCCATGTCTGTGATGCACCACTGGCATGACTCCTGTGTGGGGGAGTGATTTCTCACGCCGTCCCCTTTTATATTATGATATGGCCATTATGATTCTGAGATTATGATTTTGAGATGACTTTGAGTGGGGGCGTATGGATTGCAATCCTAGGCATGTATGTTTAGTGGATTTAACTATGACTTTGAGTATGACTTTGAGGTGACTGGTGCTGTGTGCAATACACGCCTTTCACATTTCTGGGAGCTAGCTACTCCACCCCTTTTGATACATGAGGCCACCCCTCATATTATCTGGTTGCCTGAGAGGTATCCCCTCTGATTGTGAGATTATGACTTTGAGATTTTGATGTTGAGATTATGACTTTGAGTATGGGCTCGTGGTAGATGACTATCCTATATTTCCTTATTCCTCTTTCGCTTTGATTATACCTTATGACATCTCCAGTACTTCATTATATTACCGTTTCGTTATCTTTGTTTGTATTATGTATCTGTTCACTGGGCTTTTTAAGCTCAGCCGCACGTTTTCTTTTCGTGTGCGGCAGGTTTTAGTTGGAAGATGGGTACGAGTGAAGAGACTTTTGGACTTAGAAGACTTGATAGTTTCGGCCTAGAGATGATTAAGAAGTATTCTATTGTTAGAAATTGTATTCGCTTTTGTAACCTTGTAATTCCAGTATTTCATTTGTAACCTTTGAGAATCTTTGTATTACTTATGAAGGTATGCTTGTTATATCTGATATGAAACCATTTGCGTGACATCTTTACCCTTGTTGGGTTGGGGTGTTACAATTATGGTATCAGAGAGACAGGCTGCGATTTCGTAATACAATTACCCTTGACCTGTGTAAGTTAGGACTACTAAGCTTTCCCTGTAGGCGCTCGTAAGTCAACCTTTGAAAATTGCTTTGGGATTTCCCATAGGAACCTAAGTTTTGACCGGTGAGAAATGGGTAGACTATAAGGCATTCGTTTAAGCACCTTTGCTTCCGCATCACTCTGATTCGTGCCTTGCTTTTGGTTAGATCCTGTTGATACCACTTCTGGAAAGTGAAAGCTTATGTTTTGCACCACCTAAGTTTTGAACCTGATTAAATCTTGAAGAGATTGAGAATTTCATAATGGCCTAACACTAATTGATCCTTATCTTCAAATCCCTTTTGTTAATCACTCTGATAATGACCCGCATTTCATTCTGATTCTTTTGTTAATCACTTTGACGCCTCTTCAGGCATTCCGAGAATCTTTATGGCAATGACGTACTGGATATGTTTTGTTGATTGTCTTTTGTTTTGATAAGTAACTATGAATCTTCCGATCCTATTTGAGTTTGTTCCACTCATCCATGTCCTTGCGAGAAGTCTTGTAGTTCATAACTACGAGTATAAGGAGATTCTCATTTCATTTCCGAATAATAAGATTTGCGTTGCCGATCTGCTTGATTTGAGGATTAATTTTGACCGATCGCTTATTCGATGATATTTTACGTGAATTTCTTGAGTTTCGAGTAAATTTTGACACCTACCGAATTCTAATGCCTAGTATCATTTATGTCATTTTCAGTATGGCACCTCCAGCACGCCGCAGATATCGTTGGACAACTAGGTTCGCCATCGGCCGAAAGAGGAACGGAAAATTGAGGAGGATTGCCAAGAGGATATTGATCCCCACTAGGATGTGGCCGGGCCGGATCGAAGAAAGGAGGACCATCATGAATATAAGTGGGACGGAAGAACAGCTGCATGTGGCAGAAATAACAGATGAAGAGGACATTGTAACTAGATACCAGGGAAGAGACCCCAGGTTTTCAGAAGAAGGAGGAGTGGTACAAGTTGAACCTCGCAATTTGTATGGATTTGTGGATCGCATAGAAGATGAAGGAAGATACACTTATTGGGGTTTCGCAAGACAGCCACTTCCCCAGTCAGAAGGGAACCGGAATGGATGGATCAGTGAGGAAGAGGAGGAGGATTCAGACTTGGAATCTACTGCAAGTAAACCAACCTAAGTATGAAGTTAAAAGTCTAGTAACTGTATTGTTTAGGATTTTATCTCGAATTTCTTATGGCATTAACGTTTCGCGTACTTCCGTTGGATTTTGAGAATTTTCCCGAATAAGATTTGAGAAATGATTGAAATAAATTTTGTGCGAAGTGTGCTTCACCTTTGTAAATCTGTTAGAACTCATCTCAGTATATAAGCCAGAACTTTAACTTTCCACAATTGTTTTGGCATTCCTTAAAGATATGTTGTTTCGAGTACTGAAGTTTTCCTAGAACCCATTTCGTATTTCAACGACTAAACCTTATCTTAGAAGCTTTTGGCGCTTGAACTCTCTGAACATGAGCATTGTATTGAACATTGTTTAGCATCCTGGACTTTTTGAAATTGATTCCTGATGGACCACCAAGTTTTGTACCGGAGTAGGAAGTAAGATTTGACGTGATTGTCTGGGCATCTAGCAAAGACGTCTGTCGAACCATACCTGTTCATTGGAACAAAAAGGGAAGAGCATGGAGATTATTTTGCACCTTGGTAGAAATTTAAAGATCATTTATACATTCTGGGAGATGGATATTTTAAGACAACGGTGTTCTTTGCCTGACCTGGAGTTAACAACAACGGAGGCTACCCTGAAGAGTGAAGACATTCCTTACAAGGCAGAAGTGTTGGCGATGCAGAAGAAGAAGTTTAGTCAAGATGGCGAACCTGGAGCTGATGGAGAAGCACAGTCTCACTTCCCTATTCATATTGGTTGTACTAAGATGAATCGAGAGCGGAAGCAGACTGTATGATGAAGAGACTTAAAGATCATTCCCGAAATCCACAATACCTATCACATTACAAGAAGAACTGCAGGAGGCTCGGCGAACCAGACACAAGTTCCTGATAATGGTTTTCACTTTCCGATTGATAGACAGATGAAGACAGACTTACCAGACTTGAAGAGATTGGATGTGTTGAATGAACGAAAATTGTAAAACAAATCCTTCATATTTGGAAGAATTGATTCTGTTCAGACCGAAATTCTTGGCGACTAAATTTCGCTAAAGTTGACTCTATTAAGCTTCGTCATATCATTAAAAGATTCTCTTATGATCTAAGTTCTCGAGTTGCATATCAGTTGTGCCTATATTTCGTATGTTCGATGATAACTGGTTTAAGAGTTTTTGGATAGTGATGGAAGATATGATGTTAGTAACGGCGTACCTCACGTTAGTTCGGAAATCTGGGATTTTGATACTCGTACGAATAGTTTTGTTTTGTCTTTGGACTTTGGCTTTCGATTTTAGTTGATATTTGATGACTATAGAAGTACTAGGTGGATTAAGATAGGTGGTTCTGATTACGACTTGAGATAAAGTATGACCATCATAAGGGCATACTTATGTGGTGCTAGTATTATGACGCCTGATCAACGTGATAATACTTACACCATATAACGTGCACTCATCGTGGGCATAGGATATCTTTGGAAGTACCTAAGAAGTTTAGAAATTGAATCTCCGTTTGGTTGTTCGCGATTAGTTAGACTTTAGATTCATTCTACCTATGGGTATACTCTGCTCTCGTTCATTGGATATTGTGACGACCTTGGACTCTCGATTTGCATTTTGTAGACCTCAGTTATAAACCTTGAACCCCTCGTAGAGCTCTCTTCCAAGAATGCAGTCAATTGGATTTGAAATCTCGTTTGTATCTCATATAAACTTCCTGAAGACTCACCTATCGTTCATTTTATGTTGTATGGACCTTTGTTCTGAATCAACCTAATTGTGTCCCTTTCTGAGGAATTTGAACCCACCTCGTTGTGATTCGAGTCATGAGAAACTACTGGGTTTAAAAATTCTTTTTGGAAGAACCCGCTCGAGCGTGAGAATGTTCTAACGATCTTTTGCGATTTGCCACGACTTCGTTTAACGTTGCGACTTCAAATTTCGAGGACGAAATTTTTCTTTTAGAGGGGAAGAAGTTGTAACACCTTAAATCCGAAAACATGTGAAATTACCAATTTGCCCCTATAATTTAAAAATTTAATTAAAAGCTTAATAATTATCAAATAAATTCCAAACTTCTGGAAATGCACAAGTTATGATCCAAAATAATTTTTAAGAACTTCATTTGACATTTATACAAGTGGCAAAATTACCATTCTACCCTTACATGTTTCGTATATAATTAAAATGTATTAATATGGTATTTAAAATTAAGTAAACATGGAAAGAAATTAAGGAAATCAATCACAACAATATTTCCAGCCATTATTCCGAAAATTATGGTCCAAGGTCTCCCCTAGGACTCGGCCAAATCTCTCCCATAATTTCCCTCACACGTTTTTATTATTCAAAACCCTAATACCGAATTTTCACACACAAAATAATTCCCATAGCCTCCATTCGGCATTCTAAAAATCCCAAGCCATTTTTCTGAGTTCAAGCATCATCCAAGGAGTACAAGAAAAATTATTGTGAAGGTGTTCATCACACGAATCGATCGTGGTACTTTTTCTCCTTTTCGCGTCATAACAAAGAGGTATAATTCGTTTTGATGCACTCGACCTTTGTAAAATTCGTCTCTTATTTTTCTTGTGTTCCTCACATCATATGTGACCTGTGAAAATTGGTTTCATGATTTTTAGATCGTTTTTGAAGTTGTGGTGATTTTTGACCCGTTTTGGCTAACCGCGTACAAAGGAATTCGTACACCTCATTCCACACGTTCAAATCTTGATTTGGTATTTTTCTCAGACCCTATATATGTTAAGAACACCAAATAAAATGTTAAAGTCAATCCATGCATGATCTAACCATTATTTGTGAATTAAATCTTAAAAACGTGTATAAACCCTAAATAATTCAATCCGAATTTTTGAGGCTTCATATTTATTTTATTTGGACTCTATATGATCATACTAATCTGGGGAAAATGCTATTTCGAATTATCAAGGCCTAAAATATTTATTTTCGATTTGATTGTTTTTACCGATTTAAAGAAATTAAGAAGAAAAAGAAATAAAAATGTAATTCGATTAGGGTTTGAGGATTAGGGCTTGTTCTTGGCTATTTGATGAGTATTAAATGATGGTATAATGATGGGGTAATGATTTGTATTTTTAGGGTTAGGGTTTTGGCTAATTAAAGTGTTATACGATTTGTTTAAATTGTTTTGGGTGAGTTTTGTAACTTTTAAAACTCAAGGGTTATTTTTAGAACTTATTTTGGGACATGTACTTACTGTATAAAATATAAGAGGAGGGGGTCTAGTGTCATTTTTGTATTTTAAAGGATTAAAATGTTTTTAGGGTTTAATATTGGTTCGATTTAGAAAATAATTAAATGGAGGGACTAAACTTGTAATTTCTGGAAAGTTAGTGCTGTTTTGAGTATTTAAATATATTCAGGGGGTTATGTGTCATTTTGATAATTTAATGGCTTAATATGTAATTATTGATAATTAAAGGTTGAAATTGTAAATAAAAGGGTTAAAAATGTAACTTTGATAACTTGAGGGACTTAAAGTGTAAGTTATGAAATCTTGAATATCCATTCGTATAAAATATTAAAATAAGGGATCATTGTGTGAAATGGATAAGATAAGGGTTTAATGTGTAATTATGAAACTAAAAAGGTTTAAAGTGTAATTTTGGAAAGTAAAGGGTATAAAATGCAAAGTTATGAGACCCTAAGGACCGAATGTGAAAATATGTTAAAAGATACTTGTTTCCTTTAATAATGATTCAACTTACTAATTATGGAAACTTTCTAAAAGTGGAAACTTACTATTTATGGAAACCTACTAAAAATGGAAAGTTACCTTAAAATGGAAAGACACTTAATTAAGAATGAGTATAATTCCCTTCTACTCCTCTAGGTGTGAAGAAGGAGAGATCTTGAGCCATTCCCTATTTCTGTGCTTTGTTCTGTTTGTGCTTTCGTCATAAGGTACAGATACTCTGCCCTTGTTTCAGTAAGGGTTCTTATATCCTATGCATTGATTTTGAGTTATGATTCAGTTAAGATTTCCCAAGCCATTGCTATGTTCCCTTCGAGTGAACCTTTGATATTCCTCTTGATTATGATCTGAGCTTCGTATATCTGACCTATGCCTTTGCCAAGTTGCGCTAAAGTTCTGAACTATCCTTGTGAGAAACTAAGATTTTGAAATGGTTTACTAAACTAAGGTTTTGAACTATCTTTTACGAAGACTATTTTAATGATTATCTTTATGAAACCAATTTAAAGACCATTTTAATTAAATAACTTAATTAAGCTTTCTAAAATGAATCTGTTGAATAAAGACTTTGAAGATGGATCCTTTGATACAGACGTTGAACTTTAATCTTGATTCTCTCGGTTTTTTTTTTTAAAACTATGATATGAACTTTGGAAGACCTTGGTGAACCACTCTATTATGAACTATTCGATATGAACCCCTTTCTATGGACCTTGTGATATGATTTTGAGATGCACCTTTTGATATGAACCTTTTTCATATGACTTTGAGATTCACTTTTGACATGACCTTGAGATATGCTTTGATATGACTTTGAGATGAACCCGTTTGCATGACCTTGAGACCTGACTCTTAGTTTGATACCCGAGCCACCTTTTTGTTTCCTAGCCAGGAAGGTAACCTGGCCATGTCTGTGATGCACCACTGGCATGACTCCTGTGTGGGGGAGTGATTTCTCACGCCGTCCCCTTTTATATTATGATATGGCCATTATGATTCTGAGATTATGATTTTGAGATGACTTTGAGTGGGGGCGTATGGATTGCAATCCTAGGCATGTATGTTTAGTGGATTTAACTATGACTTTGAGTATGACTTTGAGGTGACTGGTGCTGTGTGCAATACACGCCTTTCACATTTCTGGGAGCTAGCTACTCCACCCCTTTTGATACATGAGGCCACCCCTCATATTATCTGGTTGCCTGAGAGGTATCCCCTCTGATTGTGAGATTATGACTTTGAGATTTTGATGTTGAGATTATGACTTTGAGTATGGGCTCGTGGTAGATGACTATCCTATATTTCCTTATTCCTCTTTCGCTTTGATTATACCTTATGACATCTCCAGTACTTCATTATATTACCGTTTCGTTATCTTTGTTTGTATTATGTATCTGTTCACTGGGCTTTTTAAGCTCAGCCGCACGTTTTCTTTTCGTGTGCGGCAGGTTTTAGTTGGAAGATGGGTACGAGTGAAGAGACTTTTGGACTTAGAAGACTTGATAGTTTCGGCCTAGAGATGATTAAGAAGTATTCTATTGTTAGAAATTGTATTCGCTTTTGTAACCTTGTAATTCCAGTATTTCATTTGTAACCTTTGAGAATCTTTGTATTACTTATGAAGGTATGCTTGTTATATCTGATATGAAACCATTTGCGTGACATCTTTACCCTTGTTGGGTTGGGGTGTTACACCTAGCCCCTCATAAACCCCATATTAGCCCAAAACCCACCTCCTGTCGAATACATATGTATAATGCAGCAGCTGCTGTTTTGTTGCCTTCGTTATATCTACCCTGTTAAGGGTCTTAAAATTGAGGAATGTCCATGTACAGCTATGCCATAAATTAACCTGACCCAATTTGTATCAGATTAATGTGTAAAGTTTGTTGCTTTTAGTGAATTAGGTTTTGTTTATTGTGGTAATTTGATATAGTTGGTTAAAGTTTTTGTGGATGCTAAGACTGATGTTCTTTCCATTGTGGCAGGGAGATATTTATATTGGTGTTGCAAATAATCATATTTGCAGCCATGTCAAGGCAAATTATTATATTTGCAGCCATGGCAGGGCAAATATGTAGTTTGCAGTTTCATGAGGCAATGATGAATCTAAGGGTGGAGAATACTATAAATGAGAACAACTAATTATCAAAGTTGTGATTGTCCGTGCATAGGCGGGGCAAATGAGTATATTTGCAGCCATCGCAGACATTTATGCTTTCTTCACTTCCCACCCTGTCTGAGCCATATAAAATGTATTCGGTAAGAAGTTGGTTTGGAGTGACATCACTGAGCTATTATATGCTATTTTATGAGACATAGGTACTGCTTCTTTTTTGTGTTTTTTCAGGTTAAAAAAAATCCATGATCTCACTGAGCTATTATATGCTATTTTATGAGACATAAATTTAATAAAGTATGTAATCTATGTGCCATAAAATAGCATTTAATAGCCCAGAAAAATTATGAATTTTTCTTTACACACGTACTGTTGGAAGCTGTAACAAAGGACAAGTAAGTTGTAGAAAGCACTCCTTTTTTTTTTTTTTTTTTTTTTTTTTTTTTTTTTTTTTTTTTCAGTTATAAAAGCATTTTGTTACTCTTCGTTTGTCCAGGTCAGCCACATTTCCATTGACTTAGAAGATCTGTTGATAACTTCTTGCAAAAAACATCAAAGTCTTAAATATAGACGTGACGTAAGTCAGAATTTGATCAATGAGATAGTTATCTGGTCTGTTTGACATCGTTTATTGGGTATGCGTTTTACTGATGATTGTTCATCTTTGATGTAGGTTTCTTTGAAGACCGAAAGGGAGAAGAAGAAGGAGAAGTACTTCCCATTGAGGAAAGTACCCCTCGGATATCTCAGGTTACTTCTAAACTAGTTCAGTTATAATAATGATGCGTATATAGGTATACATATAAGACATTTTCTTATCTTGAAACATTATTCGTCTATCTCGCATGACATGTAAGATTAAGGGCATAAACTGTGAATCTGTTGGAAATCTGCATCTGATATATACGTATCCTATCTTTATAAACTTTAGATAATTAGATACTGGCTTTGATTCCACATCATATTTCAAATTACATTTATTATTCAGCCTAGTGTGACCCCCGTTGATGAGTATGCTGCACTGATATATTATTCAGCCTGGTGCTATTCAACCACCATCTTCTTCTCTAATAAATTACATTTATTATTCAGCCTAGTGTGACCCCCGTTGATGAGTATGCTGCACTGATATATGCTGGAAGGTGGGGAATCCATGGTGCTTCTCTTCCAGGTAGAGCAACATTTGCACCAGGCAATGTTGGATTTGCAACTTTTGGTGCCCCGCGTCCTATGGAGGTTTGTGCAGTGTTTTTACATACTACCGAAAATTTATTTTATTTCAACCACCATCTTCTTGCTCTAATGGCTGAATGCTTGTGCTATGCAGACTCAAGTTTTCAGTGATGATACCTGGAAGCTTGTTGACAAAATTTGGGAGACAAGGGTTCAGGAAATTAGAGATGGGGCAATAAAAGAAACTGAAGCAGAAAAGGAGAAGCCACGGGTTTTGATTGCCAGCCATTTCCTGTGACCATTGTCACCTTGTTTTATGGTTAATGTCTACTTATCTGCAAATGTAGTGTTAGTAAGAGGGTTAAACGAAACACTTTAAGTATAAATCAAAAGGACGCTTGAGAGGTTTATTTTAATTCATAGACTTCTAATTGCTAAAGCCATATAGGATATGAAAAAGGGTTGATTGCCTAAAATGGAATACAGATTCACATTCAATTTCTATTTCAGGTAATCAACTTTGTTTTTACCCATAAGACCCTGGTCCGTTTATTAGAAATAGTTTTATTCTGGCTCGGACTTCTTTTGCAACTTCTGCTCTTTAAACTGGACAATTAATTGGGTTTCTTTCTTTCTTGGTGACTGAGCAGCGTCTGATGAGTTCTGGGTCATGTGGCGAAAGTTATGCGTCTGATGAGTTCTGGATATGCTGCGACATTTGTGAGAGGTGGTTTCATGGTAAGTGTGTGAAGATCACTCCAGCCAGAGCCGAACACATCAAGCAGTACAAGTGCCCAACATGCAGCTACAAAAGAGCCCGCCCTTGATGCTGTATCTGTATCGTGGTGTTCTTAGCTGTGTACTCTAGTAGTCTCTAACTGCATGTTTAGTTATGTTTAGCAACGATAAACCTGGTTTATAATTTTGTATTATCAGGTTTTTAATATATGAAATGCGTTATTTTGATATTTGTGTTTTTAATTTTGTATTATCAGGTTTTTAATTGTCATTTAATAGAAAATTAGGAACTGAAAAAAATTATTTAAAAAAAATAAAATAGGTTATGACTCGCAAAAAGGAGAGTCATAAAACGTGGGTCATAAATGCGCGTCATAGAGGGATGACGCACAAATGCGAGTCATGAAGCTTTATGACTGGTCCATCCTTGACTCGCATTTGCGCGTCATAAAGCCTATTCTTGACTCGCATTTGGAGTCAAGAATAGCTGTTTTTCTAGTAGTGCTAGTACTTCTACAGTCTTAAAGGTCAACAAAATCAATGTCATAGTCAAGGCACGAATCAGAGTGATGCGGAATCAAAGATACTTAAACAAATTCCTTATAGTCTACCCATTCCTCACTGGTCAAAACTTAAGTTCGTATTAAGAAATCCTAAAGCAAGTTCTCAAGGTGTTTTCCTATGTTCTTATAGTGGAAGCCTAATGGTCCAAAACTCACAGGTCAAGGGTAATGTATTACAAGTCGTCACCCTGGTCTCTGATACCATAAATTGTAACACCCCGACCCGACAAGGGTAAAGATGTCACAATAATGGTTTCATATCAGAACAAACACAAGCATATAACATAAATAATACAATAGAATTTCAAGGGTTACAATGGAAAATCTGAAACTACAAGGTTATAATACAATAATTTCTAAGTCTAAATATAAATTCTTCTATTCATCTTCAATAGCTAGTAAGGTCTTCTAAGTCCAAGGTACTCTCCACTCATACCCAGCTTCCAAACTAAAACCTGCCGCAGGAAAAGAAATGCGGCTGAGCTACGAAAGCTCAGTGAACAGATATAAAGGTAACAAAGCAGTAATAAAGGGATAGTGAGGTAAGTGAAACAATGCAAGGTGTAACAAGAGTTAGGATAGAAAGAAAGATAAAAGGTTATGCAGATATACCAAGAGTTAAGGAATAGTTACAATAGATAAGAGTAAAGGGAAAAGTAATCCCAACCCGAGCCCAAGTCAAATCAAGTCAAGTCAAGTATTAAGTCAAGTGTCAGGTCAAGTATGTATCCGGAAGGGTGACCTCGAGATACTAAGTACAAGGTTATAAGGTAAAGGGAAAAACAGTAATCCACTACGAGCCCAAATCAAATATCAAATAGCAAGGTGTACGGAGGGGAGTCCTCGGTACCAAGTACAAGGTGAGGGGATACCTCCAAGGGGTGGAGTAGCTAGCTCCCAAGATGTGAAAGACGTGTATCGCACACACCATCAGTCACCAAGTATAACAAGTAATATAAACAAGTCAAGTCAAGTCTAGGATGCATCCATACGCCCCAGTAGGCCACAGGGTCTTCCTCTACGTAACAAGTCAAATCAAGTCAGGGACGGGACAGGTCATCACTCTCCTGCCCTAGAGTCAAGCCATCGATGCATCAATGACAAGGACATGAAACCCTCATGCCTAGTGGGTGGCTCGTAGTCTCAAACTGTGGGTCAAGGTCAAGTATCAAGTATCAAGTATCAAGTTTCCAAGTTCCATATCAAGTTATTCAAGTCAAGTTTCCCATTTCAAGTGGTTCAAGTCAAGTTTCCAATTCAAGTATATCAAGGTTCAAGTCAAGGTTCAAGACAAGAGATCATAGCAAAGGTTCAATTTTAAAGTTCATTTAAAAGAAATCCTTTAATAATGGTTTTAGTAAAAATGATCTTTCAAAATAGTTTTCACAACAATGGTCTTTCAAAACAGTTTTTCATAAAGATAGTCCTTAAAAGTTATTTTCATAAAACTTTAGTAGAATTACATTCAAAAGTGGTATCGCATCGTTTTAAAATATCTTTTCTCAAAACATTTTCATATATAATTAAGAAAGTTTCCACATCTAGTTTTAATATCAAGTAAATCTTCTAGGTGTCCAAGGATTTGAATATTCAGGTCAAAGGTGATGAACGAAGTATGTCAAGTATCAAGGGAACATGGCAAGGTTCAAAATAAGAAATCAAGTCAAGGGTTCAAAGCAAGGTTCAAATCAAGTGGATCGTATCAAAGGTTCACAATACAAGGGGAAACATAGCAATGGCTTGGGGAATCCTAATGAATCAAGATCAGAAGTCAAGAGAACGAAAACAACCTTACTGAGAAAGGGTATAATATCTTTACCTTATACCGTACGTGAAAATACAACTAGAAACATAAAGACCCGAAGCAAACTCCATCTTTAGTGAATCTACACGCATTCATGATTGTCTTATTATCAATACCTTATTCAAATCAGATTTCTCTTTTAAGTCGGCTTTCCATTTTTTAGTAACTTCCCATTTATAGCAGGTTTCCAAAATTAGTAAGTTTCCATTATTAGAAAGTTTCCTTATTTACCAAGTTTCCATAATTAGCAGGTTTCCATAATTAGAAAGATTTAACTATTATAATTTTAAGTTAAGTCATTAAATAAGTATTATTATGGAAATAGGATTCATTTTAGCAAGTTATAATAGTTTAGGGTTAATTATGACAACTTTCCATATTTTAGGGTTTTAAGTGCAAATATGCCTAAGATAAAGGTTTAAAATGCAATTATACAAGTTATTCATTTTAATCCAATAATTTCCCATAATTACAACTCTAATCCTCCAATGTTAACAATTTTACACTTTAGACCCTCTAAATAAATTAAATTACAATTTAAACCTTATAGTTAATTAAATTACATTTTAATCCTTATAATATCCATATTTACACATTAAGCCCTCAATTATCAAAAATTACATAATATACCCCTGACATAAATATTTATACTAATTAACCTTAAGTTTCCATAATTTACAAAACAAGTCCCTTAATTTATAGAAAGTATAATTCGAATTATATATATTACATATCTTACCAATTAAACCCTTTAATTACAAAATTTACACATAGGACCCCCATATTATATTTTTTTCGAATAGTCCCTGGTCTAATACATGTTACAAAAATATCCCATAAGTTTTAATAATTACGAAACACCCCCCTTTTACTTTTATTTTTAAATCGTTAAACACTAAACCCTACAAAACCCTAACCCTAATTTATCCAATCATTACCAAATCATTAATTATCCTTAAAATACATTAATTACACTCAATTGCATCACCTAAACCCTAACCCTAGCCAATTCGATCCAATATTTTATTATAAAAAAAAACCATTTTTTCTTTAAAATCCGATTAGAATATAAATTAACCAAGGGTGTTCTAAGCTTCTAAAAATTCAAGCAGCATTTTTTTGAGGTTTTTAGACTTATATAAGATCATGTAAAAATATGTACAAGGTGTAGAAAATTCGCATAGTCGTTATAGGTTTATTTTACGTTTTTAAGGTTTTGTGATTCGAAAAACTTCTAATAATTAAACAAGCATGCATGGGTCATTATAACTATTTTATAAAGTTCATATAGGATGTAAACAAGTTTATAAAAATACCAGAAAGTGATTAAAACAAGTCGAATGAACTGGGGGATTTAATTACCTCTTGGCAAAAGAAAACGAGCAAAGAAACCCAAAAGCAATCGAACCAAGCTTCTTCAATTCAATCTCCTATTTTTCTAATCCTCTTTGAACTCAGTAGAAGCCACGAAAAAATATTGTACCAGCTCCAGGAATTTTATATGATCGAATGGGAGTTTTTAGAGTGTATTTTGGGTCGATTTAGGGTTTTTTTAAATAAAAGGAATATAAAATTCGTGTATATAGAGGAGGGGGAGATAACTTTCGGTCCAAGTATTCTAGACAAGGCCAAAAATCTGTTTTCTAATTATCTTTTATTATTTATGGTATTTATCCCTTAATTAATTAGTTTTAAATTAAGAAAATATAATATATAATGTAATAAAAATATATTCGGCCAAATAAATATTATATTAATATTACAAATATTTTTATGACATGTAAAATGTTAAAATGTTCAAGTACAAATTATTTCACTTCTTATGATATTAATTTCCAAGAGTTTGGGATTAATTTGATATTTTAATATATTAATAAGTGAATTTTAAGGTCACAAGGGCAATTTGGTAATTTTCCATGTTTTGAAATTTTAGGTATTACACGTAGTTTGTCAGTTTTATTCCTATTAGATAAAATAAATTCGAATGTTTTGCCACCTAATAAATCTAAAGGCTGAAAATAGTGCTTCCAACGGTCTGATTTCCCAACGATCGTGAACTGTGAATTGTAACGGTCGTATAACGGCTATATAACGGCTAGTTTTCTCCTATAAATACCTCATTTTAATCCTCATTCTTTCACTACCAAATTCTCTTATCTAATACTCCCAAAATGTCGAACCTATTCAAAATCTTAGCAATCGTTCATGTCGTTCTCGGGATCATCTATTTGATGTATGTTCCTAAGGAAGATTACGCATTCATGGTCTATGTTGTGGCGGCTCTAATGCCATTCGGGTTCCTAGCTATCGGGGTTGACAAGTTATGGAGGTAATGATCTTTCCCTATTTCTATATAATCTTCAATACTTATTTGGCTTTGGGTTCTAGATCTAGGGTCGGTATCGTACCTAATGTTTTCGTTGGTTCCTATTACACAGGGTAATCAAAATGATTCATCTAGTGATTACTCTCGCTATCTTGGTGTTGATGGGGGTCCTAGTTGTGATGGCCGGTCAACCTTTCAGTGATTCTATTCCTTACCTTGGAGTCATTGTAATACTAGTACTTCCGATGCTAGTTATCTCGCTATGTATGAATTTTCATGAGTCTTAAATTGTAATATCTATGTCTTCTATAAAGTCTTTGTGTGTTCCTAGGTAATCCTTAGTGAATTAAAACTTATTTAATCCTTGTAATATTGGCACTTTCGTTGCTAACTATGTTTCTATGTATTAACTTCCAAGGTTTCTAATGAAATTTGTACTGTTTGCCATAAATCCTTATGAATTCCTAGGGTTTTTCTATCCATAATTCTTTTCAATTTCCTATCTTAGAGGTAATGGGTAGTAGATGTAGACTTTTATTGTATTAAATCAAGAGTGATGAATGGTTTATTTCGTTTCAATATTTTGCTTTTGATTGAAAATTGTTATTAGAAAATCTGAAAAGATAACTGTCCAATTTACTACATGATTTTTCCTAAATTTTACATAGTTGATCAGGCTATGTATAATTGAGGACCAAATGATGTGATATTTGGCTCAGTTACTGTGGTATTTATGCTTTTCAAAATGTTTTAGATAGTGTACAACGTGTTATTTTCGGAAAATAACATCATAATTATTTTTCAAAAGAATAGGAAAAAATTTTAGTCCACACTACAGTGATGGGTTTGGGATTTCCTAGGGTACTAATGGGATATGATCGAAATAAATCTTAGGGTTTGTCTAAGGTTCCTACAGGGTAGGGATAGTCTATTGCTCTGTCAAGATAATATCAACCAAATTTCCTAAGGATATACTAGGGTTTTGCTAGGTGCTAACTATGAATAGGGTAAGGAGGAATAGAGTAGATAATGAAGCTTAACGCAGATTGGGATTATTACTGAAATGTTGCAAGATAAAGGTTTCACACGGTAGAAGGGTATTTATTATACTTAGATTACGTCCATCGTAACTAAGGTAGAGATTCAACAGGAAGCATAACCTAGAGAGTTCTAAACCTCAATTTATTTATCCATTACAGGGATTTATCTTCTGCTTAAATACTAAAGTCATCCTAGGACATGGTTGGGATTCCTTAATGAGTTCTAGTTTTCTTTTACACCGGTCTCGGTTTTCCCATTTGGTATTATGGTTTTCCTATCATCAAGTTTTCTCTTAAAGTCTATTTCTTAGGAGTAATGCCTTGCCTAATTTCTAGGTCGGGAAATCCTTAAGTTAAGGT
Source organism: Artemisia tridentata subsp. tridentata (assembly GCA_021014915.2). Taxonomy (NCBI): domain Eukaryota; kingdom Viridiplantae; phylum Streptophyta; class Magnoliopsida; order Asterales; family Asteraceae; genus Artemisia; species Artemisia tridentata. The sequence goes on from CP139504.1 coordinate 263,807,940, forward strand.
GATGGTCTTTCTATCATTAAGTTTTCGCTTTTGGTTATTTTGCCTAAATTCCTAGGGCACGACTAACGGTAGGTTTAGTCATGATATGTTGGTCTAATATCCGTAAAGCTTTCATCCAAATTTGAGTTTACTTAGTCCTAGTAGGTGGTCACAATATGAAGTCATAACCTGTTGAGAATCATAATATCACGATGTGTCTGGTTAAAATCGTAAATAAATGATTAACTCAAACTAATCCATTTACAAAAATTGAAGTTCAGCAGCTTTCTCTTTATTCATCAAGTTTTCTTCCGAAATTTATCTTAGAGGGAATTTCTACAGTCATAGCCTAGTCATGGTAGGTCTAAGGTATCATAATAATACTAGGTAAAGTCACGGTTGGTCTAGATTAAATCACTGCGAAATTACATGATATTAATAACTTGATTGATTGTTTTTACACAAAACAATTAATACAAGGTCTTTTATTAACATTTCATGTGGTAGGTTAGGGATTCTGTAACCACTCTATAGTTATAAATATTTCATTTATGCAGCTTAAACGATTAACAATAACTTACATACAAATAACGTTTCAGTAGCGGTGTGGCACGAAGGACTTTGGTTAAGTTTTTGTGGAAAACAGTTATAGTCCAATGTTTGTAAACATTTGGTTCTCTATTACCATGAGCTCTGATACCACTCTGTAACACCCCCGTTTTCGATATTCGCAGCGGAATATAAGTTTGGGGTGCTACCTCAAGGTTCACAGTCACGATAATAGAAAACGACTCAAAAAGAGACGTTTTAAATAAATTGTTATCATTCATTTATTAAATCAGAGTTTACATATAGAGGTCCTAGCGGGAGGTTTCGAAATACGTTATAAAAGATACATTATTCGTTTGAATGATAACAAAATGGACACCCTTTTTATAAAAAGAAAGTCCATTGCCACTCCGTGCCAAATCGTACTTCCAGTTACCTGAGATAAACATGCTTAAAAAGTCAACAAAAAGTTGAGTGAATCCATAGCGTTTAAAGTTAAATCAGTTTGAACACAAGCTAAATAGAGAGTAAATCAGTTATATCAAAGTTCGGAATATTGCACTAAGCCTCATGACACACAAAACGTTAACAGGTTTATATAAATTACCCCATAATTAAATGTAGGTAACCTTGCCCCCGAGTAGGAGTCTGCCTGAAACTCTTTATTAAACGTTTTCAAATAAAGTGCATTTGGTTACTTAACCAGCAACACAAATGGGGTGTCAACTGCCGATAGATCTATTCACTATATTCGCGCTCACCCGTAGGTGATTAATGGTGCATGATAAGAGGGACTTTTAAAATAAATAGGCAACAGTTAAACTTATGCAATATAAATCAGGAAAGCATACAGGAAAACACTTGTGTTCGATTTAGTAGCATGTATCTCCCCACAAGTTTGGAAAACGTATATAAAAAGTGGGACTATGAACTCACCTTGACAGTCTGGATGGAAAATAACGTTAAACAGAGTTGATAAACGTCTCCGACACGCAACCTGGTTCGTTATGTCAATTTTCAGTAAACGTTTCTAAATATATAAGTTTTATTATTCGTTTCGTAACGTTTTCGGTTGATGGTTAAATGTTTAATTGAGATAACATGATGTCTCTTCAAAATTTGGATAAGATTTTATCTTAGTGTTCGTTTTTATGTTCTGTTCGTTCGTTTGTTCGTTGGTATATTTTGTTCGTTAAATATATCTCTCGTTTGTTCGTTTGTTATCGAAATAAACATATCACGTTTATTAATTTCTATTAGATCGAAAAACATATATTAATAATAATAACAATTATGAAAAGTTATTCTTTTACCCTTATAGTTTCATATATTGACAGTTTATACCCCTGAACTTTTAGAAAATGACAACTTCTACCTTATAGTTTTAAAAATGACACTTTCTACCCTTATTTATTTATCGTTGACAAAATGGTCCTTGATTTAAATAACTTTGGGAAATTGACAAATTTGGCCCATAAAAACTCCAACTTATTAGTCTCGAAAAATAGTTCGCGATCACCCAGTTTTGGACACAAATAAAAGCGAGGCGAGGGCTTGGTTTTACGTGGTTCTTTTTCCTACATGAAGTCAGTCAGGTGGTCTATTTACTGGCCAAGTTTCATAATTTTTGAAGCTTGTTTGATAGTCGAAATAAATACTCAAAGTTGGTCGATTAGAATAAAACTGAAAATCTGATAATAAGTATAATAGTTGGGTTTTTGATCTAGCGATAGGACAACTTTGGACTCGAATATCTTTTTAACCGTTAAACCTTTTTACAAAATTCTTTTTTCTAAAAATAGTTAGCTAGGTGATCTTTAATTAGGCAAAAATTCGGATTTTATAAAGATGGGTTGATGATCGAAAACTAGGTCCAAAGGTGGCGACTTAAGGCTGTTACTTGACAATTTTTAAAAGAAATAAAACTTAAGGTTTTGCAGTCCAGCGATAGGACAATATTCAAGACACAATAACTTTATGATGACTTGATCATTTTACGAGATTCTTCTTCCTAAATTTAGACAGCTATGTGATCTTTAACTTGACCAAAAATCAGAATTTTTAGAGTCCGTTTGATGGGTGAAACAAAGGGTCAAAGTGGGCGAGTTGAGACTGGTTTTAAAAAAAAACTGTTCTGAATTTAAATAAAAACACCATTTGCTATGCGTTTTCAGGACTCTAGGTCTAAAGAGTTTTTGAATGAAACGTCGTTTCGGACAACTATCGTGTTTTAACTTTTCGACGAAACGGACCAGAAATGCCTCGTTTTGTGTGATTTAGCATTCTGTAAACAGAATGTTTGTTTCAGGATTTGGAAATTTTCAAATTGCCATAACTTTTGACTCGGGTATTCGTTTTAGGTGATTCAAATTGCTAAATCTTTTTTTTAATTTTGTCTAAAAGAATATGTAAACTACTAAGGGGCTGTTTCTTTTTTTTCCTGTTTCTAGTTAGGTCCTGTGTGGATATATGTGTACTGTTTCTAGTTAGGTCCTGTGTGGATATATGTTGTTTCTTTTTTATGCTTAATTGACCATCTTAATACGAGTTTTTTCCCGAACTAGTGTAGGTGGAAAAAATTTATAAAAATTCGAAAAATTTATGAAAATTCGAAAAAATTTATAAAAATTTTAAAAAAATTCGAAAATTTTTAAAAATTCAAAAAATTTATAAAAATTCAAAAAATTCGAAAATTTTATAAAAAATTATAAAAATTCGAAAAAACTTATTAAAATTTTTAAAAAATTCAAAAAATTTATAAAAATTTATAATTTTTTTAAAATTCAAAAAATTTGTAAAAATTTATAATTTTTTAAAAATTCAAAAAAATTATAAAAATTCAAAAAATTCGAAAATTTTATAAAAAATTATAAAAATTTATAATTTTTTAAAAATTCAAAAAATTTGTAAAAATTTATAATTTTTTAAAAATTCAAAAAAAATTATAAAAATTCGAAAAAAAATTTAATAAATTCAAATTTTTATAAGTTTTTTTGAATTTTTATAAATTTTTATAAAATTTTCGAATTTTTTGAATTTTTATAAATTTTTTGAATTTTTATAAATTTTTTATAAAATTTTCAAATTTTTTGATTTTTTATCAATTTTTCGAATTTTTATAAATTTTTTTGAATTTTTATAGATTTTTTCAATTTTTATAAATTTTTTATAAAATTTTCGAATTTTTTGATTTTTTATCAATTTTTCGAATTTTTATAAATTTTTTTGAATTTTTATAAATTTTTTAAATTTTTATAAATTTTTTGTATTTTTAAAATTTTTTGAATTTTTTTAAAATTTTTATAAATTTTTTCGAATTTTCATAAATTTTTGAATTTTTATAAATTTTTCGAATTTTTAAATTTTTTTTGAATTTTTATAAATTTTTTCGAAGTTTTCTAAATTTTTCGAATTTATTTTTTCCACCTACACTAGTTCGGGAAAAAAAATCGTATTAAGACGTCCTGAATAGAAACAGTATCAAATTTTGCCCCTTCCACATTAAGGATTCTTTTTGCAATAAGTTAAAAAGAAACACCAAAGTTTCCTGTTTCCAGCCAGTTTTGTTACCAAACAGGACATTAAGTTGAAAGTAAACGGCCCCTAAGTCTCTATATGGTTGGTTTAGTACGAAATTTTAGTAAGAAAGCCTATTTATTTTAACACTTATAAACTTATGTTAATATGTAATTACTCATAACTTGTTTTTGACCTTAGCTATCTTTTAGGGTTAATTTTATAGCATGTTTTAAGAGTATTGAAGCTTATAAAAAATATGAAAAAGAGTTAGAATACTTACTTAGCTTATATGTTTGATTACATGAATGTTTTGGCGAATGAATCTGGAAATGAGGTGCTTGTTAATTCTTCGTCCTTCTAGGCTTCCAAAAATTCTTTCTTGATCTCGTATGTGGGCTGTGGATTTAGTAGGGAACAAGTGTGGGCTGTTTTTGTGGGAGTCGAATGGTGTGAGAAGAAAAAGAAAGGTTATATGTTGCTATATATAGAAGATGGATGTTGAGGTGTTTATATATAAACCATAGGTTAAGTAGTTGAGTTGGTTGATGGAGAAGAGGCCACAAGGGGGGGGGGTGGCGTATGGTATTATGGTGGTGAGGTGATGATGTGTTTGCCTATAAACCTCACAAGTCATCAAGGGATGATGTGGAGGAGGGGGAATGTGAGGTAGGTTATATTATGGAAAATGAATTTGTTTAGTTAAGCTTTGGGTTAGGATCGAACTAGGAGGGGAAATGGGATCGAATGGCTTCTTGTGGGTGTACATTAGGTTTAGAATGTTGTACTTAGGGTTTATGGAAAATAATTTAGGTTAGTTTTTAGTTTGAGTAAATATTCTTAGATATTTATTTAGGGTTTTTCACATTTACACACATATATGTGTCGAATTTTATTAAAGGAGAAGGAAATTGATCTTGTGCTTAAGGGAGTTGTACTAGAAGCTTAATAGGGTTGTAATTAGGGTTTAGAAATATAGAAATTATAGTTTAATGTTTCCTTAAGTTATATATATTTTATGTAATTTTTATTATGTTTAAAATGTATATAAATGGGATTTTAGGATTTTGTGCATTAGGCACTTGTACACTAGGTTTAGAGACTTGTACTTATATTTAATGAGTTTAGGAAAATTAATTTTTAAGGTTTATGTATGAAAAACTTATAAATTGTGCTTTAAGATAAATATAGTTAGGGTTTTAATAGGGTTTTTATTAATATATGATTTTTATGCATAAAAGACTTGTACCTTGGCTTAAATGACTTGTACATTTATATTTTGTAAAAATATCTTATAAATAAATTAGGGTTTTTAAATTATGTACATAAAATCATAGTTTAAATGAAATTAGGGTTTCACCAGGAGTTATTATGGAATTAGGGTTTTTATGCTTTAGATGCTTGTACCTTTAGTTGAATGAGTTGTACTTTAGTATTATCAGGGTTCTGTTACTTACACTTGTTGTTATGATAGCTTAGGGTTTTATAGGATCTCTATTTGATAAGGAACGTTTAGTTTAAACATACGTTAACAATTTAACGTAAAATGGCAAATGAGATATCTTAAGGTTTCATATGAAAATGTTTAATTAAACATTAAATACGTTGAAGCTGGGTTGCATGCGAGCACGTTTATCGAGGATGTGATCTACGTCACATAAGATAATAGTTATGTTCAAATAATAAAAAATTTACACGTAGAAAAGGATAAATATTCTAAGTGTTAGTTTAGGTTAATGTGGTTTTTCACAGTGGTTACAGGTGCATACATAGGAACAGTATTGTATGGAGTATGGTTTGGGGGTACTCCCATAGGAGTTTGGCTAGGGTAGGACTGATAAGGTGTGTTCATGCCGAATGGATAACCGTTTCCTATGGCATACGGAGGGTATACCGTAGGATGCCCGAAGGGTATGCTCCCATAATGTTGAGGAAGACTAGGGTAGCTGGGCTGCCCATTTATTGGAGGATATAAACCTTTAGGAAAAGACTGAGTTTGGAACGAGGGGTACATACCATTGGGAGGAAGATTTCCTCCCATATTAATTGTAGGCGGATTGCCTTCTACGCCTGATGCGTGAGAAGGCTGCAACGGAATCCCTGCTTCAGTCCTTCCAAAATGAGCTGCTAACAATGGAGGTAGATTTACCCCCGTCTCTTCCCTTCGTTGGCTCCTCTCGTTGGAGCCTTCGGTAATCGCCCCTTCTCTTCTAGTCGGAGCCCTCTCCGGGACTCCTTCGAACCCAATAGACCTTCTACTTGGCCTTCGAGCAACTGGTGACCATATCTTTATGGCTGAGAGTGTAGCTCCTTGCGTTGGAGGCCTAGGCTCCATTCCATCTCTTCATCATACTCGTCACTTGAATATTCCAACTCCCTTCGCATCTCAGCATTCCGAACTTGCCTTTTGCGAGATCTTAAGAGGGATTCCAACGCTTCGTGGTTGGCTTCGACAAAGGCTGGGCTAATAACAGGCTCCGGATTGGCTGATGTCGAAGCATGATGGTTGGGTGTTACTTCTAGGTGAGAACGTGTTGTGAACGTGGAAGCGGTTATTGAGGAGAGGTTGTTGGAGTCGTTGATTGGTATTGGCGCCAAGGTCGAGAAACCCGGTGGGGGAGTATCTTCTCTCCCTTGATCCATGCCGGATATATAGTGAAAGTAGTTGGTTGGTTATAAGCTTGGAAATAACGAGACCAATTGTAGCGGTCCCACAGATGACGCAATTGATTGTACAATAAATTGCACGACCAGGCCTTCGATGTTGATCAAAGGATATATGGGGTGTTGAGGTTGCACCAAGCTTGTTTTTAACCTGAAATAAGAAATACTAAGATACTACGTTAAGTGATTGCGCAGGGGTTGGACCATGTGAACCACCTCCGGCATGCGAATAAGTATGTGATATGATAAATTGGTAGTTAATTGAGAGAGTCAAGTTAGCATACCATTTTTCTTGCCCGTCTAAGCTATTTATAGGGGAGGAAATAGGCCTTAGAGAGCTCTTGCACACAATTCGGAGATCATGGGGGCGTCCCATGATTTATGGTAACCGCTAGGGCTTTGTGAACCACGATCTCATCCTTGGTGGGAAAGCCTAAGGGAAGAGGGAACGTGGGTGTGACCAGGTCAAGATGGTTCTCCGTTCTAGTTCCTTCGAAGGAGATACCCCGAAGGGCTTAAGGCTTCGATTGGCGGCTTCCCACATGGTAACCACTTCATAGATGAATGGTTTTACGCCAATGAAACGTTTTAGGAGATTGACCTGGGCCTTCGAAGAGAAGGCTTCGTACAGGCTCGAAGGGGTGTCTTTTGACCCGTTCGGAGGGTACATCATCACTTCCCAAGACACAAAAGAAGCTCATGGGAAATCGGTGCTGTCAACTCCGATAAACTAAAAGGTCATCATGGCTAGATGTCTAGGCACATGCCTATCTATGAACAGTTGGCAAGATCACTATTCCCACGTGAAGCAACAGTAATCTCACCGCTATATAAACCCGTCGCAACCAAAGAAGAATGTGCGCATTCAATAGAGAGTAAGCAGTGAGAGTTCCACAACATAGTTAGAGTGTTAGAATTCTCAACACACTTAGAACCCAAGCCTAGCTTGCTTCTAAATGTCTCTTAATTTGTCTCTCATTGGGGACAGCCGTTTGCAACTATCCTCATTGAAAATCCAACCAAGTCATTAGTGTGTGTAAGTGGGTTCTTGAGTAACCTTATAATTTCGCATATCATGAATCATAAACTCGTTATACTTTTGATGTCCAAATGGCACGTGTTTGTGTTTATTTTGTTAATTCATGAGTTGTTCAAGTTAAACCGGACCAGCAGAAGTACCTAGGATGCATCCAGACGCTCCCTGTAAAACAAATCATATGTATACACCTGTTCTAGACAAGTATATACACATATCATAATGGCTAAGTGATCACGTATCATATATAGCAAAAGGGAACGCTGTGGACTATTCACACCGCCACAGATAGTGTCACGCCATTGGTGCCATCAATGACATGGTCATGGTACCTCCATGACTAGTTAAATAGCTCAGGCGACGGAACAGAACAAAGCATATTCAAAGCATATCAAATCATCATATCATATCCAAACAGAACATATCAAACTGAACTGAATCATATCATAGCAAATGGATAGCAAACGGATATCGTAGCAAACGAATAGCAAAACGGATATCAAATCAAAGGATCATATCAAAAGGGATCTAGCAAAGGAAAGCATAACACAGCAAATGGATCGAAGTCAAGGATCAAGAAGTCATGAGAATTACCTACTGAGAAGGGATAGAATATCTGTACCTTAACAAAGCAAATGCAAATAATCAGGAAAGCACAAAGAAACCGAAGCTACTACTTCTTCAAAGAATCTACACGAATTAATGATCACGTATTACTTATAGGCTCATTTTATAAGTTTAATGCTTATAGTCATCCGGATTACATAATTAGGGTTTCTTTCTATTTTTAGAAACTTCCCATTTTTAGTAAGTTTACGTTTTTAGTAACTTTCCATATTTAGCAACTTTCTAGAATTAGTAACTTTAGAATAATAATCATGATTAGCCAACTTTTTGGGTTACAAATGATAATTAAGTAAAGTTAAAGGCTTAATATTACCAATATCATAGTTTAGGGTTTAATATGTCATTTTAGCAAAGTTTAGGGTTTAAAGTGTAATTAATTCCATTAATGACCAATTAGGGTTTATTCGATTTATTAGACACTTAAACTTTTTCGTCGATCGAACATTAATGGAATTAATTACACACTATACACCCCTCGTTGATCCCACACACACTCACACACATTTCGGTATTTAAATCACACCAAGACTCAAAATACTCAAACTCCAAGTGAATCCAAGATTTCCCAACCCATACGTACCAACATACACAGTTTAACCCAACTTGATAACTACCCAGGCAGCCAAACATGTGAATATTACAAACCATATATTCATTTTGACTTAACCATAATCGACCCTAATGAAGCATGCAACCAGAGACACCCACATATCCATGACTCAAATCTGTATTATTCAGTTTGTGACACAACTATAGACTTCTTTTGACCACCCAATATTTGACACACAACACACCACTCGACAACAAAAATAACGAGACACAACAAGAGGCAAAATACGCCTAACACACTAACCTTTTCTAGATCAAATTAACACACTTCATACAGATTTAATACGTCGCACATATGCATGCCAAACAGCCCTTCATGATCACACTCACACGGTACACATTCACACACATGATTCAAAATCTATTAGCTCACACATGTACACAATCAAATTCGAGACACAAGCATCACCAAAACCCTTAACTACGTAAATAACCATGCATGTCCCATTCTTTTATATCTTGTGTTTATATCCGGATTTTAGAGCATATAATATAGATCATATGGATGTTTAAATGACCAAAACAAAAATGTATATAACAACATATTTCAAATGATCCAAAACAGAAACAAAGATTGTATTGTATATCTGTGACAAATATCTCATTCGTATATCCATTTTAATGATCACACAATATTTTTAGATTAAGTTCCAATGTTCATACGTATGTATATATATAATTCATGTGTCGAATTTAGTGAAACACAAGGACGATTTGTAAGAGTACCTTGTTCGGATAAAGGAACGAAACAAAGGACACAAGAGTCAAAACCTACACCTTTCGAACCAAAATCTAACACCTACGAATCTGATCACACCAAGCTAGGACAACAGAAGTCGATCACCACCTTATTCTACCCTTTGTACCCTCTTGCTTCTTGGATATAATGAGGCTGCTGAAATGTAGATGTGTTTAGGGGATAGTGTGTGAAAAGAATTGTGGTATTCGGTTGAAAGATAAATACGAAATGAGGAGTAGAAAGTGGGGAGGGTGCCGAGTCTAGGGGAAACAAGGAAGACTTATTCTCTTTTCAAACTTTCAAATAATAAACCAAATATTAATATATTATGTTGTGCACAAAATTTAAATAGATTCAGTCCTTTTATGACATACATACGTGTAATATTTATTAGGGACATAAGTTGTGTCGAATTTATTTGTACATAGGTTTAGGAGTTTCTCATTTTCTATCTTAACTTTCATAACATATAGTATACACTTTAGATTTTACTCGTATTCGAAAGTTCAAATGGTATCTCGTATTTCAGGTTGTTATAATTCTTCCTCTCTAAAAAGAAAATTCCGTCCTTGAAATTGAAATAGGAAAGTCAAAACGAATACGTACCGAATCACGAAAAGAAATGCAGATAACTAGCTCGCATTGATTCTTCGGTCTCCCAAGTAGCCTCGCTCTCGGGATGGTTCTTCTAAAGAATCTTAACGAACGGAATTGTTTTAGTTCTCATGACCCGATCCTGACGCTCCAAAATATCCTCAGGCTCTTCAACACAAGACAAATCTTCCCGAATCTGATCTAATGGGTAAGAAACAACATGGAGTGGAAGATAATTGTATCCCCTCAGAAGAGATACATGAAACACATTATTCACATGAGATAGCTGCGGAGGTAGTGCCAAACAATACGAAACTTCACCAACGCGGTCAAATATCTCAAACGGACCAATGAAACGGGGACTTAACTTCCCTTTAATACCAAAATGTTTAACACCTCAAAACATCAGATCCCTTCTGAAACACGATCCAGACTAATCCAACACTCAAAACGATCACTAATCTTCTGTCTAGCTCTAGCTTCCTTAAGCTTTTCTTTAGCAACGACGACTTTCTCATTAGTCAACTCGATCAATTCGGGACCTTCAATAAGCCGTTCACCAACCTCATTCCAAAAGATAGGTGCTCTACACTTTCGTCCGTACAACAGCTCGAAAGGAGCCCCTTCAATACTAGCATGCCAACTATTGTTGTAGGCAAACTCAACTAAACACAAATACTCATTCCAATGTCCCATCCATTCAAGAGCACAAGATCTCAACATATCTTCCAAAGTCTGAATAGTGCGTTCCGACTGTCCGTCGGTCTGAGGATGAAATGCCATACTAAACTTGAGTCGATTACCCCAAGCCTTATGTAGACCCTTCCAAAAACGTGAAATAAAACGCGGATCTCTGTAAGATACAATAGCTTCCGAAGTGCCATGCAAATGAACGATCTCCTGTTGAAAGATTTCTGCCAACCTACTAACCGAATAGTCTTTCCGAATAGGTAAAAAGTGAGCGGAGTTGGTTAAACGATCAACAACAACCCAAATAGCATCATGCCTCTTCTATGTGTGAGGTAAAACCGTAACAAAATCCACGGAAATCTGGTCCCACTTTCAAGTAGGAATGTCCAAAGGCTGTAGAAGATCACTAGCACCCTAATGCTCAATCTTATCCTGCTGGCATGTCATACACTTAGCCACAAATGTCGCCACATCTTGCTTCATACCATTCCACCAGAAATGTTGCTTCAAATCCCTATACATCTTAGTGGAACCTGGATGAATAGTGAAAGGAGAACTGTGCGCTTCGGACATCACAGCTTCTGGGATAGAAGGATCATCCAGAACACACAAACGATCACCATACCATACAATCCCATCATCATCAACACGAAACTCGTTCTACTTACCTTCCTCCAGGTTTTGTATTATAGACCAAAGTCCACCATCGTCTTTCTGAGCTTCTTTAATTCGTAGCATAAGGTTAGATTCAACCTTCAAACTAGCCCAGTAACCATCACATCCCCGAACACATAACTCCACATCCATCAGTTCCAAGTTGTGGAGTATCCTAGGCTCAATCTCAAGACTAGCAATAATCCCAGAGTTCCTGCTAAGAGCATCTGCCACTACATTCGCCTTTCTCGGATGATACTGAATATTCATGTCATAATCTTTAAGAAGTTCTAACCAACGTCTTTGCCTCATATTTAACTCCTTCTAGGTGAAGATGTATTTTAGGCTCTTATGGTCGGTAAAGATGTCACATGTCTCACCTTACAAATAGTGCCTCCAAATCATGAGAGCAAAAACCACAGCCGCCAACTCTAAATCATGTGTCGAATAATTCTCCTCGTACGGTTTCTGTTGTCTAGATGCGTAGGCGATAAGTTTACCATGCTGCATAAGAACACATCCCAGACCTTTCTTAGAAGCATCACTGTATGTCTGATAACCACTAGTACTAGATGGAAGAGTAAGTATAGGTGCGGAGATTAATCTCTTCTTCAATTGCTCGAAACTTTTCTCACGTTCCTTGTTCCAAACAAACTTCTCACCTTTTCGCATAAGCTTCGTCAATGGCAAAGATAAATGTGAGAATCCTTCCACAAATCTCTGATAATAACCAGCAAGGCCCAAAAAGCTTCTGACTTCAGTCACAGTCGTCGGTCGTGGCCATTTAGTGATAGCCTCAACCTTCGCCGGATACATGGTAATACCATTAGCGGATACAACGTGACCAAAAAAATACTACTTGTCCCAACCAGAATTCAAACTTCGAAAACTTAGCATACAACTTCTTCTGACGTAAAACCTCCAATACGATACGAAGATGTTCTTGATGCTCCTCCTTCGTCTTAGAATATATCAGAATGTCATCAATGAACACAATGATGAATTTATCCAGATACTCATGGAATACACGGTTCATCAAATCCATAAAGACAGTCGGAGCATTAGTCATACCAAATGGCATCACTAGAAACTCATAGTAACCATGATGAGTACGGAATGCAGTCTTAGGAACATCTTGCTCCTTCACCCGCAACTGATGATAGCCAGATCTCAAATCAATCTTTGAAAAGAACTTTTCCCTCTGAATTTGATCAAACAAGTCGTCGATACGAGGAAGCGGATAACGGTTTCTAATGGTAATACGGTTCAGTTCACGATAATCAATACATAACCTCATACTGCCATCTTTCTTCTTCTCAAACAAAACAGGAGCACCCCACGGAGAAACACTCGGACGAATAAAACCACACTCAAGAAGATCTTGCAGTTGCTCATTCAATTCTTTCAACTTAATTGGTGCCATACGGTATGGAGCTTTCGAAATAGGTTCGGCACCAGGAATCAAATCAATACTGAATTCGACTTCACGCTCAGGTGGCATACCCGGAAGTTCATCAGGAAAATCCCGAACAACTGGATATCTCTCGATTCGAGGACCATCCAACAAAGCATCTTTAATCGAAGCCAAAAATCCCTCACAACCATGTGAAAGTAACGCACGAGCTTTCATAGCAGAGATGATCTTAACAGACTTACCAGGTTGAGAACCATGGTAAACGAATTCAGGAGCATTCAAATTGCCAAATATAACACGTTTGGTATGACAGTCGATAGTCGCCCTATGCTCGGACAACAAATCCATACCCAGAATAATGTCAAAATCATACATGTCCAATGGAAGCAAATTAGCGGAACGTATCTTATTGTCAAAACGTAATGGACATTTCTGATATTCGTGATTAATAATCACATGATTCTTAATAGGAGTCGAAATAGATATAGCATAATTAAATGGTGTCGCGGGAATATTAATATGTTTAGCAAACAAAATAGAAACCACCGAATGTGTTGCACCCGTATCAAATAAAACAAATACAACACGATCATACAAATAATGAGTTCCCGAGACGGTACCTGATGTACTGGCTGCCTGATCCCTGGTCAAGGAGAACACTCGACCCTTTGCAGCTGGTTGTCTGTCATTCCCATTACCCCTGTTGTTGTTACCACCAGACTTAGGACAATCCCTAGCCATATGTCCAACCTGACTACATATAAAGCAAGCACCAGTGTATATATCAAAAATACCAAGTAAACATAAGAATAGACAAACCAACCCTTTAGGAAAAGGTTAACTTGCAAAAACTCACGCTTGTGATATGTGTGATACCGGGCAAGTGATCACCCGGGTCGTGTCCCAGCGAGGTTGGAATCGAGGATATCGTGTAAGGTTTGGAATTAAAGTGCTTGATGATTGGAATTTGGAATTTTGTGTTTTTAACGTCTAATTAATAAATGAGAAACAAATTCTCAAAGGAAAATTAAGATTAAAACAATTTAAACTAAAAACGCGAGTCGGGAATTATAAACACGAGCCTACAACTGAAATATTTAGAATTCTAATCCTACAAGTGTCAATTTATTCTTCCTAGGATCTATATGACAAAAGAAATTTTTGGGAAAAAGATTTGTATTTTCCCGACTTTTATATTTTTTATTATAATTTAATATGATTTAAAAACTATTTATTTATTTTTTATTTTTATTTTTTTTAAAAGCTTAATAAGCACAAGAAAATAAGCTATTTTTATAAAAGCAACAATTTATGAAAACTTGAAATAAGCATAGAAAAAGCAGATTAAGCTGGCCGCTTATAAGAGACTTGATTGAATTTTTTTATTCTTTTTTATTTTTTTTATTTTTCTTTTTGAAAATTATAAAAAATATTTAACTTTTGAAAAGAGAATATTTTTAAAACTCAAAAATAAGTTTAGAATAAGCTGAATAGCTTATCAGTTGGCTGTGTGATGAAATAAGCTAAGGTTTGAAATGAAAAGGCTGTTAAGCTAATAATAAGCTAAAATGGGAACTAAAAAGTGCTGAATAACTAACAATAAGCTAAAGGTATACGTGCACAAGCCACTAGAACCTACAAATAAGCACTGAACAACACTAAATAAGCAAAAAAGTTGCTGATATACCTAAGGGACAGGGCAAAAAGGGCTTTTTCAAGCCCTTAAAAAGCTGATCAGATAAAATCCTAAGAATCTATAAAAAATGCTAACAACTAGAATAGCAAGCCAAGATTCTCCATACCAAAATTCAGCTTATTAGGGCTTATAATGAAGAAACTAAAAATCAAAGAAAAAGGCTGAAACTTGGGAAATATCAAAAATGCAGTCTGCTTGTAACTAACTTGGGCTGAATTTGCACTAAACTAGAACAAGGCTTTAGGGGACTTAGTGACTACTGAAGATAGACCAAAATGGACCTAAATATGCTAAAGAGGAGGGCTTATAAAGCTTTTAGCTTACAAGAGCTTATAAGATGTTAGAATGCTTAAAATGCTCTAAGTGTATTCAAAACATGAAAATTCTTAAAAAAAAGAGCTAAAAGCTCATACTAACAACTCATATAGGCTTAGTTAATCAAGATTAAACTAGGGAAACTTGCATATGAACAGTACTTTGCCATTTTGACCCGTTTTGGCTGTTAAGCCAAACAGCCCTTAATGGTTGGCTGATTTGGATTTTCAAATGAAACAGGCTGTTTTAGACTAAGTTTTGGAAGACAGCTTAACAACTAGTTGTAATGAGCATTAAAAAGCATTTATCTAATAAAAATAAGCACTGAGATAAGCTCTTATCTAAATAAGCTATTTTTGGCTTTTTTGAAGATTTTTAAGAAAAATAAAACATAGGCTAAGTTAAACTGATAAAATAGATAAAAGGCACTCTTAAACTATCAATAAGCAGATAATTTTCAAAATGAGCTATAAATAAGCTATGTAACAGTAACTAGGAAAATAGTGCAAGAAAATGGAAAATGCTTACAACTGTTTGAGGTTATGAAACCAAGGCAATTGATCAGAATTACACTAGGCTTGACAAGAATAAGCTAGAACACCAATATACTCTTCCAGAACAGCTTATTCCATCTTAACTGCTTATTATGAGCTTCTTTGACTTTCATTGTCTAAATTGATCTTTTCAAATTTTGAACGGCTAGTAACTAATATAAGCTTACAAAAAGCTATAATTAGCTTATATAAGCTTATAGCAAGGGTACTGTGGCTTTGTGATAGATACTTAACAAGACTTAATGCTTAATTCGACTGAATAAAAACATGAAATTCTATTATTACTGAAACTGAGTACAAGGTTACTTGAAATTAGAACAATTTGACTGAATATGATTTGAATTAACAACTGAGAACTTAAAATTACAAATTATAATGACTTATCTTACAAAGGTCGACTACTGAAAATTAACTGCTTACTTTATAAGCTTACAAACGACCCTATTTATACTAAAAATATCTAGGAACATTCTTGTCTTCATCTCTGAGTGATTTGGAGCCGTTGGATGGGCTTACTTTAACTAGCTCTTCATGGTTTTGGAGCCGTTGGATGGGCGCCAAAATGGTGTGAGTGGGAAAACCACTTGGTCCTGATAACTTGTGATGGGAACGAAGCATTAAATGCTTCTTGGACTGTTAGGTGAAGTGTAGTGCTGAAGAAGCTTGGAGTGGGTTGATGGTGGTTTTGTCAGGGATAAGGGGTGGTTTTGGTTTGGCGAGTGTTAGTTTTAGAAGAAAGGTTTGACTAGTCAAACCTGGTATTAGCTAAAAAGAAAAACGGGTTGGGTTTTTTTTATGGGATTGGGCTTGGGGTGTATTGGTGGGCTGGGTTTAGTAGGTTTTAAGGATTTAAAGTTTTAAAAGTGTAAACTTTAAGGACCATTTGTGTAATAATTTGAAAATCCAATGAACCAAGGCTGCCAAAAATAAAAATTATTTCCAAGGACCATTTGTGTCATTTTGGTATTTTTTTGGGGGTTGACTTTGACATTTTTGTCTTCACTTGATCAAATGCACAATTGTTGCCAAGTCGATCCACAAATGCCCCTTTTTTGCTCCGTTTTTAATCCTTTGGTACCTGAAACATATAAAACACAAACCAAGGATATCTGCAATATATTTTGGGTGTTTTTGGTCATTTTTGTGTCTTTTATGGGTGTAAAATGATGAGTATTTACACACTCATCAATCCCCCACACTAAACTATTGCTAGTCCCTAGCAATCTGATCATATAAAGTAATGAAAGGATCAAAAGAATACCAAGCATACCCCGTTTCGAATTTTTATTAAATGCGAGAAATTTAAACTAAAACAAAAATAGATAAAATGCTTGATTTGCAAAAATGGTATCATGGAACGGGATTCACACAAAATGGGTGTCTCCAGGGAATTGAAATCGTCATCCTCTTTTTTATACTCCAAACTACTTATACTAATAATTTATGTAAGTCGAAACTTAACTTTTCACTCCCATATTTATTCAAGCTAGGTGAATGTGCTTGATTTTCAAAATTTTGATCACAAAAATCGACGTTTTTATAAGATTTTGACTAATACTAGTTGAAAGATAGATTTAAAATTTACAACAAGCAAGTTTCAAAACTTTATTCAACACATCAAAACTTATTGCATTTTGCAATATCATTCCATTTTATGTTATGTTTTTCTTTTAATTTTTTCATCATTTTTTTTTCCTTGTGCAACATAAACTAACGGAGTTTCACGGGAACCAAGACCTTACACCTTCCGGAATAAAGGATCCAAGGGCCGTTACAACGGAGAGTTCCAAGACTCTAAACATTCCTGAAATGAGGATCCAAGGGTGTTAGACCAAGACCTCACACATTACTGAATTAGAGGTCCAAGGGCCGGTATAAGAGGGTAGCCAAGACCTAAACACCTTCCGGAAATAAGGATCCAAGGGCCGATCTTGAACCGTAGCTTTTTTAGCACATACATTTATTACTTAACTTTTGCAACTTTCAAGCAACGTATCGCTTTTATTTTGCATTATTATGACATATGCTTGTTCCGAAGTTTAAATAAAGCTTTGAACTAGTATTTTTCAAAATCGTATAGAAAAATGATTTTGTGTGTTCAAATGTTTGAAAATAAGCACTTATTAAGTCAGATTAGTTATCTCCTGGGAGGAAAAGCCATAGATTACTTATATAAGCTTTAAAGAAAACCAACTATTCTACGCTTAGCATTTTCATTTGCACATATCGTAAAACCTTATTCTAACCGTTAAGGAAGCAGCCAGATCAACACTCTGGCAGAGTCGGGATTCCCTTTGTTTTAACCTAATCAAGACTAAACACTTCTATTTTTTTTTTTTTTTTTTTTTTTTTTTTTTTTTTTTTGGTGCAAAGCACTTCTTTTTAATGTCAATTTTTTTATTTAAAAACGAAAAAATTTTAAAATTTTGGCCAAAACGGGGGTACTAGGGCACTAGAAGGTACATATGTGACAAAATTCGCGAGAATTCCCCCCCACACTTAGTATTGAATATTGCCCTCAATATTCAAAGTACCGGCTATTATGCCGACATGTTGAACGTAAAAAGGTAATACTAATAGCCAAGTGTGAGAAAGAAATGTTTTTCACAAACAGGATTAAAAAGATATCCCTATATAATCGTTAGCAAAAGGATAGGCATTGGGCGGCTGGATTGAAAACATGCGCGTCAATCATCACAATCCAAGGGAAACCTGGAAATCAGAGCAAACAACACACAAAAGCCAAGCACAGTGGGATTCCCCCACACTTAGTGTCAGAAAATAGAAAGAAGTCAGAAACATGGGTTGTCACCCATGTGGTGCTAATGTTTTTGTTAACCGAGTCACTAGCTTGACTCGACCCCGAATTCATTGGTTCATGGGGAAGCAAGTGGAAGAATCAATCTCAATCGGACTTTCATTCAATGTGTTTGGATAAACATTTGAACATAAGAAAGTTCCACACCGACGAGATACCCACGGTATTTTAATAGTAGAAACTATAAGGGATGATACCGGGGTCAAAGATAGTGTCCTCATTCCCGTAAGAGAAAAGGGAAAGAGAAATCACACCATATGTGAAGAATGGTAGAAAGGTGTGTATCTCAATTAGAATCCATTCTTCGTCCGTAAAAGGAGAATCACTATCTGCTTGAACTTGTAGCTTAACCTTGAAGCTTGTATGGTCATTTTTAACAAAAACTCCGGGA
The DNA here is from genome assembly GCA_021014915.2 of Artemisia tridentata subsp. tridentata. NCBI lineage: Eukaryota > Viridiplantae > Streptophyta > Magnoliopsida > Asterales > Asteraceae > Artemisia > Artemisia tridentata. The sequence goes on from CP139504.1 coordinate 263,826,785, forward strand.
GGGAGGGTTGGGGTTATGTCATTAGCATGTAAATTCTTCAAATCAAGAATACCTCCCCCCGGGTCAAGATCAAGATCAAAATGATCATACTCTGGAAGAGATATGATATGAGAGAAATCATCTGAGAACTCCTCATGATCAAGATTGGAACTAAACGAATCATACTCGGGAAGAGAGGAAAAAGCAAAAGACGTGGTTATGCCACAACTCGTCTCTTCAGTATGATCGATATCGAAGCAAAACGATTCATAAATTGAAAGAGAAAGATCGGGATGAATAGTGGGACTGCCACTATTTTCTTCTGCCGTATCAGAGATAAAAATTTCATATTCGGGTATAGATTCCTCGAGCTCGGGCTCCAGAGGATCTGACGGCTCATCCATGTTAACGTTCTTCGGAGGGAGAGATGGCGACGGTTCTTCGTTCAATAACTTTTCAAGAAAAAGGATGTCCCCCTCCGAATCAAAGTAAGTATCATCAATTTTTGTCGAGATTGAATCATCACTAGCAAGAAAAGCATCGACCTCATCCAAAAAGAAATCACTTCCCTCAACCGGTGTGAGAGAAGGGTAGGAAGAGTCGGAAATAATCGGATCAGGAGATGAAATAGGATTGTTATTTGAAGAGAATTTAGTTCCATCCACAGAATCAACAATCTCAATACGATAAACCGATTCCGGAGGTGGGACAAGTGGTGTGCTCTTAGAGCTAGCAATTTTCACCACTTCCGTTGTGGTCTCCGATTCTTGTTCATCATAATAAAAAATACTCTTAACTTCCGTAGCACAACTCTCAAACCATTTGCTCGAACCAGGGGTAATTTTCATCGCTTTGAGCTCAGCACGTTTATTTGAAGTACTCTTAACCGTGAATTTTGAAAGTATCGACTCACTTCTTTTGGAAGCAATTATTGTATCAGATTTTTGATCAATCGTAGCAACGTTGCATTTGGTGGTTAGAGATTTAGAGCCCTGATTAATGTTAAACGTGAATTCTTCATTATCAACTCGTATGGTTAATTCTTCGGCGTATACATCGATGAGAGCACGACTCGTTCTTAAGAAAGCTCTCCCAGAATGAGTGGAACTCGAGGATCGGCATCAAAGTCTACCACAACGAAATCAGTGGGAAAGTGGAACTTTCCTACTTTCACAATGACATCCTCAGCTATTCCAAGTGGACGAGTTATAGTACGGTCCGCTAGCTCGAGTGTCATGCAAGTAGATGTAAGCCCCGGAAGAGATAATTTCTTCCATACCGAGAGTGGCATAAGGTTAATGCTTGCGCCAAGATCGGCCAAGGCTGAGCACTGAACAATCCCCAAGAAATCACATGGGATTAAAAACTTGCCGGGGTCTCCGAGCTTTTCGGGAAGCTTCTTGAGGAGAACCGCCGAGCACTGCTCGTTAAGTGGGGTCTTTGCCATCTCAGACAACTTATCCTTGTTGCGTAGTAAACTTTTGAGTGTAGATGCAAATTTGGGCATAAGGATGAGAGCATCTGCGAAGCTTATGTCAAAGTGTAATTCATTGAAGATTTTAAAAAATTTCTCCATTTGTTGATTGGTTTTGTCTCGAAGCTTCTGATCGTTAAGCCTCGAAGGATATGGAATCGAAGGCTTAGGATTGGTCTTCGGAACATCAGGTTCCGGAACTTGAGTTTGGACATCTGGAGGTTGGACGTGTGCGGTACTTCGTAGGCTTGAGAAATGCACCTTGTCCGTTGTCACCTCGGTATCTCGATTCACTTCCCTCGGTGGAGGGGGCATAGGAGTCGAGGGTCCATTATGCGTCTTACCACTTCGAGTGGTGACGGCTTTCTACTCAGCATTAGGATTAGGAATGGTATTGCTCGAAAGTGCTTTGGAAGATGAAGAAGCTTGGTTCATGTGCATATTCATGAAACTGCCCATCATATTCTTCAACTCATTTTTTTGGCGAGACATCGCAGTATCAATTTCCTTTCTCAACTCGACTTTCATATTATTGATTTGAGTTTGCATTGAACGTATGTTGGACTCAGTAATTTTCATGAAATCATTTGTCAAAGGAGCTTGAGGAGGTTGTTGATAAACTTGTTGATTCGGAGCTTGATAAGGTTGGTTGAAATTGTTACAGTTTTGATTGGAATTCTGAGAGGTGTTGAAATTTTGACCTTGATTTTGAACAAAGCGATTTTGATTATTTTGATTTTGCACGGGTGGAAAACCAGGTGGTACCATAGCATTTGGTGCTAGGTAATGAGTTTCAGCTTGCCGTCGGTATTGATTGTTGTTTACGGCTGCTACGGGAGCTTGGTAAAAAGAAGCATCGGTTGCTTGACAATCGTAATACGCATGCGGGCCACTACAAGTTTCACACACTTTGTTAACGGCTTTGATTGGTTCCGGTTTATGAATTTCACTCTTAATTTCTTTCACTTCCTTCATCATGCAACGAATTATGTCCGTTAGAGCAGCTAACGGTGCGGCTAACTCTGATGAGTTACCGGATGAAGAAGCAGGAGTGATAGGAACATTCACTTTGTTTCGAGAAATAGGAACTTTTGACTTATTCTTACAAATTTCAAGCACATCTTTAGGTCGACGATTCAAGATATTGCCACCGGCGGCTGCGTTAAGAGAATCTTGATCGTTTCCATACAACCCATTATAAAACGTGTTGATTTGTTGTAACTCCGTGAAATCATGATGTGGGCATTTTCTTAGGAGATCTTTGAATCGTTCCCATGCCTCTCCGAAGTTTTCATCGAAACTTTGACGAAATCCCGAAATTTCATTCTTTAGATTAGTCATCTTTGACGGAGGAAAGAAATAATTGACAAATTTTTGTACGAGATCTTCCCAAGTTTCAATGGTTCGAGGGGGTTCTTTTTCCAGCCAAATCCGGGCTGCCCCTTCGAGTGAAAACGGAAATAGCATCAATTTGATAACTTTTTGCGGCACATCCTTGTAATTGATGGTCGAGGTCAACTTGTTGAACCAACGGATGTGTGCATACGGATCTTCTCGTTCAAACCCGTGGAATTGATTTGTAGACACGAGTTGAATCAAATGTGTCTTCAATTCGAAATGATCAGAATTGATTGCCAGTAAAATGATGGCATCTCCGTAACCCTCGGTGGGTGCTTGGAGCATTTCGGCCATTGTTCGATTGTCTGCCATTTCGTCAATGGGAATAGTACGAATCTCGGGTTCGACTATTCGGGCAGCACGTCTTCGAGAACGTCTTTTCGGAATTGCGATGAGATCACGAAAGGGACTCGTTGATCTAGAAGAACGAGTGCGCATGCACTAAAAAATTCAATTAAAACAAGACCGAAGCAAAACACAAGTGAACTTAAAAATTAAATCAAAAAGCGCACGGTAGCTCTCTGAAAGAAAAACGCACAGAGTGGCGGAGGTGCAAAGGTGGGCAATAAATGCTCCTTAAAAACCCGCTCCTTTCGGTTCGTCAATTTAATGCAAAACCTCCTGAAACCTCCGTTAGAGTTCGTTTATCAATCAGAGGTGAGCCGAATTCGCAAGCGACACAAAGGCAAGTTTTAAATCTTTTGTTTGGGAACTTATTATGATAATATTCCAAGTTGAGGAATATTATATTGAGATTGCTTTTATCTTTTATTTTAACACAAGAAAACGAGAAATGTTTTTGTATTTTTGTTTTTATATGATATTATATATACAAAAGAAAAGAAAAATATTTTTGTTTTTTATATTTTTATGAAAGCGAAAATGTCACACCCCCAAAATCGGGTCCAGCGGAAGCATACATGCCACTGGGGTGCAACTCAATTGGTATCACAACACAAGTGCAAAGAACGGTTTTCACTTCAATCATTTAGATTAAAATTGTTTAACAAAAGTGTTGAATTTACATTGATAAAAGTAGTGCGGAAATAGGCCCTTTAAAATAAGTAAAACGGTCCCCAAATGAATATGAGAGTCTCCCATGACCATGCCATGCCCTGCAAAAAGCCTCCAGTAGCGTGCTATTGCTTATACCTGAAAATACATGCTAAAGTGTCAACACGAGGTTTGTGAGTTCATAGAGTTTAATAAAAAAAATGTAAAGCCTTTGAAAATGATTTCCCAGCAAAGGCATTGTAAATCCACCCAGATCCAAGTCCCGCCCATACAAGACTTGCAACCTGTGTGTTTACAACCCACTGCCAAATATGATTTGATTTGATGAACAAAAGTAATATGTGGACCATGATTTAAAATACATTTAGTTAGATTAGTACATTCAGTTACGTGACCAATTCATTTGGTTATGTGACCCGTTCATTCTGTCATGTGACCCATTCATTCTGTCATGTTACCCGTACATCCGGTTATGTGACCCGTTCATTCTGTCATGTATGTACATAGTGGTGGGGCCAGTTCATTCGGTTAAGTATGCATATTCATTTAAAGTGCTTAGGTCCATGAGTAAAAAGAATTAAGTATGATACAAGTGATTTTACAATACATTCGAATGAATAACAAATTCATAGGTAGAGTAAGTAATGGTTTGGCTAAACAAGTGGCATAATCAAGTAAATCAAGTATACATTTAGATGAAAATGAGCATGTATTCTCCCCCAAAACGTAATCCAAAACGTATAAAGGTAGGGGCTTTGGAACTCACCTGGTGCGATAGCTATAATGAAAAAGTGGATATACTGAAATGAGGCACGATCTCTAACCGCAACCTAATGTGAATGATAGGATCTAATGTAAGCAATGAAATGATGCTACACATGCAAATACGTATGTTAACGATACCACTCGTTAGTTTTGGAAATAACGTTTATTGTCGAAAAATACATTTTTGATGTCTCGTCAAGTTATAAACTACTTTTCGTGTAAATATGTTGAAACGGTACTCCACGATCCTTGTTTGGTGTTCTATTGGTAAATATAATGTTTTCGTCGCAAAATACCACTTTTCATAACTTGTGAAAATATGCCCAAATGGCCTCGTAAAACTAGTCGTGAAATATTGCTCGTTGAGTGTTAGTGATCAAACTCGACGCTTTTGAAAACCTTGTAACATAATCTTTATGTCGTCTCATTTGACTTTTGACCAAATACGTCTTGATCAATTAGATAATCGGCTATCAACTTGGTGACTTGCAAAAATACTAGTCTTTATACTGGACTTTATTTTCATATAGTGCTGTCAAAAATAGTTTGTAAATCGTTGGCTTCAAACGTGTATATCTCGGTCGTTATGAACTCGTTTTCTACGTTCTTTATATCCACGGGTTCGTACAAATATGAACTAACATATTTTCAGTAGGTCGGCTCGTCTAGATCACGTCTAACGTCTCGTTTTGTCCCTCGAAATTCGGAAAAACAGCAAGCATTTTTCAGAAAATTAGTTTTCGTCGTCTAACTTCGAAAAATCATATCTCCTTCGGTATAAATCGGTTTTTAGTGATTCTTGCGGCCACGGTTTCGTATTTGAAATTACTTTCTAAATATGGAGGCCAAAATAGCCCAAAAGTTACTGATTTTTCCAGATTTCACGTTTAAGGACAGTAGCTTTTCTAGTGTTGTTAAAAATCATTTTTATGGTTCAAGACTTGTTTATACCACTTCCAATTAACACCACAAGTACTCTAATCCTACCATACACCTTCTTAGGGTGTCATGGGTTCCTAAACATCACTAACTATAGTGGATCTCATGAGGATGTTAATAAAAACAATAGATCTAAGGTTTATGATGAAAAGTAAGTAAAGTGGTATAGATAACTTGTATATTTGCATGATCAGTTACTAATATAACTTGATAATACATCAATATATGAATAAAATGGAAGTATGAAATGATCAAAAATGTTCTTGAAGCTTACTTGAAATTATGGAGTGATTTGATGAGAAAATGTGTTGTAACTTAGGGTTTTTACCACAAAACCCTAACTAGTAATGTAAATTGAGCTTGATTAACACTTGATCTTCAAAATTTGGTGGATGATTGTTGGTGTTCTAGGGTTGGCCGAACATAGAGGAAGAAAAAGAGAGAATATGTAGTGTCTTTAGCTAGTTGATTTGTATTGTGTAGTGTTATAGAAATAAAATAAGGGAACATGTAGACATAAACATTAATGGATGAGTACTTGTAATCAAGTGTCCTTATGGTTTAGGGTGGCTCATTGGGTGGGGGGGGGGGGGGGGGGGCACATGGTGGAGAAAAGGAAGAATAGACGGCTCATTAATGAACTTGTCGAAGTGTTGGAAAGTATTAGTGTGTTTGTGTATACACTAGGTGTTATCGGGTACCGAGTTAACTAAAAATAAATGGTGACGAAGTAAAATAAAATACGATGAAGTTGTAAAATTTGTAAAATCATATTCCTTGCATGAATCGGGTGTTAGAATAACTATCGGGTTAAATTATCGCAAACCGACGAAGTTATAAGCTCCTAACGGAAAATATAGCAATTAGTTTAAAAAAAACCGGGTAAAGTAATAATATAATCTTTATATCATTATAATTAGTTTGAAAATGTATTAGGATCATTGTCGGGAGTACTGGGTATAATATCAGTAGAAATGACTGAGTGGTAACGTTAATTATATAAATAACCATACGTAAATTGAAATAATGCATATCCGTGCATGAACTAATGTACTGATGATGTTACTGATGTTATGCAGACTCCTCTAGTCTACATGATGTGTCCTTCCTGACAGTGCATGAATTCGCAGCTAAACCACCCTGGTTACGCGAATTTGAATACCCGTAAACCTAGTTTACGGAATGATGAATGATGAGCATGAATAGTGATTTTCTCCGGGAATGAATAGTGTTTCGTGAATAGTAAAATTTTTTACGACTTCTCAAAGTCTCAAACTGACTTCAAAAATGATGAATAGTGAAATGATGAATAGTGATCAGTGAATAGTAACCTATGAATAGTAATTTCCTGAGATGAGTAGTGAAATTTGAAGCTTGAAAAGGACCTGAAATTACGGGTTGTGACAGAAAACATCTTGAAGAAGGATCTCAAGTCACTAATCGTTTAAATTTCAACGATATTGTCGCAACACAACCTCCCCGGCAGCGGCGCCAAAAATTGTTTCGTTTGAAAGTACGTATATATCAAAAATACCAAGTAAACGTGAGAATAGACAAACCAACCCTTTAGGAAAAGGTTAACTTTCAAAAACTCACACTTGTGATATGTGTGATACCGGGCAAGTGATCACCCGAGTCGTATCCCAGCGAGGTTGGAATCAAGGATATCGTGTAAGGTTTGGAATTAAAGTGCTTGATGATTGGAATTTGGAATTTTGTGTTTTTAGTGTCTAATTAATAAATGAGAAACAAATTCTCAAAGGAAAATTAAGATTAAAACAATTTAAACTAAAAACGCGAGTCGGGAATTATAAACACGAGCCTACAACTGAAATATTTAGATTTCTAATCCTACAAGTGCCAATTTATTTTTCCTAGGATCTATATGACGAAAGAAAATTTTGGGAAAAAGATTTGTATTTTTCTGACTTTTATATTTTTTATTATAATTTAACATGATTTAAAAACTATTTATTTATTTTTATTTTTATTTATTTTTTATTTTTTATAAAAGCTTAATAAGCACAAGAAAATAAGCTATTTTTATAAAGCAACAATTTATGAAAACTTGAAATAAGCACAGAAAAAGCAGATTAAGGTGGCCGCTTATAAGAGACTTGATTGAATTTTTTTATTTATTTTTTTATTTTTCTTTTTGAAACTTATAAAAAATATTTAACTTTTGGAAAGAGAATATTTTTAAAACTCAAAAATAAGTTTAGAATAAGCTGAATAGCTTATCAGTTGGCTATGTGATGAAATAAGCTAAGGTTTGAAATGAAAAGCCTGTTAAGCTAATAATAAGCTAAAATGGGAACTGAAAAGTGCTGAATAACTAACAATAAGCTAAAGGTATACATGAATAAGCCACTAGAACCTACAAATAAGCACTGAACAACACTAAATAAGCAAAAAAGCTGCTGATATACCTAAGGGACAGGGCAAAAAGGGCTTTTTCAAGCCCTTAAAAAGCTGATCAGATAAAATCCTAAAAATCTATAAAAAATGCTAACAACTAGAATAGCAAGCCGAGATTCTCCATACCAAAATTCAGCTTATAAGGGCTTATGATGAAGAAACTAAAAATCAAAGAAAAATGCTAAAACTTGGGAAATATCAAAAATGCAGTCTGCTTGTAACTAACTTGGGCTGAATTTGCACTAAATTAGAACAAGGCTTTAGGGGATTTAGTGACTACTGAAGATAGACCAAAATGGACCTAAATATGCTAAAGAGGAGGGCTTATAAAGCTTTTAGCTTATAAGAGCTTATAAGATGTTAGAATGCTTAAAATGCTCTAAGTGTATTCAAAACATGAAAATTCTTAAAAACAAGCTAAAAGCTCCTACTAACAACTCCTATAGGCTTAGTTAATCAAGATTAAACTAGGGAAACTTGCATATGAACAGTACTTTATCATTTTGACCCGTTTTGGCTGTTAAGCCAAACAGCCCTTAATGGTTGGCTGATTTGGATTTTCAAATGAAACAGGCTGTTTTAGACTAAGTTTTGGAAGACAGCTTAACAACTAGTTGTAATGAGCATTAAAAAGCATTTATCTAATAAAAATAAGCACTGAGATAAGCTCTTATCTAAATAAGCTATTTTTGGCTTTTTTTGAAGATTTTTAAGAAAAATAAAACATAGGCTAAGTTAAACTGATAAAATAGATAAAAGGCACTCTTAAACTATCAATAAGCAGATAATTTTTAAAATAAGCTATAAATAAGCTATGTAACAGTAACTAGGAAAATAGTGCAAGAAAATGGAAAATGCTTACAACTGTTTGAGGTTATGAAACCAAGGCAATTGATCAGAACTACACTAGGCTTGACAAGAATAAGCTAGAACACCAAATTACTCTTCCAGAACAGCTTATTCCATCTGAACTGCTTATTGTGAGCTTCTTTGACTTTCATTGACTAAATTGATCTTTTCAAATTTAGAACGGCTAGTAACTAATATAAGCTTACAAAAGGCTATGATTAGCTTATATAAGCTTATAGCAAGGGTACTGTGGCTTTGTGATAGATACTTAACAAGACTTAATGCTTAATTCGACTGAATAAAAACTTGAAATTCTATTATTACTGAAACTGAGTACAAGGTTACTTGAAATTAGAACAATTTGACTGAATATGATTTGAATTAACAACTGAGAACTTAAAATTATAAATTATAATGACTTAACTTACAAAAGTCGACTACTGAAAATTAACTACTTACTTTATAAGCTTACAAACGACCCTATTTATACTAAAAATATCCGGGAACATTCTTGTCTTCATCTCTAAGTGATTTGGAGCCGTTGGATGGGCTTACTTTAATCTCAGCTCTTCATATGAGTTTTGGCGCCAAAATGGTGTGAGTGGGAAAACCACTTGGTCCTGATAACTTGTGATGGGAACGAAGCATTAAATGCTTCTTGGACTGTTAGGTGAAGTGTAGTGCTGAAGAAGCTTGGAGTGGGTTGATGGTGGTTTTGTCAGGGATAAGGGGTGGTTTTGGTTTGGCGGGTGTTAGTTTTAGAAGAAAGGTTTGACTGGTCAAACCTGGTATTAGCTAAAAAGAAAAACGGGTTGGGTTTTTTTTATGGGATTGGGCTTGGGGTGTATTGGTGGGCTGGGTTTAGTAGGTTTTAAGGATTTAAAGTTTTAAAAGTGTAAACTTTAAGGACCATTTGTGTAATAATCTGAAAATCCAAGGACCAAGGCTGCCAAAAATAAAAATTATTTCCAAGGACCATTTGTGTCATTTTGGTATTTTTTTGGGGGTTGACATTGACTTTTGTCTTCACTTGATCAAATGCACAATTGTTGCCAAGTCGATCCACAAATGCCCGTTTTTTGCTCCGTTTTCAATCCTTTGGTACCTGAAACATATAAAACACAAACCAAGGATATCTGCAATATATTTTGGGTGTTTTTGGTCATTTTTGTGTCTTTTATGGGTGTAAAATGATGAGTATTTACACACTCATCAATCCCCTACACTAAACTATTGCTAGTCCCTAGCAATCTGATCCTATAAAGTAATGAAAGGATCAAAAGAATACCAAGCATACCCCGTTTCGAATTTTTATTAAATGCGAGAAATTTAAACTAAAACAAAAATAGATAAAATGCTTGATTTGCAAAAATGGTATCATGGAACGGGATTCACACAAAATGGGTGTCTCCAGGGAATTGAAATCGTCATCCTCTTTTATATACTCCAAACTAAGCTTAAACTCAATGTGCAAATGTTTTTGTAAAATGCTAACACTACTTATACTAATAATTTATGTAAGTCAAAACTTAACTTTTCACTCCCATATTTATTCAAGCTAGGTGAATGTGCTTGATTTTCAAAATTTTGATCACAAAAATCGACGTTTTTATAAGATTTTGACTAATACTAGTTGAAAGATAGATTTAAAATTTACAACAAGCAAGTTTCAAAATTTTATTCAACACATCAAAACATATTGCATTTTGCAATATCATTCCATTTTATGTTATTTTTTTCTTTTAATTTTTTCATCATTTTTTTTTTTTTTTACTTGTGCAACATAAACTAACGGAGTTTCACGGGAACCAAGACCTTACACCTTCCGGAATAAAGGATCCAAGGGCCGTTACAACGGAGAGTTCCAAGACTCTAAATATTCCTGACATGAGGATCCAAGGGTGTTAGACCAAGACCTCACACATTTCTGAATTAGAGGTCCAAGGGCCGGTGTAAGAGGGTAGCCAAGACCTAAACGCCTTCCGGAAATAAGGATCCAAGGGCCGATCTTGAACCGTAGCTTTTTTAGCACATACATTTATTACTTAACTTTTGCAACTTTCAAGCAACGTATCGCTTTTATTTTGTATTATTATGACATATGCTTGTTCCGAAGTTTAAATAAAGCTTTGAACTAGTATTTTTCAAAATCGTATAGAAAAATGATTTTGTGTTTTCAAATGTTTGAAAATAAGCACTTATTAAGTCAGATTAGTTATCTCCTGGGAGGAAAAGCCATAGATTACTTATATAAGCTCTAAAGAAAACCAACTATTCTACGCTTAGCATTTTCATTTGCACATATCGTAAAACCTTATTCTAACCGTTAAGGAAGCAGCCAGATCAACACTCTGGCAGAGTCGGGATTCCCTTTGTTCTAACCTAATCAAGACTAAACACTTCTTTTTTTTCTTTCTTCTTTTTTTTTTTTTTTTTTTTTTTTGGTGCAAAGCACTATTTTTTAATGCAATTTTTTTATTTAAAAACGAAAAAATTTTAAAATTTTGGCCAAAACGGGGGTACTAGGGCACTAGATGGTACATATGTGACAAAATTCGCGAGAATTCCCCCCCACACTTAGTATTGAATATTGCCCTCAATATTCAAAGTACCGGCTATTATGCCGACATGTTGAACGTAAAAAGGTAATACTAATAGCCAAGTGTGTGAAAGAAATGTTTTTCACAAACAGGATTAAAAAGATATCCCTATATAATCGTTAGCAAAAGGATAGGATATTGGGCGGCTGGATTGAAAACAGGCGCGTCAATCATCACAATCCAAGGGAAACCTGAAAATCAGAGCAAACAACACACAAAAGCCATATGTGAAGAATGGTAGAAAGGTGTGTATCTCAATGAGAATCCATTCTTCGTCCGTAAAAGGAGAATCACTATCTGCTTGAACTTGTAGCTTAACCTTGAAGCTTGTATGGTCATTTTTAACAAAAACTCCGGGAGGGAGGGTTGGGGTTATGTCATTAGCATGTAAATTCTTCAAATCAAGAATACCTCCCCCCGGGTCAAGATCAAGATCAAAATGATCATACTCTGGAAGAGATATGATATGAGAGAAATCATCTGAGAACTCCTCATGATCAAGATTGGAACTAAACGAATCATACTCGGGAAGAGAGGAAAAAGCAAGAGACGTGGTTATGCCACAACTCGTCTCTTCAGTATGATCGATATCGAAGCAAAATGATTCATAAATTGAAAGAGAAAGATCGGGATGAATAGTGGGACTGCCACTATTTTCTTCTGCCGTATCAGAGATAAAAATTTCATATTCGGGTATAGATTCCTCGAGCTCGGGCTCCAGAGGATCTGACGGCTCATCCATGTTAACGTTCTTCGGAGGGAGAGATGGCGACGGTTCTTCGTTCAATAACTTTTCAAGAAAAAGGATGTCCCCCTCCGAATCAAAGTAAGTATCATCAATTTTTGTCGAGATTGAATCATCACTAGCAAGAAAAGCATCGACCTCATCCAAAAAGAAATCACTTCCCTCAACCGGTGTGAGAGAAGGGTAGGAAGAGTCGGAAATAATCGGATCAGGAGATGAAATAGGATTGTTATTTGAAGAGAATTTAGTTCCATCCACAGAATCAACAATCTCAATATGATAAACCGATTTCGGAGGTGGGACAAGTGGTGTGCTCTTAGAGCTAGCAATTTTCACCACTTCCGTTGTGGTCTCCGATTCTTGTTCATCATAATAAAAAATACTCTTAACTTCCGTAGCACAACTCTCAAACCATTTGCTCGAACCAGGGGTAATTTTCATCTCTTTGAGCTCAACACGTTTATTTGAAGTACTCTTAACCGTGAATTTTGAAAGTATCGACTAACTTCTTTTGGAAGCAATTATGGTATCAGATTTTTGATCAATCGTAGCAACGTTGCATTTGGTGGTTAGAGATTTAGAGCCCTGATTAATGTTAAACGTGACTTCTTCATTATCAACTCGTATGGTTAATTCTTCGGCGTATACATCGATGAGAGCATGACTCGTTCTTAAGAAAGCTCTCCCCAGAATGAGTGGAACTCGAGGATCGGCATCAAAGTCTACCACAACGAAATCAGTGGGAAAGTGGAACTTTCCTACTTTCACAATGACATCCTCAGCTATTCCAAGTGGACGAGTTATAGTACGGTCCGCTAGCTCGAGTGTCATGCAAGTAGATGTAAGCCCCGGAAGAGATAATTTCTTCCATACCGAGAGTGGCATAAGGTTAATGCTTGCGCCAAGATCGGCCAAGGCTGAGCACTGAACCATCCCCAAGAAATCACATGGGATTAAAAACTTCTCGGGGTCTCCGAGCTTTTTGGGAAGCTTCTTGAGGAGAACCGCCGAGCACTGCTCGTTAAGTGGGGTCTTTGCCATCTCAGACAACTTATCCTTGTTGCTTAGTAAACTTTTGAGTGTTGATGAGTACGCGATGTGTCGTTGCGGTTTAGCAGTATTAATGCCTACTCTAGTTTTAAATTTATATTTAGCCGACTTATCAATAACACAGACACTTAACGAGCAGTGTACCCGGTCAGTATGAATATAATAATAAGTAGAGTGTCGATCACTAAGAGTGGAACGTATTATCTAGTTATTCTAATCAGTATTTTAATATCCTAAGTTAGTTATACAACCTAATCTAACGCAAGGGGGTTCAGCCTGAGAGACTGGCACGGTTTGGTTATGATTAAATAGTAAACTTAACTAATGAGCACGAATCAGCGATTAGCACACACGTACATAGATAGATACTCGAGACAATAAGAAGACCTGTCCTGATAATTAAGTAGCTTGTCACTTGTTTTATTGCTAGTTTTATATGAAGTGTATATAATTAAACCTTTCTCGTTGGCTCTAATCTTATCGGCGAGTAAACCCTTAATGATTACTTATGTCTATCCTATTTATTCAAGAGACGCTAAAACAAATAGGCAAGGAAGGGGCATGGCGACCTAAGCAAGACTCAGCTAGACACAGAGGTTATCAATGCACTAATAAAAGTCACCAAAGACATCAACATATAAACTTTAATTAATGGGAAAGCAATATTAAGGGGAGTGCATGATCTTCCGTAGTCACATGACACAAGCCCATCAATCCTGATGAATTAAAGTGTACTAAAACAATAAAAAAAAAACTATTTAATGAATTGAATACATGCAGGACCTTCTTACAGCTCTTGTATCTTTGTTTAAGGTGTGTCTTGTGCTTCTTGGTCGTCTGAATTCGGCTTCGGTCTTCGAGCGCTAAGAGTCTACAAAATTCGTCTGGCCTTGTGGTATTTATAGTTTCTGTCTGAGGGATCGATGCGGCGCATAGAGTTGATAGATACGGCGCATTGACTTAACTTCGCGTGGGGTCCAAGATTAATATATTCTGGAATATTCGTACACCGTCTTTAGATCCGGTGTATCTTGATCTTTGTATGCGGCGCATGTACTTAAGTTGTCTTGGATTGTAACTTGTGAAATCTTGATAGTGATACACCGTATGTTAGAAGTATATTGCGGCGTATCTGGAGTAGAACAAGCTTGATCTTCTTCTTTGACCAAAGTTTCATATGCGGCGCATGACAGAATTGCATGTAACGCATTCTTCAAAGTCAGGCAATGGTCTTCGAATTCATCTAAGTATGATATTGCGTCATATCTATTGAGTGAGATACGGCGCATCTTCTGGATTTTAGTAGACTTTTAACATCTCGCTTGTTTTGCTCCATAATTAGTCCAAAATTGCCAAGTTTCACATAATGCTTGTTTTTACCTGAGAATTACTAAAGTAAACATTAATGTATCGATTCTCATGTATAATATAATAAAACAAGTCAAATAAATAGGATAAATGATGATAATAAAATGTACTTATTTGAGTTCATCAAATATCCCCCCACTTGAACTTTACTTGTCCCCAAGTAAACCTTAGAATTAATCAAATGAAAATGTATCCTAAAAGATATTAGGATTTATTTTTATATTTAAGCACGTATTCGTTTTGTCATAATCACAAAACCAAACACTTACCGAAGTAGAAACCAAAATAATTTTTAATGTAAAACAATTCTAAATCGTTTAGTTGCTTAGTCGTGACGAATATTCTATCATAGGCTTGGCAAGTATACGCATCTCCCCCACTAAAGCCAAGGAGTAACAAGTCTAAAGCGGTAAAAAGGGGTTTGTTGGTTAAGGGTTGATCATCCTTTTTAATCTCTATCGATCTCACATTCCAGAAAAGGCGACAAAATTACAAATACATGATCGAATCCACGACCATGATACTTGCAATTGCTCAAATCCTTAACTCGAATAGGCTAACGATAGGACCAAGTAATCTTCACCAATAATATTATATCAAAAAGGGCGACAAAATCATAAATACATAGCCGAATCCACGACTACGATACTTAAAATTGCTCAAATCCCTAATCTCAATAAATCAAAGGTTTGGATGAAGAATGATATATGGTATGGATAATATTTGGGATACAAATTGGTGTAAAATGAAAAATAAACAAAATAGATAAATTAAAATCCTAAGTGTGGTTAATCACTTTCCCAACCATCCCATGAATAAGACTCATATCATTGAATAACTCACGCTTTAAAACTTGAAACACACGCTTTAGGTAGATACGAATTATACTCAACAAAATCTCAATCAATGAATAACCTTAGTTGGCGTTCCCATAACGGCCAACTCCCATTCAATCCATAAATATAATATACAACAAATAGTGGTGATATCTCCCACTTAATACACAACTTTAAATAAGTTGGTTAAAACAAACTTCCAACTTTTCCTTTTTCTTTTTCTTTTCTATTTTTTCGATTTTTTTTTTTTTTTTTTTTTTTTTTTTTTGACATATAAACTTTATATGTGTAAAATTTCACAACTTTTCTATCACTATTTTTCCGGATAATTTTTTCATACTCTTCATACTTTCAGAAATAACTGTAATAGTGAAAGTAGCAAACACACGAAAAATAAACTAAAAGTTATACAATATTTACTTTCATACCAATTGCATTGTGCAATTTCCCGACCTAACCAAAAATAATGAATTACGTACGCGAACACAGGTAATGTAAGGAAACACACTTTGCCTAAAGCAATTAACCACGGATTTTAATCTACAGGGTAGGCTAAGGTGTAAGGGTGTATCGAAACATTATAACAAAGGTGTAAGAAACGAAAGGAATGGCTCTGAGGGTTTTTCTAGGGGTATCTTACTCTAAAAATGAGAGTAAACAAAGGGTTTATATGGGGGTTAACTAACCAGTGTAGTTAGTTAATATCACATAACATATAAAGGCTATTTGGGTGTAATCCTAGAAATTTACCAATTTAGACAAGTCACTCCAATTATATAGATAATACTCATTATGGTGGTCTCGAATAGTATACAAGACAAGTTCTAAAGTTTACAAGTCACCAGCACACTAAAGTTTTAATATTTTTGAAAGAATAGAGTTATGTGTGCGGTTATGTAATTTAGACTTTAAACAAAAACATACTAAAAAAAATTTAAATTTTGATATATTAAGCGCATTTTAAGCATATTTTGAAAAAGTTTAGGACAAGTAAGTGTTCTAATTCTCCATCCCCCCACTTAAGTTAAACAACGTCCTCGTTGTTTGTGTCAAAGGTTAAAAACTGGAAAATAAAAGAATTAGAATAGAAAAACTCCCCTGAGATTTGCTCGGTATGATCCTCCATTATTCGTATAAGAGCAAAAATCAACTTTCTTGTGGATGAGAACGTTTAAGCTTCATAAATGATGTATCCACAAAAAATGCAGGAATCTATAATACCATTTAGACTTTAACACACCTGAGTTAAGAAGGTTCAAACTTGCATAATACATTAGTAGTTAGTAAAAATAAAACCTAAAAAATTAAACTGTAAATCATCAGGTCAGTCGATACGCCGTATCTTATGGAAGAAGATACGCCGTATCGAGCCTGGAATAAATACGAATCAGAATAAAAGATGCGTCGTATCCTTAACCAGGGATGCGCCGCATTAAATAAACTGACAAAAAGTTTTAAAGTCAAAAATAAAAATGCAGAAAATGAAATAAGATATGACCAGTGCAGGTGATGCGTCGCATCTTATGATGGAGATGCGCCGCATCTTCTGCAGGTCTGACAGACTCGACACAGAGCAGAAAAGTAAAAAATTTTCTTCCGGGTTGTCTCCCGGTCAGCACTTGTCTTTATTCTAGAGTCTTCAAGTTAGACTCACGTTCAGCTCCTTAATACCGATCACTGAAAGAGTCAGAAGCATCGCGCTCCCTCATCGCCAGTCCAGTAATATTGAACACTCCTTGCTCGTCCTTAATATCCACGCCATTCTTCTTTAATATCTGTATAAACAAAGTTCTTTCCCTTTCGGGCAGAGATGACAAAATGATAGACGGGAAATTCTTATTATTATATAGGCATAAATATGCAAGGTGGGGTGGTAGTTCAATAAACATATCATTATTCAAATTTGTATTCTCAACTATTCTCCTACGTTTGTTAATCACTTCGCAATCATACCACTCATCATCAGAATCATTAACAATATCGCGCCTAAGTTCGGTAGGTACATTAAGGTCAATAAATTCCTCGAGGTTCTCATGATTAGGATTAGTTGAGTTGTTTTGAATCAATGTTTCTCCCATAAGCCTAGCTTCTAGATCGAGGTCCATATGTTCTCTTAATCCTAGCACATAGACACCTCTAATTATGCTTTTAGCAGGATTTTGGCACTTATAGACTAGTTTATTATTCCCTACCTTTAATGAGATTTTTCTTTTAAACACATTAATCTTAGCATGGGCGGTAGACAAGAAAGGTCTTCTAAGGATTAAAGGAATCTTAACATCCTCGGGCATATCTAATATAACAAAGTCTACGGGGAAAACAAACTTCTCAATCTTAACTAGCACATTTTCAGCAACCCCTTCAGGTCGTTTTACCGTTTTATCAGCCAATTCAATAAGCAGCTTAGTTGGTGCTAATTTTCCTAGTCCTAGGGTAGTGAATGTCTTAAGGGGCATAACACTAACGCTAGCTCCTAAGTCAGCTAATGCATTATTGAAAGATAAGTCATTAATTGAACAAGGTAAAGTAAAACTTCCTGGGTCTTTTTCTTTATGAGGCAAGGCACGTAAGTCGGTTGCAGAGCTCTCTTCTTTCATTGTAGCCTTGATCTCCTCTTCAATCTTTGCCTTCTCGTTGAGTAACCTTCTTAAACTGATTGAAGAATTAAAGAAAAATTCGGTCTTTGCAGCATCATTACCATTCATCAATCTTCTAGGAAAAGGTATGTTAGGGCTGACTTCTTCAGTAGTGCATATGGCCTTGACATGATCTCTTGGGTTAGTTTCAGTTGAGCTAGGTAAACTTCCGTATCCCCTTTCTTGAAGAACCTTGCACATTTGTCCGATTTGTTGTTCTAATGCTTTGATCGAAGCTCCTTGATTTCTTGTTATAGTATCCGTTGAGGCTCGGATTTCTTTGATCATAGCGGTGTTCTCTTCATGTCTTTTAGCAGCATCGGCCATAATTTGCTTTAGAGTGTCATCCAAAGTCTGCCTCCTTTCTTGATAAGTGGGATTATAGTTGTTCTTTTGATAATATCCCGGAGCAGCTTCCCTAAATCTTCCTGAAGGTCGGAATGGTTGTCCAAATTGTGTGTAGTATGCTTCTTCAAAAGTCTCACTTTCATTCTTATTAGGGCAATCTTTAGTGTAGTGAGGTCCTTCGCATTTTTCACATCCAACTTGCGCAGCATAAACTTTCTCATCACGCTTCTTCATCTCTCTACTAATTTTATCCAATTGAGCTTGAATTGCAGCAAACCCGTCAAAATTAGTGCTGCTCTTAGATCTAGTAGAGATTCCGTCGTGCCATTTTTGAGAGTGATTAGCAGCTTCTTGGATAGCTTTTCTAGCATCGGCTGCACTCATTTGAGGCACAGCTCCCTTAGCATCCAAGATTTGTCTAGTAGGCACGTCCAATCCTTGATAGAACAATATTATCTCCTGCATTGGACTTAGATAATGTTGAGGGCATTTCATCAATAAGTCTTTAAATCGTTCCCAAGCTTGATAAAGAGTTTCATCAGGCTCTTGCTTGAAATTGTTGATAGCCTCCATCTTTTTAGCAGTTTTAGCAGGTGGACAATATCTTTTCAGGAATTTGCTCTTCAAATCTTCCCATGTTGTGATTGAACTAGCAGGTTCATTCCTTAGCCACTTATTAGCAGCTCCTTTAAGCGAAATTGGAAAGATTCTTAGCATAAGTTGATCGTCAGAGACTCCTTCTGTAGTAAACAAATCTGCAATCTCGAGGACTTTTTCAACATGTTCATTAGCATCTTCATGTTCTGTTCCACTGAAAGCATTTTCTCTTAGCTCCTTGAGAAACTGACCCTTCAACTCAAACTTTGACTTTTCATCAAACTTTGGTCTAGCAACTCCTGAACTGTAATCAGCACGGGTTTTGTTCATGTATTCCTCCATAGTAGTGTTTTCCGTCATTGTTTCTGTTTCTTCTTCCTCCTTCTCTTCAGAAAAGTAATCAAGCTCGAACGAACTTGAAATTTCAAAGCTTTTTGTGTTGAAAAGCCTTTTAAGCAAATGTAAAGCTCGTTCAGGATCTTCGAAAGGTTTAATCAAGTTCTTAGTTGAACTCCTGGTCATGCACTTCCTGAAAGCATCACAAAAGCATCAGTAGGGTATGTTCAAGAAAGTATGATATCAGAGAATTAACAACGAAAACGGAATACGAAAAATAAAAGTTACTGATCTCTGCAAACGATGCGCCGTATCCAGAAAGTTGGATACGCCGTATCTTATTACGTTAAAATTTAATCAGACTTTTATTCAGAAAACAGATACACCGCTTATGAATAAGAATGCACCGTATCCAGTTTAAATTATCAGAAATCGATTATATTTATTAAAATTAAATGCGTCGTATTAACAAAAGCTAATGCGCCGTATTTTCGTTACGTTTCAAAATACAAGATTTTTGATTTAGCAGATGCGCCGTATCGATAAAGATCGATGCGTCGCTTTTGTTTAATAATTCGAAAAACTGTTTTTAATTTAAATAGAAAATACGCCGTATCTGTTAAAACAGATGCGTCGTATGGCGATAGGGTTTAGAAAAATTTCTTATTAAAAACAGAATACGCCGTATCTTGGGGAAAGATGCGTCGTACTCGAATTTATTAAACGCGTTGTATTTTATAAAAATTAAACGCAATACGCCGTATCTGTGAAAACAGATGCGCCGTATCGTTTGTATTAGCACAATACAACGATAGCAGAATGCAGAAAAATACAGAAAAGAAAAACAAAAATAAAATCAAACAAAAAGAAACAAAAATTACAGAAAATTAACAAAAACAGAAAATATGCAAATTATACAATGAATGCAATCTATCTAATATAACAGGGTTAGTGGTTAGAATCTAAAAAAAACTAAAAAGAAAAACCTAATTAAAATACTAAATCAAATTAACAGATAATAACAATTCACTCCCCGGCAACGGCGCCAAAAACTTGATGAGTGCGCGATGTGTCGTTGTGGTTTAGCAGTATTAATGCCTACTCAAGTTTTAAATTTATATTTAGCTGACTTATCAATAACCCCACACACTTAACGAGCAGTATACCCGGTCAGTATGAATATAATGGTAAGTAGAGTGTCGATCACTAAGAGTGGAACGTATTATCTAGTTATTCTAATCAGTATTTTAATATCCTAAGTTAGTTATACAACCTAATCTAACGCAAGGGGGTTCAGCCTGAGAGACTGGCACGGTTTGGTTATGATTAAATAGTAAACTAAACTAATGAGCACGAATCAGCGATTAGCACACACGTACACAGATAGATACTCGAGACAATAAGAAGACCTGTCCTGATAATTAAGTAGCTTGTCACTTGTTTTATTGCTAGTTTTATATGAAGTGTATATAATTAAACCTTTCTCGTTGGCTCTAATCTTATCGGCGAGTAAACCCTTAATGATTACTTATGTCTATCCTATTTATTCAAGAGAGGCTAAAACAAATAGGCGAGGAAGGGGCATGGCGACCCAAGCAAGACTCAGCTAGACACAGAGGTTATCAATGCACTAATAAAAGTCAACAAAGACATCAACATATAAACTTTAATTAATGGGAAAGCAATATTAAGGGGAGTGCATGATCTTCCGTAGTCACATGACACAAGCCCATCAATCCTGATGAATTAAAGTGTACTAAAACAATAAAACAAAACTACTTAATGAATTGAATACATGCAAGACCTTCTTACAGCTCTTGTATCTTTGTTTAAGGTGTGTCTTGTGCTGCTTGGTCGTCTGAATTCAGCTTCGGTCTTCG
Organism: Artemisia tridentata subsp. tridentata; assembly: GCA_021014915.2. Classification (NCBI taxonomy): domain Eukaryota; kingdom Viridiplantae; phylum Streptophyta; class Magnoliopsida; order Asterales; family Asteraceae; genus Artemisia; species Artemisia tridentata. The sequence goes on from CP139504.1 coordinate 263,848,017, forward strand.
AGTGCTAAGAGTCTACAAAATTCGTTTGGCCTTGGGAGTATTTATAGTTTCTGTCTGAGGGATCGATGCGGCGCATAGAGTTGATAGATGTGGCGCATTGACTTAACTTCGCGTGGGGTCCAAGATTAATATATTCTGGAATATTCGTACACCGTCTTTAGATGCGGCGTATCTTGATCTTTGTATGCGGCGCATGTACTTAAGCTGTCTTGGATTGTAACTTGTGAAATCTTGATAGTGATACGCCGTATGTTAGAAGTATATTGCGGCGTATCTGGAGTAGAACGAGCTTGATCTTCTTTTTTTTCCAAAGTTTCATATGCGGCGCATGACAGAATTTCATGTGGCGCATTCTTCAAAGTCAGGCAATGGTCTTCGAATTCATCTAAGTATGATATTGCGTCGTATCTATTGAGTGAGATACGACGCATCTTCTGGATTTCAGTAGACTTTTAACATCTCGCTTGTTTTGCTCCATAATTAGTCTAAAATCACCAAGTTTCACATAATGCTTGTTTTTACCTGATAATTACTAAAATAAACATTAATGTATCGATTCTCATGTATAATATAATAAAACAAGTCAAATAAATAGGATAAATGATGATAATAAAATATACTTATTTGAGTTCATCAAGTGTAGATGCAAATTTGGGCATAAGGATGAGAGCATCTGCGAAGCTTTTGTCAAAGTGCAATTCATTGAAGATTTTAAAGAATTTCTCCATTTGTTGATTGGTTTTGTCTCGAAGCTTCTGATCGTTAAGCCTCGAAGGATATGGAATCGAAGGCTTAGGATTGGTCTTCGGAACATCTGGTTCAGGAACTTGAGTTTGGACATCTGGAGGTTGGACGTGTGCGGTACTTCGTGGGCTTGAGAATTGCACCTTGTCCATTGTCACCTCGGTATCTCAATTCACTTCCCTCGGTGGAGGGGGCATAGGAGTCGAGGGTCCATTATGCGTCTTACCACTTCGAGTGGTGACGGCTTTCAACTCAGCATTAGGATTAGGAATGGTATTGCTCGGAAGTCCTCTGGAAGATGAAGAACCTTGGTTCATGTTCATATTCATGAAACTGCCCATCATATTCTTCAACTCATTTGTTTGACGAGACATCGTAGTATCAATTTCCTTTCTCAACTCGAATTTCATATTATTGATTTGAGTTTGCATTGAAAGTATGCTGGACTCAGTAATTTTCATGAAATCATTTGTCAAAGGAGCTTGAGGAGGTTGTTGATAAACTTGTTGATTCGGAGCTTGATAAGGTTGGTTGAAATTGTTATGGTTTTGATTGGAATTCTGAGAGGTGTTGAAATTTTGACCTTGATTTTGAACAGAGCGATTTTGATTATTTTGGATTTTGCACGGGTGGAAAACCAGGTGGTACCATAGCATTTGGTGCTCGGTAATGAGTTTCAGCTTGCGGTCGGTATTGATTGTAGTTTACGGCTGCTACGGGAGCTTGGTAAAAAGAAGCATCGGTTGCTTGACAATCGTAATACGCATGCGGGCCACTACAAGTTTAGGTCGACGATTCAAGATATTGCCACCGGCGGCTGCGTTAAGAGAATCTTGATCGTTTCCATTCAACTCCATTATAAAACGTGTTGATTTGTTGTAACTCCGTGAAATCATGATGTGGGCATTTTCTTAGGAGATCCTTGAATCGTTCCCATGCCTCTCCGAAGTTTTCATCGAAACTTTGACGAAATCCTGAAATTTCATTCTTTAGATTAGTCATCTTTGACGGAGGAAAGAAATAATTGACAAATTTTTGTACGAGATCTTCCCAAGTTTCAATGGTTCGAGGGGGTTCTTTTTCCGGCCAAATCCGGGCTGCCCCTTCGAGTGAAAACGGAAATAGCATCAATTTGATAACTTTTTGCGGCACATCCTTGTAATTGATGGTCGAGGTCAACTTGTTGAACCAACGGATGTGTGCATATGGATCTTCTCGTTCAAACCCGTGGAATTGATTTGTAGACACGAGTTGAATCAAATGCGTCTTCAATTCAAAATGATCAAAATTGATTGCCAGTAAATTGATGGCATCTCCGTAACCCTCGGTGGGTGCTTGGAGCATTTCGGCCATTGTTCGATTGTCTGCCATTTCGTCAATGGGAATAGTACGAATCTCGGGTTCGACTATTCGGGCAGCACGTCTTCGAGAACGTCTTTTCGAAATTGCGATGAGATCATGAAAAGGACACGTTGATCTAGAAGAACGAGTGCGCATGCACTAAACAATTCAATTAAAACAAGACCGAAGCAAAACACAAGTGAACTTAAACCTTAAATCAACAAGCGCACGGTAGCTCTCTGAAAGAAAAACGCACAGAGTGGCGGAGGAGCAAAGGTGGGCAATAAATGCTCCTTAAAAACCCGCTCCTTTCGGTTCGTCAATTTAATGCAAAACCTCCTGAAACCTCCGTTAGAGTTTGTTTATCAATCAGAGGTGAGCCGAATTCGCAAGCGACACAAAGGCAAGTTTTAAATCTTTTGTTTGGGAACTTATTATGATAATATTCCAAGTTGAGGAATATTATATTGAGATTGCTTTTATCTTTTATTTTAACACAAGAAAACGAGAAACGTTTTTGTATTCTTGTTTTTATATGATAATATATATACAAAAGAAAAGAAAAATATTTTTGTTTTTTATATTTTTATGAAAGCGAAAATGTCACACCCCTAAAATCGGGTCCAGCGGAAGCATACATGCCACTGGGGTGCAACTCAATTGGTATCACAACACAAGTGCAAAGAACGGTTTTCACTTCAATCATTTAGATTAAAATTGTTTAACAAAAGTGTTGAATTTACATTGATAAAAGTAGTGCGAAAATAGGCCCTTTAAAATAAGAAAAACGGTCCCCAAATGAATATCAGAGTCTCTCATGACCATGCCATGCCCTGCCAAAAGCCTCCAGTGGCGTGCTATTGCTTATACCTGAAAATACATGCTAAAGTGTCAACACGAGGTTGGTGAGTTCATAGAGTTTAATAAAAAAAATGTAAAGCCTTTGAAAATGATTTCCCAGCAAAGGCATTGTAAATCCACCCAGATCCAAGTCTCGCCCATACAAGACTTGCAACCTGTGTGTTTACAACCCACTGCCAAATATGATTTGATTTGATGAACAAAAGTAATATGTGGACCATGATTTAATATACATTTAGTTAGATTAGTACATTCAGTTACGTGACCAATTCATTTGGTTATGTGACCCGTTCATTCTGTCATGTGACCCATTCATTCTGTCATGTTACCCGTACATCCGGTTATGTGACCCGTTCATTCTGTCATGTATGTACATAGTGGTGGGGCCAGTTCATTCGGTTAAGTATGCATATTCATTTAAAGTGCTTAGGTCCATGAGTAAAAAGAATTAAGTATGATACAAATGATTTTACAATACATTCGAATGAATAACAAATTCATAGGTAGAGTAAGTAATGGTTTGGCTAAACAAGTGGCATAATCAAGTAAATCAAGTATACATTTAGATGAAAATGAGCATGTATTCTCCGCCAAAACGTAATCCAAAACGTTAAAGGTAGGGGCTTTGTTACTCACCTGGTGCGATAGCTATAATGACAAAAGTGGATATACTGAAATGAGGCACGATCTCTAACCGCAACCTAATGTGAATGATAGGATCTAATGTAAGCAATGAAATGAAGCTACACATGCAAATACGTATGTTAACGATACCACTCGTTAGTTTTGGAAATAACGTTTATTGTCGAAAAATACATTTTTGATGTCTCGTCAAGTTATAAACTACTTTTCGTGTAAATATGTTGAAACGGTACTCCACGATCCTTGTTTGGTGTTCTATTGGTAAATATAATGTTTTCGTCGCAAAATACCACTTTTCATAACTTGTGAAAATATGCCCAAATGGCCTCGTAAAACTAGTCGTGAAATATTGCTCGTTGAGTGTTAGTGATCAAACTCGACGCTTTTGAAAACCTTGTAACATAATCTTTATGTCGTCTCATTTGACTTTTGACCAAATACGTCTCGATCAATTAGATAATCGGCTATCAACTTGGTGACTTGCAAAAATACTAGTCTTTATACTTGGACATTATTTTCATATAGTGCTGTCAAAAATAGTTTGTAAATCGTTGGCTTCAAACGTGTATATCTCGGTCGTTATGAGCTCGTTTTCTGCGTTCTTTATATCCACAGGTTCGTACAAATATGAACTAACATATTTTCAGTAGGTCGGCTCGTCTAGATCATGTCTAACGTCTCGTTTTGTCCTTCGAAATTCGGAAAAACAGCAAGCATTTTTCAGAAAATTAGTTTTCGTCGTCTAACTTCGAAAAATCATATCTCCTTCGTTATAAATCGGTTTTTAGTGATTCTTGCGGCCACGGTTTCGTATTTGAAATTACTTTCTAAATATCGATTCCAAAATAGCCCAAAAGTTACTGATTTTTCTAGATTTCACGTTTAAGGACAGTAGCCTTTCTAGTGTTGTTAAAAATCATTTTTATGGTTCAAGACTTATTTATACCACTTCCAATTAACACCACAAGTACTCTAATCCTACCATACACCTTCTTAGGGTGTCATGGTTTCCTAAACATCACTAACTATAGCGGATCTCATGAGGATGTTAATAAAAACAATAGATCTAAGGTTTATGATGAAAAGTAAGTAAAGTGGTATAGATAACTTGTATATTTGCATGATCAATTACTAATATAACTTGATAATACATCAATATATGAATAAAATGGAAGTATGAAATGATCAAAAATGTTATTGAAGCTTACTTGAAATTATGGAGTGATTTGATGAGAAAATGTGTTGTAACTTAGGTTTTTTACCACAAAACCCTAACTAGTAATGTAAATTGAGCTTGATTAACACTTGATCTTCAAAATTTGGTGGATGATTGTTGGTGTTCTAGGGTTGGCCGAACATAGAGGAAGAAAAAGAGAGAATATGTAGTGTCTTTAGCTAGTTGATTTGTATTGTGTAGTGTTATAGAAATAAAATAAGGGAACATGTAGACATAAACATTAATGGATGAGTACTTGTAAACAAGTGTCCTTATGGTTTAGGGTGGCTCATGGGGGGGGGGGGGGGGGCACATGGTGGAGAAAAGGAAGAATAGATGGCTCATTAATGATCTTGTCTAAGTGTTGGAAAGTATTAGTGTGTTTGTGTTTACATTAGGTGTTATCGGGTACCGAGTTAACTAAAAATAAATGGTGACGAAGTAAAATAAAATACGACGAAGTTGTAAAAATTGTAAAATCATATTCCTTGCATGAATCGGGTGTTAGAATAACTATCGGGTTAAATTATCGCAAACCGACAGAGTTATAAGCTCCTAACGGAAAATATAGCAATTGGTTTAAAAAACACCGGGTAAAGTAATAATATAATCTTTATATCATTATAATTAGTTTGAAAATGTATTAGGATCATTGTCGGGAGTACTGGGTATAATATCAGTAGAAATGACTGAGTGGTAACGTTAATTATATAAATAACCATACGTAAATCGAAATAATGCATATCCGTGCATGAACTAATGTACTGATGATGTTATTGATGTTATGCAGACTCCCCTAGTCTACATGATGTGTCCTTCCTGACAGTGCATGAATTCGCAGCTAAACCACCCTGGTTACGCGAATTTGAATACCCGTAAACCTAGTTTACGTAATGATGAATGATGAGCATGAATACTGATTTTCTCCGAGAATGAATAGTGTTTCGTGAATAGTAAAATTTTTGACGACTTCTCTAAGTCTCAAACTGACTTCAAAAACGATGAATAGTAAAATGATGAATAGTGATCAGTGAATAGTAACCCATGAATAGTAATTTCCCGAGATGAATAGTGAAATTTGAAGCTTGAAAAGGACCTGAAATTACGGGTTGTGACATATTCCACCCATTAAGGGAATTCAGTCCCTGAATTCAGTTAATGTTGGTCTCTGGAGTAGACTCGGTGAAATGATGTGGATATTGGATTCACATTGCGGTGATAAAAGATAAAACATCCATTAGATAGGGATTCATAATAGTACATGAAGTTCATACGATAGAACCTAAAGTGAAACACAAAAGAGATACAACACTAGAGAGTTTAGGTTTCCATTTATTTATAAGGCAAGAATTCTCTTCTTAACCATTGCCATTGTCGTTGTCATTGTCTTGACGAGCTTCGTACTTCAACGAGCTCTTCCTCCATTCTGGTTTCTCAGCTCTGGGCATTCACTCTTGAAGTGTCCAATTACTCCACACTCATGGCAGGTTACCGTGACTTTCTGATGCATTACGAGGGTGGGAGCCTTGCAATCCTTGGCTTTGTGTCCGACCTTTTGGCATTTTCCACATTGAGTGGGGCAAGGTCCATTGTGGTGAAACCAACATTAGTTGAATTTGGGTAACGTCCCTACATATCCCTTATTTACACTTGGCCCCACAACGTAGGCCCTAACCACTTCATGTTGTTTGTATGGCGGCCGATCTTGGTCATTTCCTTCGTTGTCATCCCTTTTCCTCTTGTTATCGTTGTTGCTGTTGTTGTTATGGTCATTGTTGTTGACAGTAGTCCCCTTCTTCACCACCTGTGCCATAAGCTTCTGAGACATCCTAATTTCCTCGTCCAGTGTTTGTGGGTAAAAAGAAATCACATCTCCGCGGATGCTGTGAGGTAGTCCAGCAATGAAATTTTCTAGCAGCTTTTCATTATCTGGAACCATAGTTGGGCATTGCACAACTAACTCCTGAAACCTGCTGATATATGCCTCGATATCATTACCTGCTGTTACTAGCTCATAAAACTTTGTTTCCAACTTCTTTATTTCAGTGCGTGGACAGAACTTCTTAGTCAGCAACTTCTTGAATTCATCCCACGTAATCTTGTGAGCATTTTCCATTCCCATGGGTTTTGCATACGAATTCCACCATGACATAGCTTCCCCAACGAGTGTACTGGTAGCAAACTTTACCTTGTCCTCCTCTGGACATTTGCATAAAAGAAATACAGATTCTGTCTTTTCAAACCAACGAATCATAGCAGTGGCTCCTTCAGTCCCTTTGAATTTTTCGGGATCACCACTTTTAAAGTCCTTGTACGTACATTTACGCCCATTAGTACCATTAGCAGTTGTTCCTGCAGCTTCTGCGGTTTCTGCCCGTGAAGCGGCTTCAGCAGCGGCTGCAGCTACGGCAGCCCTTTCAGTCACTAGTGCTGCCTTTATACTGTCGGCAACCAGCTTTCTGATCTGGGCGGGTGTCATAGTAGTAGTAGCTCTCTTGGGTGGCATGATTCTTCAAAACAAGAAAAGAAGAGCGAAACGTAAATAAGGCTTTTCCTAAATGTAGATGCTCTGGAGTGGCATGTCATACAATGAAAATTGGAAGTTGCGTTATGACTATCTGGCTTGCTTCTAGACGGTGGTTCACGAGGTGATGTAGAGGTGAATGTTCTTGCAACGATTGAGTATACACATATGAATGAAACCTTTAGAAATTGGGTAGAAATGCAACCCAGACATAATTCTATTATAACTGTCCTTAGTATTGCAAAATTCATCTCTGAGTCGGGCATAGGTGGTCAGCCTATGTCCCACTGTCCCGGGTCGAATATAGATGACCAGTCTATATTCCACCGAGGTTCAATGAATTTTGAAATACTCAGCTCAGTTATACTAATACTATGTCCTTCACATTTGAAATGACGTTCTGAAAGACTACAGCAAGTGACCAAACTCGAGTTCGAATGATGGAACTACTCAAGGAAAAGGCGTAACGCTGAGACAAGTATGATACGCGAGCATGCTTATATGAAAGACAACTATAGGAATCAACTAGAATAAATGGGTATAAATGATTTGATAATAAGACACAAATCTCATTAAATATGTCAGCAACAACCACAAATGAGGCATCAGCTTGGCAGGCAGGCACGCGGCGGTCATAGGGTTAAGTTTTTGTAAATGTAGCTATAGTCTAGGTTTTAAAATCACCCAGTTCTCTATAGCCAAGGCTCTGATACCAATCTGTCACACCCCCAAAATCGGGTACAGCGGAAGCATACAAGCCACTGGGGTGCAACTCAATTGGTATCACAACACAAGTGCAAAGAACGGTTTTCACTTCAATCATTTAGATTAAAATTGTTTAACAAAAGTGTTGAATTTACATTGATAAAAGTAGTGCGGAAATAGGCCCTTTAAAATAAGTAAAACGGTCCCCAAATGAATATCAGAGTCTCCCATGACCATGCATGCCCTGCCAAAAGCCTCCAGTAGCGTGCTATTGCTTATACCTGAAAATACATGCTAAAGTGTCAACACGAGGTTGGTGAGTTCATAGAGTTTATTAAAAAAAATGTAAAGCCTTTGAAAATGATTTCCCAGCAAAGGCATTGTAAATCCACCCAGTTCCAAGTCCTGCCCATACAAGACTTGCAACCTGTGTGTTTACAACCCACTGCCAAATATGATTTGATTTGAGTGAACAAAAGTAATATGTGGACCATGATTTAAAATACATTTAGTTAGATTAGTACATTCAGTTACGTGACCAATTCATTTGGTTATGTGACCCGTTCATTCTGTCATGTGACACATTCATTCTGTCATGTTACCCGTACATCCGGTTATGTGACCCGTTCATTCTGTCATGTATGTACATAGTGGTGGGGCCAGTTCATTCGGTTAAGTATGCATATTCATTTAAAGTGCTTAGGTCCATGAGTAAAAAGAATTAAGTATGATACAAATGATTTTACAATACATTCGAATGAATAACAAATTCATAGGTAGAGTAAGTAATGGTTTGGCTAAACAAGTGGCATAATCAAGTAAATCAAGTATACATTTAGATGAAAATGAGCATGTATTCTCCCCCAAAACGTATAAAGGTAGGGGCTATGGAACTCACCTGGTGCGATAGCTATAATGACAAAAGTGGATATACTGAAATGAGGCACGATCTCTAACCGCAACCTAATGTGAATGATAGGATCTAATGTAAGCAATGAAATGATGCTACACATGAAAATACGTATGTTAATGATACCACTCGTTAGTTTTGGAAATAACGTTTATTGTCGAAAAATACATTTTTTATGTCTCGTCACGTTATAAACTACTTTTCGTGTAAATATGTTGAAACGGTACTCCACGATCCTTGTTTGGTGTTCTATTGGTAAATATAATGTTTTCGTCGCAAAATACCACTTTTCATAACTTGTGAAAATATGCCCAAATGGCCTCGTAAAACTAGTCGTGAAATATTGCTCGTTGAGTGTTAGTGATCAAACTTGACGCTTTTGAAAACCTTGTAACATAATCTTTATGTCGTCTCATTTGACTTTTGACCAAATACATCTCGATCAATTAGATAATCGGCTATCAACTTGGTGACTTGCAAAAATACTAGTCTTTATACTTGGACATTATTTTCATATAGTGCTGTCAAAAATAGTTTGTAAATCGTTGGCTTCAAACGTGTATATCTCGGTCGTTATGAGCTCGTTTTCTACATTCTTTATATCCACGGGTTCGTACAAATATGAACTAACATATTTTCAATAGGTCGGCTCGTCTAGATCACGTCTGACGTCTCGTTTTGTCCCTCGAAATTCGGAAAAACAGCAAGCATTTTTCAGAAAATTAGTTTTCGTCGTCTAACTTCGAAAAATCATATCTCCTTCGTTATAAATCGGTTTTTAGTGATTCTTGTGGCCACGGTTTCGTTTTTGAAAGTACTTTCTAAATATGGAGGCCAAAATAGCCCAAAAGTTATTGATTTTTCCAGATTTCACGTTTAAGGACAGTAGCTTTTCTAGTGTTGTTAAAAATCATTTTTATGGTTCAAGACTTGTTTATACCACTTCCAATTAACACCACAAGTACTCTAATCCTACCATACACCTTCTTAGGGTGTCATGGGTTCCTAAACATCACTAACTATAGTAGATCTCATGAGGATGTTAATAAAAACAATAGATCTAAGGTTTATGATGAAAAGTAAGTAAAGTGGTATAGATAACTTGTATATTTGCATGATCAGTTACTAATATAACTTGATAATCCATCAATATATGAATAAAATGGAAGTATGAAATGATCAAAAATGTTCTTGAAGCTTACTTGAAATTATGGAGTGATTTGATGAGAAAATGTGTTGTAACTTAGGGTTTTTACCACAAAACCCTAACTAGTAATGTAAATTGAGCTTGATTAACACTTGATCTTCAAAATTTGGTGGATGATTGTTGGTGTTCTAGGGTTGGCCGAACATAGAGGAAGAAAAAGAGAGAATATGTAGTGTCTTTAGCTAGTTGATTTGTATTGTGTAGTGTTATAGAAATAAAATAAGGGAACATGTAGACATAATCATTAATGGATGAGTACTTGTAATCAAGTGTCCTTATGGTTTTGGGTGGCTCAAGGGGGGGGGCACACGGTGGAGAAAAGTAAGAATAGATGGCTCATTAATGATCTTGTGTAAGTATTGGAAAGTATTAGTGTGTTTGTGTATACATTAAGTGTTATCGGGTACCGAGTTAACTAAAAATAAATGGTGACGAAGTAAAATAAAATACGAAGAAGTTGTAAAATTTGTAAAATCATATTCCTTGCATGAATCGGGTGTTAGAATAACTATCGGGTTAAATTATCGCAAACCGACGGAGTTATAAGCTCCTAACGAAAAATATAGCAATTGGTTTAAAAAACACCGGGTAAAGTAATAATATAATCTGTATATCATTATAATTAGTTTGAAAATGTATTAGGATCATTGTCGGGAGTACTGGGTATAATATCAGTAGAAATGACTGAGTGGTAACGTTAATTATATAAATAACCATACGTAAATTGAAATAATGCATATCCGTGCATGAACTAATGTACTGATGATGTTACTGATGTTATGCAGACTCCTCTAGTCTACATGATGTGTCCTTCCTGACAGTGCATGCATTCGCAGCTAAACCACCCTGGTTACGCGAATTTGAATACCCGTAAACCTAGTTTACGTAATGATGAATGATGAGCATGAATAGTGATTTTCTCCGGGAATGAGTAGTGTTTCGTGAATAGTAAAGTTTTTGACAACTTCTCAAAGTCTCAAACTGACTTCAAAAATGATGAATAGTGAAATGATAAATAGTGATCAGTGAATAGTAACCCATGAATAGTAATTTCTCGAGATGAGTAGTGAAATTTGAAGCTTGAAAAGGACCTGAAGTTACGGGTTGTGACAGAAAATTTCTTAAAGAAGGATCTCAAGTCACTAATCGTTTAAACTTTAACGATATTGTCGCAACACAACCTCCCCGGCAGCGGCGCCAAAAATTGATTCGTTTGAAAGTACGTATATATCAAAAATACCAAGTAAACGTGAGAATAGACAAACCAACCCTTTAGGAAAAGGTTAACTTGCAAAAAATCACGCTTGTGATATGTGTGATACCAGGCAAGTGATCACCCGGGTCGTGTCCCAGCGAGGTTGGAATCGAGGATATCGTGTAAGTTTTGGAATTAAAGTGCTTGATGATTGGAATTTGGAATTTTGTGTTTTTAATGTCTAATTAATAAATGAGAAACAAATTCTCAAAGGAAAATTAAGATTAAAACAATTTAAACTAAAAACGCGAGTCGGGAATTATAAACACGAGCCTACAACTGAAATATTTAGAATTCTAATCCTACAAGTGCCAATTTATTTTTCCTAGGATCTATATGACAAAAGAAAATTTTGGGAAAAAGATTTGTATTTTTCTGACTTTTATATTTTTTATTATAATTTAATTTGATTTAAAAACTATTTATTTATTTTTTATTTTTATTATTTTTTATTTTTTTTAAAAGCTTAATAAGCACAAGAAAATAAGCTATTTTTATAAAGCAACAATTTATGAAAACTTGAAATAAGCACAGAAAAAGTAGATTAAGGTGGCCGCTTATAAGAGACTTGATTGAATTTTTTTATTTTTCTTTTTAAAACTTATAAAAAATATTTAACTTTTGAAAAGAGAATATTTTTAAAAGTCAAAAATAAGTTTAGAATAAGCTGAATAGCTTATCAGTTGGCTATGTGATGAAATAAGCTAAGGTTTGAAATGAAAAGGCTGTTAAGCTAATAATAAGCTAAAATGGGAACTGAAAAGTGCTGAATAACTAACAATAAGCTAAAGGTATACATGAATAAGCCACTAGAACCTACAAATAAGCACTGAACAACACTAAATAAGCAAAAAAGCTGCTGATATACCTAAGGGACAGGGCAAAAAGGGCTTTTTCAAGCCCTTAAAAAGCTGATCAGATAAAATCCTAAAAATCTATAAAAAATGCTAACAACTAGAATAGCAAGCCAAGATTCTCCATACCAAAATTCAGCTTATAAGGGCTTATGATGAAGAAACTAAAAATCAAAGAAAAAGGCTGAAACTTGGGAAATATAAAAAATGCACAAAATTAGAACAAGGCTTTAGGGGACTTAGTGACTACTGAAGATAGACCAAAATGGACCTAAATATGCTAAAGAGGAGGGCTTATAAAGCTTTTAGCTTATAAGAGCTTATAAGATGTTAGAATGCTTAAAATGCTCTAAGTGTATTCAAAACATGAAAATTCTTAAAAACAAGCTAAAAGCTCCTACTAACAACTCCTATAGGCTTAGTTAATCAAGATTAAACTAGGGAAACTTGCATATGAACTGTACTTTACCATTTCGACCCGTTTTGGCTGTTAAGCCAAACAGCCCTTAATGGTTGGCTGATTTGGATTTTCAAATGAAACAGGCTGTTTTAGACTAAGTTTTGGAAGACAGCTTAACAACTAGTTGTAATGAGCATTAGAAAGCATTTATCTAATAAAAATAAGCACTGAGATAAGCTCTTATCTAAATAAGCTATTTTTGGCTTTTTTGAAGATTTTTAAGAAAAATAAAACATAGGCTAAGTTAAACTGATAAAATAGATAAAAGGCACTCTTAAACTATCAATAAGCAGATAATTTTTAAAATAAGCTATAAATAAGCTATGTAACAGTAACTAGGAAAATAGTGCAAGAAAATGGAAAATGCTTACAACTGTTTGAGGTTATGAAACCAAGGCAATTGATCAGAACTACACTAGGCTTGACAAGAATAAGCTAGAACACCAAATTACTCTTCCAGAACAGCTTATTCCATCTGAACTGCTTATTGTGAGCTTCTTTGACTTTCATTGACTAAATTGATCTTTTCAAATTTAGAACGGCTAGTAACTAATATAAGCTTACAAAAGGCTATGATTAGCTTATATAAGCTTATAGCAAGGGTACTGTGGCTTTGTGACAGATACTTAACAAGACTTAATGCTTAATTTGACTGAATAAAAACTTGAAATTCTATTATTACTGAAACTGAGTACAAGGTTACTTGAAATTAGAACAATTTGACTGAATATGATTTGAATTAACAACTGAGAACTTAAAATTACAAATTATAATGACTTAACTTACAAAAGTCGACTACTGAAAATTAACTACTTACTTTATAAGCTTACAAACGACCCTATTTATACTAAAAATATCCGGGAACATTCTTGTCTTCATCTCTGAGTGATTTGGAGCCGTTGGATGGGCTTACTTTAATCTCAGCTCTTCATATGAGTTTTGGCGCCAAAATGGTGTGAGTGGGAAAATCACTTGGTCCTGATAACTTGTGATGGGAACGAAGCATTAAATGCTTCTTGGACTGTTAGGTTAAGTGTAGTGCTGAAGAAGCTTGGAGTGGGTTGATGGTGGTTTTGTCAGGGATAAGGGGTGGTTTTGGTTTGGCGGGTGTTAGCTTTAGAAGAAAGGTTTGACTGGTCAAACCTTGTATTAGCTAAAAAGAAAAACGGGTTGGGTTTTTTTATGGGATTGGGCTTGGGGTGTATTGGTGGGCTGGGTTTAGTAGGTATTAAGGATTTAAAGTTTTAAAAGTGTAAACTTTAAGGACCATTTGTGTAATAATCTGAAAATTCAAGGACCAAGCCTGCCAAAAATAAAAATTATTTCCAAGGACCATTTGTGTCATTTTGGTATTTTTTTGGGGGTTGACTTTGACTTTTGTCTTCACTTGATCAAATGCACAATTGTTGCCAAGTCGATCCACAAATGCCCGTTTTTTGCTCCGTTTTCAATCCTTTGGTACCTGAAACATATAAAACACAAACCAAGGATATCTGCAATATATTTTGGGTGTTTTTTGGGCATTTTTGTGTCTTTTATGGGTGTAAAATGATGAGTATTTACACACTCATCAATGTAGTTTCCCACAAGTGTTACAAGGGGGAGACGAAGCATAATCCACATATCCCTTCTGGCCAGATGAACCATAAGAACGGTTGTTCTGCTGATAGCTACGAGACTGCTAATCCCTATCCTGCCATGACCTCTGGTTGTTGTTCCCTGTCTGTCGTTACCACGCCTATCATAACCCTTGTTGTCATAACCTCTCTGATCAAAACCCCTATGATTACTGCTCTGAGCCGCCGGACGAATGCGGTCTCCATCACGATGTCTCTTATTACTCTGAGCTTCCCTTTCCTGCAATATCTCTATGCTACGGGCAGCTTTGGCAACCTGTGCCACATCTGTGAACTCAGTGTTCACAATTCGGTCAAGAATCCAATCATTTAGAGCCCACTTAAAAATTTTCGCTTGCTCTTTCTGAGTAGCAGCCCTAGCACCCAAGAACCTAGCCAAACGAAGGAACCTCTTATTGCCTTTCTCATTAATTATTTACTCTGAGTTCGCATTCGTGCTGTTAGTTGTCTCTCTCATTTATTGTTTGTTCTCATTTATTCTCATTTAGCATTCGAGATGCATATCGTTTTTCTTATTTTGATTTTCTCAGTTATTCTCTTTTAACATTCGTAATATTTATGGAATTCATCATTCATTGGTTGTTCTCCTTCGTGACACATATTATCTTTCTCATTTATTGTCTGCTTTCCCAGTTATTGTCTGTCTCCTTTATTGGCATTTAGCATATTGTAACGCTTATTACTTTCTCAATTCTTTTCTATTTCACTTAACCTCTTTCAACAATCGTGTGTCTATTATCCTTCTCAGTTATCGATTTTCCTTGTTCATTCTCATTTGATATTCGCAATGAATATTGTCTGTCTCGTTTATTTTTGAACCTCATTTAGAATTCTGTCTTTCAGTATTGGCCTCTTTTGACTATTGGTTTGATTCGTTGGTTGTCTCGATTAATTGATTATTTGTGTTAATATTCTATATCTCTTTGCTTTACTATTATTGTAATTTATGGTCCTTCTGTTTGCATTAATTTGAGTCATTGTCCTCTCTTTTGCACAGCCTTTCATTTTCTTCTTCGTTCATACGAATATCAAAAATTTCTTTTGAGAACTCTATGCTCATACTAGTACGAATGATATAGACATCTAAATCTATTATTTATTTTTTTGTTCATTGATCCTTTCATTTGCATCGTTTGATAACAATTTGTGTCTTTTTTCGTGCAAATACCTAATCTTTCTTTTGAACACTTTTACTCATACTAGTGCCAATATTCCTGACACCCACTTTTGATCCACTAATGTTATTCATTGATTTTTAGTTGCATTAATCAATAATGACTTGCTCCTTTGTTCATATGGATATTTAATCTATCCATTTTAAGCAGTGTTGCTCCTAAAACATTATACTCGACATAAACTTATTACCATTTTATGGTTCATCAAGATCTTTCATTTGTATTATTATTAATTACACCTTGTAACTATCATTTCTTCCATGGCATTGACATCTACTTCTTCCGACTGATAGTACGTTTCCTTAGTAACCTCTTTCATATTATCATTAGTACGCACCAAGACTTAGGGACAGCGCACCAGGACAATAGGCTACAGGCAGTTCAAGATCTTCAGGAAAGTTACGTGAAAGTTCGCCACAAAAGAACATGCTACATTTCGGAAAATGATGAAAACCGAACTCAATCTACATTGAACCCTACAAGAATTTGGAAAAAGCTATACCGGTAGCTTATTGACATGAACTTCTGCAAGATCTTAGTAGTGTGCTCAACACGTTTCGTGATTCGAACTCGAAGAATTTCCTATCGGATGAAATCCTCGTCATTCCACTAGAGAAGATTCGGCTTGACGACAAGGTTAACTTTAATAAGGAACCAGTTAAGATCATGAACTAGGAAGTCAAGCGACTCAAGTAGAGTGCATTCCCATTGTCAAGGTTTGAATACTCGATGTGGACCCGAGTACACATGGGAGCGAAAAGATCAGATTGCGACGAGAGTACCCACATTTCTTATTTTTTTTCTATACACCATCAACCGATAAGATAAATTGAATCATGAGGACGTGATTCCTTTTTAACGGATGGGTGATGTAACAAGCGTGAAATTTCAGGTCATTATTTTTACTAATTTTAATTACTTAATTTTTCTATTTTAAGTAAATTAGCTTTTGCCGGGAAAGTTGCCCGCGTACGTCGTGACACGTATACTTATATTCGTAATTTGACTCAGACTATGCCCAGTCTACCCTTTAATATGATTTATTTTCCCCCACATACTTGTTTTCATATGGAATATTCAATTTTACCATTTCTACGCGAAGTTTGCACTTTTTACGTTTTACGCGTTTTCGACTCGCGTTTTAAGCTTTAACGACTCTATGACACTCCGAAAGGCTCGAGAAATATATGAAACATCAAATTATGTCATTTTAAGTTAAATGTGATATTTTTATGAAAATATTACCTTTATGACATTTATTTTTACAAACTATGCATAAAATGTTACTGGTTTAGCTCCGTAGGCCTTTAAACTCACTCCGTGACCTATAATACTTGTACAAAAGCTAAATAAACTATCCATATACCCGCCCCACCCCCCTTTTTGGCCGACCAAGCTAGGACAAGTGTCCTAGACACTTGTCTTTGCTAACATACACACTCCCTCTTTTATAAATGCAAGCAAGCCCATTTTCCTTTCACCTCATTTGAATAAACTCATTGTTATTTGTATCACCTCTCCAAAAACTCTACAACTACTCTCCTTTTCCCTATTTTGGTCGTGACATAGTAGCCCCAACACACCCATCATCAATGATTTTCCTGCTTCAAAATCTTGTGCACATTAACTAGTCTTTGATATTGGTAAGTCCCTTGTATCTTTTTAATCTCATTTTCTATTTATAATTGTTAGATGTTTTTCTAGATCTAAACTAATCAACTCTTGATGTGTTATTTTGGAAGATTGATTCAAGATTTCATGGGATTTTAGGTGTTAGATTAGTTAGTTAGGCTTGAATGAGTTTGTTATTGCAAGAGTTATTGGGTTTTTGTGATCGTTAATCTTGATTTCCACCTTGACTGTTATCATAACCATCCTAGATTTTTATTTGAAAACCATTTAATCCCTAGTCATTTTGGTTCATATATCTATAAAAATAATTATAATGATTAAACATTGCATGCTTTACACAAAAACCCATTAAATAGACATAAAGCATCTTGCTTGTCATTGGTTGAAACTGTCCATATTTTCAAGCACCAAAAAGGATTCACCACTTTGTTCTCAATGGGTTTTAAGCTAATAATTAAGACCTGAAAATTCTGTAAAACATTCATTGTGACTCGATACAAGAATTTGACTCAAACAAACAAACAAATACGATAGAATATATTTTAATCATCAATTGTTAACTTTCATGTTTGAATTCGTTCTTTGAAACAAATATGATCTTCCCTACACTTATCTTTTCGTAAAATACCTTTATATGCAATTAAGACGAGGTTAAAAATAAAATAAAGCATTTTCACAAATTATATTCGAAATATGAAAGATAAACAATGACGATGAAACATATATATGACACAAATGAAATAACAATCAAACAAACAAACAATAAGCTTGGGTTGCCTCCCAAGAATCACTTTTTTTTATTTATGAGTATTGTAGCTAGACTCAAAGTCATGTCCTATTACTTGTAGGAAAGCTCCTCATTGAGGATATCCTTTGGATCAAATTTCCCCTTTAATATTCGCTTAGTAGGCTTCCTCCGGTATGACCTTTCAAACTTCTCTCCATTGGGATCTATTAATGTCATCTTAATGTGCCATAAACCATCCCTATATTTTGGTGGCTTAATCCAATTTCATTTAATTTCTGGATCCTCCTTACCCCATTTATTCATTTTAAGATTCATTGGTAAAGCTCTTAGGAACTCAATCATCTTCCTAAATACTAGAGGGTCCTAAAATGGGTCAATCTCGGTTTCCCTAGAAAATTGTTGTTCCATATAAGATGCATTCTTCACAAATTCATCTTCTAAGAAAAAGGGGCATTGAGGTCCTATAAAATCTTCATTGACTCGGGGGCTATATCTTGATGGTTTCCTATACCTAACTAACCAATCGGGCATTGTTTCCTCTTCATTGTCATACTTATGCTTTTGGACAACATAGATCGACCTAGTGTATCCTTCTCCTACCGCTATTCTAGATATCTTACAATCTATTATCGCACTAGCGGTTGCTAAGAATCCTCTTCCAACAAGCAATGGGCTCGTAATATCACTTAAAATATCTAAGACATGGAAATCCGCCAAAATAGTCAATCTATCTATGTGTATTATCATGTCTTTTAGTATCCCAACCGGATAAGCTACACTTCCATCCGCCAATCCTATAACCGATTCTGTTGCTTCTAGTTTTCCTAAGTTAAGGCTCCTATAAAGGGACAACGGAAGGATGTTGATGCACGATCCTAAGTTGCCTACGGTATCATAGGCCTTGGAATTCCCAATCCTACAAGGCAAAACAAATATGCCCGGATCATCTAACTTATTGGGTAACTTATTTTGAACAAAAGCGGACCCATTCTTACCCAACTTAACTTTCTCCTTATATTTCTCCAAAAAGGGAATTGTAGTAGGGAGCATGAGTTAAGACATCAAGAACCAGACTTTCAAGATAAAGATCTTGGAATTTATCATTAAGATTAAGGTTGGGTTCTTGTTTGGGTGGTGTTTCAATAACTTGGTTGACCGACACGTTAGTTGGTGTGTTATCTTTAAGGTATTGGTCTTTTTGAAAAATTTGAGTTTGTTTGAAACACGTGTTTATTGAATTGACCTAGTAAAATTGAGGACAAGAGCTAGGAGACGAAACCGATGAGATAGAATTAACATTTAGTTTCGGGTTCTTGACGGTGTCACTTGGGAGTGCTCCTTATTTGTGTTTGGTTATGGGTATTTTTATATTCAAGTTTTAATATTTATATTTAGCCGGACTTATACCTTAAAGACACACTTTCACGGGCAGTGTACCTGATCAGATGTAGCCAGTGGGGTAAGTACGAGGTGGATCTCGGGAATGGTATGCTTAGATCCTATCTAGTGTATTTTACAAGTTTAAAGGGGGGGTTTTGATTTATTTGATTAATTAACTACTAGAAAACATAAAATGTAAACTAAACTAATTATACTAAAGTTGTGATCAATGAGAGAAAGAAGTGCTAGCCATGATAATCCTATTCCATTTTAGTTATCCGTTCATTAGTGCAATGATCTAATTGTAAAGTACTGGTGACGTTAGGATATGTGGGGAATGTCTCCGTCCAGATAACACCCCCACACTCCTATCTAACCTAGACTAGACCGCTTGGTCCATGTATCTAGCCACTATACATGTAATCTCCTAGGCCATTTAGTCCATGTACATATCGGACTACAAGCATGCATAAAGTTATGTCATCTAATCGATGTGATTTATCAGTGGTATCCACTTGGTCCACGTAATACCGTACTCATTCTCCACTTGGTCCATGTAAGAAGAGCACGCCCCTACTTAAATGTTTTATGTCGAAAACGTAGAGGGGGGGGGTGAATACATTCCCGTTTAAAAACTTGAATCTTTTCGTATCAAACACCCGATCAAGTGTGACTTAATATGAAAAGTGTCAACTCTAGTCTTGCAAGAACTAGAGATATTATTAAGAAACATATAAGACATGTCTGAATAACACAAGTTTAGACATATAATAAATAACGTGCCATGTAACAAACACATCTAACACAATATAAGCAACAAACCACAAAAATATAAATGTAATGAAAAATATAAATGTAAAGCGGTAAATGCAAAAGTAAATGTAAAGAGATAAGTAAAGAAAGCGCAAACCGGACACGGCGATTTATAGTGGTTCGGTCATGAAGCTCCTCTTAGCCCTACTCCACTCCCCGAGTACCCAACTCGAGAGTTACTTCACTAATCAACAAGCTCCCTTCTTGGCGGAGAAAACCATATAACGTCGCTTACAATATTTTTCGACACTAAGCTAGATGTCGAGTTCTTCTTCGGGTGCAACCAAACCAGTTATGTTTTATGCCCCAACATAACAAACCTTGTATTTTGAGGCCTAAACACATTATTTTCCGACATTAAGCTAAATGTCGAGTACTAATCTAGCTAGTACCAATCTCACTCACGATCTATCCGTTCCTCACAAATTACACAAGCTACAAGATCCACATGATCTACACTCGATCTACCTAATCTACTCACGATCCACCCGATCTACTCACGATCTACCTGATCTACCCAATAACAACACAAGCTACACAAGATCTCCCCGATCTCTACAAGATCACAATGATTCACAAGGACTAACTAATCAAGATAATAGACAACTTGATGTATACCAAGAAACAACAACTGCGTAACAAATGTTACGAGTGCACTAGACTAACCCTACAACACTTTGCATCTTCATGATACGGTGTGTTCTTCTCTTGCACTAGTAGAGGAATGAATGTGATCACTTGAATGGATGATTGGATCACTCTTAAACAAACATAAACTAACTATATGATCAAGAAAGTGGATTGGAGTGGGTGGATAAAGAATAAAAAGTTCTGTGTGAAAAACCTTACCAAAATGTGTAAAATGGTTCACTATTTATAGGCAAAGGAAAAACTAGCCGTTACAAACCGACAGTACCACTAAATACCCGATGGTACCACTAAATTTAGTGATACCGTGGTACCGTGCCATACAAGGGATGCTCCAGTTTTTGTTTTTAGTGGTGATGGTTTATTTAGGGAAGTTTGGAGCTGATTTGGGGGGAAAGATAGCTGTTGGGATTTTTAAACTAATTTTTCAAGATAAAACGTTTCTTTTTAATTCAAAAATAATTTGTAAAATATATTTATAAAAAAATGTTTTGTCACATTAAAAATATGAAGTTTAGAAAAAAAAATTATTTCTTTGATCATCCGTCAAGTTTAAATTTGTTTGTTCATACCTTGAGTAATTTACGTCGGGATAGAAATCAACGACTCTGTTGAGGCATACTTGAGACGTCGAGAGATGTTGATGTAAGTATGCATAGATGATTTGTGTTTACAAGTAACTTGTGCATTTTACGTTATGCATTACAAGTTACATGTTTTTCATTAATAAAACCGAAGAAACCGTTTAGTTTAAATATCGTAATATTTGCACTAACAACCTCCCCCTTTTTGATGATGACAAATATGTAAACCGTGACACATAGTAAAATGTAAAAGTTACCTGTTTACACTTCCTTCTTCCCCTTTTGTCGAATCAAAAAGGTAATTTCCTTGAGCTCTCCCTTGAATTCACTCCCTACTCACCCTTATTACACTACTTTCCTTTCTTCCCAAAAAGGCGAGCTTGCATCATCCCAGTGAAGTCTTCTATCACCACTGTTAAAAAGACTCCATGCTATGTATTCAAATACTCCCGAGCTCCTCCTAGCTCAATGCTCTCCTATAGTAATTGTATCCCCTTCTATATTTACCTTTGTTTCTAGCCAATCCATGGATCAAATTCTTACAAAGGCTTTTCCTACATCAAGGGCTAGCTTCATGCAACATAATATATAATAGAATAGGAGCAAGATTATAGGGATAGAGTACACATAGCAAAACATGCAAGGGTTAAACTATGTTAAAACTTAGCTACTAAAAAAAATGAGTTTGATGAGCATATCAAAGTATGCAAGAAGTTAGACACGTGATGAAAGTGTGCCAAA
The DNA here is from genome assembly GCA_021014915.2 of Artemisia tridentata subsp. tridentata. Lineage (NCBI taxonomy): Eukaryota > Viridiplantae > Streptophyta > Magnoliopsida > Asterales > Asteraceae > Artemisia > Artemisia tridentata. Next base: position 263,870,094 of record CP139504.1, read on the forward strand.
AGGATAAACACAATGAAGCAAGCCCAAGAAAGTTGAGAGACACAAATATGTGAATTTGTAATGCAATTCAATCACTCTAGAGGGTCACAACTTGACCGACAACCTAAGGTTTAATTGTTCAACCAATCATGGGAATGACACAAGAAATTATGGGAATAACTTCTTCGAAGTTGTCATTGGGAAGTTGAATTCCAGCAAACCTTTTGAACGACATAATCATCTACCTAAGATGATTGGTGTTGAGGATAGTTTGTTGAAAAGACATACTCTAAACGAGCTAGACTCGACAGAAGTTATACTTAAGAAAATGAGAACGATACGCACCTAAATGCGAATGGAAATGATTGCATCAGATGGGAAGTTGGATTTGACCTTTGAGAAAAGGTGGGAAAAGACGGTTTAGATTAATATATCGTTTGCACTGACAATGAGCTGCATGATATATTTTAAAGGAGAAAAAATATGCATGTGATCCTAGTGAGGGTGAATTTCTCTAACGGGATTGGCGTAACAAAGTTCTAGAGTTCTAGTTTCGGATGATCCTAGTTATGTGTTAGAGATAATTTTGGTGCATGAAGGATTTTGTGTGATTGTGTAGTTATACACTTTGGGTTGTGAGGATTGAAGATTATTGAACTAATCATCACTATCAAGAGTGAAGAATAGTTACAAGGTTTTGTTGTTGTAATGGATGGCTTACTTGTAAGGTTTGAGTATAAGGGTTGAAGGTTCTGAAACCAAATATCACTATCAAGATTGAAGTTTAGTTATAAGGATTGAGTATGATGATGAATGATATTATTGTGAGGTTTAATGTGAAGGTTAAAGGTGCTTGTATAGAAGGAATAGCTAGGTGATCACAAAGAGTAGTGGTTAGGAAGCTACAACCGACTGTGGTTATGTAAGAGGGGTTTTGCTAAGTAGCGGGTACTTAAGAAGTGAGTGTTTCAGCGAAGAATTCTAGGGAAAAGGAACCACAATTGTGTGTTCTTGAGAGTGTTTGGTGAAAGACTAAATGTGTATGAGTGTGTTTTTGCTCCCCCTTAATCGATGGCCATCCGGACAAGATGTGTTGAAAAAAAAAAAAAAAAAGGAAAAAAACGTTGACGGAAGCGATGAGCTTAGTAACGTCATGACAAGTGGTGGATAGCATACAATAAACTTCACATTTGAAGTCACATAGCTCATCTCAATCATTGTGAATATTCATAGAACATTCATATGATGAGGCATGTGATTACGTGGAAATGTGCTAAGGGTTAAGAAGATAGAATCTTCAAGGTTGTGGAGTTGGTGATTAGGTTTTTGTAGAGTTATCTTTGCTTGAAGAAACTATGTTGATGAAGAAGGGTTATTTCAACTTATCCTAGCGGTTCTTAGCTTGAAGTATGTAGAAGATGAGTGGGATGTGGAAGTATTGGTAGTGTACAACGAAGGTTGAGAATTTTAGATAAGTTGAGAAGATGCTGGATACAGTAGTAACCAAACATATGCTGTGTATAGTACCATGCAGAGGTGAAACGGGAAAAGGCTAAGGAATCAGAAGATAGGCAGAATCTATTCAGATAGGAGACGGTTCTGGTTCAAGACTACAGCAAGTGTGTTTTGATAGTGCTTTTGAAATTGTGAGGATTGAAAACTAAGTAAACTGTCTCTGCAGACAACGGTCTGACGGTACCGTTAAATTTAGCGGTACCGTCCCCTATTTAAGGGTACTGTGACCTGCTAAGGTCAGTTTTGACCCAGAATTTGATTTTTGACAAAGAAATTTCATATATGTTGTGATTTTTCTGGACCTTAGATTAAAGGAATTTATACCAAATAGATTCTTTTATGAATGAATCCAACGGGATTCGATGAACGTTGATCGAGAACGAGAGATGACATTTAATTACATTTCGCAAATTAAATATACTTTAAATATTTCGGATGAAATATTTAAGTTGTCATTGGAAGCTTGAGAGGATTTGACTTTAATCTAGAGATGTTTTAGAAAAACATAAATCAACGATTTGAGAGGTTCTAACGAATAAATATCGTTGATTTAGTGAGACTTTTAGACATGATGAAAGAATCTATACCTAATAAATTATTTGAGGTATTAATCCAACGGGATTTCACACGAGATTATTGACAATCCAAGATGACTTTAATATTTCCAAGGAAATACTTAAATAGTCATTAGACATGACTCGAAGGATGACTTCAACATTTCCAATGAAATGTTTAAATAGTCATTAGACGACACATAGGTGATGTTTTGAACACATGTAAATTATGAAATTTACGGAATGTGTTCCATCATTCCAAGAACTAAGCATAAGTAGTTGAATGGTTCGCGTTTGAGAGGTTTGGATGTTTCCTTTCTGGACGTTGTCGCAAACGGGATGATGACGGATTTCAATGTGCTTATGCGAGTGTTGCACGGGGTTTTGAAAAGTGTAAAGCATGGCCTATGGTGCTGATTCGCAGTAGGGTTTGGGATCTAAAAGAATGAAGTATTTTACTTACACAGCGGTGGTAAATGTGTGGGTGAGACTCGATTTGGAACATAAGGATAGGTTTGGTGTTTTTAGGGTGATTGATGGGATTTTTGGGATGAACATCCATTGTTGTTGTGGCATCGTTGCACGTTGGTAGGTGATCAAGATTGACAACGAAAAAGAAGAGACTCAAAAATGTCAAACTTCGTATAAGCATATTGCCCGTTATACGAAAGAAAGAGAGTATCAACGTACTCTTGGCGAGATAGGATGATATGTTTGTTTTCTACCCTAAAGCCGATGGATAAGTTCGATCCTTATTATCTATGAGGTGAGCTATTGTCTGACTAAGAAATTCCAGTAAAAATTTCGTTAATATCCAACGGTTAACGAATGAGATATCGCCTTTTAAAAACAGCACTGCAGACAAATACGAACATATAAACCAAAGTCGATTTTGTTCTTTCTTTCTTCGACTAAAAACCTTGTGAATCCCTAGATCACGATCCCCTTTCTCTGATACCACCTGTAGAAACTAAAAACGTGGTAAAGATAGTTTCTTGGACCGTTTGTGACTCTAGACTTGTTAGGTCTAATATTATCTAGGAATGATAACGTTCACATGATAAAACATAGCGGAATAAGAACGATATCATAAACAAGTTTTTTCTTCTTAATCTTTCATACACGATAAGGCCCAATTCTACTTGATCAGGTGAGAACGATTACTAATCTAACAGGAATCATAAGATCTTTGAGCCTTTAACAAAACACTAACCCTAGGCGTTTTCTATAACCCACACACCTAGGTTACACACATACACCTTTAGTCGACTGCATCTTGTCTAGACTTAATAAACTCAACGACCGTATGTCTCTTTATATACTAGAGACATCTAGGGTTTACAAAGGAAAACATTCCTAATACAATAAGGAAACTATTTTAAGCATATCTTCTAAGAATCTTCTAAAAGCTCCATCTTTTTGTAGTTTCCCTTCTTGTCACTTTAATTCCTTCATGTTTCATTCTTCATGTTTTGTATCTTCAAATCTTTTTGACCCAACAAATATGGCATCTTCAACACAAGTGTGAGTTATGACCCGATGCAAATTATTTTCGTCTTGAGAGCACTACATTATTTTCATAACAACCGAGTGTGATTGAGTATGTAGATTCAAGATAATATATTTCATTATATTTTGATGTTATCTTGAAGCTATACAAATAATGACTCCAATTTCATGTCCATACTCGAAAACTTGTCAATTAAATTCGATGATGATATCAATCATAATTTGAATAATGAATTGATATGTACTCGAAATCTTTCTTGACCCTCACGATCACTCCTTTTAAAGAGAAAATAAAAATTTAAGGAATGTGTTCTATTTATTCTAATACTAGTTGTATTGTGAGGTTAATGACATGTTAACTTGTTACTTCGAGATTGTCATTTATTTTTATGTACAAAAAACTAACTATTATTAAGTATAATATTCTTAGTTTTCGACATATCATGAGAATAAAAATATTTATCTTAACCATTTTTATACAACATACTTCAAATACTAAATGTTTGAAACATTTTGTGTGTGCGTTAGATCAATGCAAGTTTAATACATTTTCTTTTACTCAAATACTAATGTATTAATATGATCTTTTATCTTGTTTAGACAACCCATGGTCAAGCAAGACAAGAGGATGTAATGTTTTAGAGATCATGTTACAGATTTAATGAAAGTGTTAAATATTTTGAGGTGATATATATATATTTTTTAAACTTAAACGTTTGGAAAAATAATTGTGTAAGACAATATCTTTTTACACACATGATCAAACAACTTAGTTTCCATTCCTAAGAAGGTTACTAAAGCATTTTAAAACTTGCAAGATGTCGAAAACACATATGCAAGAAAAGTGGTATATGCCTATATGCAATGCAAAACCAATTACGCAACTTAGTGCAAGAAGTCTAGTCTAAGTCCTATTGACGCATAAACCGGAAAATTAATAATCAACACATAGAAACACGGCATGTAAAATGCTAGTGATAATAGATATAATTAGCTCAACTAAAGATAACTATAAGCACTCAAAAATATTAACTAACAATACTAAGACACCAAGAAAAAAGAAATAACCATTTAACATAACACACAAAAATACTTATCGTCATTTTGTGTATTAAGTATAACAATGTATACTAATCTTGATTTTATTTGAAAATAAATTATTTTATGTTGGATCGTATTTTGGATTGATCTTGTGATTCGGGAGGTCGGGTATGATGGAAATATATGATTTCCATTGTTAGAGAGAGTAGAGAGACAAAGGAGAACTTGATGTTTTATTAAAGAAAGTGAAAGGTGAAATAACACACACAAGTCTCACCCCTCCATGGAAGTGTGGAGGGGTATATATAGTCACTCAAACACATAACTTTACAATAATTACGTTTCTAGTCCATGTGTTTGAGGCTTACATAGTAACTTATGTAATCCCGTAAATGTCGTTCCATTTACGTGTTAGGAGCATTCCCAACAATCTTCCCCCAATGGGACGACATAAGGGATTACTTACACCATTTCCTACAAGTACAAAATCAAGTAAAATAAAGTCTTCATAAACTCTTCAAGTGCTGAGGATGACTACAGTTGACGCTCTTTGTCTTCATCTTGTACCTCGGCTTGAGAACTTTTCTTCACTTGTAGGCAAATGATGTAATATGCATGAACTGGATTAACTTCCCCCCATGTCATGCTACATGTCTTTAGCGGTTTCTTCATACACTTCTTTTTGGAGAAGTTTCCGAATCAGCTTCCCCCCAAACTGACAACCATCTTTAGCAGATTCAAAACTTTGATGTAGTTAACATGTCTTCTAACTTATGAAGTTTTAAGTACGCAGCGGAATTTGTAGATAACATCGTAAACCACACCAAGCAAATCTGACTAATCACTGAATTACAGTTATACTCAATCCGGAAATTCTGTTCGGGGGTAACATGCAAGAAATCAGCAAGATCTTCTCACATATGCAGATGCTTCACACCAAACAAACCAAGATAAACGAAATAATACTTCTTCCCCCTGATTGTTGCGGTCTATCGGAATAATAATCACCTGTGTACATGCGAATACTCGATAATATGACCATGTGTGAGGCATCATAATACGGTTAAAACATCACATGTAGGTACCTTCACACAAGACAACCCGTGAAAGTAGAAATGATTACACCAAAATCACAAAACTGAACCACTGATCATCTCTGCGGACGTCTCTCCGGTAGTAATAAAATTGTAAGCTCGATCACGTGAGTTTGTTATGCATCCCCGATGTGCACATTTCTTCCCCCTGATTGCAGATACATGTGGAAAAAGAGTGTTTTCGCAAAGAACTCAAGAAAAATCAAAGAACATCCACTGTCTCTTCCCCCACGATGTCTTCGCGGAATCGAAAGCATACACACTATGTTTACGATGGAAACAGAGGCAGCGTAACTCTATATGTCCAATTAGTCAAAGATGTGTGAAGTACCATAAATAGCCTGTGAGAATCAACTGCTGATAAAATCTCTACTCATTGATACTCTTCTCTGCTAACTCTTTACCGACCCCATTATCATTCTAACAGCTTTTTGTAGTGACTACTGATGGAGAAAACCCACTATGACGAACTTGAGATTGAAGTAAAATAACCTGAACTTTTGACTTAAACTTGCACTATTGACTGACTAAGAACCAATACTGAGAATTTCAATAAAGGTAGAATCATATACCCATCCAACCATCCTTAACTGTATATGAACTTCTCTCGAATTATCCACAGCTTTTTGTGACACTTGAGCACTACAACGTAACTCCTTTAAAGTGATAGCTATACACTGTGAGCACAACAACATAACTCCTTACATCAGGTATAACTAGATAACTCAAGTCTTAATCCTTCTAACGGTTAAAAGCTCGAACAAGGATCTCTAAGAATCATGCATCCAACCAACCCTGATATCTTCAAGATACTAAGTACACGCACCCGTGAAATTCCACTTCAACCTCAAATAAACAATAATGAATTAACGCCGTAGTCACATCTTGCGGTTATATACCCAAAAACTAGCCTTCTGAAGGTTTAAGTGAACTTTGATAATGGTTTATTCCCGATCTTGTCAAAAACGTATCCCCGTTAAAATTTGTATCAACCAAAACTTGTGATAAAACATTTCAGCCCTTATCCATTCTTATGATAGAACATAAGTAGTCCAATCCAGCCTTGTGAGTATGACCTTGCAGCCCAAAAATCAGATATAGGCCCACAACAAATCAGATCCGATCCATAATAACCGGTCATTGATAAGTTAAAAGCAACACACTTCACACAAACCCTAAACACAGATTAATTTATCATTCACCTACCACATACTTATTCTCACCAAAATCATCTTCCAAATCTCATATCACAAATTATAATCAATCGATCTCATTTCCTTCATCATAATATCAATTCATCATCAACAGCAACTAAATCTCAACAGATCGAGCATCTCAAAACTTCTAACCGTACCCTATGTGTAATCAAATATCTGCTCAAACCAAATCAAGAAATCTTTTTAGAAGGCTTCAAGATCATTAAGTGGTCTTGGGTAGGTGTAAATGGTTGTGATTTATTTTGTTGTTGATTTAATTAACGAAACAAAGAAAAAGGAATAACATAATTGTTATTTTCTTTATCTTTTGGATTTCGGATATTTAACATGAAGCACAAGCTTCAAATTAAAGTCAGTGAAGATTGAAAGTTTGTGTGTTGGACCTCCAGGTCTTGATGTTTCATTGAGTACCACGAACGAATCTGAGATTTTTAGATGTTTATTTTTTAGTCCGAGTCTTGATTAATAGATAATGAGTGTTGAGGAGTGAAGTGAGGGTAATGGTTGTGTCTAGTTAGGATTTGGTTATGTTGTCGGATTTTTTGGACTTGTTATTGGCAGAGGTTCGATATATTTAATCATCATACTAGTCTCATCTTTGTTTTTCTTTTCAGTTCGGTTGACCTTGGACATGTGATGTTGAAATGAAGTCACAAGAGTTGGTATTTGATTTGGTCGTGGTCAAAAACAGTCTTCTCTTCATCTTATTCTTCTTATGAATTTTGATAAGTGGTTATAGAACCAATTCCGACAGATTTCACTTTTTGACCTGAGCAATTTCGATAAATCAAATTCCGACAGGTTAATTCCGACGGGTCAATTCTGACGTATCAATTCCGACGGTTAAGTCCAATTTCGACGGTCTTATCGAATTTCTTTACAAGAAATCGATTTCAATTCCGATGAACTAGGGTCTGTTGGAATTGCTTTACAAGCAATTCTGATAAAAGACGGTTTTGACCGTTTGACCATCAAATCCGACGATTTTTCAGACCATAAATTCCGATGAGTAATAGGCCACTTTTTCCGACCAGTTTATGACCTCAAATCTTCACGATTTGATACACTGCATTCACATGAATAAAGTATAGACTGATGTTGACCATATGATGTAACATGAGAACAGATACAATTTTGACAAGATAAACACCACGAAAATCAACCAAAACTAATAACCAAGCTCTGATGCCAATTGTTGGATCGTATTTTGGATTGATCTTGTGATTCGGGAGGTCAGGTATGATGGAAATATGTGATTTCCATTGTTAGAGAGAGTAGAGAGAGAAAGGAGAACTTGATGTTTTATTAATAAGAAAGTAAAAGATGGAATAACACACACAAGTCTCACCCCTCCATGGAAGTATGGAGGGGTATATATAGTCACTCAAACACATGACTTTACAATAATTATGTTTCTAGTCCATGTGTTTGAGGCTTACATAGTAACTAATGTAATCCCGTAAATGTCGTTCCATTTATGTGTTAGGAGCATTCCTAACATTTTACTTCCTGTTTCAAAATTTGATTAAGTTCAACACTTTGAAAATATAAATACATCAACGTGAGATGTTCTCTTCGCAATTTTACTAAAAGTTTACGCAATTGGCATGACCGGACTAGACTTTGTGTTACGAATCAAAGACTTTGATGAATTTCACTTTACAATCAATTCCCAAAAGTATTTTGAAATGAAAGTAGAATTAATTACATTTAAAACGATAGGTGGTACGACTCCTACGGACTTACGGTTGATTTTATACAAATTACTGAAAATGACCCAATTCTGAAAACAGACAGACAGATGCACGGTACCTTTTAATACCCCACGGTACTATTAAATATAATGGTACCGTCCTATATTTAGTGGTACCGTGACCTGTTTCCTGATTCAGTTTATTATTTTAGTGCGGCGAATCGACGAAAAGATGTAAAATTTAATAAACTAGATACCGAACATATAAAATATATATTAAGCATCATTTCCATGTTTAGGACTAAGAAAAACATTTATGATAATACTTTTACTACAAAATAATGGTTTGTTCCAAACACTCCTTTCAAAACGGCATGACTTTATGACTCGTTCTAAAGATATGACCTGACAGTTACAAACTCTATTCTGTTATTGGTTTAAGAAAACCTTCAAGCTAGTATGACAAAGTATACTTAACAACAAAACTTGTAAGTATTAAGCAAGTAAATACTTTTCATATTATATTCCCCTTCATGGGTAATTTGATACATGGATCGTACTCAATTTTGAAAACCATTTGTTTTAAAATTTTGAATGACCTATCTCTGATACCAATTCTAGAAAACGTAGAGGTGGGGGGGGGGTGAATACATTCCCGTTTAAAAACTTGAATCTTTTCGTATCAAACACCCGATCAAGTGTGACTTAATATGAAAAGTGTCAACTCTAGTCTAACAAGAACTAGAGATATTATAAAGCAACAAATAAGCCATGTCTCAATAACACAAGTTTAGACATATAATAAATAACATGCCATGACACAAACACAACTAACACAATATAAGCAACAAACCACACAAATATAAATGTAATGCAAAATATAAATGTAAAGCGGTAAATGCAAAAATAAATGTAAAGAGATAAGTAAAGAAAGCGCAAACCGGACACAGTGATTTATAGTGGCTCGGTCACGAAGCTACTCTTCGCCCTACTCCACTCCCCGAGTACCCAACTTGAGAGTTACTTCACTAATCAACAAGCTCCCTTCTTGGCGGAGAAAACCATACAACGTCGCATACAATATTTTCTGACACTAAGCTAGATGTCGAGTTCTTCTTCGGGTGCGACCAAGCCAGTTATGTTTTATGGCCCAACACAACAAACCTTGTGTTTTGAGTCCTAAACATATAAACCACGTCACTTACATTATTTTTCGACATTAAGCTAAATGTCAAGTACTAATCTAGCTAGTACCAATCTCACTCATGATCTACCCGATCCTCACAAATCACACAAGCTACAAGATCCACATGATCTACACTCGATCTACCCGATCTACTCACGATCCGCCCGATCTACTCACGATCTACCTGATCTACCCCATAACAACACAAGCTACACAAGATCTCCCCGATCTCTACAAGATCACAATGATTCACTCAAACTAACTAAACAAGATGATAGTGAACTTGATGTATACCATGATACAAAAAGTGCGTAAAAAATGTTACAAGTGCACTAGACTAACCCTACAGCACTTTGCATCTTCATGATACGGTGTGTTCTTCTATTGCACTAGTAGAGGAATGAAGTTGATCACTTGCATGGATGATTGGATCACTCTTAAACAAAGATAAACTAACTACATGATCAAAGAAAGTGGATTGGAGTCAGTGGATAAAGAACAAAAAGTTCTGTGCGAAAAACCTTATCAAAATGTGTAAAATTATAACACCCCCAAAATACCGCAGTAGAAGATAGTGTCACTGGGGTGCTACTTTATAATACAAAGTACACATTTTGAAAAGTTTCCATCCGATAAATTAAATCATAGTTACAAACATGAAGTGCCAAAGCATTTTTACAACGTATCAAATGGTAATGATAAAAGTATAAGTCTCCAAAGCGTTCCTTATGACTTTATGTTCCATGCACCTGCGATCGCCTTACTAACCTGAGATAAACATGCTAAAAAGTGTCAACCCAAAGGTTGGTGAGTTCATGGAGTTTGTTGTAATAAGTTGAAAAGCCTATAAAGAACGTTTACAAAGCAAAGGCATTGTAAATCCACTCAGTTGCAAATCCCGCCCATACAAAACTTGTAACCTGTGTGTTCAAAACCCATTGCTTAAAATAGTATGACAATTATGTAATACGCGCATCACAGTAGTTAAAAATATAAACGTTTTAAGTATGTAAGTAGTATATTGGTCATGTCATTTGCAATTAGTCATGCGGCTCCACTCCATCTCCGGAAACCTAATGTGGTATGTTGCTCACAACGAAAGTAATATCATTGGCTCCACTCCATCTCCAAAAACTCAATGCATGTTTTATCACAAGGAGACTTTATGTTCCTCACGAGGAGACTTTATGTTGCTAACAAAGAGACTTTCAAGTTTAAGTATAACGCAATCAAGTATAACAAAATCATGACCAAAAAGTATAAAAAGTGTAGCGTAGCATAAAAGTATAAATGTTTTGAGTATTTGTAAAAGTAAAAGCAAGTAATATGTTTCAATAAACAAATAGAGTGTTTCATCAACCGAGTAAAATGTTTAAGGTAAACGAGTAAAATATGTAAGTAAAGCGAGCATGTATCTCCCCTAAAGAGTTCAAAATAAGTAAAAGAGGGGCCACGACTCACCTAATAATAACTGATAAATGATTCTAGCAAATTGGACAGCGCTTCTGCATCTAAATTCAAGAATCCATCTTCTAAACTATGAAACCTCTAAATCACCTCAAATGAACCCTAAATTATCCTAATCGCTCCCATATTAAAAACCCTTCCTTAGAATTTACCGATCTACCATTGCAAATGCTTCAAAAATTTTCTCGAGATCCACGGCTCCTATCCACCATTGCGTAGCTCCTAATCCAGCCGCAGAAACACAAAATAAACTTAATTTTTACGTAGAGATTACTTATGCCATCAACTTATCTGTATAACTAGGAGCTAGAAAATCAAGTATGGAGGATGTATGGAGGGTTGAAGGGGGCGGCACCAAGGAGGAGAAGGAGGAAGACGACCCGTAGAACACCAAATAAGTAAAACCCGCACCTTTCTTTCTTCTTTTCTTCTTCTGGCCGATTTTTAGGGGGGGGGGGAAACCAGAAAGAATGTGTGTTTTTCTTTTGAAAATAATGAACTACTTTTTCTTTTTATTTATAGAGAAAATTTTGAAAATATTAGATTTAGATGAATAGTATTTAGATATTTTGATGAATAGTGTTTAGATATATTTTGATGAATAGTGTTTAGATATTTATAAATAGTAACTAGATATTTTTATATTAGGAGTGCAGAGTACATTGTTTGCATGAAAATCGTGTAAAAGCGTTTATTTATAGTTGTAAAATTTAATTTACGTGAAAATAAAAAGTAATAAAAATATGGTGAATAGTAACTCGTGAATAGTAATTTTCAGAAAAAAGTTCGAGTTTAAATACTGGCCCTAAATATGATGAATAGTAAAAATGAATAGTAAATGTGAATAGTGAAATCCCGAGGATGAATAGTAACTTTTCCGAAAAAAGAATAGTAAAAGTTTGAGGTTAAATAATGGCCTAAAATCCGAAGTGTCACAAAAATGGTCCATTATTTATAGGCAAAGGAAAAACTATTCATTACAAATCGACGGTACCACTAAATACCCGATGGTACCACTAAATTTAGTGGTACCGTGCCAGACAAGGGATGCTCTAGTTTTTGTTTTTAGTGGTGAATGTTTATTTGGGGAAGTTTGGAACTGATTTGGGGGGAAAAATAGCTGTTGGGATTTTTAGACTAATTTTTCAAGATAAAATATTTCTTTTTAATTTCAAAAATAATTTATAAAAGGTATTTTCAAAAAAAATGTTTTATCACATTAAAAATGTGAAGTTTAGAAAATAAAATTTATTTCTTTGATTATCCGTCAAGTCTAAATTTGTTTGTTCATACCTTGAGTGATTTACGTCGGGATGGAAATCAACGACTCTTTTGAGGCATACTTGAGATTTCGAGAGATGTTGATGTAAGTATGCATTGATGGCTTGTGTTTACAAGTAACTTGTGCATTTTACGTTATGCATTACAAGTTATATGTTTGTCATTATTAAAACCGAATAAACCGTTTGGTTTAAATATCGTAATATATGTACTAACATTCTCATAATATACATCCAATACCCACTTGGTCCATGTGATACTAGACTTAAACTACTTAAACAAATAAACGATGATTGAAACGATAAACACATAAACTAAGACAATAGATCTAAACAAACAGAAATACTATCATAGAATATTCCTAAGCATAGCCCATAATGTATGTAAAATCACAAATGAAACCTAATTATTGATCATTGATTTTTCGTCTCTTGTTTAATTGATTGCGTCGCGTTAGAATAAGAAAACCTACATAACTCTTATAAGTACTAGTTTTTCCATCTTATAAAACACAACCCTAGAGTGCACTAGTTGGTTTTTCTCGTTGTATTTATTGCGTGAATTACGGCTTGTAGATCCTAGAAGACTTAATAGACATTAAGGTTTATAGGGGAGACTTATACGTTCATTGAGTTGGGGCATTCGGCACCTCCCCACGACCAATGAAAAGGAATACAACGCTTCAATTAAAACAAGGACGTTACAATTCGACTAATCAATAGGAGATAACTAGGGAGTAAGAAAATCTAAGTGAACACATTCTCCTATCATAAGAGTTACCATTTTACTTTTCTTGTTTATTTAGTTTTGTTTTAGTTATTTAGTAGCTAAAATGCCCACTCTTCTAAACCCCGAGATTTTTACTTGCCTTCCATAAAATATAAAAATACAAAAAGAATCATCCCTCACCTTTAGACCTATCTCGACATACACTTCGGCCTTCACATACGCTATTGCCCTAGAGAACGATCAATCCCCCGTGTCTTACCTATACAACAATAGATCTAAACTAATTATACTAAAGTTGTGATAATTCTCTTCCCAAGTGATGGCGTCAGGTTGTGGGTTGTGAAGCCGTCAGGTCTCCATCTTGACAGATTCGCGACTTGATCATTTTTCTTCGTTTCCTTATCGATTTTGGCCCAAAACATGCCGGTTTTCATAATTCTCGTCCCAAGTACCTAAAATGAAAAAAGAAATAATTCAGGGCAATATTTGATCATATTCATATGACTTTTAGGACTAAATGACCCCTTAAAAAGGTATCAAATAAATCCTTATCATATCGTTAAAGATTTCTTTCAAAAGAATGATTCACCCCTAACCCTTAAATCATTTAACCCAATTTTCCTATTTTGATTTGTTACTCCTATACTTTAGTGTTGGAGATGTATATCCTTGTCAAGCATAGGATAAAATACTCATCACGACTGAGCAATTGAGTGAATTACTAAACACTGGTACAGATATGGGATTTTGTCACACCAAAAATGTGTGACGATATGCATATAGTCACACACGTTTTTTTTTTGTGTGAGTGTCACCAAAGGTCGCGCCACCGTACGTGGCATATGGTCACATTGTTTAGTTTGTGGCCCTTTTCATTGAAAAAGAGTGACCAAAACTCGAATATGCGTGACAGATTAGGCACCAGTTTTGTTGGATTAATCAGTTTTGTTGGATTAATCAGTTTTGTGTGACCGTAAACACTTTATAGTCACACAAATGTTTTTTGAGAGTAACTATTGTGCGTCATTTGGCCACATAAATATATAATATATGTGACATTGGAAATGATTTACTCAAGTAAATGTGTATTTTGTGTGACTATTTCCCGTCCTATGGCCACATGAATATATAATAAATGTGACGTTTGTGATGATTTAGTCACACAGCGTGTGTTTTTTTTTGGATTTAGTCACATAAAATTTAAAAAATAGCGACCAAAAGTGTTAATAAGTGTGATCATATGCTGCTTAAAGTAAAGAAATGTGTATTTTGTGTGACTATTGTTCATTCAATGGCCACTTGAGTTTTATGTTTGTGTGGCCTTTTGTAATATTTAGTCACACAAGCATGTTTGTTTTGGGTATTTAGTCACATACAATTAAGAAAAAAATGGCCAAAAGTGTTAATAAGTGTGACCATATGCTGTTCAAAGTGAAGAAATGTATATTTTGTTTGACTATTGATCATCCAATGGCCACTTGAATTTTATGTTTGTGTGGCCCTTTGTAATATTTAGTCACACAAAGCATGCTTGTTTTGGGTATTTAGTCACATACAAAACAGCAGAAAGTGGCTAAAAGTGTAAATAAGTGTGACCATATGTTGTTTAAAGTGAATAAATGTGTATTTTGTGTGACTATTGATCATCCAATGGCCACCTGAATTTTAGGTTTGTGTGGCCCTTTGTAATATTTAGTCACACAAAGCATGTTTGTTTTGGGTATGTAGTCAGATACAAAAAGCAGAAAGTGGCCAAAAGTGTTAATAAGTGTGACCATATGCTGTTTAATGTGAAGAAATGTGTATTTTGTCTGACTATTGTTCATCCAATTGCCACTTGAATTTTATGTTCGTGTGGCCTTTTGTAATATTTAGTCACACAAAGCATATTTGTTTTGGGTATTTAGTCACATACAATTAAGCAAAAAGTGGCCAAAAGTGTTAATAAGTGTGACCATATGCTGTTTAAAGTGAAGAATTGTGTATTTTTTGTGACTATTGATCATCCAATAGCCACTTAAATTTTATGTTTGTCTAGCATTTTGTAATATTTAGTCAAACAAAGCATGTTTGTTTTGGGTATTTAGTCACATACAATTAAGCATAAAGTGGCCAAAAGTGTTAATAAGTGTGACTATATGTTATTTAAAGTGAAGAAATGTGTATTTTGTGTGACTATTGATCATCCAATGACCACTTGAATTTTATGTTTGTGTGGCCTTTTGAAATATTTAGTCACAAAAAGCATGTTCATTTTGGGTATTTAGTCACATACAAAAAAGAAGACAGTGGCCAAAAGTGTTAATAAGTGTGACCATATGCTATTTAATGTGAAGAAATGTGTATTTTGTGTGACTATTGATCATCCATTGGCCACTTGAAATTTGTGTTTGTGTGGCCCTTTGTAATATTTAGTCACATAAAGCATGTTTGTTTTGGGTATTAAGTCACATACAATTAAGCAAAAAGTGGCCAAAAGTTTTAATAAGTGTGACCATATGCTGTTTAAAGTGAAGAAATGTGTATTTTGTTTGACTATTGTTCATCCAATGGCCACTTGAATTTTATGTTTGTGTGGCCTTTTGTAATATTTAGTCACACAAAGCATGTTTGTTTTGGGTATTTAGTCACATACAATTAAGCAAAAAGTGGCCAAAAGTGTTAATAAGTGTGACCATATGTTGTTCAAAGTAAAGAAATATATATTTTGTGTGACTATTGATCATCCAATGGCCACTTGAATTTTATGTTTGTGTGGCCCTTTGTAATATTTAGTCACACAAAGCGTGTTTGTTTTGGGTATTTAGTCACATACAAACAAGCAGAAAGTGGCCAAAAGTGTTAATAAGTGTGACCATATGTTGTTTAAAGTTAAGAAATGTGTATTTTGTGTGACTATTGATCATCCAATGGACACCTGAATTTTATGTTTGTGTGGCCTTTTGTAATATTTAGTCACACAAAGCATATTTGTTTTGGGTATGTAGTCACATACAAAAAAGCAGAAAGTTGCCAAAAGTGTTAATAAGTGTGACAATATGCTGTTTAATGTGAAGAAATGTGTATTTTTTCTGACTATTGTTCATCCAATTGCCTCTTGAATTTTATGTTCGTGTGGCCTTTCGTAATATTTATAATATTTAGTCACACAAATCATATTTGTTTTGGGTATTTAGTCACATACAATTAAACAAAAAGGTGGCCAAAAGTGTTAATAAGTGTGACCATATGCTGTTTAAAGTGAAGAATTGTGTATTTTTTGTGACTATTGATCATCCAATGGCCACTTGAATTTTATGTTTGTGTGGCCTTTTGTAATATTTAGTCACACAAAGCATGTTTATTTTGAGTATTTAGTCACATACAATTAAGCATAAAAGTGGCCAAAAGTGTTAATAAGTGTGACCATATGCTATTTAAAGTGAAGAAATGTGTATTTTTTGTGACTATTGATCATCCAATGACCATTTGAATTTTATGTTTGCGTGGCCTTTTGTAATATTTAGTCACAAAAAGCATGTTCATTCTGGGTATTTAGTCACATAAAAAAAAAAAAAAAGTGGCCAAAAGTGTTAATAAGTGTGACCATATGCTATTTAATGTGAAGAAATGTGTATTTTGTGTGAATATTGTTCATCCAATGGCCACTTGAATTTTATGTTTGTGTGGCCTTTTGTAATATTTAGTCACATAAAGCATGTTTGTTTTGGGTATTAAGTCACATACAATTAAGCAAAAAGTGACCAAAAGTGTTAATAACTGTGACCATATGCTGTTTAAAGTGAATAAATGTGTATTTTGTGTGACTATTGATCATCCAATGGCCACTTGAATTTTATGTTTGTGTGGCCTTTTGTAATATTTAGTCACACAAAGCATGTTTGTTTTGGGTATTTAGTCACATACAATTAAGCATAAAGTGGCCAAAAGTGTTAATAAGTATGACCATATGCTGTTTAAAGTGAAGAAATGTGTATTTTGCGTGACTATTGTTCATCCAATGGTCACATGAATTTTTAGTTTGTGTGGCATTTTTTAATATTTAGTCACACATCGAATTAAACAAAGAGTGACCAATAATGTTGATAAGCGTGACCATATTATGTGAGTGCATCTTTTAGTCACAGGGTTACTACTGCTATTACTAAGTTAGTACTGTTGGAGCAGAGTTGCTACTACTAGTACTAAGTTAGTCCTGCTAAAGCAGAGTTACTGCTGCTAGTACTATGCTAGTGCTGCTGGAATGAGTATATATATATATATATATATATATATATATATATATATATAACAGAATTAAAAACAAAAAGAAATTTCAAGTTGAATTAAACTCGAATGTATATAACTGTAGAGAATATACAATTGTAGTGTCGTACATATTCAAATTCTCAAGTACCATAATTTAAAGACTTTTGAATCTTCACCGGCTTAGCTTGCAGTTGCTTTATATCTTTAATAGTTACATATTTGCTCTTCGATGGTACTGTTGGTCCACATTTAGTCACAGGGTTTGTTGTTGTAACCTGTAGCAAACAAAAGACGCGTGTATTAAACATTGAATTAAATATGAAGAATTATATATATGTAGGTTGAAAAAACACATGTATGTACTTCCTCTTCAAGAATAACTTGATCCTTTGGCCATGCAACGAAACCACTTACGCGCTCCTTAACTGTTTTTAAGCCATTATTTGCTACGTCCGGTATGCATGCTGGATCCACTAACAATGAATCAATTGACACTCTGTAACAACCATTTGGGAGTGCTTGGTTATGCAGCATTTGCTTTCCATGAGACTTGTATACGGTACCCAAAGTAACGATATTTGATTGCTTTAAAAATCCACAGTTTGCACTTAAATGTCTAAAAAAAAGATTTTTTGCAAGTATATATCAGAAATTATTTAAACAAAAGAATAACAAGAAACATGTTGAAATACATACTGTTGGCAGTGCTTGTGTTGGAGACACATTTTTTACGATTGGGAATCTGGAGACCCATTTTGTCGTGACTTAGGCTTTGTCTTAAGTCCGACAGTTTTAGCACAGGTTCCTATATGTATATATAAAACACGTTACATTATTTAAACAAAATAATAACAAGAAACATGTTGAAATACATACTGTTGGCAGTGCTTGTGTTGGAGACACATTTTGTTGTGATTGGGAATCTGGAGACTCGTTTCGTCGTGACTTAGGCTTTTGCTTAGGTCTGACTATTTTAGCTGGTTCATATACGTATATATAAAACACGGTACATTAGTCATGTATGTAAAATTTAAAAATCAAAGGGGGATGTTTTATTACTTACCATTGTTTCTGTTACCTTTTCCGAAGTTACAAGGGCATTAGACTTCTCCTGAATTCTCGCATCTTTAACACTTACAACATCACTTGGCTCAGTACGGTCCACCTCATTAGCGCTGCTATCTATATTGTCAATGGCCATTGGAGTCACCTACATTATAAATTACGAAATACATTGACTCATCAGTTTATGTTCAATGCCTGCTATCATTAGCATCAGTGGTGTTAGCATTAGAAAATGAAATTGTTAACAACATAAAAAATGGCTTACATCTGAGGCTACTGGCAATTGAGATTCCAAATTTAAATGCATCCCTTGTTGACTCAAGTGTGCCATCAGTTGAGTAAGCATTCCCTTTGTTTCTTCCATCTCACTGGACAATTTCTTGACCAGCACATCTTTTTTGGTCATCTCGGTCGACAATTTCTTGACCAATATATCTTTTTCTTGACACTCGCGTCTCTCATTATCCAGTTGAGTTTGAAGTAACTCAAGTCTTTCATCGGTTTCTTGTTTTCTTCGAGGAAGGCCAAAATACTTCTTGTATGTTACTCCACCTCTCACTCCTCTTGCATAACCGCCCTTTTCCTTACCAAAGACAACTGTCATGGCATCAGTGCCATTATCAAGACTCAAGGTTCCTTCCTTAATCTGGTCATCAGCTTCTTTCTGCACACAAAAAATAGGAAATGTTGGGATTAAAAGTCTTCTTGATGCTGTTAGAGTAACTGCTGCTCATATTTGTGTCAATGCTGCTCAGCTGGAGTTAGTGTTGCTCATGAACTTCAATGAAAAATATGCTACCTGTTTACTACTGCTAGTACACAGTTACTGTTGTTAGTACGCAGTTAATACTGCTGGTATACAAGTTACTACTGCTAGTACACAGTTAATGCTGCTGGTATATAAGGATAATAATAGAATTTGCAGTCAAACATACAAGTTTATCTCCCACTGATCTAATCTCATCATCTGGATATTAGCCGTCTTTGTTTAGCCTTCCTTTCAACCACATTACATCACGCGGGGATTCTTCATCTGCTTCAATCTCTTTATTTTTGATCTAATAAACATCAAATGCATACACATGTAAAGTTAAACCAAGATAAACGAAAATATGAGGATGCATATACATGTACAGTTAAACCAAGATAATCGAAAATATGAGGTTATTAAATGCAAATGTTCAAATTGTGCAATGTAAACAGATTCATTTCTCATACTGATCGTCTCCCAATTTGTAAAACAAACATTATGTAATCTTACCATTTTCTCTTTGACATAAACATATCCACATCGTCCCATTTTATGCTGATAAATATTTTTGGAATGCGTCATTTTAGCTTTATCAGATTTCTCCTAAAAACACAAAATCATAAGACGTTTAGATGTGGTAATACTGCAAACGGAAAATTATGAAATGACATATAGACTTAAATAAAGATGACAAATTAAAACCTTGTATGCATCGGTGGTCGTGTAGTTTACAAACTCGACCCAGTCTTCTGATTTCACAATTGCACTATACTTGGCTGGGACTTAAGTCAGTTTCGAAGGTGTATTTAGGTTGGGCAAAATGCATTTTTCTCTGAGCTACATTCTGAAATTCCTTAGCAGTTGACCAAGACGAGTCATTACCAATTTTCTGAATGTCATGTCAACATCAAAATATTTCTGCAAAGATTAACACAATGTTGTTAATTAGTTGCACATAATGTAACTGCATAGATAAACTTATGTAGTACTGGGTTACAAAATAGTATATATGTACCATGATTTTAGCCCATATTTTATCTCTTGATTCTTTATTCACCTTCTTCCAGGAAAGAATCTTCAAACCTATGTACTCACGAACCAGATCTCCTAAAAAACTTGAAAACAGTGCTCTGTGTTCCCCTGATACCATACTCAATGCATCGAAGGTTACCTTGAGCTTTATTCCACCAAGTTGGCCATACTTCAGGCGAAACACTTTTAGCCTGGTTATGCCCCTCTTAGCCAGTATCCTATCTGGTTGGTTGGTTCCTGGCGCATCTATATCTTCATCATCAGAATACTTTTCAGATTCATATTCTAAGTTGTTATCATCATGTTCAATATCAGGAGGAAGCAAAAGATGATTATCAACAATGGGTTGAATTTCCATGACTCTTGAGCAACAAAGGGTAAAAGAAAATGATTCTGGCTTAGCTTGGAGAGTAATGGTGATAGAAGATTTGATTTTTGTGTTTTCTTTGCAGTATTTTTTTTAGGAGAGAAAAGAGGGTATATGAAGAATATGAATCGTTATTCTTGGTAACTGTTTGTAATTAGGTGATTTAAAAAATTTGAATCAAAATTTTGGCTCCAAGTTCTAATTTGAAATTAATAATTGAATTATTTGAAAATTTTGCCTTTGAACCTGTTAATTAAAGTACAAACTTGAATAAATCAAAATTTTGGCTCCAAATGTTATATATCATTATCTTAATAATTGCAAATGTACCATCTAACTGTGCAACCATCACATAAAGAACACAAACTGCTACCAATTTAACAAACCAAAATACTTACATAATTACCAGTTATTGTACCCTTAATAATTATATTTACAAAACACAAATTGCTACCATTTTTCTTTTTCTTTTTTTTTGAACATTGAAGACTTTTTATTAATATATTGAAAACCAAAACCAGCAAGTTGCTGGGGAATACAGAAAGGAGAATATTGAAAACATAATACAGTACATACATAAGGGAAAATCAGTATCCAAATTATGTGTCATAATTGAACCAAATACCATTTACAAAACACAAAAGCTGTTAATGTTTATCCTAAACCCCTAAACCATCTTCGTCTTGCCTTTCCCATGGCTGCTAGAAGGTGCTCCAAAACCTATAGGATTCTTCTTACACGGTATTCCCAAGACAATATCCTGAGTAAATTTCTTTTTGTGTGCCTTTTCAACTGGTATTTGAACTTGCACAGGGAGAGCCAGGATAGGAGCTTGAGATGGGAGTTCCTCTGGAGGTTCAATGGCTTGGATAGGTTCCACTTCCCAAGTATCAGTACATGCATCAGAATTTTGATCTGGATAATACCAAGCAAGGAGGCCAGGAAGGATGTTGAGAGCATCATCATTTGATTATGAATTGCTTGAATAAGAAGAAATTTGTATGACATCTACAAATAACAACTGTTAGATCAGTTTTATTGATTCAAATATTAAACTATATCTGTTGGGTCCGTCAGTACCCAAGCGTCCTGAAAACAGGATTTGAATACAAATTAAGCCAAG
The DNA here is from genome assembly GCA_021014915.2 of Artemisia tridentata subsp. tridentata. Classification (NCBI taxonomy): domain Eukaryota; kingdom Viridiplantae; phylum Streptophyta; class Magnoliopsida; order Asterales; family Asteraceae; genus Artemisia; species Artemisia tridentata. The sequence continues at coordinate 263,891,945 of CP139504.1, forward strand.
TGTGAATCAACCGTAAACACTCTTAAGTCACTGAGTGAACAATCACTCAGTGAGTCATCTTTAGGATGCTTAAGGCGAGTCTAAGAAGAAGGATTTACCATTCAGGAAGGCGGAACTCCCTGAGTAGGACTTAAGCCAAAGAAGAAGATGATGGGTTCAGTGAGTCATGACAAGAACTCACTAAACCCCTAGTCTCCTCAGCAACTATAATGATTGAAGACTGAAGACTGAAGACCTAGACTGAAGAAACAGAAGTCTGAAAGAAAGGCGGGACAAAGCGTGAAGAGTTTGAAAAGATAAGGAGGGGTCTTATCGCCGCCAAAGTCAAACTTTCCCTAAATGGCTTAAAGATGAGAACTGTTATCACTGACACTCGGAAGGCACTTTTAAGCCATTCCCAAAATGGATTCTTGGAACTGACAAAACACTGTTGTATTTTGTACAGACTAGCTAGGTTATCTTTTTGTACTTTTTGTCACGGGTGCTCTTTTATACTTGTGTATAAATAGGAACAGATGGGAGAAAAGTGGATTAAGTTTTGTACATTAAAAGCTTAGACTTTCACAAAACCACTTTTCTCCTCCAAATAGCAACCAAGTCCCTGAGATAGCTCAGTGGTTCATTATTGTTGTTACTCAAGAATAACTTGAGTTTAGAGAGGAGAACATACCATACCTTGTCTATTCAATCCCAAGTGTTTATTCCGCAAACACTTGGGTAATAGATTCTTTTGATTAATATCTAATAAGAATTTAAACATTGAAAAACTTGTGTTTTTATCTTTATGTTTTACTTATTTGTTATAATTAATCATCACGTTAATTCAGTCATAGAACACAATTAGATTAACTTTGTAGTTATTTCTACTTGTGTAACGGGAACAAGTGGTATCAGAGCCTCCGGTTTGTAAAATCTTTTTCAAAAACTAAAGAGTTCTCAAGGTTTTTACAACCAAGATCCTACTATGGCTGATATTGATGTACCCCAGCTCATCGACAAAAAGGGAGGAAGCTATTCAGCTGCCGCCCCCAGACTTGAAGCTAGAAAATATATCAAGTGGAAAAAGCGAATGCTTTGCTACTTGACTTGTATGGAACCATACTACATCACTTGTATCAATGAAGGTCCCTATGTCCCCAGGACTGCTGAAGGGTTACCTAAACCTGAAGCTCAGTGGACTATTGATGAGAGAAGGGTGGTCAATCAAGACCAACGCCTGAAAAACATTATTATATCTTGTCTTCCTGACGATGTAATGGAATCAGTCATTAACTATACAACAGCCAAACAAACTTGGCTTGACTTGGTTCACAGCTTTGAAGGTCCCTCAGATACCAAGGAAAACAGGATCATGGACCTGAAACTTGAGTATAACACTTTCAGGGCAAAGGACTATGAAAGTCTCTCTCAGACATATACCAGATACAAGACCCTGTTAAATGAATTATCAAATGATGGTGTAGTTATGTCTAAGCATGAGATCAATGTTGGCTTTGTCAACAGTCTCCCTAAGAAGTGGCTAAACTTCTCTCAGGGCCTCAGGAATGCGAATCACATTCAGACCCTTGAGCTCCATGAGATATATGGGAAGTTTGTCTATGAAGACAACTTAATCTCTAGGAGATACCCAGACTCAAAGAAAGCTCTTGAGACCAAAAAGACCCTGACTTCCTTACCCATATCAACTGCCTTTTATTCTAACGGTGTTTTTGCAGGATTTTCAAGAGGATTCTGATGATAAGGTTGATGAAAGAACTAGTGATGAGTACCTAAATGATTTACACTTGGAATTCAAAGAAAGGGCGCTCCTTGCTAATTCAAAACGTTTTATCAAAAGAAATCAATCAAACTTTTCAAAAGCTAATGCAAATGAAACCACTGAATGTTTCAAATGTGGTAAAAGGGTCATTTTGCTAAAGACTGTTATTCAAAAAACATCTCAGAACCTTATTATAAATTTTCTGGAAACAGTTCTTCTTCATGAACCAGCAAGTTTCAACCTAAAATGCTTCAGTCTACCCAACATTTTCAAAACAATAATGTTCAAAAGGGTCGAAAAGATTTTGAGGCAAAATATAGGAAAGCTAAGGCAAAACTTGCTCTTCTTGAGGCCAATCCCTCAATGTCTCAGGCTGCTCAACCTTCCAAACCTGTTCAAGCAAAGAACAAGGCTCTTGTAGCTGAAGCCTATGACTGGGATGAAGAAGCGGTCTTATCAGATGATGAAGAAGTTAGAGTAAGTGCACCAATGGCACTTTCAGATGGTGATCAGCTGGCTGTTGGAAAAATTCATGCAAGGAATGGAGAATCGGTCAACATAACCATGAAAAAGGTAAATATTTTACTTTCAATGGATGATGATACTGATTGGCAGTCTTATATGAATTACATTAGTGTAGATCTTAAGTTTGTAGAAGAACAAAGGCTTAATCTGCTTTCGAAATATAACAATCTTGTGTTGGAATTAAATAAGTGTAGAGTTGAATTGCTTGTATTAAAACAGGCCAAGTTAGAAGCTGTTACACTACAAATTCAAAACACTGATATTTTGAAACAAAATCAAGCTCTTCTAAATGAACTTAACAAAGAAAAGGCTGTCATTGAAGGCTGGACTAAAAAGAACCCTAAGGTTTATGAAACTGTGAGTCTTATTCCTAGTGAAAACAAGAAAGTCATAAGAGAAGACCAACTCACTGAAACCCCTAGTGAGAGTTACTGTGAAAAATCTTTTATTCCAGCTGGCATATCCTTTGAGCAGGAAATGAAACCTAAGTCAAATGACTGGATTGTCAGAGACAACCCAGTCAGTAAGTTACCAAACTTTGAAACTGGGAAAATCTTGCTTCCTGAAAGTCAGGCCCTGAAAGATATGCTTGGACTCACTGACAAACCCAGTAGTACTGAGTCAGTAAATGAGTCTGAATAAGAATCATTTACACCACTCCCACCTCTGAAAGTCCTTCAGGGAGCTGCACTAAGCTCAGACCTCACACCATTGGTCTACTCTCAGCATTCTCCAAAGGAGAAGCTAGGAATGGGAAAAACCATCCTGAAAAGGAAAATACCTGAAGTCTCAGTCCCTATTGATGACTCATCAAATTTATTCCCTTCTGAAGTGAAAATAGAAAGCCCTGATTAAAAAATTGATCAGTTGGTTGAGCTTGTCAGGAAGCTAAGTGAGAAGATTGAATCTTCTGAGAAACCTTCTAAATCTAAGATGAAGGAACCCAAATCAGATTCCTCAAGCACCAAATCAAAACCCTCCAAACCTCTGCAAAGGTGTGAGCTGTGTCACTATACCAATCATTCCACTGATGATTGTTTTAGAATCCTTTACTGCATGATATGCAAAAAGGAAGATCACAGGACCTCTGATCATCAATCATACACAGCCACATCAAAGATTTCAAACTTTAAAGCATAGGCCTTTAAGTATCCCTCTGATTCTAAGCAGAAACAGAAACAAAAGGCCAAGCCTTTTGCACCTTGCCCTCACTGTGGCTTCAATGACCACCTTCCTGAGGATTGCCTAATGGACACAAGTTGTGACATATGTGGTTATCCCACACATGACACCTCAGGACATGAGAAGGTCTTTCAAACTAGAAGAGGAATTCCCAAGACATCCTCTCAGTCTACTGAGTCTACTTCTGTAATCAAATGCAAAACCTGTGGTAGCTCAGTCCACTCAACCACTGACCATGAATCAATTGTTATTTTTAAGAAAGCTATTAAAGCCAAGCCCTCCAAGATGAGGGGTCCTAGAAAGAACTAACTCAGTTTCCCATTTGGGCAGAGACATGCCAGGGAGTCAGTTTGGCATCTAGATAGTGGATGTTCAAGGAGCATGACCGGTGTGAAAGAGTATCTGCACAAATATGTTGACAACTCATCATGTTTCGCTGAATGTTATGGTTCAGTAAACTATAGTGGTATAGTCTTTACTAGGATAGCTTATGTCAATGGTCTTAAGTATAATCTAATCAGAGTCAGTCAACTATGTGATTCAAAGTACATAGTTCAGTTTGATGATAAGCAAGGAACCATCTTCAATGCAAATAAGGAAGTTATCCTTATTGCACCAAGAAGGCAAGATGTTTATGTGTTATACATGTCCAGTCTAACTCAGAATGGAACTTGTCTCTTTGCTAAGGCCACAGAAACCCTCAACTGGCTTTGTCATAAGAGACTCTCCCATCTGAACTTCAAAAACATAAACAATCTTGTGAAACAAAACAAGGTCCTTGGCTTACCATCACTTGTGTTTTCAAAGGATGAACCATGCTCTGCCTGTGAAAAAGGTAAACATCATAGTGCATCCTTTAAAACCAAAACAAACTTTTCCATCAAAAACGGCCTTCATCTTCTCCATATGGATCTCTTTGGACCCATCAGTCCCAGATCCATCAACCATGAGAAGTATACTCTGGTCATTGTGGATGAATACTCAAGATACACTTGGGTTTATTTCCTGACCAAAAAGAGTCAGGCAGCAGAAACAATCATGTCCTTTGTCAGGAACATTGAAAATCAGAATGACATAAAAGTCAAACAGATTAGGACTGACAATGAGACAGAGTTCAGAAAACATGAACTTGAATGTTTCTGTGATGAGAAAGGCATTTCCCAAAAAATTTACTCCCCTTACACACCTGAACAAAATGGTGTTGCTGAAGGGGAAAATAGAACACTCATTGAAGCAGCTAGGACAATGCTAAATGGATCAGTCATTTCCAAACACTTCTGGACTGAAGCAGTAAAAACTGCCTGTTACACACAAAACAGATCCATCATTTTCAAGAGACATAGCAAAAACCCTTATGAGTTATTCAAGGGAAGGATCCCTGACATCAGCTACTTTCATGTCTTTGGGTGTCCTGTGTTTATTCATAATCACAAGGATCACTTAGGGAAATTTGATGCTAAGGCTGATGATGGATACTTCCTAGGATACTCTCTTGTCTCAAAAGCCTTAAGGGTGTTCAACACCAGGAGATAGCAAACTGAGGAAACATTCCATGTTACCTTTGATGAGAATACTGAAGCAATCAGATTCTCAAACACCTCATTGGAAGAAATAGGAATTGATGATTCATTATGATATCCTGCTGATGAATATCATCCTGAGAATGATCCTTCTACTCAGTATCAAGCAAATGCTAATATCTCCTACTACATTGTCCGTCACAATCTTCCTTACCCAACCATCACTGAGTTTGTTAAAGCACAAACAAGTACTGATGCAATCAATCAGTCTGAACAAAGTGCTTAGGAACCAAACAATCTCAGTGATCAGCCAACCCAGTCAGACACTCAAGATCCTGAAGATCATCAAGTGTCTCCACCAGAACCTACACCTCCACCCAATTAGGCCTCTACAAGCTCTAATTAGTATCCAAGACCTCAGGACAGTTGGACTAGGTCTCAAGATATAGAACATGTCAATATAATTGGAGTGCCTACTGAAGGCATGCTCACTAGGAGCATGGCTGCAAAACTAAGAGCAGCCTCAGCCAATGAATGCCTATTTGTGGACTTCATTTCCATAATTGAACCCAAAAGTGTCAAAGAAGCACTTAAACATCTAAGTCGGATTCAGGCCATGCATGATGAACTGGAACAATTTGACAGAAATAAGGTAATGACCTTGGTCAAATGTCCTCAGGAAGTTACAGTCATTGGCATGAAATGGGTATTCAAAAACAAATCTGATGAAAATGGCAAAGTCATTAAAAACAAGGCCAGACTTGTTACCAAAGGCTACAATCAGCAAGAAGGCATTGACTATGAAGAGACACTTACACCAGTGGCAAGGATGGAAGCCATCAGGATCTTCCTTGCATTTGCAACCTACATGAACTTCAAAGTGTACCAAATGGATGTTAAAAGTGCATTCTTAAATGGTTCACTGAAAGAAGAAGTTTATGTTCAACAACCTCCTGGATTTGAAAGCAGTGAGTTTCCTGACTATGTCTGCAAGCTTGATAAAGCCCTTTATGGACTGAAACAAGCTCCTAGGGCATGGTATGAAACTTTTTCAGCCTTCCTCCTCCAAAACAAGTTTGTCAGAGGTAAGATAGACAACACATTGTTTATCTATAGGACAAATGATGATGTCATACTTGTACAATTATATGTTGATGACATCATATTTGGCTCAACAAGTTATAAACTTTGCAAACAGTTTGAAAAACTGATGGCAAGGAAATTTGAAATAGGCATGATGGGAGAACTCACTTACTTTCTTGGACTGCAAATCAAGCAGACTAATAAGGGAACCTCTATCAGTCAAGAAAAGTACAGCAGGAGCCTACTGAAAAAGTATGAGCTCAGTGACTGTGCCTCAGTCAAAACTCCCATAGTTCCTCCAAACAACCTTGGTCCTGACCTTACTGGTAAACCAGTCAATCAAACCCTATTTAGAGGAATGATTGGGTCACTGATGTATCTACTTGCATCAAGGCCTGATATCTAATTCTCAGTCTGTTTGTGTGCCAGATATCAATCTGACCCAAGAGCATCACATCTCACAGCTGTGAAAATGATCCTCAGGTACCTGAAAGGTACTCCAAGCCTTGGATTATATTATCCAAAATGCTTAGGCTTTGATCTCAAAGGATACTCAGACTCTAATTATGCTGGATGCAACATGGATAGAAAAAGCACCTCAGGCTCCTGCCAATTTCTTGGTGGAAAATTAGTCTGCTAGAGTGCTAATAAGCAACAATCAGTTGCCATGTCCTCAGCAGAAGCTGAATATGTTGCAGTAGCCAGTTGTTGTGCAAATGTACTATGGATGAAAAGTCAACTCAGTGACTATGGCATCTAATATAAGATGGTTTCCATCTTTTGTGATAACAAAAGTGCAATTGCAATCTCAAACAACCCTGTTCTTCATCAGAGAACTAAACACATTGATATCAGATATCACTTCATCAGGGACCATGTCATGAATGGTGACATTGAATTACACTTCATTCCCACTGAATATCAGCTAGCTAATATATTCACCATACCATTGGATGAACCAACTTTCACAAGACTGAAAGCTGAATTGGGAATGTTGGATATTGAGAATCAGTCCACTGATTGAATCCATCCAACTAAGTCTAAATTCTGAAAACCTCAGGTCCCTAACTCAATGTGTCTCTCAGTGAACAAGATCACTAAATAACCTTCCCTGAACCCCTCATACTGAATGAAAAGTTATTCAGGGGCCTCAAGATGACATTCAATACTAACTTAAATGCTCTAAGTATCTAGTTAGTAAATGTCCGAGGTTGGTAACTGAATACCTATTTAATATAGGAATATGTGTTCTTTTACCTTCCGGCATGCACCTCTTGGGCCCCCACTTACCCACTTGGCATTTAATGCCTCTCCTCACACATCATATATATGTGATGATGTAACTCTGCAAATAACACTTTTGCAGAATGACACAACTATTCACATCGACTGTTGCACAAAACCCGGGAAAGTGGAGTGGTGGCATTTAATGCGGACTCCAAACGTTTTATACAATTCGATTTTCAAATTATGAGAAAAACCCGCTTAGTGCCAAAACCACCTCACCCCCTCCACTTCCCTATAAATACCCCCAAACAAATTAACACGCATACGATTTTAGAAAATCTTAATCAAACTCTTGTTTTTTATTCTCTCAAAAACTAGTGTGTGTGTTCTTCTACTTTAGACCCAGACCATTTTTCTTGCAAAACCAAGACTTTTCAAATGGCTACTTCTAAAGCTATAACCTACGCCCCAAATGTGGAATTCACAATGGAGGGCGTGGATATGACCAAAAACAACGTCGTAGGGAATTTTGCCTACCCCGAAAAATTTTGGGCGTATAAGAATGTAGTTAAATACCTACAAAACTGCTTTCTTTCTACGGCGTTTACCAAAACACCCCAAGTTATATACCATGACTATCTGAGGGAGTTCTGGTGTACAACAGTGGCTACCAGCCCTGAGGACACTAAGGACTCCATAATCACGTTCTCAGTGATGAATGGGAGAAGGACCCTCTCCTTGAATTACCAAACCTTTATCAATGCCATAGGTCTTGATTTCGCTGAGAACTTCGACCCTCAGCCTACTGATGCAGAAGTAAAGGCCGAATTGCTTTTACTAGGGCCACATGATGAAAAACATCCTGATGTGGCCCCAGGAACCTTATTGGCCAAATCCCCAATAATTAAGACCTGGTTTCCTGCTGTCTGGAGGATCCTGATGACCTTTGTCATTCAGGTCCCTGGTGGCAATAAGTCCTCCACGGAGCAATTGAACACATCACAACCAAAGATTGTGTTCAGCCTCCTGGAGGGCAGAAAAATAGATATTGGAGAGATAATCTTCAAAGACCTCGTAGCCAAGCTATCAGGGAAATCTAGGCAAAGACATATGTCCTACCCTAGGTTTATTTCCTGTATGCTTCAGGACTTATTAGGCTCTGAATATGTTAGGCCAAACGTCCAGGGATTAAAACCTGACGTCTTACACAAGGACAACTATTCAAGAGACCTCACTGAGGTAACACCAGTCCCCCTGACCACGTATATGCTAATGGTCATTCAAGGACAAGACGTTATTTCTCCTGTGCCTTGTCCTTCAAAGAAGGAGAAGAAGAAAAAACAGGCAGGGTCCAGAAAGGTGGTTCAACCCAAACCACTCGCCACTAAGACCTCTGCCTCAAAGCCTAAAGAAAGGCAACCAACGACCAAGACTACTGAGACACGCACAGTTGAGACCCCATTGGCCAAACAACAACCGCCGACGGAGGGTACTGAGAAATCACCCTCAGTGTCCTCGGGCAAACCCTCTCCTCAAGGCTCCACTGACAAATACAAGTCAGTGGGGTCAGGAACCTTCCAACTCTCACATCCCGATGATGGCATTAGTAAATCATCACCTTTGCCTGAGGGAGTACAGGGTCCTATACCCTCAGTAGAGCAGCACCACTCTGCTGAGAAGGGGACCCACACCCTTTCACATCCCATTTACGGCTCTGAGAAATCACACTCAGAGTCTCAGGGAGTACTGGCCTCTATAGCTTCATTAGGGCAGCACAACCTTGGTGGAAAGGGGGGCCTCAACATACAACTTCCTGTTTACGGTCCTAAGCAATCACACTCAGGATCTCAGGGAGAAACGGTCCCTATATCCTTGTCAGGGTAGTACAACCCTAGTGAGAAGGGGGACCTCAACAAATCATTGCCTCATGATAGTACTGGAGAACACCCACCAGTCCTTGAAGGCACTCATGGGGACAAAGACTCAGAGGGCATACGACCACCCGCTGGTACGGAACCAAAAACCCCCCATGGCAAATCCAGTCTTTCAAGAACTGACTCCATGGACCAGGCAGAGAAAACCCACTCTATTTACTTGGAGGGATCAGGACCTGGCCACAACAAATGTGAGCCCTCTTTTAAGGGGGAGTCGGATTCATCCAAGGTTCCTACTCTGGCAGATCTAGAAAAACTGCTAAATGACGAGTCAGAAGGGGGAAATGGTCGATTTTGGAGATGAAGACGTTTTTGGAGCTGGGGAGGAAATGGAGACTGAAATATACAACTCTCCTCAGCACACTGAACTACCACAATCATCTCTTCTTCCAAAGGATCAACAACCCCAAACCAACCCAACTACATCATCAGGCAACTCATCTGCTCTTGCTACTCCTCAATACCTGCAGAAGTATGATAATGTTCTTTCTCTCACGGAAAGGCAACTAGTGAAGTTCCTCCGTAAGGCCAACAATGCCCTCTTCCGAGAGATCACTAAAGAACAATGGGATCAGCACACTGAAGCGGCAATCTCCTATACTAACTTCAGGGCTGCTGTTGAAGAATCTCAGGGTATGTTACATCAGGTCGCCTAACTCACTGACAAACAACACGGTGACCTGAGGGAATCTCTTAATAGTATGGGTTCTGAACAAGACAAGCAACTCTCCAACATATTGAAGACTCTTGATTCCATTCAGGAAGAATTCAGAGATGATCCAACCCAGATCACAAAATTGACTGAGTTCATGGATACTCAGAAGACCACCTCCACCAACATTGCTGAGCTTCTAAAGCTTCTTCAGGGGGTGGATCTTAAACCACTAAGGTCTCAGCAAGATTCAATTCAACAGTCAGTCGCTGATACCCAAGGGTGCCTGATAAAGTTATCATCAACTTTTGATCAGCTCTCCAACAAGCATAATGAGCGGATCACCCACTACACCACAAAAGTCACTGAACTCACGACCACTCAAGCTACTATGGCTGAAGAAATCTCCGCCCTGAAGAATGAGACCACTGAAGTAAAGAAAATGGTCTCTAGCATCCTCTCTATTCTTCAGGCCTCTCCGGTTACCCCACCTCCTCAGTCAACAGATGCTTATACTGAAGCTCCAGCATCTGTTGAGGGGGAGAAACTTGATGATCCTACTCCTGAACCTTCATCTTCTGCACTTGTTGTTAATGCAATCCCTGTACAACCTGAAGCAGTAGCAATAGAAGTCCCTGAGTCCTCCACCAGTCAACCCCCTCCCACTGACAAAGGGAAGGGAATCATGGTGACTGACGAATCTCATCCTCAATTACAACTGGTGAAGGCATCAACAGAAAGGCATCCTGATCCCAATTCGCCTTTTGAAGTCACCTTAGATGATGGGAGTAAATTCTTTGGAATTCCAAAAGAAGTGGCCGTAGTCCTGAATGAACAGGACAAAATAAGGGCTGAGAAACTCAGTAGGCCTGAAATTGTTAAAGTGGCAAAGGAGGTAATAAAGGAAACTGATCAGGACATCAAGGGGGGAGAATTCCTCAAGCTTCAGGCCAACCGCATCAAGGAACACAATCAGCAGGTCAGGCTTAAAGAAGAAAAGAGGAAGAAAACCTATGAGAGGTATATGTGGCACATGATGAAGACCAAGGGGGAAGGCACCATAACAGACATGACCATTCACATGACCAAGCCATAAGCATAACGGTTCATAGGGGGCCAAGAAAGTCTGAGATAAACCAACCCTTCAAGTTCTCAGACTATGGGCTAAGGGAATGGGACATGATGGAGCCCATCCTGAGGAAGAAGCAAAGCAGGATTGTTCCTAGTCTTCTAGCTACCCTGAACTCCAAATACGAGGAACTGGAAAAGGTTGCTAAGAGTCTGGGAATAGATCATGAGAAGGCACTTGCTTCTCAGGGACTGTCAATCCCTGAACCTACTCAGAAGATTGGGAAGAAAAGGAAAGCTATGGAACAGGAGCCTGAACAGTTCATAGCCGCCCTTCATTGCAACAGGATTCCTCCTCAGGGAGTGAAATTTCTTCCCAACAAAGTCATCAAGACTCCTGAGTATGGTATCTTCTTCGTTGATGAGTTTAATCAAGAAGCCTTCCAAAGAGTCAGTGACATACATTTTGTGGAAACGACAAATCTTCTGGCATACAAGCTAATGGCGATTCACGTGAAGAGCCCTGAAAACGATGAGTTTGTCAAGCTGATGGATACGATGATGAATGAGAGATGTGACAAAGAAGTGTTAGTGTCAAAGAAAGCTAAGTTGGAGCTCATGGGTATCTTGGAAGCCTGATTACAAGAACCCTGAGTATTATGTTTAGATGTTAGGACAAATGTAATGATATTAATAAAATGATGGCCCATGTTTTGTTATATCAGTGTCATTAATAGCTTTCTAGTATATTCAGTGTAAGAAGAAGCCCATTTGCTCACTCACAACTGATCAAAATACTTAGGCATAATTTATATCCGAATAGGGGGAGATTGTTGGGTCCATCAGTACTATCATACCTGAAATTCAGATAACCTATAAAATGACCAAATTACCCCTGAAGCTATAAAACCTAAATAAATAACTTATAACAATTCTGAATTAATTCCAAACTTCTGAAAATGAACTACATATCAAGTAATTAAAATTCTGAGATAACATTACATTATATTGAATGTACAAAAATTACAAAATCACATATATACATATGCATGGTCCGAAAATTTAATTAAATAAACTTTATGTATATTTTGCAAAATCATTTTAATTAGATAATTACAAAACTAATTTAAGGAGTTATACACAAAATCAAATTATGATCTTGTGATAATCTTTGGGCCAAATTTCTGGAATATATCCCCCCCCCCCTAGTCAGTTAAATAAAGCACATAACAAAACCATTCTATTTTACAAACCCTAAAACCGAAAACCCTAAATATCGACACACACAAAATCGACCAAAAATCCATTCGACATTCTGGACGTGATCTAGCAATTTTTTGGAGTTGATCAAGGTCTAAGCAAGCTAGGAAAAATAAGAGTTGGGTCGTGGAAGCTTTCGTTTGATTGTTCGATTTCACTCGCTCGATAGGTATAAAAATCCCACGCCTAAATCTTACGTTCTATAATTGATCTAGCATTTTTCTAATGATCTATATATTGTAAATAACTCATTAAAAATGTCGAACATGGATCATGCAAGTTAAACAAGGTGTACGAATTTGTAAGAGTTAAAATACACATGAATTCCAAATAATGGCATACGATTTTTCTGAGGTGCAACTATAATTTTTATATGTCCTATACTGATAATATAAGCTTATAAAAATAACCACATGATTTGTAGAAGCTCAGAATAATTAGTACGAATTATTGTTTATAATCGGTTTAGTCAAAAAATAAAGGAAATAAGAATAAAACCCTAGAATGCATTAGGGTTAGGTTTTATATGAATAGATCTGATGTAATAAATGTAATTAATGATTGTATGATGATGGTTTAATGATTGGATAAAACTAGGGCTTATTTTGGTAAAATAAAAGGCTATACGATTTGCAATAAAAAGTGTAAGGGCTTGTTTTGTCAACTTTGAAACTTCTGGGATATTTTTTTAATGTCATATAAGTCAGTAGGAATGTGAGAAAAATATAACTTGAGGGTCTTAAGTGTAAATGTGCAAGAAAATGAATTAACTATATTTATAAGTGTTGATTTACAATTAATTAAAATGGAAGGATTAAAAGTGTAAATTTGGGAAACTTGAAGTTATTCTGAGTAAATAATGTCATTAAGGGTGTATTGGGTAAATTTGAGTAATTATGGGATTGATATGTAATTATAAATAAATTATGATTTAAATTGTAAGTTTTGTAAAGTTAAGGGACTAATTTTGTAATTACTGAAATTTGAGGGCCTAATTCGTATTTCATATAATTCTGAGGTGAAGTTCTGTAACTTTGTAAAATTAAGTACTTGTTTCGTAAATACATGTATCATAGGGATTAAATCAGTAATTTGAAGTATTTTCACTTTAAACCTTTGAAGTTAATGAAATTGCAATTAAAACCCTAAATTATGAAAATGGTCATAACTAACCCTGAACTTTTGTAACTTGATAAAAGGGTACTTTAATTCCAAAATAATCTTGAAATAAGGATTTAACCAAATCTGGAATATTAACATATTACTAAATCTGGAAAGTTATAAATGGAAAGGGAAAACTAAAAGTAATAATCTGAGTTTTGAATAGTTAATAATTCTGTCTTCTACTTCTTAGGTGTGAAGAAGGAGAAACCCTAATCTCAGCTTCGTGTTTTCTTGTCTTTTGTTTGAGCTAATAAGGTACAGATATTCCGTCCTTTCAGTAAGGGCTTTTCAGTTCTTTTTCTTTCAGAATTCATTTCCTTATTAGGATTCCCTATACCTTTGCTATGTTCCCTTTTGTTGTGAACTTTCAATGTGATCTTTGATTTGAATCTTTTGCCATGTACCCTTAAGATAATATTTTGATTATTTGATAGTATGCCCGACCTTTGTTCTACAGTTTAATATTACGAGCCAATCACTAGACATGAGGGTTTCATGTCCATGTCATTGACGCACCTCTGACATGACTCTAGGGCAGGAGAGTGATAACCTGTTCCGTCCCTTATCTATTAATTTCTATGGCCATTATATTTATGATGATTGATTTGTCTGTAGGGCGTATGGTTGCACTCTAGATTTGACCTGTTATCTGCATATGTTAAATGTTATATGTTATTATATCTGGTGACTGATTGTGTGTGCGATACACGTCTTTCACTTTTGTCTGAGAGCTGATCACTCTACACAGGTATGTTTTATTATATTAGTATGCTATGGTATCGTAAGTAGTCTGGGCTCGTGAGAATTGCTGTGTTTTGATTTCTAAATCTTATTTCACTTTGTTCTTTTCTTTCATTCATGATTCATTTCTCATTCTTTCATTTTGATTTCGTATCGGTATGATTTCGTATTCCTGATTTACTTTTGCTTTTGTTACTTGCTATTTGTTCCCGTTATCTATATATCTGTTCACTGGGCTTTTGAAGCTCAGCCGCATTTCTTTTCCTGCGGCAGGTACTTAAGCTAGGAGCTGGGTTTAGCTTTGGGATGAGAGCGATCTATTTCGGAGTCGACCTTAGTTATTTAGCTTTACCATTTGAACTTCTATTTATTTTATTATGCCATTGTTTAGGCATTTAAATATTGGATATTTGTACTTAAGCTATTTTGTCTTGCATTTTGATGTAAGTCATGTTGACTTATTTTGGATTTAATGTTAAGACTTATGAGGTTTTATTTATTGAATGTTTTGTGACTTCTGATATGCCACCATTGTTGTGATATTTTTACCCTTGTCGGGTTGGGGTGTTACAATTTATGGTATCAGAGCGCAGGCTTTCATGAAACCTTAGAGCTTAGGCTATCGACCTGTGAGGATTTGGGTAGACATTAGGTTTTCCTTTCGCGCACTCTTTTTCCTGTCTTGCTCTGCCATGCTTTCCTTTTGCTCTATCATTTCCTGTTTGATCTTTCTAATCATTTGAAAATCCTATAGATGGTTGTTACTCGTCGTGGTGGTGACTATTCTGAAGGGGAGGAGGAGATCCCTAATTTGGAGGAGTTGGTGGCTAATGCTATAGCCAATTTGCTACCTGGACTTAATGCTAACGAGGTGATCACTCGGATGATCAATGAGTTTCGTAATGGAGCTGGTCCCTCTGGTGGTGCTGGTCCCTCTAGTGGTGCTGGTGGTTCGGGTGGTACTGGTAGTGGAGGCCGACCCACTACCATTAATGGTTGGCTTGAGAGTTTCAATAAACTTAAGCCGTTGTCATTCAGTTCTGCTGCTACTCCTCATGCTGCAGAGGACTGGATAACATACATGGAGAAGCTGTTTGAGGTACTAGGTTGTGAAGACGGGTTTAAGACTCGTCTGGCTGCGTTTAAGCTTGAAGGAGATGCGCTTAACTGGTGGAAGGCGCACAAGGAAGCTAAGGGAGGTGATGCTTATGTTCTTGGTTGTACTTGGGCTAATTTTCGTGCTACGTTCTATAATCGGTACTTCCCTGTGTCCGAGCAACAGAGATTTATTCGGGAGTACAACACTATCTCTCAGCTTGAGTCTGAGAATGCAGGGGAATTTCTGGAGCGATTCCAGAGATTGGTTAGCTTTGTGGGCCCGGTTGCTGGGGATGCTGAGCATCAAGCTAAGCATTATAAGTGGGCACTGAAGAGTTGGGTTTTAGATCGTCTTCTTAATCAGGAGTTCCTTGATCCGTCAAGCATGTTGCGATGCAGCTCGCAACATTGAGATATTTCACGAGAAGGTGGGTTACAAGAGAAACCGTGATGGCGATAGGATTCAGCCGCAAGGCCAGAATCGGGACAACAAGGGATTTTCTGGTAAGGGCTTTGAACAGTGGGGTCAGTCAGATCGTAGTCGTGATTATCAGGGTCAGTCAGGTAGGAGCTATGATCAGCGGAAACCAGATTCTAGAGGTAAGGATGCTGGTTCGATTTCTAGGCAAGATAATGGTCAGAAGCAGTGGAAGGATCATCCTTCTAAGGGTTTTTAGCAGCAGTCTCGTGGTTCTGGATCGAGTTCTCAGAAGGGTTCATCTGGGAACTTGCCTACATCTCCTATCTGTACTACTTGTGGGAAAAGTCATCCAGGAGAGTGTCGTAGAGCATCTGGTGCGTGTTTCCGATGTGGGTCTGCTGAGCATCGGGTGAAGGACTGCCCGAAGCAGAATCCTGCATCTGCTAAGAACTATCTTCTTCCTCCGCCTCCTCCACCTCCGAATACTGGGCGTGTGTTTTCTACTACACGGGATCAGGCAGCTAAGGCTACAGGTACCATTACCGGCTTTTTGTATTTTGGTGATTTTACTGTTTTCGCGTTATTTGACACTGGAGCAACGCATTCTATCATATCTATGAAATTGGCTAAGAGACTGAACATACCTGCAACACCACTAAATAACCCAATTGCTATATCAACCCCCATGAAAAACCACATTCTTATCAACCATGAATATTTGAACTGTCCGTTGCGCTTCGATGATCGGATTCGTCCGGCAAATTTACTTCCTCTAGACATGATTGACTTTGATGTCATTCTGGGTATGGATTGGTTGGCTTTCCATCGAGAAACCATTGACTGCCATGCCAGAAATGTGATTTTCGGTGATCTGAATAATCCTGAATTCATTTACCATGAATCTCGCCCTCTTAAAACTGTTAAAATCATTTCCGCCTTGAAAGCTCGAACCTTGATGTCTCATGGTTGCCAAGGTTATCTAGCCTCAGTTAAGGATTTGTCCGTTGAGAGTCCGGCTATTTCTAGTGTTCCCATTGTCCGGGACTTTGCTGACGTTTTTCCTGAAGTACTTCCTGGTCTTCCTCCGGCTAGAGAAGTGGAGTTTTCGATTGATCTAATTCCCGGTGCCGAACCTATCTCTAAGGCTCCGTACCGGATGGCACCTGTTGAACTGAAAGAGCTGAAGGAGCAACTGGAAGAGTTGCTGGACTGTGGATTTATTCGACCTAGTGTTTCGCCATGGGGTGCTCCTGTGCTTTTCGTGAAGAAGAAGGATGGGTCTATGCGTTTGTGTATTGATTATCGTGAGCTTAATCGCATTACCATTCGAAACCGTTATCCGCTTCCTCGCATTGACGACCTGTTTGATCAATTGCAAGGAGCTAAAGTTTTCTCCAAAATCGACTTGCGATCTGGTTATCACCAATTGCGAGTTAAGGAGCAGGATGTACCTAAGACTGCTTTCCGCACCCGTTATGGACACTATGAATTCCTGGTTATGCCTTTTGGCTTAACAAATGATCCTGCTGTGTTTATGGATTTAATGAATCGGGTTTTCCATGAATTTCTTGATAAATTCGTCATCGTTTTCATTGACGATATTCTAGTGTATTCTAAATCGTCCGAGGAGCACAAGCAACATTTGCGTATTGTGTTAGGTATCCTGAGGCAGCAGAAGTTATTCGCGAAATTTTCTAAGTGTGAGTTCTGGCTGAATCAAGTAGCTTTCCTAGGTCACATTGTGTCTGCAGATGGTATCACCATGGATCCATCTAAAGTTGAGGCTATCACCAAGTGGCCGAGACCTACCACTGTGACTGAAGTCAGGAGTTTTCTAGGATTAGCTGGCTACTATAGGCGTTTTGTGGAAGGATTTTCTAAGTTGGCTTTGCCATTGACTCAATTGATGCGAAAGGGTGAAAAGTTCGTATGGACTGATGAGCGTGAGCAGAGTTTTGAAGAGTTGAAATGGCGTTTGGTGTCTGCACCTATTCTAACTTTACCATTGGGTTCTGGAGGTTTCCAAATCTATAGTGATGCTTCTAAGAAGGGTTTGGGCTGTGTGCTTATGCAACACGGCAAGGTGATTGCCTATGCTTCGAGGCAACTGAAACCCTATGAGGAAAATTATCCAACTCATGATCTAGAATTGGCAGCTGTGGTTTTTGCATTGAAGATCTAGAGGCATTACTTGTATGGTGAATCGTGTGATATCTTCACTGATCACAAGAGCCTCAAATACATCTTTACTCAGAAGGAGCTTAATATGAGGCAGAGGCGATAGCTGGAGCTACTGAAAGATTATGACACGAACATCCAGTATCATCCAGGTAAGGCTAATGTGGTTGCAGATACACTTAGTCGGAAATCTGGAGTGATTGCTAGTTTGGAGATTGATCCGCATGTCCTCAGGGATTTAGAGCGTTTGGATGTCGAGTTATGTTTTCGGCGTGATGTTGGTTACTGGGCTAGTTTAAATATTGAGTCAAATCTGATGTTGCGTATTAAAGAGGCTCAGAAAGATGATGGTGAACTCTGGGCTATAGTCCAGAATATTGAAGAGGGTAAGCAAACGGAGTTTAGAGTTGATGATGATGGAGTTGTCTGGTATGAGGATCGTTTATGTGTGCCTAATGATTCCGAATTGCGTGAGGCTGTGTTGACTGAAGCTCACAGTTCTCCTTTCGCTATCCATCCTGGTTCTACCAAGATGTATCGAGATCTTAAGCAACATTTATGGTGGAATGGTATGAAACAAGATGTGGCGTTATTTGTTGCTAAATGCATGACCTGCCAGCAAGTTAAGATTGAGCATCAGCGAGCTAGTGGTCTATTACAACCTTTGGAGATTCCTACATGGAAATGGGATGAGATTTCCATGGACTTCATTTGTGGTCTGGCTGTTACTCGTAAAAGACTTGATGCGATTTGGGTGGTCGTCGATCGGCTAACTAAATCCACTCATTTCTTACCTATCCGTATGACCTTTAGTGTTATTAAGTTGGCGGAAGTTTTTCAGCAAGAGATTGTTCGATTGCACGGTATGCCTTCGTCTATTGTTTTAGATCGTGATCCTCGTTTCACTTCGCGTTTTTGGAAGGGACTTCATAAAGCTTGGGGCGCTCGCCTTAAGTTTAGTACAGCATTTCATCCCCAAACTGATGGTCAGTCTGAGAGGACCATTCAGACCTTGGAAGACATTTTAAGAGCTTGTGCGTTGGAATGGGCAGGTAGTTGGGATGAGTACTTGTGTTTGGTAGAGTTTGCATATAATAACAGTTGGCATGCGAGTATTCGAATGGCTCCCTTCGAGATGTTGTATGGTAGGAAATGTAGGGCTCCTGTTTGTTGGAATGAAGTAGGTGAACGTCTGATTGAAGGACCTGAGATGATTGAGATCACAAATGAAAAGGTAGCTGTTGCTAGAGAGAAACTGAAAGAGTCGCGTTCTCGCCAGAAAAGCTATGCTGATAAGCATCGTCGGGATCTAGAATTTAATGTAAGTGATCGGGTATTCCTGAAAGTATCTCCTTTCCGTGGTGTCAAGCGTTTTGGAATCAAGGGCAAGTTGAGTTCTCGATTTATTGGACCGTTCGAAATCCTGGAGCGTATTGGGGAGGTCTCTTATCGTTTGGCTTTACCTCCTCAGCTATCTCATGTGCATAATGTATTCCATGTATCTCTCCTGAGAGGATACAATTATCATCCACTGCATGTTGTATCTTATCCACTTGATCAGATCCGGCCTGATATGTCTTTGTCTAAAGAACCGGAAGCGGTTCTGGACCGTCAGGAACGAGTCATGAGAAACAAAGTCATCCCGTTCGTAAAGATTCTTTGGAAGAATCACCCGGAGCGTGACGCTACCTGGGAAACTGAAGAGTCAATACGAGCTAGTTATCCGCAGTTCTCGTTTAATTCGGTATGTCCTTGTTTTGTTTTCCGTTCTCCTTTGTTTTGTTTTCCCTACTCTCTTTTTCTTTCTACTTCCTGCAAATTTCGAGGACGAAATTTTTTTGTTAGTGGGGAAGAAGTTGTAATACCTGAAATTCAGATAACCTATAAAATGACCAAATTACCCCTGAAGCTATAAAACCTAAATAAATAACTTATAACAATTCTGAATTAATTCCAAACTTCTGAAAACGAACTACATATCAAGTAATTAAAATTCTGAGATAACATTACATTATATTGAATGTACAAAAATTACAAAATCACATATATACATATGCATGGTCCGAAAATTTAATTAAATAAACTTTATGTATATTTTGCAAAATCATTTTAATTAGATAATTACAAAACTAATTTAAGGAGTTATACACAAAATCAAATTATGATCTTGTGATAATCTTTGGGCCGAATTTCTGGAATATATCCCCCCCCCCTAGTCAGTTAAATAAAGCACAAAACATAACCATTCTATTTTACAAACCCTAAAACCGAAAACCCTAAATATCGACACACACAAAAATTGACCAAAAATCCATTCGACATTCTGGACGTGATCTAGCAATTTTCTGGAGTTGATCAAGGTGTAAGCAAGCTAGGAAAAATAAGAGTTGGGTCGTGGAAGCTTTCGTTTGATTGTGGTGCTTTTGTTTGTTCGATTTCACTCGCTCGATAGGTATAAAAATCCCATGCCTAAATCTTATGTTCTATAATTGATCTAGCATTTTTATAATATTCTATATATTGTATATAACTCAGTAAAAATGTTGAACATGGATCATGCAAGTTAAACAAGGTGTACGAATTTGTAAGAGTTAAAATACACATGAATTCCAAATAATGGCATACGATTTTTTTGAGGTACAACTATAATTTTTATATGTCCTATACTGATAATATAAGCTTATAAAAATAACCACATGATTTGTAGAAGCTCAGAATAATTAGTACGAATTATTGTTTATAATCGGTTTAGTCGAAAAATAAAGGAAATAAGAAGAAAACCCTAGAATGCATTAGGGTTAGGTTTTATATGAATAGATCTGATGTAATAAATGTAATTAATGATTGTATGATGATGGTTTAATGATTGGATAAAACTAGGGCTTGTTTTGGTAAAATAAAAGGCTATACGATTTGCAATAAAAAGTGTAAGGGCTTGTTTTGTCAACTTTGAAACTTCTGGGATATTTTTGTAATGTCATATAAGTCAGTAGGAATGTGAGAAAAATATAACTTGAGGGTCTTAAGTGTAAATGTGCAAGAAAATGAATTAACTATATTTATAAGTGTCGATTTACAATTAATTAAAATGGAAGGATTAAAAGTGTAAATTTGGGAAACTTGAAGTTATTCTGAGTAAATAATGTCATTAAGGGTGTATTGGGTAAATTTGAGTAATTATGGGATTGATATGTAATTATAAATAAATTATGATTTAAATTGTAAGTTTTGTAAAGTTAAGGGACTAATTTTGTAATTACTGAAATTTGAGGGCCTAATTCGTATTTCATATAATTCTGAGGTGAAGTTCTGTAAATTTGTAAAATTAAGTACTTGTTTGGTAAATACATGTATCATAGGGATTAAATCAGTAATTTGAAGTATTTTCACTTTAAACCTTTGAAGTTAATGAAATTGCAATTAAAACCCTAAATTATGAAAATGGTCATAACTAACCCTGAACTTTTGTAACTTGATAAAAGGGTACTTTAATTCTAAAATAATCTTGAAATAAGGATTTAACCAAATCTGGAATATTAACATATTACTAAATCTGGAAAGTTATAAATGGAAAGGGAAAACTAAAAGTAATAATCTGAGTTTTGAATAGTTCATAATTCTGTCTTCTACTTCTTAGGTGTGAAGAAGGAGAAACCCTAATCCCAGCTTCGTGTTTTCTTGTCTTTTGTTTGAGCTAATAAGGTACAGATATTCCGTCCTTTCAGTAAGGGCTTTTCAGTTCTTTTTCTTTCAGAATTCATTTCCTTATTAGGATTCCCTATACCTTTGCTATGTTCCCTTTTGTTGTGAACTTTCGATGTGATCTTTGATTTGAATCTTTTGCCATGTACCCTTAAGATAATATTTTGATTATTTGATAGTATGCCCGACCTTTGTTCTACAGTTTAATATTACGAGCCAATCACTAGACATGAGGGTTTCATGTCCATGTCATTGATGCACCTCTGACATGACTCTAGGGCAGGAGAGTGATAACCTGTTCCGTCCCTTATCTATTAATTTCTATGGCCATTATATTTATGATGATTGATTTGTCTGTGGGGCGTATGGGTGCACTCTAGATTTGACCTGTTATCTGCATATGTTAAATGTTATATGTTATTATATCTGGTGACTGATTGTGTGTGCGATACACGTCTTTCACTTTTGTCTGAGAGCTGATCACTCTACACAGGTATGTTTTATGATATTAGTATGCTATGGTATCGTAAGTAGTCTGGGCTCGTGATTAATTGCTGTGTTTTGATTTCTAAATCTTATTTCACTTTGTTCTTTTCTTTCATTCATGATTCATTTCTCATTCTTTCATTTTGATTTCGTATCGGTATGATTTCGTATTCCTGATTTGCTTTTGCTTTTGTTACTTGCTATTTGTTCCCGTTATCTATATATCTGTTCACTGGGCTTTTGAAGCTCAGCCGCATTTATTTTCCTGCGGCAGGTACTTAAGCTAGGAGCTGGGTTTAGCTTTGGGATGAGAGCGATCTATTTCGGAGTCGACCTTAGTTATTTAGCTTTACCATTTGAACTTCTATTTATTTTATTATGCCATTGTTTAGGCATTTAAATATTGGATATTTTGTACTTAAGCTATTTTGTCTTGCATTTTGATTTAAGTCATGTTGACTTATTTTGGATTTAATGTTAAGACTTATGAGGTTTTATTTATTGAATGCTCTGTGACTTCTGATATGCCACCATTGTTGTGATATCTTTACCCTTGTCGGGTTGGGGTGTTACAAGTACCCAAGCGTCCTGAAAACAGGATTTGAATACAAATTAAAGCGTTAATCAACCGTAAACACTCTCAAGTCACTGAGTGAACAGTCACTCAGTGAGTCATCTTCAAGATGCTTAAGGCGAGTCTAAGAAGAAGGATTCACCATTCAGGAAGGCGGAACTCCCTGAGTAGGACTTAAGCTAAAGAAGAAGATGATGGGTTCAGTGAGTCATGACAAGAACTCACTGAACCCCCAGTCTCCTCAACAGCTATAATGATTGAAGACTGAAGATTGAAGACCTAGACTGAAGAATCTAAAGTTTGAAAGAAAGGCGGGACAAAGCGGGAAGAGTTTGAAAAGATAAGGAGGGGTCTTATCGCCGCCAAAGTCAAACTTTCCCTAAATGGCTTAAAGATGAGAAGTGTTATCACTGACACTCAGAAAGCACTTTTAAGCCATTCCCAAAATGGATTCTTGGAACTGAAAAAATACTGTTGTATTTTGTACAGACTAGCTAGGTTATCTTTTTGTACTTTTAGTCACGCGTGTTCTTTTATACTTGTGTATAAATAGGAA